>JADHKS010000004.1:0-600000 GCA_019925295.1 Sporothrix pseudoabietina | reverse complement strand
CGTCTCGCGGCCACTTTTTTTCTCTCTCTGGGTTTTGCCTCTCAAGTCCAGCGAGCCAGCTTAGGCTTGATAAACAGTGAGTGGCCCCAGGCGGCGTGAGCCGCCCGCGCCTGCCAAACACGCAGCAAACCATTGGGCAAATGGCAGGAGCTCGCTGGAAAACGCGGCGAAAATAATAACCCCTCAGTGGCCGATAGCGCCGAATGCGGCAAGGCGTGGACTACCAGCGCCTCGTCGATTAGTGCGGGTAAATCGCGATAAGCTGGGATGGAGCGACGCTTGCCAATCCTCTTACAGCGATTTGCGCGTAAGCAGACAAAATGAAGCTGGAGATGCTCTGCTTTTGCCATCCTTCAGTGAAGCAACTGTTGGTGATCACTCTTCTTGGAACAGAAACTCCAGCGTGGAGAAATCAACGTGGAGAAATGCGCCCTGGCGTCCAGCAGTAACAGTGCACCTGAAAAATAACGGTTAGCTGCTGGCCTTGTCTTGGAGGGGCATTTTTCTGATAAGACAAAGAAAAAAAGTACTGGAGGCCAGGGGAAGATAAGGAGGATAAGAGGCTGATTGCTGTTGGGGGCTGTCAGTGCAATCGTTCACTCACCTGGAGAGGACTGGAGAAACCCACCTGTTATCCGCGTTATCATCACGTGATGTAGCGCCACATCTCGTTGTTACCCGCCACTTTCCGCTCCTTCCTTCCTTCCTTCCCAGCCCTCTATCTTCCAGGGCGGGAAGGAGGTGCTGGGTGCTGGTTTCGGTCGCTGTAGGGATTGTCTCGTGCCGATAATAGAGTGGCTGCCTTCCCCTCCTTCTCGTTCGGTTTCGCTGCCCGTTCCGTACCTCTCCTTCCTGCATTCTCCATTCTCCTCTCTTTCCCCGGTCAAAGCGAGACGCACGAACGCACGACTCCCATAATTCTTGACCGACTAATAGAAAAGGCAGAAACCCGACAGAACAAGAAGGAACGCAGCACCGACCGAAAAAAGCGAAAAAGGAAGCAACGTTCGACTTCGAACTCCTCTCAATCTCCCACGAAGCCAACATCACCAGACAAACCGAAGCACAAATCCTTGTGATTGCACGAGCAGCCACCCCAACTTACCTCTTCTTTCGAGTGCCCCGACAACACCGCCCGATTTTTAAATCCTCTTGAACTCGCGAATTCTCGATTCTTTTCCGCTCGCCCGTTTGCAAAGATGGTGAGTTTGTTGTCACCGTTTTGTCGCTGTTGATTTTTCGGCTTTTCTTTTTTTCGTCTATTTGCAGAGACAAGCAGAAAAGGCGGCGGCGTTGCCTTTTGCCTTTTTGCTTGTTCTGCTGCTCCCCTTCAAGAGACGTTAAGAAAGCTTGTCTGGAACTGTTTTTGCGGTCCTCTCGGGTTCCTCTTCTCTCTCTCACACTCTTCTCTTTCTCTCTAGCTCCTCGACTTGCTGACGTTTGGACTTTGGTCAAAGTTTGGCCGTCTTACCCACTACGCATTCGATGCGGTTCTCAGTAAGTTGCGCCAATATTCAGGACGGGACGGTAGAGCAGGACAAGAGGAGACAGTTACTTACCAGTTCACAGTTTCCGCCTTTTTAGCTGGCATGAAGCGCTCGACTGGCTTGACGTAAGCGAGAAAAACGACAACTCCTTTCCCCTTTCTTCGAGAAGACGATTGTAAACGTTCTGTTCGCTAACATGTGTCCCTCTTCTTTCGGGGGATCTCGCCAGGCCCAGTGTCAAGACAGACAAGGTTGCCGGCGACAACAAGGAGATGAACAAGTGGATTGACAAGTACCTGGGTGTCGGTGAATGGGTTATGGATCAGTCCGTGGCGCTGGCCGGCTCCAGCAGCTGGTTCGAGCGGACGCGGTAGATGGGAGGATGGTGAAGGATACGTTGGACAGCGAGGTTGCTGCTCGACCTCCAACGAAAATATGAGAACGAACCAAACCAAACGACCATGACGATGGAACGCTGGAACGATTTCTGATGTTTCTGTTTCTGCCTTTTTTGTACTTTTTTTCTCCTGGGTTATATCTGCATTTTGTTTCTGCATCTTTCTCTCCCTCTCTTCTCTTCTTCACTCATCTCTCTTGAGTATTTTTCGTGTGGTCTTCAAGGCCGGCGTTTTTTTTTTTTTTTTTTGTTTGCATGAAACTCTTTCTCAGCTTTGCTCTTACCGTGTTTTCGACCTGGCTACCATCTGGCTGTGTTTCTCCGTGTCTTCGGCTTGATCCTCTCACCCTTTCTCTTATTCTGTGTATAGAAACTGTGACAAAAATAAATGGGTGTATATGAGATGATAGTTCGTGAATAGACAGTGTGCAATGTGTAGGTCGGATATGGTATGGGAGAACGCGTGCGTAAAGCAACCCTGAAGGAGGTGAAGAATATATTGTGTGCCAGCAACGGAAAAGAGAAAACTGTGTAGTGTATGCAGGGCCTGGGCCAGCTTCGGTGTCTTTTGAGACGCTTTTGCGGGTGTAGTAGGCTGTCGAAAGGAAGAAAAAGAAGATACACAAAAAATAAGAGTGCAAAAAAGTGCAAAAAGCAAACAGTTGTCACCTGTTTCTGTACTTCTTCGGGAAGACGGCGGCTGGGCGCGTAGCATGTGGGCACGACTTTGAAAAAAAGCCGGGGTGCACTTTACCGAGCAGCAGCCGGCGCAAGACCCTTTTTCGTGTCTTGGTCTCTATTTTCGTCATCGCCTTTTTACACGTGTAAGTCGGCGGCGGCGCCAGGTACGGACTCCACTACAGCGGTTCGTGGATAATTAAAGCGAACGATAGCATGGCGGTTTTCTAAGGGTCAAGGGTTCTTATTAAGGCTGTATATATAAATGATGTTGTTAATCCAATAAAAGAATGTCAAAAGAAAACCTTCAACTCCATGCCAAAATGCTGTAATAACAATTGATGAATGTTTTAATCCAATAGACTGGCTTCCTGGTCAAGACGAGACCTGTGATCACGGAATGGGAATGCCTGTACCCACTATGGCTCCTCGTCGTCATCGGCCTGGTGCTCCGACAAAAACTCGGGCGGGATCTCGTTCTCGCTGCTGTCTTCCTTATCGTTGTTGTGGCCATCGGTCTGCCGGCTTTCGTTCGTGCTGACGCGGTCGAGGTTGTCCTGGTCCGTAACAAACAGCCCCGGCGGCACATCATTGTCATCACTTTCTGATGCCGTCAGGTCGTCACTGTCCCGGCTGTTCTTGGGTGCCGCTGCAGATACAAATGCTGTCGACGCATCGCTTGTCGACCGGGCCAGTCGGGGCGTAGCCGAGTTGTCCTCGCGGTCGTCCAAACCACCAAAGCCAGTTGGGGTGGCCGATTTGGTCGTGTCGAGGCCACGAGTGTCAATGAGGTAGCTATCGCTGTTGCTATTGCGGCCGTCGGTGGTGCCATCCATTGTGTTTCCGACCCCGCCGTTCTCCTCCTCCTCGTCATTCTCAACCTCGACGCCGGCATCACGCAGTGACTGCTGTAGCATGTTGCGCGCTTCCTGGAAGGCCTCGAGCTCAGCACCAATGGCGCAAATAAGCAGGTTCCAGCCCTTGTTCTCGGCTGTCTGCACGTGGCCACGGAGGCCCTTGATGACCGTCGTCATTGTCTGTAGCTGAGTGCGCATGCGCTCTTCGGGCGTGGGTGTTCTGTCCTTGCCTTTTTTTGTGCTGGAAACGTCGTCACTACCACCGGCCATTTCCTTCCTTAGGTTGGCCTCAAAGTCGGACACGAGTTGGGCAGCTTCTTGCCAAACGGCACCACCCTCTTCCAAAGCAACTCGCTCGGTGTCCACCTCGGCCTTGCGTCTCTCGAGAAGCCGGATCTCGTTCTCCCACCAGAAGCGAGCCATCTCAGCAGTGCGCCTTTCGGGGAGAAGCCGTAAAAACTCCATGCCGGCTGATGCGTCGGCATCGTCGTCGGTTTCCCGCTCTTCTAACCGGATACCGCCCTCTTTTGGATGGCCGCCGCCGCTGCCTTGCAGACCCAAAGCATCCACGTCGAGTGGCTGGATCGGTGGTCTCCGGAGCACGGCTGTGAGTTGCGACTCAACGTCTTTGAGGGCGCCACGATAACCACTCAGCCCCGACTCACGCTGGCTCATGGCATCCTCGATGCGGCCTTCGAGCGTCCGCTTGCGCTGCCGCAGCATGGCCAACTGGCCCTCTAGTTCGGTGATTTGTTGTGTGGTACTGTCGTGTGCACTTTGCAGTGTCTTTAGCTCGCGCGTGAGTGGCTCGGAGTCGTCCGTCTCGAGCGTCTCTAATTCGCGGGCAATGTCGTTGCGTCGACCAGCCAGTCGGCGCAGATGAGCTAACGCGCGCTTCCGTGCCTGCAGTGCCGAGAACAGCGTTTCATCCTCTTCTGCCTTGAGGTCAGCCAGAAGCGAGATGCTCCGGGCAAGACCCAGACGTGCGCTCCGCAGTCCCATCTTGCGCGGTTTCGGCTGGCGCACAGGGATGACAGCTCCTGTTGGCGTGGCCCTGTCGGCCGGTAGACGAAGGGAGCGGCCCGCAAGAGACTCGGTAGTCGGTGTATTGCTTCTAAAACTTCCTCTGCTACCACCACCACCACCACCACCACCGCCACCGTCACCAGACGGGCCCGGGCTCGGACTGTGATTCAGCGGCCCGCGACCCAGTCCAGCTGACAGGCCTGTCGACTGTACGTCTAGGTATTTTTGGATTTCGTTTTGAAGGGCACGCTCACGGCGCTGCAGTATAGCCCATGTCGATTCGCCGTCAAACTGTGTGCCGTCTCGTCTGCGCTGTCCGTTGCCAGCCGGCTCGAGCACAACGGTATTTGTCGGAAGCCGTATTGAGCCCGCCACGGTAGATGCGCCCATATAGTGATCGCCTCCTTGCCGGCCGTGCTCGAGAACGGACGCGCGGCGGTCCTGGATATCGCGGCGCAAGAGCATAGATGTGGCAATGGGTGGCGGTGGACCATTGAACAATGCAGGCTGCCGTATCCGGCTCAATGATCGGTCGTCGTCGTAGTCATAGTCGTGTGGCCGGCGCGAAGATGATCGAACTGAGGATGGCTGGTCCCGGTAAGCACCTTGGTAGGCAAACGCGACGGACGACGGGCCAGCCTTGGCGGGCGGTGACTCGGGGAAGAAGTCAGGTGGATCGTTGCTGTCGGTAGCAGAGAAAAGGACGGACTGCGACGGTCGCGGCGACAGCTCTTCAAGATCGTACTCGCTTGGCTTATGACGTAGTGGCTTTGAATGAAGCGGAAGTACCGGTGACTCTTCGCGGGAGAGCGAGAAACGGGAGAGGAAGGATGAGTTTGCCATGGTGTCGGAAGGTGGTGGCTGTCTTTAATAGTGAGACGAAAAGATGAGAATGAAGCGATGATGTCAAGATCGATTTTCAGCAAAAAGCAAGCGCAAGCAAGGGCGGAGGCAAAAACAACGGGCTCGCCGGCCGCTGTGTTGTTGCTGCGATGGCAGTCGAAAGTGAAGCCATGCAATAACAGATGTCGAGTGCGCGCGAGATGGTAAGTGCTGTTGATGTGGTCGCCGGTCGTGCTCAGATGATGTCGTTGCCTGGATGATTAAGCTGTTGGAAGTGTCCACAAGAGCAACCAGGAGCTGTTCATGTGCCAAAAGGTACAAGTTACTTTGACTTTGCGTTGTACAGGCGGCCACAAGGCAGGAGCTATCGCTCTCAGTAAGACAGCGGGGGCAGGACCCGATTGGCGGGCGGAGGTGCTGTCCTTATCAGGAAAGCTCATCCAGCGGTCAACAGCCTTGTTTAATTACGGAGTACAGGAGGAAAGAGTGACCCAGTTTTCATGTGACCAACCGCGAACCTGGTTAAAGAGGTTTCTTTCCCAGCGCGTTATTAGTGGGGGCCACGCCCAGAATGCCCAGGGCAGGTGCAACCCCGGCTCCTTTCCAACGCGCAGCGACGCGGCATCCCGCGTCTTTTTGCTCCGCTCTGGGCTGAAGCATCTCCAAAGCGCGTCGTGCTCTCCACCCCTTTATCCTTTCCCGACCAGCTGGCACCCGCGGCACCTTGTGTTGTTGAGAGGAGCTGTGCCGTTGGTGACCTTGTTCTCTATCTGTTCTGCACCCAAGCATTGCTCAATTGGTTTTGCTTCCAGCCATACTTTTATTATCATCTTCGATTCTTCTCATTTTCTTTCTTTTCTCCCCCTCCTCGTCTATCATTTTCTTCCTTGATATCGTGTACAACCTCACACTTACAGATTCTCTTTTCTGTCTCTTTTCTGTCTCCCACAATGGCGGACGCTCGTACGCCCGCACGGCCGCCTGCCCGCAAGGCGGCGGCACCGTCGACCGGCAAACAGCAGAGCATCCTCGGTTTCTTTGCAAAGACGCCCTCGACTGTCCGCCCCTCGCCTTCGGCCTCAAAGCCGCCTCGCAGCGCCACGACCACCGCCACTCTTGCCGACGACGACAACGACAGCACGACCATGTCCTCCCCCTGCCTGCGCGAGACCAAGGCCAATGCCCGTGTGTCCACGCGGGCTGCCCAAATTACACCGCTGCCCAGCAGCGATCCCGTTGAGCCGTCTAGCTCGCAGGAGAACGCGGCCACTCCATTGGACGCCTCGACCAAGGTACAGAAGCAAAAGCACAACATCGACGCCCTTCCGTCTCCATTGACACCTGCTGAGACGGCACAGAAGACGCCCAACCGGCTTGCGGTCCCGAATAGCAGTCCGACGCGCAAGGTAGGTCGACCCAAAGATACTATACTTATTGCTTTGGAAGTCTTCTGACATCCACAGGCCCGGAAACAGATCAGCTATGCAGAGTCGTCTGATGAGGACGAGGATGTCTTTGTGGCCATGAAGGCCAACCAGCGGCGCCATCGCAACCGCGCACGGACTGTGGCCGACGACGACGACGAGGACTATGCGTCCGGCGGCGGCGAAGAGGCAGCAGTAGATGAGGATGGTGAGTTTTCTGCATAGATTGTGTTATACAGACGGACAGCACACTAACATATCAGACGAAATGGCCGACTTTGTGGTCTCGGACGAGTCAGATGCGCCCTCCAAGGCAAAGAAGCGCAAGCGGCCGTCCAAGTCCGAGGCGCCCCGGAAGCGGCCAACGCCGACGCCGACGCCCGTCAAGGACGAGAACTACGACGACTTTGACGAGGAACTGTTCAACGATGTTCCCTCAACCTCCACAGCCTCCAAGTGGCGTTTCGACCCCGACAACATCCAGCCGTCCAAGCCTGGATCGTCTTCGACAGCGACTGTGCGCACAAAGAACGCTGCTGCCGTTGCGCGAAACGGCAAGGAGAAGGCCCACACCAAGGAGCCCGAGGACCGCTACACGTGGCTCGCCAACATCCGCGACATGGATAAGAACCTGCCGGACCACCCCGACTTCGACAAGGGCACCATCTACATTCCGCCTAACGCTTGGGCCAAGTTCTCGCCCTTTGAGAAGCAGTACTGGGAGATCAAGCAGAAGCTGTACGATACCATCCTCTTCTTCAAGAAGGGTAAGTTCTATGAGCTATACGAGAACGACGCCACCATTGGTCACCAGCTGTTTGACTTCAAAATGACCGACCGCGTCAACATGCGCATGGTCGGTGTGCCCGAGAGCTCTCTCGATATCTGGGTCAACCAGTTCGTGTCCAAGGGCTACAAGGTCGCCCGTGTCGACCAGATGGAATCGGCTCTCGGTAAAGAGATGCGTGAGCGTGGCGGTAGCTCCGTTCCCAAGACCAAGCAGGACAAGATCATCCGTCGTGAGCTAGCCTGTGTCTTGACGCGCGGTACTCTTGTCGACGGCAGCATGCTGCAGGATGACATGGCCACGTATTGTGCTGCTATCAAGCAGGGGATGGTCGACGACAAGCCGGTGTTTGGTGTCGCCTTTGTCGATGCTGCCACTGGCCAGTTCTTCTTGTCTGAGTTTGAGGACGATGTCGACCTGACCAAGTTTGAGACGTTTGTTGCCCAGACAGCGCCCCAGGAGCTGCTGCTCGAGAAGTCGCACCTGTCCACCAAGGCCCTGCGTATCCTCAAGAACAACACGACGCCCATGACCATCTGGAACTACCGCAAGCCGGGTACTGAGTTCTGGGACGACAACATGACGCGCATCGAGCTGGAGAACGGCAACTACTTTGTCGATGAGGAGGGCGAGGCCAAGGCGCCTGCCGACTGGCCGCAGAAGATGCAGGAGATGCGTGAGAAGCCCTTCCTGATGTCGGCTTTTGGTGCACTCGTCAACTACCTGCGCGGCCTCAAGCTCGAGCGCAACCTGCTGTCGCAGGCCGATTTCCAGTGGTACAATCCTATCCATCGCAACGGCACTCTGATTTTGGACGGCCAGACTCTGATCAACCTGGAGATCTTTGCCAACACGGTTAATGGCGGCCCCGAGGGCACGCTTTTCTCGTTGCTCAACCGGTGCATCACGCCCTTTGGCAAGCGTCTGTTCCGCAAGTGGGTGTGCCACCCACTGTGCAACATCAAAAAGATCAACGAGCGGCTCGATGCCGTGGACATGCTCAATGCCGACCGCACCCTGCGCGACCAATTTTCGTCTGAGATGAGCAAAATGCCCGACCTGGAGCGTCTTGGCTCGCGCATCCACGCCGGCGCCTGCCGCCCCGAAGACTTTGTGCGCGTTCTGGAGGGCTACGAGCACATTGAGTACACAATCAGCCTGCTGCGCGCCTTTAGCGGCGGCAACAGCATCGTGGACCAGCTCGTGGCTGCCATGCCGGACCTCAACAAGCCGCTTGAGTACTGGAAGACGGCCTTTGACCGCAAGCGCGCCCGCGAGGAGAAGGTTCTGATCCCCGAGCGCGGCATCGACGAGGACTTTGACGCCTGCTGCGACACCATTGACCGCATCAAGAAGGACCTGCACTCGCTGCTCGACGAGCAAAAGAGCATGCTCAAGTGCCGCCAGCTCAAGTTCACCGACGTCGGCAAGGAAATTTACCAGGTTGAAGTCCCCAAGTCGATCAAGGTGCCCAAGACATGGCGCCAGATGTCCGCCACCAACTCGGTCAAGCGCTACTACTTTGGTGAGCTCGACGAGCTGGTCCGTGAGCTGCAAGAGGCCGAAGAGACGCGCTCGCAGATGGTGCGCGAGGTTGCTCTGCGCTTCTGCGCGCGCTTCGACGCCGACGCTGATACCTGGCTCGAGGCCACGCGCATCATTGCTCAGCTCGACTGTCTGATCAGCCTGGCCAAGGCCTCGTCCTCCATGGGCCAGCCGAGCTGTCGCCCTGTATTTGTGGACGAAGAGCGCAGTGTCGTCGAGTTTGAGGAGCTGCGCCACCCGTGCATGACCACCGCCGTCGACGACTTTATCCCCAACGACGTGCGCCTTGGCGGTGACGCCGCCAAGATTAACCTGTTGACAGGTGCCAACGCAGCCGGCAAATCTACCATTCTCAGAATGACGTGCATCGCCGTCATCATGGCCCAGATCGGCTGCTACGTTCCGGCCGTCTCGGCACGCCTCATCCCTGTCGACCGCATCATGTCGCGCCTCGGCGCTAACGACAATATCTTTGCTGCGCAGTCGACCTTCTTCGTTGAGCTGTCCGAAACAAAGAAGATTCTGAGCGAGGCCACGCCCCGTTCGCTCGTCATCTTGGACGAGCTCGGCCGCGGGACTTCGTCGTATGACGGTGTCGCCGTCGCCCAGGCTGTGCTGCACCACGTTGCCAGCCACATTGGCTGCGTCGGTTTCTTCGCCACGCATTACCACTCGCTGGCTACCGAGTTCGAGAATCACCCGGAAATCCTTGCCAAGCGTATGCAGATCCATGTCGACGACGCCAACCGCCAGGTCACGTTCTTGTACAAGCTCGAGGATGGCGTCGCCGAGGGCTCCTTCGGCATGCACTGCGCCGCCATGTGTGGCATCCCCGCCAAGGTGATTACGGACGCCGAGGATGCTGCCCGCGAGTGGGAGCATACCAGCCGGCTCAAGGACAGCCTGGACCGCGCCAAGACGGGCTGCTATATCCCGCTGGGTATCCTCAGTGACGTGGCGGCGCTGCTACGGCCGGACGGCGAGGTCACGAGCGAGAACGACAAGCCCATGGACCAGCGTGCCGTCGAGGTGCTGCTGCAGGCCATTGAGGCGTTGTAGGGCAAGGGGTGTGTTTTGATTTCTGTGATTATGGCATGGCGTTATGTACTTTCTACTTCTACTTTCATTTGGCGTTATTGGGCTCGGTAGAGCAATTTTGTTGCTCTGTTTACTTTCGTGGTGTTTTGCCTTATTTTATTGTCGCCTACCTAAGGTGTGTCTCTGAGAGTAGCTAATCACCAAAAGGAAGAACCTTTTGCAAAACACATGGTCATCGTATTGTCGTATTGAGTTATGAGTCCGAACTAGAGACGGGCACAATCTGAATATTTATCAATATGGTTTTCTAGATTTTTTTTTTTACTATCTTGTTTTGTTCTATTTGTGCGTCTATTTTATTATTTTTATTGAATTTTTTAATAGGACTACTTGAAAATAACTGCAAAAAAAGAAGGGGGAAAATCGATGATACTCAAAGTGCCATTTAAAAGAAAAATATGCTGTGCAACAGAAATATCAGACAAATTCTTGTTTATTGTATTGCCCTTACCAGTGACCCCCAATTGTGACCAAAAATGCGTGGACTCACAGACGAGAACCAATGTTCAAAACGCAAGTGCACGTAATAATGAAACGATAACCAGCCAGGTTTACAGACACCGCCAACCTGTCAGTCGGTTCCGCACGTGTCCTATGATGTATTCTCTTGCAAACATACGGAGTACTGTCCGCGCACTACATCTTATCTGTGGAAGATGCTCATCATTTCTTCATTCACGTCTGCCGCTTATCGGATGGAGCACAGAGCACAGGGCACATACACGGACACCCCGGTGGCCCAGTGACCCCCATTACGTGATTTACTGATTTGGTGATTGTGGGTGTTGTTTTGCTGAATATTGTAACCCCCTACGTCGTACTTCCTACGACCGGGGAGACCGTGCCATCCCTTCTCTTGGTGCGGCTGCCTACTCCGTACACCGTATTGAGATGCCCACAAATTACCAACAAACAATTCTCGTACATCGTTCTCCAGAAATGGTTTCTACTTTCTCCGAAATGCTCCATAAATTCCCTCAAGGCTGTCGACTGCCATATGGCCAAGACGACCGGGGACAGACTTGATTTTACTCACCGGTAGTGGAGGTTTAGGGTCTTGCACGGCGGTCATATTTGTCGACGCTCGGTATCGACGGTGCTTCTCTAATTAGCGACGATCGACGACAAGAGACGGGGATACCTGGCAATGACGGACAGACCTAGCTTTCCGTAGCAACAAGGCGTAAGGCGAGGAGCAAAGAAAGAAGCCCCGGAAAGAGGACGGGTTATTTCCAGGAACGAAGAAGATTGACGGCGACCGTTGACCGTCGAGATCCTCTTTACTGACAGGGTCTGGCCGGGCCTGGTTCTTTCTGGCCCTGATTTTGACATCGCAATTACCCCATACGTTCGTACTGAACGATTAAACTGACGACACAAACGCCACATATATATTTCTCTCACTAAGGTGAGATAAACAGAAAATAGTTTTATTTGCTAGTGGAGAAGCACAGCAATATACCTAGTTGCCACGCAAAACTAGACAATCAAGCAAGCCACAATAATCTTTGTGTAGGTTTTAACGCGCAACACACAGTCGTGCTCAGGACGGCGTGGCCGTTTCTTAGTGCTGGGTGCCTAGGCCAAGAATGTCATGGGACGGTGAGTATCGTGGGCCTTGGCGCTGAAGATAATGGGCTCGCAACGCCGTCCTTTACATGACTACACCGTATTTGTAGTTGTTGTTCTTCGACCTTGATTCTACAAAATTTGGCTAGAGGTGCCCACGACGACAGCGCTTCTTGCCGGTATCCGCGTCTTCCGCGTCTTCTGGAAAGCAATAGTGCACTCCGTATTGTTCTACTTCACTCGAAGTACGACGTAGACGCCTCGTGTCGTTTCCTCCGTTAATTCTTCTTTTTCTTTATTTATACAGCTTAGTCGTCAACGATTCGATGGCTTACATTGACTTATGATTTCTTTTGCGTCCAAACCTGGCCGTCGTCCATAATTTCGTCTCGTGGCTTGTGGAGCATCATCGCCGAGCCATCCAGGTGTCCATTAGACGCTGATATGAGAAAGCCAATGCCATCACAACACGAGAAAAAACTCAACTATCTGGGCATATCGTAGCAAATATTACATTTATGCAAGTATCGATCGACTCATACGCCAGATAGCACCTTCCGTCAGCAAAGCTAAACCTCCACTTTCCACTCTTTCCCACCGAGGAAACAGACGCGACTTCAGTACGACGTGCTTGTAAATTGGAAATAACGTTGTATTTTGTATGCGTATGTGCTGCGAGCTCCTGCATTGACCAACTGCTCTTTCCTCTTCCGACACTCAACTCTCACGTACGCACATCGCTCTTTCCAATTTCTCTCTTACCTCGTTTGCTCCTTCCTTCTTTTTGTTCTCGCGTCGTCCCCTTCCATAATCTACCAACTGCTAAGGAGTGGGGGCCTGAATGGCGCCCCTGTTCCATTTGGGAAAGTGCGAGCTGCGCGAAAATATTGTCTGCTTCCTCGCTCCTTCCCACTGAGATACGATGTGCGATGTGCCCCTTTTTTTCTTCTCCACATACCACATCACCCAGATTTTGCCCAACTGTTGTGTTTTTGCTCCGACACTCTTACACCGCCTTCAGACTTTCAGACGATTCTACTCCGTACACTTCTCCGTCTTCTCGTACCTTTTTTTGCCTCCCCCTTTCACCTAGGTACTTCCAGGTGGCCGCCAAAACGGTGGCATCCCAAACGCGGGAAAGACCGACGGTTCAACGCTTGGCAGCGGGCGCACCATCCAACTTTCAGTGCCAACGGGCAAATTAACGGCAGTATGAAGTAGCTGCGAGAATAGGCACGGACGTCCAGCTAACGTTCTGCGTCGATGCAAGTACGGAGTACGGCGCATGAAGACTGTACACCAGTTCACCATGCCTGGCATGATGGCGTCGACAAGATGGCCGTCAAAATATGGCCTTGGTCAAATTGTCATTTCACCAGACACCACCTCTCGATCCTTTGCCAAGAGAACTGATGGATCAACAAAGACAGCATCGACCTCGAATTGCCTTTGAGAAGATCACCATTCAATGAGAGACCTCGAGGGCAACGACCAGCTGGAGGATCTGTCAGAGCTGGAAGAGAAGGCAAGACAAAAATGACAAGAAAAAAAAATGAAGCCAGAAAGAACCTGAGGGCCGACGGAGGTCGATGGGCGAGGCGAGCGGGCGAGTGATATAAGCTGGCTCGGCTTGGCCGCTGACTACCACGCGTGATTAACCACGCGTGATTAACAGCATCACCACAATACGGACGGCCTCGCGAACAGGAAAAAGCAAAGCAAAGTACCAGCATCAAGGTTTAAGAGCAGAGCAAAAGCAAAGTATACAAACGAGAACAAAAACGGCCGGCGTCTCTCCGTGAGACAGCCCTGATGAGGATAGGCCATTGCATCGAAGTACCCTTCTCTGTTCATTTTGCCCATCGACCGTTATCAGCCCAATGAGCAAGGCTGTCAGGCCTCTTGATAATGGCGATTTGGACACTCCAGTTGATTACAGCTTTGAATTGGAAAACAGCGTCGGGGCCTCGCATTGGTCAGATCCAACCCGCGCCCTGTCCTTATCGCAAACCATCCCCCTAGTCTGTCCTGGTCAGCCACGCTAGACAGGGGTCGTTCCCGAGCGCTGCACACACCCTGGCCACCGTCACTTGCCTTTCTCCATGGCTGCATGGGGCACTAACATGAAATCCCATGGGACGGCTCTAATCCGGTTTGGTGCTAAACTTTTGATGCACCACACGCCCACGTCTCTTGTCACTTCTGGTCTCTTCTTGACTCTGCTTGTCCTCTAAGGTACGTTCCTGTCTATCAACCCAACGTCCCGGCACCACGCCGTGAGACCTCTGCGTCCTTCGTTCGTCTTTAGTTCTCTTCTCTTCTTTCTTTACCCCGTGCGTCTGGAGTCTGGAGAGGTTGCTCTCTTGTCTTTCATCATCTTGCTTGACCCTCGAAATTTGTTTTTGTTTCGGGCATCATCACCCTTCTCACGTCGTGCCATGTTTGATCGACCTGTGCCGTACTTTGTTTTGAGAGAATAGCGAGTGCTCGCCATAATTTTGTTGGTTCCTTTGCTGGCAGATCGTAAGAAGTACTCTCTTTGTTGTCCACTTTTTAAGTTTTAAAACACTAATCTTTTGATCTGACAACACGGCAAAGAGAAACAAAAAAAAGCAAGACAGCAAGACAGCAACATACAAGATCAGGACAGATATAGGGCAAAGAGCAATCAGATACATATATCTTCCTGCCCCATTCCTGCAGCTCGAGTTGTCGAGAAACGGATCGAGTGATGCCTTATCAGAACCGCGACTTGTCGACTGTGGACGGCTACTCAACTCAACCCTGAAGTCCACTTTCCGCACTTCTTCACCCCCACATCTCCTCTCACGGCCTTGTAACGCCGCTTTTACTCACCTCTGGTCGAACGCTTTTTAATTTAATGCTGGGTTTACACTTCACCTGCATTAGACCACACGATACGACGTACATACGCATTATACATATATACACACACGCACACGCGCCGTGTCCCCAAGACTGTGTGGCAACCGGGACACCCCTGGCTTGTGGATTTTCTTGCCAATAAGCCCTTGAGGACCACTATCGGCCTTCTCCAGACCTCAAGATTTTCCACCCGCAGCCGGCCGCAACCACTATCGACCCAAGGAACATATTGAGCTCCTTGCAATAGTCCACCACGAACGGATCGCAACCAAGTCAGCGGAACACACCCTGTCGACGCGAGTACCACTCTGGAGCATATTTATTCTTCTTGATACAGCAAGATACCCTTTTCGTGGAGAAGCGGAATCCAACTCGACACTGTCCGCCCCAGCTTCCTTTTCTCTCACCACACACCGAAGTCACCATCCACGCATAACCCGCCGGAAGGTTTGAGATACAGGTACGTTGCGTGTCTCTGATACAACGCCCGTTGGTGCACTGAGGATTCCATTTCCCTTGAGCCGAGGCTATCCTTTGTGGGTTTGAAAACCTTCAAGACGACCTCACATTCTCATCCTCTTCTCCTTTGCTTGCTTTCTTTTCCCTCTCCTTTTCATTTTTGTTTTTTGGCCACAACACATCATCCACACAAAACATTGAACATGCCTGTGATATCGATAGACGGAGCTCCCATCTGACCCCCCTGGCCATACTTCCTGATCCATGTTGGACCCAAACGGTCAAGCTCGAGGCTAGGCCTGTTCTGCACCTTTCATCCTTCCAAGGAGAAGAAGAAATGACGAAAAAAGACCCTCTTTTCTATTTTCCTTGTCACTTTTTTCATTGCACTTTTTACTGTTCCCCTCCCCACACACACTTACGAAGTACAAGCGCATCCAATATACGGAGTATTACCCCCACCATTTTCACTTTCCCCTTCGACTCGTTTGGCCGCGTTTGAGCCCATCCATTCTTGTGCAAGTCTGCTCCTGGTAACTCCTTGTCATTCCCTTGTGGCTTGGCCCGGAACGCCAAGGAACCCGGTATCCTCTTGCTCCAAATTATTGCGCCGCTCTTTTACGCCCCTCCTCCGTCCTTTCTCAGCGTTCTCTAACCGTCGTTCTCGAACTGGCAGTTTTCTTTTCTTGGCCTAAATCCGCAACGCGACTGTCGATCCTTCTTTGCTTCGACGTATTCCTCGATTTACACGAGCTTCAAAATTTTCAGACAAGAACAGTCACGCGGGCAGACAACAGTGCACAAACGCCAGGCGTTCCTGACGGCCTTTTCGTTCCCCCATAATATCTCACCAAATACACCACCTGTCGTAATTCACCTTCGGCACCGGAACATCACATAAACAGAAAAGTCGTCCGCGAGGGCGCATCGCACCTCGCCTACCATGTCCGGCAGAAGCGCCTATGTGCGCAAGAAGATCACGGAGACCAAGGCCAATGAGAAAGCCGCCGCGATGGGCCGCGGCCGTGCAAGGTCGACAACCAGCTCTGAAGACACGGCCACATTAAGCGACTACAACATGCCCATGCGTCAGGACACGGGCATCGGCACAACAAATGGACGCTTCCTCAAGTTCTCGGAGCCCATCCGCGAGAACGAGCCTATGGACTATAGCCAAATGGGCTATGGACACCCCAGTATTGGCAGCCAAAACGGCAGCAGCGTGGACGGCCGGAGGGATTGGGGACAAGGACCGCCGATGCCCCGGCCATTGGATGATTTTGCCTACGCCCGCGCCCGGAGACCCAACATTCGGACAGAAGACGTGTCCGGCATTGAAAAGTCAGGCCTGCGGTCCGCCGTCGATAAGAAGAGCGAGGGCGTGCGCCGCGGCCTCGTCAAGGCCTTTACGTTTGGCAAGAAGAGCAAGAATAGCGACGAGAAGAGCCCCGAGCACTTCCGGCCACAGTCAGCAGCCACTGTGCGGCCTCCCATGGCCGGCAGTGTCAACGACAGCGACTTGGACCTGGCTGTCGATCCCCGCGACATGGGTCCCCGCGACATGGGTCCCCGCGACATGGGTCCCGGCGATATGAGACCCCGTGACATGGGCAACAACGTCGGCAGTCTACATCAGCAACTACAGCAGCAGCAACAAATTATGATGATGCAAGAACGCCACCGCCAACAACATCTGCCACAGTCTCCTGTGGATAGCCAGCCGGGAGGATGGGATGCAGGCAGCCTCACCTCGCCACCACCATCCAGCAAACTACCTCCTCTCCCGCCATCGTCAAACGCGCCGACAATCAAGCGCTGGATTGGTTCTGGACGGCCTGTTCAACGTTGGAACAAGCTTCGCAAAGACCCCGAGCTTTGGGACCCCAACGGCGACGTCCTTGTGTTTTTTGGGCACAAGGGCCAACAGCCGCGCCCCAACCCATCTTTCCGTCTATCATCACACATCATCGAGGCGACCGAGTCCCGATTCCTCATCACCCTTCTCCGTGAGGGATCAACAGAGGAGGACATCCAACTGCCGCCATCACCCATTGGAGCCCCTCCCATGCTTCAGCGGCACATGGGCGGTGGTGGACCAAACGGGCATTTGGCTCCCCATGGCCATGGTCGTCATGGTGGCTATGGCAGCCAGCCGACACCACCCATCTCTGAGGACGCTAGCTTGGTCGATGCAGATGGACAGATCAGTTACGAGATGTACTTCCCTACACCACCCAACATGAACAAGGTCGACCAGCTGCGGCACCACATTACGACGCGCAACATCTTCGCCCTGCTGTACCACTCGTCTCTTGTTGGTCTGTCACTTTACCAGGCCCTGGCAGACCTCCACGCCCGTCTCGAGGCATACATGCCGCCGGAGATGGACAATGTCGGCACGATCATCAACTACCTGGGAGCGCGCGGTATCGATGACATCCGCAACGATCCGGAGAGCGCTATCTCACTTCTGGCCTGGTCCGAGAGTCCCGATGTGCGGTGGGAGGAAGGTTGGCGGGAAAGCTTCTTGCATAGCACGGGCATGTACGCAAGTCTCGAGAGCTGTGCCGACTTCAAGAACGTCACACCCATTACACGTGCACTTTTGGAGCGGGCGTGCTTGGAGACACAACTACGTGTACAGGCAGCCGAAGAGCGTCTGGCCGAGTTCCAGTTCTCCGACATGTGGCCACCGGCACTGGCAACGACGGCCAGCACCAGCGGTCCTGTCCAGCCGAGCCCGGCCAAGGCGGCTGCTGACCGGTTGCAAAAGTTCTTGCTGCAGCACTACACACGCACGTACGGTCGCTGGCCGCCGCTTCCACCATCACCCGCCGTGCCATCCCAGGGTTTGCCAATGGACCCCGAGGACGATATTTGGCTTACACGGACGGTGGCCCATGCACTTCAAAAGGACTTTGCAGCATTGTACGACTACCTCGTTGACCGCGATATTGTGTGGGACGGCTCCGAGGCGCGCTCGGGTCGCAAGTGGATGCTTGTATCGGAGAGCGGCAACAAAGCCTTTGAGGCTGATACGCTCGACCTGCCCATGACGGACATGCTGGTCGAGTTTGACAACAAGCTGCGCTTCCCGCATATCCCACACCCTTACCCCCTCGTCCCCGACTCCATCCCACCCAGCGCCTCATCTTCTGGCAAGGACAAGGACAAGAAGGGTGCATCCACGGGCAACCGTGCCGGCTCCGTCGAGCGCCGCGTGCAGCTCGCCTACACAGTCGCCACAAACATGCTGATCCTGGGCTCTGACTTCAACCAGTCCGACCTGATCGATGCCTTCTCCAAGTTTGAGAAGGTCGACCGTGTTGGCGACGTGGACCCCTCGACAGCCCGCCGCGGTCGCTGGGTGCTTGTGTACGGCATCCTGCAAACGCTTGCCTCTGTGTCTGTCGATGCCCTCAACATGCGCTATCGCGATGGTGTTTCGTACCACCTGTCTCCGCGCCTGAAGGGTGCCAAGATGCCGCCGTGGCGGACAACGGGCGGCGGTGGCCTGGTCGGGTCGAGTGACGAGGCCGCTCACGAATTGTCACACTGCTGGATTGTGCCCCGGACATGGAACACGGGCAGCAACAGTGGTAACAACAACCACGGCAACCAGAGCGGCAATGAGGAGAGCTCGGCAGCGTCGTCGGGCGGCTCAGGCAATAACAGCCCTGTGCGGCGGAGCAGCATCATTACTGGCAGCAGTAGCAGCAATGCCGGCGGTGGTGGCGGTGGTGGCGGTGGCGGTAACGGTTTCAACTTTCCCCGGCCGCCACCAACAGACACAATGACTGTCCGCAGCAGCTCAACGACTGGTTTCCACACACCGCACGGCGGCCGGTCTGTACGGTCCAGCACCTCCATGGCCGCACTGAGCAATGCTGGCGGTGGTGGCGGCAGCGGCAATGATCGCCTCGGTGCCGATCTGGTGCCTCCCTTTGGTTCGTTCGGTACCTTCACGCCTTCATCCTACGGCGGCGCAGGCAGTGTCGTGTCCAGCACCAGCGCGGTGTCTGACGGTTCCAGCCGGCCGCGCAACCGAATGTCTAAAATGGTCACCCCCAGTCGCAGTGGCGGTAACGGTGTCTATGGCGGCGCCAACCCGAATGTCAACATGAGCCTCAACATGGGCATGGGCATTGGTGTTTCGCCTGTCGAGGAGGCAGAGTGGCCTGTGCGCAGTGGCGGCGAGGGTGCATCAAGCAGCAGTGGCCGCCGCAACGCGCACGGTGGCCCGCCGGTCCTGCCCGGTCTGCCAGGCATCCCTGACTCGGCATCGTCTGGTGGCGGCTTTCTGATGATGGACGAGTCCCACGACGAGACGCACAGCAACTACACAACGGAGGGCAGTGGCAGTGAGCGCCGGAGGCGGCGGCGCGACAAGGAGGGACGTGAAAGTGGTCGTGAGGGCCGTGAAGGGCGGGAGGGAAGAGAGCCTCGAGGCGGTGGCAGCACACGCAAGACACGCACGCAGCGGCCACTTTTGAGCCAGGATGACGAGGGTAGTGTGGCGCCTGTTATCCGGGACTTTGATGCCCTGGACGTGATTGACGACCATGAGCCGTGAGCGACGAAGTGGAGATGACGAGGACGAGGACGACGTCACATGTTTGGAAGCATGTTGTTCAGTTGTTCAGTTGTTCAACTACTTACTTTCTTGTCTTTTCTTTTGTGTTTGTTGTATATCCCAATTGTTTCTGGAATGGAAACGCTGTAATATATCTACGAGATAATTTCAATGTTTATTTTGGATTGCGTATTTTGGATTGCGTATTTTGGATTGCATATTTTGGATTGCATATTCTGGATACATCGATTGCAACATTATACTGCATTTTCTGGTCGCCTTGTGGGCGACTGTTTGAATGTTAACAACGCTGCCGGAATACAAGCTCAAGTACGAACAAGAACGCCTTGAACACAAGCTGAGCTGATCTGAGGTTTCGCGACATTGTGTCACGAATACGCAAGCCAGGCTGAAAACCACAAACACGAGCTTTTCTGCCCATCTCTTAAAGGTCAGTGCCTCTGATCAATATCACAGCAACCCTTTCCCTTTCGCTTATCTGTGCCAGCTCATACCATTTTAGCTTTGTGTTTGTTTCTCCTGCTTTCAAACTCACCATCACGCCCGGTCCCATAGCTCCGGTCTTATGCGGTCGCTTTCCCAAACGAGAAGTCGACCGTTTACCCCCGTTTGCCCTCCAACCCGGCCCCTTACACCATTACTTACAGGACACATTCCTTACAATTTCCCATTGCGAGTTTGCATTTCGCATTTTTTCGGCTCTGTGGTCTTGGTATTGTGTCTGGGATTCTTGCCATTGACTCTCTACATTTTTTTCAAGCCGAGTCTTTGTTGGTGCTTTGTCCAGCCGCCCGGTGCGTTGCTGTTCCTGGACCAACAGGCAGTTTTACAGGTTTAAACGGTCCTTTTCCTAGCCTCTCGTCAATCTGAGTTTTCATGTTAGATTCATGGCTCCATTACCTTCTACCATTGCTTCCTCCGTCCACATATCGCGCGTGCCGAATCTCCGGGAGACAAAGAGCAGGCCGGTTTCCCGATGAAGCAGAATGCAGGAGACCAGACGAAGGAAAGCCAAGGCGGAGGAAATCCACAGTGCTGTGTTTGAAGCACAGCGAGAAGGATGTTGGTAACAGCGGAACAGAACGAGCGCTCAACAAAATCGGGCAGTCGTTTTGTCTTGACGACACTCGCTACAACATCCAGTCACTGCCGATCGGCGGTCAATCGACGCTTTCAAGAACCCAAGAACCCGGCAGCCAGGTCTGTGTGCACCAATGTGTACGACGTACGACGTATGTATGTGTACCATGTGCAAGCGGCGTGCAGGCCATGTGCCGTTCTCGCAACGCTCAGCACACCTCACGTTCCGACCTTCCTCCTTTGTCGCACTGCTGTGCCGCTCCCAGCTCCCAGCTCACACTGGTTTTGTGCAACCCCTCACGCCGACCACCATCTGGGTATTTCCTCCACCAATCGACTGCGACCTTCGAGTGACACTCTGGCTCGCCGGCCCCCTCTCCCTGGTTTACTGCACTACGGGGGGACGCGACGGAACGGCTCAAACCAGCACAAACCTGCGCAAAGAATCTACAGAGTGATTACATCTTGTCACCACACTCCGTTCTCCTGTTTTATGGTTTTGTCCGACGTGCGCAAGATACACACAAAACGGACAGCCCGAGCAAAATCAAATGACTGTCAAAAAGTAGGCCTGTCCTCAATCATACGAGTACAATACGCGTGGAGCCAGTCGAGCCCTGTGCGGTCTCTACTGTGTATGCGTAATACTCCATATTACTAGGGCGGCCAACCACACTGCGGTTGTCAGAACACTAAATCTACCGCTCAAAAAGAGGCACAGGGACGGCTAAATAACGGGGAAACTCCATAAAAGAGGGCCCTCGAATCCTGCGAGAATGACTTTGCATTGACGACAGTCACAGTAATATTCTCACACATACGGCGTACTCCGTACACTCAACAAATGTCAGTCGACGGACTTGCACAGATTGCCGCGCGAGATCTGTCAAAATAACAAGACAAAATAAACAGACACATACGAAGTACATCGTACGTCGTACAGATAGGCATACACATTGACACAACTGACAACTCTGACAACCGGTCCACAGAGAGAACAGACCCTCAGACGGCACTTCACAGGGCCAGACCTTTCTCTACAGCCCGCTTTTTCTGGTTTTCTGTGGGCCTTGTCGTCGACGGCGTTCCCCTCATCTCCCCATCTGGCGCTTGTCTGCAAGCGTGCCTCTCCTCACTTTGTCCCCTAATTTTAAGGTTGCTTTTCACCTCTCTTATTTGTCTCCCCACCCGGATGACCCAGTTGCCGGTGTGAATAAGTCGTGGGTTTTGGGAGCAGTTTGGGGTCTTTGGAAGGACTTGTGCTCGAATAGGGCTCGAGTTGTGCATCTTCATTCAGAGTGTGGGTCGACTTGTGCACAATTTCCCCAGGTCCAAACCGACTACGACGTAATAAATACGTCGTACTACGGAGTAATACTGGTAAGTATGGGCTGGGCACGGGACCACATCAAAGCAAAAGAACAGACGAACAACACGTCGTTTGCAGGCTACGACGCGTCGTTTGGGTGAAAGGTTCCGGCAGGAAGCATTGCCAGCGCCGCCTACGCCCATGTCCATGATGTTAGCCTTCTATTCGATTCAGTGACTTTTTGTCTACTACTCCGTAGTCTCTGACTCGTTTACGATGCCGCTCTGAATGCCGCCTTGGCTTTGCCGTAGGATCGTCTGCCTCGTGTCGTTGTAGCTGTAATTAAATAGCCTTGTCACTGTCCTATTGTATTTTGGTACTCCGTACGTCGTACATGTTACTTTCTTCCACCCTCTTTCTCTTCTTTTATTCTACTTCTCTTTCTATTACCTCTCTATCACCTATATCACTGCCACCGCTTACATCTCGGTCCAATGCAGATATATTGTATGAGTTTTTAACTAAAGCCAATTCTGTTCGTCTTCTTTTCTACTCTCTTTACTCCTTCCCCTTCCACGTTTCCACGTTTCCACAGGCGGTTTCCTTTCTCCTCCCGTTGTCTTGGCTTGTCTTGTTTACCCGTCTTTCCTCTTTCTCTCCTTTCCCCACTCCGGACTCTTCGTCTTGCCCGGGCCGGTAACATTTACTTTCTCGTACTATACTTTATACTTATTCGCGTGGTCCCCTTATTTTGGTCTGTTTTTGAACAAACCTCGTGGTCTCCCTTTCCGTTTTCCCTTTCCGCGCCACATCTCCGTCTTCAAGCATATCGTGTCTTGTGCCTGTTGGCTGTCTCTTGTCGGGCCCTTTCCTCTCCTTTACATTCTATTCTGTTTGTCTCCCCATCCGCCGCACACGTGTGTACCAACAAACACACAGAGTACGCGCTCGCCGCCCACCAACACGAAAACCAACTGACACCTCCACCTTTTTTCTTCTCACCTGTCAGCCAACAATCTTACGAGCGCATCTACTCCTCATTTTACGACGTGTTGCAACTTTTGATCTCGTCTTGACCTCAACGCCCTGCTTTTTTTTATCAAGGAACCGGGTTTGGAGACAGTTCATGTATGGTTTGATATCCTGTTTCTACCTGCCTGCATATATTGCAATTTGCAAATGCTACCTGCGCGCGTACACTTTCCGGGTGGCTAACAAAAGCAAACAGACAACAGCCTCAAACCATGTCAGAAGCACGAGGTCCCGCCTCGCTGGCGAGCGACGACACGGCAGCGGTGCCACACACCACAGAAGCACACGACGGCGCAACATCAACAATAGAAACGCCGGCCGCCGCAACAGCAAAAGACACAACAGCAGACTCTGCCGCTGAAAAGACAGAAACAGCCTCGACGGCACCCAGCAGTGCACTCGGCAAGGAGACAAATGACAAAGACGAAGTCGCCGCTGCAGCTGCAGCACGGCGCGAACACGAACACGAACTTGAACTCGAGCGGCAAGCCATCGACGAGGGCCACGACGCCGACATCCCCTCGAGCATCGGCTATGTCCTCGACGAGCGCGGCGAGGCAAAGCGGCGCAAGTCGATTGCCGACCGGAGCCGGCCAACCACAGCGGCCAAGAAGGAGGCAGCAGGTGGCAGCGGCGATGCTGCCGATGCCGACCTGGAAAAGGGGGGTGTGGATGGCGACGCTGCTACCGGCGACAAGGCCGACGACTTTGACGCGCCGGACGATCCCAACGTCGTCTGGTGGGACGGCCCCGACGACCCGGCCAATCCATACAACTGGCCGACCTGGCACAAGGCGCTCAACTGCGTGCTCGTCAGTGCCTTGACATTTATCACGCCGCTTGCATCCTCCATTTTCGCACCCGGTGTGCCCGCCCTCATGGCTGAGTTCAAGAGCGACAGCAACGAGCTGGCTGCGTTTGTTGTGTCGGTGTACATCCTGGGCTTCGCCTTTGGCCCTCTCCTGATCGCGCCCATGTCCGAGATTTACGGCCGCAACATTGTCTACCTCGTCTGCAACATCGGCTTCATTTCCTTTGTTGTTGGCTGTGCTCTCGCCCCGACACTCAACTCGCTCATCACCTTTCGTTTCCTGTCCGGTGTCTTTGGCTCCTGTCCGCTCACCAACGGCGGCGGCTCGATCGCGGACATGGTCTCGCAGGAGCACCGTGGCGCTGCCATGGCCAGTTTCGCCGTCGGCCCGCTTCTGGGTCCCATTATCGGCCCCGTCGCTGGTGGTTTCCTGGCTAGTGCCAAGGGCTGGCGCTGGGTGTTCTGGCTGATTGCCATTATCGCTGGTTTCTTGTCGATTGTCTTCTTCTTCTCAATGCGCGAGACCTACGCCCCGCTTCTCCTCGAGCGCAAGACACGCCGCCTCCGCAAAGAGACGGGCAACCAGCAGCTGCGCAGCAAGCTCGATGCCGGCCTCACGTCCAAGGACTACTTTAAGCGCGGCATATTCCGCCCGCTCAAGATGCTGGCGTTCTCGCCCATTAACCTCATCTTTGCCCTCTACATGGCCATTGTCTACGGCTACCTGTACCTCATGTTTACGTCCGTGACCATTGTCTTTGAGAAAACCTACGGCTTCGGTACCAACACGGTCGGCCTGGTCTATCTGGGCCTCGGTGTCGGCTCCATGGCCGGCATGGTCTTTTTCTCAGCCATGTCCGATCGCTATATCCGCAAGATGGCGGCTCTCGAGGGCCAGGGTATGAAGCCCGAGTACCGTCTGCAGCAGCTGCCTCTCGGTGCTGTCTTGCTGCCCATCGGCTTCTTTATCTATGGCTGGACCGCCGAGTACCACAAGCACTGGATCGCCCCCATCATCGGCATGGTCGTTATCGGCTTTGCCAACCTCGTTATCTTCATGTCCCTGCAGCTCTATCTGGTGGATGCCTTCACGATCTATGCCGCCTCATCGCTCGCTGCCAACACGGTGGTGCGGTCCATTGCCGGCGCCGTCCTCCCGCTCGCAGGCCTGCAAATGTATGCCAAGCTCGGTCTCGGCTGGGGCAACAGTCTGCTCGGCTTCATTGCGCTGGCCCTCGTGCCTGCGCCTTTCTTTATCCGAAAGTACGGCGAGTACCTGCGCAAGCGCTTTGAGATTAAGGACCTGTAAATCTCGGGGGCGTTATGTTATGTTCTGCACATACTTTTCCTTTGTCGCCTTCTCTTCATTGCATATTTCTTTGCTGCATACATGCATACATACCATTTTTTAGATACGCATGGCATTTTAATAGTATACCCATCAAGTTTTGTCATTCGTGTCTCCTTTTTGGCACCATCTATTTTAGTGACAGAAAGTCGGAAATTTCATGCCTTGACTGCTGTCGGTCTGAGGACCAACAAATTACGGTAAATCCAAAGAAGAAGCAAAGTGATGCGCAGACAGCATTGGTGATGTGCGACTGGTCTATGCTTCCAGTCCAGAAGACAATAGACAATGGGAAGAAGAGGCGGGTTGAGAACAAGACTGCATCTACTTGCCAGATCATCAACGGTGGGCCTAATCGAAAGGAAGAGGACAGGAAATCTGTTTCTAGTCACTTCTTCCCCCTTTTCTGTTTGTTTCTACCTCGACTTTAGCCATTCCGTATCTTGAGAGCAGATGGGTCGCCGACAAACAAGAGCACAAGAGATGACCGTGATCTACGGAGTACTGCATTTGTAGATGCGAGCGTAGTTGCCCTAATCATAACCGCTGCGCTGTCTCTCACGAGAATTTTCCTTTGCTTTTGTCATTGCATTCACTGGTAATGACAACAGGGAAGACTGTCTAAATAACAGACAAATCTCGGAGCATTGTGTTCCGATTAAGAGACAGCATCGCATAACAAAAAGACGAGATGGCACATGGCGATGAAGGACAAAGTACGTTTGTAGAACAGAAAAGACGACAAAATAAGCATAGCAGATGGGGCTGATTGCTATTTCGTCATTTCATCAGAAGCGTCTCTTCTTTTTGCACCATTTTTATGCGTTTTTCGTCGTTGGCTTTTCCGTTTTCTCGATATTTGGACATATTTGCCTCTTTATTTTTGTCGCCACTACCTTTGTTGACCGCCGTCTCAGCATGTGTCTCGTGTCTCGGATTGTGTTTGATCGGTGCTGTTTTCTGTTGCCTTTGTTCTTGATCGACAGAGTCTTGGCAAAGTTTAGGCTGTTCAGGGCGCTGTCGTTCACTGACACCTGCCAACACTCACTAAATCTGACTTACACGGGCGTTGCCGCCGCTAGTCCACGCCAGTCTCCACTAAAGAGGCATGAACGGCAGGAACGACAGACTGAAAAGTGTCAACCCTCAACCGTCAAATGCCAACGACAACATCGACATTCCTGCTTGGTTACTCTACATCCATGATTAAGTTTTATTTCCAGTTACTTCCGCTTGACATTTCTCGTCACTGTATCTTCATCTTCTGCCAAGTCAATCGATCTGGCCCACAATAGAGGAGATCCCACCCGCTGTTCTTTTGAATGGCCAGAATGGGGTCGAAAAAAGCCTGTCTTTTGAAATGTTTCCTACTCATCTCACATTAGCTCTCTGAGCTTTAAGATAGCCATCTTGATCTTGTGGGGATGCAAAATAACATATTGTAAAATTTTGTATCTACTAGATAGTCTTCCACTACCACCAAGCATCGTTCTAGAAGACATTCTCATCCAACCTCGAGTACAGTTCGACGACGAAGGAGGGTTGACCCCTGTCGTCGTGTCCTCTTCTGCGAACTGGCCATTCAGAGAACTTTCGACATCTGTCTGTTCTCTTTCACCTTTAAAGCTATACGCTATTCAACTCGTAGACTTCACCTTGTGCACTTACAATCCCCATCGCTGTGACTTACTCCTTCTCTCGGCTAAAATTGACACAGACGTGATTGCCAACGTAAATCAAGACACAAGACACGGCAGGACATGACCTCCCCGTTTTGATTGAGCCGTAACTACACTCTGCAAAGAGCACTCAGAAGTCTAGATCTCACAATCTTTTCTCTTGCGCAATCCGGGTCGTTGGTTCAGGTGGTCTGGGTCTTGTTTTAGCCTCACACCTTGGACGTGACGCATTCCATGAATAGGTTCAACGAGCCTTAGTCTACCCTACCTGAACCACGTCGAAATGTGTAGATGCGACATGCGCTTTCCGCTCTTTTGCCATGCTTCTTCACTTCAACAGAATGACGTCAAAACCACCCCCTTGATACTCGCCCTGTCCTTCGTCCCAAAGCCAAGCCGTTAGACACTAGACAGGCAGCCGCCATCTCGACTCTACATCCGGTCGACCGTATGATCGCCACTCCTTTTTTGCTCCATCAGTCATTCACGGGGCTGCCAGTTGCTCATCGTGGAGTCCACCTGTGTCCATCATTGATCGCGAGCAAGCAAATCAGTATATAAAGGCCATTTACCCGGCCTCATCCAGTTCCCTTTTGTCTCTCTTCTCATTAACAGCTTCTTTCTCTTCTTCAGTCTTTACCAATAGTTCTGTAAACTGGTTTCTTTCCTTTCTCTCCATTCCTTCTTTTTTAACCTGTACTTTACACTCTTTACACCGCTAGCCGGTCTTTCATTGATTATTCTTTTTTTATCCCATTTTATTTGCACTTCAAAATGCACTCCCAGACGTTATTTGTTGCCGCTCTTGCGGCTGTGGCCGACGCCCGCTTTGGCCAGGAACAGGTTCCCGTCGCTGCTGTCGCTGCCCTCACCAGCCGCGGCAAGCCGGGCGATGCCGGTACGCTCTCTGGCCAGGTGCCGGGCGTGCTGCTGGCCGGTGCCAACGCCTGCGCCAAGCTCACGCTGGCCGACACTATTGTCACGACTCTCGGCAGTACGGCCGATGTTCTGGCTGCGGCTGCTGCCCTCGTCGGCGCCGAGAAGAACTTCAACCCTTTTGCCGTGTCGGTCCCCGCCCTTTGCTCGGACGCCACTCTGCCCGTCACTGAGGCTCTGCGCGGAATTGTCCCCCTGGTTGACCCTGCCGTCACGGGCAGCGATGTCGAGAACGCCAACGCGGCGTCGTCGCTGACCAACCCCTTTGATGCTGGTGGTCTCAGTGTGGCTGATGTCGCTGCTGCCAACGGTTTCACCAACTTCACCACCCAAGCTGCTGATGGCTCGGCCGGTGCTGCTGTCAGTGGCGTTACTGCCGCGTCTGGCACGGCGGCTGCTAATGCCTCCGTCGCTGCCACTACCCTTTTGACGTCTACTGTCGCTGCAGCCGCTTCCGCTTCCGCTTCGGCTTCTGCTTCCGTCGCTGCCGTCGCTGCCGTCTCTGTCGGCGCTGCTGGTGCCTCTTCCTCTACTGGCGCTGCCGGCGCCATCGTCAACGGTGTCCAGCAGTCGACCATCGCTGGTCTCGATTTCGGTCTGTGCGTGCCCACCATCAAGTTCGAGGCCGGTCTCGACGGCCGCAAGGACACCGAGTTCACCTTCCAGGCCATCGACCCGCTCGTCAACAAGGGGCAGGAAGAAGCCTTGAACCCAAACATTATCACAAAAAGGGTGACCGACCAGTTGACCAACGTCTGCAATGCCAACCAGGCTGCCAAGGACGCGGCCACGGCGGCACAGGCACAGATCCAGGCGTTGGGCACCAAGGACCAGTCGACGGCGGACGCGTGGAACACGGCGCTGGGCTTTGCTGGCACGAACACGAACCCCGATAACGCGCCGCAGCCTGGCCTGGTCGGTCACACGTAAACGACGTGCTGCGAAGCGACTGCGGTTTGGCGTTCGTATTGAGCAGGACAGGTGCTCGGCTGTACTGCACTAGGCAGGGCCTGCTGTGTTCTGTGCTCGTACGGTTTTTGCGTCCTGTGTATGGTTTGACGACTTATGCCTTCCAGAGTGCTCTGCACTTGTTCCTTTCGGGGTGCTTTGGGCGACGACTTGGGGTTATTTCGGCGACGGGCGTTTATTCTTGGCGTTTTCCTTCCTTTTTTTCCTGGGATTTGAATTCCTTCTTCTTTCTTTTTCGTGCCCAAAGACACAGAGCAATGAATGCTCCTTGGACAGATCTTTTATTGCCATATCATGATGATATCAGTGACTAGCCCCTTAAATGCTCTAACCGCCTCTCTTCAGCTTGCTCTCGTGTCTTTGTCAGGCTCTCAATCACTGCACACAGCTTGACGAGCGATGCTTCATCGTACTTGCGGCCCACGACCGACACACCGTACGGCACATTGGGACCCAACTCCACCAGCCGGCCTGTGCTGTTGTACTTGACTCTCGGCGAGCCGCAGTAGCCAAGCGGCACCGTAATTTGCGGGTGTCCCTCGCAGGCGGCAAAGAAATTGACAGCGCTGGCGTTGGTTGGCAACAACAAAACATCGACTGTTTCATGTGTGTTGAAGCCATGTGGCCGTTCTGGCCCACCCCTCACACCGTCCAGAGCACCCTGAATGCCGCCCGGTCCAGCAAAGTAGGCGGCGTTGTCCTTGGCCGTTGCAAAAGCCGGCGAGTCGCGGGTGATTTCTATTGTCTGGACAAGAAGTTCAATGTTGCGGCGCGGCGGGCCGTCATCCTTGGCAGGATCGTCTTTGTCGCCGGGCTTGTCCTCATTCTTCTCTTCTGTTTTGTCCTCTCCCTTGTCCTCCAACTTCTCCTCGTCTTCACCGTACTCTTCCTCTGGTGTGTCCTTTAGGAATTCACACAATGACTCAAGTCCATCAATGTTTTGCGGGTTGGATGTCAATGTGGCCAGGTATGCTGGGAAAGCGTCGTGAAACTCGCCAGCCATGTAGTTGGTCTCCTCTTTGAGCGACAGATTCTCAAAACGCAAGAGTCCAGGCATGGCGCAGTCGACAATCGTGACGCCTTCACGAGCCCGCAATGGCTCAACCACGCGTGTCTCAAAAGCTTCGAGAGCTTCCGAGCCAATTCCTTTGAGCGCGTCTCGCGGGATACCGATGCGAAAGTTGAGTGGCTTGTCGTCCTCTACCGCGGTGAATTTTGGGTAAAGCGGTGACTGCAGCCTTGCCTCGGGGATTTCTTTGGTCTTTGGATCGTGCTCATCGCGACCCATCATCACGTCCAGCATTATGGCCGCATCCGTCAGAGTCCGCGTCATGGACCCGAGAGTGTCCTGCTTCGGCGAAATGGGAATGACTGCGTCGCGCGACACGAGGCCCGTCGTCGGCTTCAGTCCGACAATGTTGTTCTGCTCTGCCGGACCAATAATGCTGCCGGACGTCTCTGTGCCCACGGCCAACACACAGTAACCCATGTCCACAACCACACCCGATCCGCTGCTGCTCCCAGAGGGATCTTGTTTCGCATGATAGGCGCCATACGTCTGCCCGCCACGCGCACTCCAGCCGTTATCTGAAGGCTGTGACCGGAAGTTGGCCCACTCGGAACAGTTGGTCGTGCCTAAAAGCACGCAGCCGGCCTCTCGCAAGCGAGTGACGGCAGAGTTCTCGCGAGCCGGTTTGGCGCCCAGGAAAGCTAAAGAGCCAGCCGTCACTTCAAGAGATGGCTCCGCCGTGGCGACGTTGTCCTTGACGAGCAATGGAACACCATGGAGTGGGCGCAGCTTCTTCATGCGGGCATCTCCACTCAAACCACCCAGCTCGGCGTCGAGAGACCTCGCAATGCTGAGTGAATTGGGGTTGACTTGTAGAACGGAGTGTAGTTCTCCATCAAAGCGGGCAATCTGGTCGAGGTGTGCCTGTGTGAGCTGTTCGACTGTAAAGCTGCCAGCTGCTAGGCCATCCAACACCTGGTGCACCGTCAACGACTTGAGTGGCGGGATGTTGGCAGACATGGCTGTGAAGCAAAAATAGAGTAAGTTTAAGAGAAAAAAAAGAAGAAAAAAAAAGCGAGGGGGGAACAGCAGATGGTAGATGCCGTGTTGCCGTTCCAAAGTGAAGTGCTGCAGTCGTCCGTGGTCCCGTGTCGTGTTATCCTGTCGCTATGAGGACTTGAAGTCGAAAGGGCAAGATGCTTCTTTGTTTTATACGTCCTGATGAATGTTTCGATGTCGTAATGTTGTACTATGTGAAGTGAATACAGTTTTTTGGATGTGGGGCTGCAAGCCGTTGGGGACGAGAATGCCGGATGAGTCGACGCCGTGGTTAGGAGGAGTTGAGTGAGGCCGAGGAAATGGCGGACAGCGAAGAGAAGATCTGATCGGGCCGTGGTCGTGCAAACGGTGGGTTGTGTATCACAACAGAAGTACTGGGAGCGATATTCAAAAAGTGTGAAAAGGGGCGAAGGGGCTCGAAAGGGACAAAAAGTACATAAATCTGCCGACAGAAGTACGGAAGGCGGGACGATTATTCGTACGGAATAGGAAGGCGCGGATGCCACCGTTTATCGCCGGCACGGGGTGGATCTGCCAGGAAGGTGCAATTGACCACTCAAAATACGCCAAAAAGGACGGGAACAAATGACAACATAAGCCGCGTTTAGCGTCCCTTGCCGATGCCGCAGAAGGTGCGACTTGAGATACAGTAAAAAAACGGCAGGCACGAGATGTGTCCGTGATGGGGGGGAATGAAGTTGAAGTTGCACAAACACAGCAGGAACGAACGAGACGGACGTTCATACGGCAGGAACGCATGGCAGCAGACACGACGACGGCAGGCACGACGGACATGCACGACATTCAATTTACAGTGAATTCAGTGGGTCTCTATGCCGGTAGCCTCTATGTTTGAGTGGACAGGCCCTCGTCACACATGTCAACAATCAAGATAGATCAAGGTATTTTGAGACGAACACCCAACAAACAAAGCGTTCGTACGGGGCACACACAATATCGTCTGTCAATGGCCTGTCAAAAATAAGCAGGCAACCTGTCGTATCAGGTCGGTTGGGTCCAATTTGCAGGTTTTTGCACATATTGAGAGAGATCTCTTTATCAACTTCACTCGTTTTTGCCTCGTTTTTTGTGCCCCCATTACACAAAGCCGGCCGAGGAACGGACGTTTCATGCATCGAGGTGAAGAGTTTTCACAATGCTCTCTGTTTACGGGCGTTCCTAATCGCAAAATAATTTTATGACAAATTCCAGGAAAATATGACCAGACTTGTCTATTTCGGTCATTCTTTTCCCGTATCGTTGACCTCTGAATGCTCCAGGCAAGCAATGCTCTACATTTGTTTGTGCTACAGTGAGAGTTATTCATCTCTCGGCTTCCTTTCAAAGATCCGCCGACTCTTACTTTGAAAATCAATGCTGTTCCTTCGTATGTTGGCATTAGTTTCAAACCATTCAGTTGAAAACGAGATGCCCATAGTCTCGCTTTATTCCTTCATTCCTTTTCGACAGAAAACATCACTATGAGATGAAGATACATCTCTGATGTAAACAATATCGGCTGCTCTTTCCTCACGCAAACGGTAAATGATATCACGGCAGGTCTGCTATGGCGCTTTTCCTGTGCAGCCTTGTCTGTCTGCGGCAGGCAATGTCTATTGTGTTGCTGCGGTCGCGAATTGAGTCCGTAAAGTACGCTGTGAAACCCCAGGGACTAGAGAAGGGCAACATAAATATAAACGAAAGTACCACGATATTTCCAATCACTGACCACGACATATGTCCGCATTGTGTCACAGAGCAGCCTATCTCCTGACATTCCGTGTCAAGTTGCCTTGATAATGACTACAGGTTGATACTTGACCTCATAGTTTAGTTCTCAGCCGCTGTCCACAGTCCCCGACTTTTGTGAATATAAATATGGCCTCGCTCGTCTTTCTTTCTTGAATCAGTTGTATCTTCTGTGCCACATCCTTTGAGCTAGCCCATCTCATCATTTTGCACATATTGTTGACGTCTTATGTCGGCACTATAGACAGACTTATCTGCGAGGCATCTTCAATTCTCGAGTCCCCCAATTCATCCCATACACACCGCTCATCGCTCACAGCACTCATCCATATCATGGACACCGCATCCACCAGCCAATCATCCAAGACGCCATGCCGTCTTTCCATAAGCACCATGTCTCTTGGACAGAGCTATGCAGGCCACACGCTCGAGCAAAGGCTTGACCAGGCGGCACAGCATGGCTACCAAGGCATCGAGCTGTTCTATGATGACCTCGAATACATTGCTCAGACACTACCACTGATGCCCCCTTCATCCCACACAGCCGACTCTACAGTCATCCCGACCACGATCCTCATGGCGGCTCCGACGACGGCACCCACAGACAGCCAGCTCGTCCGTGCTGCGGCTCTAGTCAGAGCCATGTGTGCCAAACGCCGGTTGACAGTCATCTGTCTGCAGCCCTTCCGCCACTTTGAGGGCCTGATCAGCCGCGATGCGCGCACCAACCGCTTGATTCAGCTGCGTCTATGGTGCCGCCTGGCCAGTATCGTCAAGACGGACCTGATTCTCATTCCGTCCAGTTTCTTGCCTGCAAGCAAGACTACCGGTGACCTCAAATTTATCATCCAAGACCTGCGCGAGGCAGCCCAAATTGCCGCCGCTGCCAATCCACCCGTCCGGCTTTGTTATGAGGCACTGGCCTGGGGCACACACATTGACACCTGGCAGGCCAGCTGGGATGTCGTGCAGCAAGTCGACAAGCCCAATTTTGGCCTATGTCTGGACACGTTCAACATTGCCGCCAGAGTGTATGCGGATCCCACGATTTACGGTGGCGTGCAGCCCGATGCCAAGGAGCAGATGGCTACTTCTATGAAGGAGTTGGCCTCGTGTGTGCACGCCGACCGTGTGTTTCTGGTGCAGATTGCCGACGGTGCCCGGCTGGCTGCCCCCCTACTGCCGGGCCACCCGCTATACGACTCCGAACTGCCGGCTCGCATGGCATGGTCACGGCAGCACCGGCTGTTCTATGGCGAAAGCGACCGCAGTGGCTACTTGTCTATTAGCCAGATCTTGGCAACGGTTTTGGGCGATCTGGGATACCGTGGGTGGTTGAGCTTTGAGCTGTTCAACCGGCGGACAAGTGATACGGATGCGAGCGTGCCGGCCGAGATGGCCCGGCGGGGTGCTGAGTCATGGGTGAAGCTGGTGGAGGACTACGACCTGGTGACGGAGGACGGCATCAAGGAAAAGGACAGCGAGAAAAAGGAAACGAAAACGATCAAGAGGGCCAAGAACCTTAAGGACAGTGCCGAGATTGTGTCCAAGGAGGAGGAGGAAGAGGTGGATAGTCTCCCGTCTGGGCATGGACGCAGCCGGCGCAAGTCCCTCGTGCGGTGGTTGAATGTCTGCGGGCTGTCCCAATCAGGCTATGAAGAGTGAGGAGTCGATTTGGGGGAAGAAGGGAGGAATTGAAGGGGTTCGCGGCGTTCAAAACAAAGTCTGGGGTTGAGATTAAGAAAGTTACGGAACTGTTCATAGAGTAATAAAAGAATAAAAAACCAACCTTGATGGTGATCTGGTCATCCTTTCCGTTGTCTCCTTAACCCGCTCTTCCTCGCCTGGGGACGATCCGATAACCTAGGAAGGGAACGCCAACCAGCAGCACACAATCTGAAGACTGCAGAATCTACAATTATTTTCCGGGTATAATTTGAGAGCGCTCTTTAAGAGACCTGTTGTGGAGATTCTGCTTCCTCAGATTGGGGTTCTGAGCCAAGACCAACGCCATGGCTGAAGCCAGTTGCGGAACATCCGCCGCCGCTCCCGCCTCATTTCACGCCAACGGTGGCCGTTGCTGGGCGTGGGCTTGCAGCTGGGCGTGGGCTTGCAGCATGTGGGTATATTTGGAGTATTACTCCGTACAGAATCGAGAAAGTCCAGAACCTGCCAGGGCCAGCCGTTGTCTGACTGGTTCTTTGTCTCTAGCCAAATAGGAACCTGTTGGCCGTTGGCTCTACGACTTACACGAGTTGAACGCCATAATTAAGTGCAAGAATATCAGAGTACGGGTCATGAGTTTCATGAGTTCGCCACGCTCAGGCTTTCTTCAGTTTTTAAAAACAGAGCAGGCAACATGCAGAGAGGCGCTGGGATCGTGTGCTCTTGTGCACAGTGCATATGGACCAGGTAGAGGGGAATAATGCAAAGACAGGAGACAAGAAGAAGCGGAGTCTAAAGTAGGCACAGCTACACAAAAAGCACGCAAAACCAAACAAGTTTTTTTCTCTTCTTTTTCTTTCTTTCTTTCTTTTGTCTACCCTTCCACGTCCATTTTGTCCCTTCTCAGCTGCCTCCTTCACATGCCTGTCTGACGTAGCATTTGGTTCCTTTGCGACTGTGCGTACGGTGCCCCTCACCCACCATGTAACATAAAAGAATGAAAAGGGCGCAGATATAAACTTGTTCTCTAATTCAAGTAAGCACGTCGTAGTAAAAAAAGCTGACAGTAAATTACTACACAGACTGACGACTTGTTCTTTACACCTTTTGCGTCTGAATTCTGAACTCTCAGTCTTGCAAGCTTGCCCGCCGCCGCCGATCTTGTGTGATTTTACTGGAACCAAGGTCAAGGAGTCCACGGCACTTAACCTGAAAACGAAAACATGATCTGATACGCCGTTTCGACAGCAATATTCGTAAGAAAACATCAGCAAAACTTATCAGACACGCGCAGAACCATATACCCGGTCTAATGAGTCCCTTTTGTCTATCGTTTCTTCTCCCCTTTGCATACAGACACAAGTAAAGGTACAACACTCCCATTCGGTACGCCCTCCAGCCATGTACATGTAGATCACAAGGAACGGAAACGCGGGCGGGCTTACGGAGGTTACAAGGGTAAGTAAGCGCGTATAGCAGGTATCTCGAGCTTCCGTTAAGACCCATTTATTTTAAGGGTACGCCAGAAACAGCCTGAGGTATCCATTTTTTTTCAAAGCAAAAGGTCTGTCGCCCACAATCGCCAGTCTCTAGAAACGCTCTCCTTTTTAATCTCTTTTCTTTATATTACGCCGACCCGAAAGCAGGACTTTACTTATATAGTTCGAAAGCCTTTCTTTTCTTTTATACGAATATCTTTTTTTTCTTCTCCCGCGTACGTCGAAATCCATGCGCGCATTCGACTTTTATCTCTCTCTCTTTTCCTCGACGCGTTTTTCAACGGCATCGCAGGTCACCTCTCCAGAGGTAAACAGAAGGCCGTTGTACCTTTTTTACAGGGGGTAATACGCTATGCCTATTGTAGTATAATAGAGTAGAACAGTGGCTTGTGAGGTACCGAGGGTGCGCTTTCTTTCGCCTGCAACCTCCGTATATATGTACTCTAGCTTCTTTTCCTTTCTCCCCTTTTTTCTTTCTCCCCTGGCCCTCGGGGAACGGCGTTAGTGGGGGAGGGTGAGAGAAGGCAAACTGACAAGAAGATGTGGGCGATATGGGGTTGAGTCCCAAGGAGAGCAGAGGACCGGAAAAGGAAAAAGGGTGGCAGTTCGGCGTGGGATGTGATCATACCGCGTAGACATGGGCGTATTCTCTCGTCCGTTTCTATTTTCTCTTTTTCTCTCTCTCCTTTTGTTTAGTTCTTGTGTTTGTGCCCTTTTATTTCCTGTATTTATCCTCGTTGTTCTTCCATCGCCCAATATCACTAGATTTGTCCCACAAACGGCCGGCCTTATCCATTCTCTCCGTGTCTTGTCAGAAATAGTTCCACTTCTTTTGATCTACGCCCCAGTCTCACCGGCTAGATCTTACATCAGACAAACTAGAGCCTTGCTCACGCCATTTTGTGTTCTTGTCTGACAGCAAGCGCCCAGTTTCTTCGTTTAGTCATTCTCGTGCCCCGATTGAGACAGGATCTGCAAAGCAACACGCTCGGCACTCTCAAGGTCAATCAAGACAGTGACGACTGCTGGACACTCGAAGCCGGTGTACCGGCAAACAAACCTCGAGAGCAAAAAAAAGAGAGAGCACGTTGCTTGGCAAATTAGCAATCATGGCGACCGCTATAAAAGGTGCGTTCTCAGTCGCAAATGAAGCGAGCGCTTGTGTTTGTTATCGTTGTTTGTTTATTTCATATTGACATTTGCCTGTCCTCCATTCAGAAAACAAGCCCGTTGCACTACCCACGGCACCTGCACAATATCAACCACTTCCTTCACCTTGCAAATCCTCCGCCATGACACTCTACCCGCTCAATTATGGCGAGCTCTCCGCCGAGATTGAGCGTCTCGAGTGGAACCATTACAACGTCTATGTACCCATCACGGGCAACACTGTCGTCTCGCCCGAGGTTGATGCCTACCTGCAGAGCCTGGTCAAGGCACGGGCAGACGACCCAGCCTCTGCTGGCAAGCCTCCAGTCTCCGTTGCCGATGTTGGCACTGGAACAGGTGTCTGGCTAGTCGACCTAGCCAGTTCGCTGCCGCCCACGGCCCGCCTTGATGGATACGACGTCAACACGTCCAAATTCCGCCCGGCGGCATCACGCCCACCGAACGTGCAGCTGCTCGAGTCTAATGCGGTGGAGCCGTTTCCAGCCGAGATCCAAGGGACGTACGACCTTGTGCACGTTCGTCTGCTGTTCCTCGGCCTCAAGCCGTCCGACTGGCAACCCATTGCCGTCAATCTGCGGTCCCTTTTGAGACCGGGAGGCTACCTGGTGTGGGATGAGATTGACGTCTACCACTTTGAGGGATTCCCGGCAGACTCGGAGCTAGCCGACACAATGGCCCAGATGGTGCGGTTCCACAAGGCACGCGGCCAGCAGGACCAGAAGGAGGGCGGCGTCAAATACCCCATCGGTCTCGATACGCTGCTGGCAGACAGTGGGTTCGAGTGTGCCCGTCAGGAAGTGTTCAAACTGTCGGATTTCTGGGAGCACCCGACGCTGCGCCAAACGACCATGACGACGCTGTACACAGTCATCTCGGCGTACTTGCAGGGAATGGTGCACTTGGGCGGCTTCGAGGACGTGCAGACCAAGGAGGACGCGGTGCGCAAGGCGTCGGCCGCCAAGGTGGCGTTGCTGGACGAGAAGACGGCCAAGGGCGATTTCTGGTACTGGCGGACGACAGCCCGTAAGCCGTTGTAAGTCGAGAAAGGGTATCGTGTCGTTATTTTGAGTGGAGTCCGTCTCCCCTGGGTATATATAAATGCCATAGACCTTGTATACAATGCTTTTGTTCATCCTATCCCTCTCGTGCCTCAATTCTGCCGTCCCTTTTCAATCCAAGCCAGGAAACGACGCCCGCTTGGCCTGCTGCTTGCCCTTGCGGCCCTTCTTGTTCTTCTTCTTGCGGCGCTTGGTCTGCTCACGGTCTGAATCGTCACTGTCCGAGTCGTCGCTATCGCTGTCAGCCGCGCGCTTCTTGGACGCCGTCTTCTTCGGAGGGGCTTCGCCGTCGTCCGAGTCATCTGAGTCGTCACTGTCCTTCTCCTCGTCCTCGTCGTCGCTGCCACCAACACCACCACCGTTGGCGTCCTTGTTCTCCTGCCAGATGCTCACGGTATGACCACCCGATGTCACCAGGCGGCCCAGGCTATCAAAGCCCACAGCCGTCACGCCCTCCACCTCGTCGTGCATCAACACCTGCCGCACCTCACGGCCGCGCAGGTCGATAATGTTCACAGTGCCGTCGCTGGCACCGACCACAACCGTCTGGCCGTTGCTCCACCGCACCGAATCGGGCACGCGCACCACAGCATCCAAGCTCTCGCCGTCCTTTTGGTTGCGGCCACCGGCCACGTAGAATCGCTCCTGCTGGTCGTCCCACGCACCCTTGTCCCACAGCGTCAAAACACCGTTGCCCGTGCCGACAGCCACAACGGGGTTGCCGCGCAGGTTCTTGGGGCCCAGACCGCGGGGAATAATCGTTGAGCACAACAGCTCCGTGTCTTGGTCCTCGGAGCGAGCAATGATGCCTGCACGCAGATCTGTCACCGCCAGTGTGCCGGCACCCGTGCTGACCCACTGCTTGGGGTAGCCCGATGTGCTCTCCGCCGAAGGGGGCAGGGGTGTAATCGATGTCACGTAGTCGTCGTGCGGCTTGTGCGTCCGGCTGGGCTTGGCCGCCACCGAGCCGTCTTCTTTGAGGTCGTAAATGTACAAAAATCCGTCGTCGGTGCCGAGCAGCATGGTCTGCGGCGAAAGAATGTGCAGGATCGCAGGCGGGTCGAGACCGCCGTCGCGGCGAGGCGGAATGGCAAACTTGGAGATGACCTTGCCGGTGTGAGGGTCAAAGTGCTTCACCACAGCATCAGCACCGGCCGAGTACACCCACTTGCCGTCAATGCTGTATGCCAGGTTGCGGCAGCTGCCCCTGTGGCGTTTGGTCGTCCACAGCGGCTTAATCACGCCGGCCTTTTTGCCGCCGTTGCCGGCGCCACTTTCGGGCAAACAATAGCACTCGACGCGGCCGTTGGAGAGGCCGACGGTCAGCAGCGGTTCGGTCGGGTGCAGGACCTGGGCAAAGACGTCTGCCGACAGCGGCAGTTTGCAAAGGTTTTCGAGCATCGTGGGTGGGGAGGAAGGGTGTCGAAATGTGAGTTTGTCGTGACACAGTTGAGAAGATGGAGTGTGTTGGGGAGGAGAGTGGAGAGAGGGAAGGAGAGAAGGAGAGAAGGGAAAAGGGAAAGGAGAAAAGAGAACGAGGAAAAAGGTCAAAAAAGTCCATGTCACAAACTTAGAAAGAGCTACGGGCGTGGAGAGCTGCAGAAATTTCATTCGCCAATGGAAGGTGTGAGACCCACTTTATCTCTTAGCGCTGTCGAAAAGTGGCAGGCACTAGGCACAGCACATTTTCGGCGCTTTTTGGCGCTTTCTTCTTTTAGACAGCTCCCAAGCGTCAGGGCGACGACTTTTAACGGCGCGAAGCGGGCCAACACCGGCAGTGGTAGCAGTGCGGGGATCGACGTCTGTTGGAGCGAGACTGCGGCGACGAATATTGCGGCGTAGACTGAATCTATCTCTATTCTGACGATGTCGGGATTTATGTCGTTTGAAGAGAAAAAATGAAAGCTCTTTTGTGATTCACTGTGGGTAGTACTTTGTGCATCTTGGCGCAAACGTTGAGGGAAGGAACACCTTGACGCGTACCTTCCTTGTTGAACCAAGACAGCATTCCTCCCTTGCCGTTCTTTTTGTTGACGCGCACATCCATTCAGGGCAGGAACCTTGTTTGTTGTGCTTTGGTCGCTCTTTCCCAGGTAAGACAACACTCAACACGTCCCTTCCCCCGCACGTCTGTTCCTTCCGTCCAATGTCCCCAATGTCTCCAGTGCCGTGCCTGCCGTGTCGGTGGGGAAATGTTTACGAACGTACAAACGGCCGCTTCATCTGACTTTGATGTCGTCTTCTTCACGTCGACGCGCAACATCGCCACCGCACGCCAACCGCCGCACGACACAATGGCGCCCAAGAGAGAAGCATCTACTGATGGACCAGTCCGAGCAGGGCGTCTGAGCGACCCTTTTGTCGACAAGCCTGCTGAGGCTACGATCCACGTTGCAACGCCGTCGATTCGATCGTCGATTGTCCGTTTCGCCAAAGAAGACGCGCATATTATCGAGCCTGTCGGCAAAAAAGCCTCATCTCAGAGCACCTTGTCGCGCAGCATCACCATGTTTCTTGGTTTCTTTGCCATGTTCCAAGTGGTGGCGATGCTGGCGCGTGCGGGCCAGGGCCAGGGCGTCCCCGAGCTGCGCAACTTTATGTATTTGACGGGGTAGGTATAGTTCTTGAATCCAATATGTGGTTGATAGTGGACTGACCTTCAGACAACACCCACTCATGCCTGTCCATCTGGACGAACAGCAGCACATCACGCACGTGGCACTCGCTTTTATGCCGTCCAGCCTCTTCAACCGCCAAGACAGCATCCACGACCCCGACCATCCGGTCGAGTGGCCCCTGTTCACGACCATTGAAGCCACCCGCGCGCTCGTCAGCCCTTCCACCAAGCTTCTCGTAGCCATTGGCGGCTGGGGCGACACGGCCGGGTTTGCGCAGGCAGCACGTACTGCCCGCGGCCGCCGTCGGTTTGCACGCAATGTCGCAGCCATGGTCGAAGCGACTGGCGCCGACGGCGTCGATATAGACTGGGAATACCCCGGTGGCAACGGCGAAGACTACAAGCGGGTGCCCAACGAGCAAAAGGTGTGGGAAGTGGGCGCGTACTCACGGCTGCTGGCTGAGATTCGCCTGGCACTCGATAATCTTGGGCCGGGCTTCTTGTTGACAGCTGCCGTGCCCGGCAAACCGGAGGACATGCTCGCTTTCACGGCCGAGACGATCCCAAACATCATGTCAAGCGTCGATTTCCTGAATGTCATGACATATGACTTGATGAACCGGCGGGATACTGTTGTCAAGCACCATACGGGCGTGGCGGACGCTCTGGCGGCTGTGGACGCATATATTGCAGCCGGCTGCAAACCGTCGCAGATCAACGTCGGCCTCGCCTACTACGTCAAGTACTACCGCACGGAACACGACGACTGTGTCCAGCAGGTGCAAACGACGGGAAGTGCTGTCGGGTGCCGCACTCTGCTCATGGAGGACCCCGAAACAGGTGCCGATCTGGGCCGCGCGGGCGCGTTTGCATGGCACGACAATGTCCCCGACGAGGTGGCTGGGTCCTTTGCGCGGGCGCTGGAGCATGCTCACTACACCAAGGCAGGTGGTGGCGGCTTAGGCTACTGGGACGATCAAGAAGACCTCTGGTGGTCATTCGATACGCCAGAAACGATTGTCCAGCATAAGTTCGCCGAAGTTCTCCAAGAACGCCGTCTAGGCGGCGTGTTTGCCTGGGGTCTGGGCGAGGATGGGCCACGATTCGCGCAGTTTTCAGCGACGACACGGGCGTGGAAGAAGATTCACGACAACGGATGGAACGTCGACGTTGCGGAGGTTCTCGACCCGGGTGTTGCTGCTGGCAAGGCTGCTAGGCTTCGGAACGTCTCTGCGTCACGCGACGAGCTGTAGAACAGTTCGTCTGTGGCACGCGAACAAGAGGTAACGGGCGTGACCGTGACCACCTGGATTGTCATGCAAGGTGGACGGCGTCTCAAGACGTTTGTCGAGGACGCGTACCAGACAGTTGTAGCTGTTCTGGGTGGTGTGTAGGATGGCGCACTTTCTCTCTTCGCTCTCTCCTTTCGGCGTGTTCTCGTTCTATTCATTTTTATCACCGAGTCAAGGTAGGAGGGCGCTTTTGCTTTTATTGAGTTTCTTTTCATTTTGAATGGTAGGTAGTAGTATGTATTGACTGCATATTATGGCGTCTTTGGTGTCTAGGTGTCTAGGTCGGTATTATTAAGGATAACGCCTATGTTAATGGCAATAGTAAACGCAAAGGGGAGTATGGGAATCATAATAATTTAAAAACATCGCATGCTCTGTGAGAAACAAGTGCAAAGGAAGGTAGTAAAACAGTAATAAGGAGTGAAGTACAGTGAAGCCTTAACAGAAAAGGAGTCCAAAATAAGACAATCAAATTCATAATTAAACAGGGTATTTATGGTATCATGTCACTTGCCATCATCCCCACTTCTCCTTCTCATTCGTCACCAGTTGGCTGCATCACCACTTCACATCAGCACTCAGTAGTTGTTGTTGACATGGTATGTCATCGAGGGCGATCCATTTACACGCCAGCCTTGACGGTGGCACCAGTGTGGTGGCGGCGGGACCGCAGCGACTCGATCGTGTCGACAACGACCAGCACGCAGAACAGGGCCCACAGGAAGAAACCGAAAGCAATGGCAGCCTCAATGGCGCCGCAGTAGTGGTTGTTGCCGCACGAGTAGGGGCCACCGACGTCAACAGCCAGGGCAATGCTGCCGGCGAACCAGAAGATCATGGTGATCCATTCGAGGGCGAGCGAGGCGAGGCGGTGGAAGACACGGGTGAAGTAGAGCGGGGTGACGCCAATGTACAACAAGACCAGAATGGACCAGATGGCGTTGAAGAGCATAAAGTTGAGGATGGAGGGCGACGAGTTGGCATAGGCATTGTCCCAGACCGAGACGGGGTAGGCGGTGAGGCCGAGCTCGACAATGGCAAAGACGACCGCCGCAATGTGGACGAAACCGACGAAACTGTAGGCCATTTTAATTGTTGTTGGGGGTGATTGTGGTGGGAGAAGGTTGAAAGAAAAGTGGTAGTGGTAGTGGGGCTGGGTGAGGGTTGAGTAGTGATGATGGTTTGTTGTTGGCGGTTGGATGATGGTTTGTTGTTGGCGGTTGGATGATGAGAGCGAAGACAGAATCGAATTCAAAAGTGAGCGACACTCGATCTACTTAAATGGAAATTTCTTGTAACACATCGAGTCTCTCATTCCTTCACTCACGTCACTCGAAAAGACTCAAGACTGTTCAAGCAGGTCTTTTCCCAGAACTTTCTCCCCCTGGCCAGCCTGGTCTCTGGTTCACGTCGTCGGTTGTCCAACGCCCGATGACGTGGGTGGACAGGTGTGGGTGCGTGGAGCGTGGGCTGCTTCTTGTTTGGCGGGCCTGTCTCTACCTAAAAGTCTAGGCGTGGAGGTGGCAGACGGAGAGCGGGCTTGAACTGCCGTTAGCCAACCGATCGACTGCATGAAGTCAGGTGGAGGTGCATATTTTTGCAGAGCTTTGTTTTGTCTTTTTTTTTTTTTTTTTTTTTCAGTCATGGTGCAGCTTTCTGCAGTTTCACGCTGTTCTCGTCTCATCCAATGAAATACTATCGCTGGCCTTAATCCACGGCACGCTCCCAAGTATGCTGTGCATCCTTCAGGCATTGGTGCTGGGCCGCAGTTGGGGATAATTTAGCGGTGAGAGGTTAAAAGAAAATAAGACACCAGAAGTCCAGCCTTCGAGTTGAGCCTCTACTCTGTAAAATGATGTGTGCAATGATGTGTGTAACTACATTACTTTGTATAAGTGTGGACTCCGGCTAGACTTGTCTATTTTCGGTGTGTGTCGCCTCTTTTTGCGTGTCTCAGATGAAACGGAAGGCGAAGGAGCCTAGACGACATTATTCAAAGCTTCTTCAGTTCTTTTGAATACGAAGGACGTTGCCAATGACGTACGAATCGACAAAAATTCAAACGTGACTGTAAAACGTGACGGTAAGAACGTGACGGTTAAAACACAAAACCTGTCATCTACTCACAAATCACTTAAGCTGTATCTATCCATGTCCATCACTGCTCTTGGTGTTAGTCACTGCTCATTCTTTCTCAATTCTGTCCCACGATGTCACGGCATGGGAGAGATGGGCACCCGTATCGACGATGCGTTAACGAGGTTCTGGGAATTCAACGAGTAAGATGCAGGGGTCGCCTCGACGCCCTGTGAGGCCCGGTGGCACCCCTGTCGCACTTTGACGTCATCACAACCAAAACATGCCCAAAACATGCAACATGCAGCAAAAATGCAGGAAACAGACCAAGCAGATTACTTTACCAAAACGCTACGCACAGGCCACGCAAAGTCCCATTCCATGCTTGAGTGGAGAGAGTCGAGAGTGAAGAAATCAAATGATGAAGTTGTGGCTGCTTTGGTTCTTTCCATGGATTTCCGTGGAATTGCGGTCCCTTTGCTCCTTTTCCTTCTTTTGCTCCATAGTTGTTTACTGCACGCGTCGCGCCATGCATAAAATATATACAGAGTATTAATTGGCTCGTTGGCCACCGTCAAACAGTCCACAACTTCCACGCGTGTACTTTCCTAACAAACAAATTAAACCATTGCAACCAAAACTGATTCAAAGGTTCAGCAACAGCAATGAAGCCCCCAACACGACCCAGACGGCCTTCACTGCGAAGATGTCGGCCATTGATGCGGCGGCAGTCACGACAGCAGACGGCGATGGGGAAGACGGCGATGGGGAAGACGGCGATGGGGAAGACGGTGATGGGGTCGTCGGCGTTGTGGGCTGCACAGGAGGCGAGTCTGTGTTTGATTCTCCTCCCGGTGGCGGAGGAGGCGGCGGTGGATGCGAGTATGAATGATGCGGCGGCAGTGGGGACAGCGTCGACTCACTTGCCGTCACAACAGGACAGGTTGTGGTTGTTGTGATTGTCACGCCGCTGATGCAGGTGGTGATGGTGCTGACCGTGATATCAGTTGTTGTCGTAGATGTGGGCGTCTGCGTCTGCGTCTGCGTTGGCGGTGGAGGCGGTGGGCTTGTCTCGGTCACAGGGCACGTCGTAATGGTGGTCGTTACGCCGCTGATGACTGTGGCAATGGTGGTGGTGCTGCTTCCGGAAGGCGCCTGGCTTTCAGAGGTGGTCTCCGACGACGTCTGCGATGTGGACGACGGAACCGACAAAGTTGAGCTTGGCAGCGTCGAGCCTCCAGACGAGAACGGCGGAGTGTCGCCGGTGGACTCGACCGACCACCGACCCAGGGCTCGTTGCTGCTTTGCGTCGTCGAAGCAAAGGGATACTCGTCACAGGTCAACTTGGCACCCTGGTTGACGCCCGAAGCCTTTGTCTGTCCCTTGCAGCAGGTACCATCGCCACAGAGTGTCTTTTTGCGGTTGTATCTGCCCTTGCCGCGGCCAGCATAGTTGAGCTGCTGGCGATCGACGAAGCCGAATTTGCGGAGGCCTAGAGTTGTCAGTATTGATGTTGTTCAAGGCACCAGTGAGTGAAAATAGATCCACACCGAGACAGATGTTGTCGATGAGCTGCAAAATCCAAGTTAGTAAATGGAAAAAGAGTAGGCAAGACAAAAAGGGAAGGTAAAAGGGAAGACAAAAAAGGGAAGACAAAAAAAAAAGATAGCGACACACTACTTACCTCATCAGTCTTGTCGGGGATGTAGGGCATGATCAGGGTCGGCGTGCCAGAGATGCTGCACGTCAGCGAGCTCGAAGAGATAGTGGACGAGCTGACGCAAGCGTCGTCGTCTCGCTTGCAGACGGTCGGCGAGGGAGACGGTGACGATGACTCGGGTCCACTCGACACAGGGGGGCTGCTCGATGGAGGTGGCGTTTGGGATGGAACCGACTGAGACGGGATCGACTGAGACGGAGGAGACGATTGCGACGGAATCGACTGGGACGGAATCGACAGTGACGAAATAGAGAGTGATGGTGTCGGCTCAGACGATGACGACTCAGGCGGCGGTGAGCCTACCGACGAGGGCTGGCCAAACGACGACTGCTTGGTCTGACTGGGCTCGCTCCCAGACGATGTCGACCCACTGTCCAGCTCACAAAACCCTTCGAGCTTGCTGCACTTGGAGCCAAAGGGACAGCACCAAGAGTCACAGGCAACGGCGCCAGGGAGACGAGACAGCAGACTTTGTCCTTCATGCACTCAAATCCCTCCTCACAGCAGGCTTTGGTGCCACAGCATGTAGTGTCATCAGGGCAGGACGTGTCTGCCGGCTCGGGGCAGCAGATGGTACCAGGCGAGTGGCAGTGGGCCGGATTGACGGCACCACAGGCCGTTGTATCTTCGGGGCAGCACAGGTCGTCGGGCTGGCAGACGGGGTGTGCGATATCACAGCAACATTCTTCGCACTGGAGGCGGTGTCAGTAGGGCTGTCGAAAGAGAAATGGAAGAGGTTGTTGACTTACACAAACGGTTTCAAGAGGACAGCAGAACTCGCCACAAAATTCTGGAGCTGTCAGGGATGTTCATCGTTTCTACAAAAATATCCGACAAGGGCATTGTCGTACCTTCACCAGGGCATTCTTCTTGACGAGGTGCGAAGCGCCCAACTGGCGAGCCTAGATTTCTGATGGCACCAAACGGACTCCTCGCTCAGGCACCATTGCCTAGGGAGAGTGATGCATTGCGCTGAATTTCGTGAGACCTGTAGCCCGGCTCTTTGGCAGCAGGCAAAGGGCTAACAAGCAGCAAGAGTGACAGCAATAAAACGAAAGTGAAAGAGCTCGCCATGGTGGGCGAGTAGAAAAACGAGTGACATATAACGATTGGGATAACGAGTCGTGCAAGAAAGGATTTTGCGTTGTTTTCTTTCCTCCTTCTTTCAAGAATTCGTACGGGGTACTCCGTGTCCATGCATCCGCGTCGTTTACCCATTCAAGTAACTTCCCCGCGCTCGCCCGAAAAATCTACCCCGTTGGGACGGCGATGGTGTATGACAATCCTGGCAGTCGTACTCCGTAACTGTAGCTCTATTCTCTCCATAATATAGCGTACATTTTCTAAGCCCATCTGCAGAACTGTATCGTGACCAAAAGCAGTGTAGTTGCTGATATAGTCCTCAAACAGCGCCCGCATTATAGCTTCGATTTGGCCGAGTCGCAGCTGTCAGGACTGACCATGTCGAGCTGGCCATGAGCGAGCCGCCACCAGGTAATAGTGCTGAGCACAACAGTATGGAGTGCGATCCAGCTATGGACAACAAGTTGCGACGGTACAGCTGGTTAAGCAGTCCCAGACTCAAAACGGCAGAGTCATAAAGTCCTCTGAGACAGGCATGCGATGGACTGGGGATGGCCGGACTCGGTCTCAACAACAACATCTGTAGCTTATGGTACCGCAACTGACAAGTAACGTGCAAATAGCTTCCGGCACTGGTAGGTGAGGTACCAGACATTTAGGCGCATATTGGGAAGGTGCATGGTGCAGAGGAGGAGAAGCACAAGTGACTAAAGTCCCGGTAGAGAATTCTCGACGTTGAGACGGTCAAAGTATTGGAGGGCTGACAAACAGTACAGCTCGCCCGGAATGCGAGCTTGAGTCGGCGAGACTGGATCGTGGCAGAGAGTGCCAGCACCATGATTACTCGAAAGTAGGCCCAAGGCTCTGCTCAAGGTGCACCAGTGACCTTGTCGTCCTTCTCAGCGTAGATCTGGTCGAGTGTTCTTGCGAAAGACGGTCGACGAAGAACTGGGTATGCAATATTGACAGCATCAAAGAAAACGTCGCACAACTGGTTGCAGTGCTCTCAACTTGGTAGTGGAAGTGGTGCCTGCATAGCCTCGACCAGCTCGACGGGAAAAGAGCAGCTGATGGCCGGTGGTTTTTCGTACGGTGGTGGTGAAGGTGATGTGCTGCCGCTGCCACTACTGCTGTTGCTGTGACTGTTCACATTGCTTTGGTACATTGGTCCGTCGCCAGTCTCCTGGTTTTCGGTCGCACCTTCTCTCCTGCCCTTTTTCTTGTCGTTTCGACAACCGCCCCACTCATTCTTGTTAAGCGATTGGTTGCCTTCCGAGGCACGCTGTGGCTAGCGTCCCGCGCCAGGGACCACAGTCGGGAATCTCCCGCGAGGAAGGAACGACTGGACGACTTTTGCAGACAAAAACTCGTCGGTCGGAAAGTCCGCACAGAAACTACTGTGTCTCGTGTGTAAACAATTATGTGATTTTTTCTACATGCAGACGTATCTATGCCGCCGCATCTTCGGGGGCTTGCACATCAAATCCGTTGAGAACCACCATCAGGTACGAGTATAGGCCGACCAAGTGTATCAGGTGCTTTGTCCCGTCGAGGCCAACATGTGTTTTCAGTCCGTCGTAATTGTTTGTGGGAGAGTGCCGGGTCGGTTGACCAGATGGTCGGCCGCATTGTAGATTGTTGTGCCCGCAACGTCCAGAGATGTAGGACACTGGCCGCCCATGATGCTCTCAATATCTGTTGTTGAGAAGCCAACGGCAGGTCCCTTGATAAGATGCGCTGTCACAGCATAGTTTGCCCGGTACTTGGCTGCTGTCACCAGGATGGCGATCTCATGCTGAAAAGGTGTCAGGCCAGGGATAGTTTCAATGGCCGCGCCGAGAGCATGGTAATATTGTCCGATGAGAGGCGTGTGCAGAAGAGTGGCAAAAGGTCCGCCCAATGTGCCATCGACGGCCAAGTTGCGGACAGGGACTTTTCTGTGAGGGTGAGCGGCTGCCCAGGCGAGCATTGAAGAATCAGGGCGATGGCCTCGATGGCTTACCCATTGTAGGTATCTATCAAGTACTTGTGGATGCCATTGTAGAACCCTTGGGCATCTTTGTCGAACGTCGACGCTGGGCGGTAGCCGAGACGATTTATTGTGAGGATGTGGCGAGAGAAAACCAGGGATAGCAGTCAGCAACGAGAGTCTCAGGTGATGCGGAAGACGAATGATATATTGAGGGGGTTGAAGCTGAGCTCCGAAATAGGCTTGGACAGGTCTGGTGCAGTTGAGAGGGGTAATGCACACAGTTCCTGCTCACACGGGGCTTTTCCATCGATGCAATCGGGTCCGTGATCGGAAAAAAAAAAAACCCCACGATAGAAAGAAAATTGCCACAAAGTAAGATGATATTGACCACCTAGTATCGACTAGGGGCAGTCTTCTGGTCAGTCTTGGGTCATTCAGACGTATTCGTATTCCAGTTTTAGAAAGGATGTGCTCTTTGCCGGGCCTTTGTTTTGCATTTTGCTTCCCTCTTTGCTTTCATCTTCCTCCTGTCACTTCTCGTGCCTCGTGCCACTCGATCCACATCCTTCCTCCTCCTCCACTTCCCCACAGGCGACATCGGGCCTCGTGCAATCCCTACTTTCCGCACCTCGTAAGACATATGCATGTACGTACCTTGTATCTGGTGCATACAGCGTGCACAGGAAGGAGTTCGATGTAGGCTGAGTCCAGAGTAGGAGATGCGGGTCAGTCGGGATGCTACCATGTTGTACTAATGCGCTGTGGAAGAAGGACGAGGCAAGTGCGACCCGACTCAGTGACGGAAGTCACGGAAGGAACCCGGCGGCAACATCCGTGGCTTTCAGCCTTAAATGAAGATACATTTTGATGTCTAATTTACATGTCATCACTATTCACCAAAAAATAAAAATAAAAACCACTATGGACACCCCGTCTCCTACGACTTGTAGTTGGCAATGCCACCGGCGGAGGCAGTCACGTACACGACCGGCGCACCCGTGGTCAGGGCCTCCGCTCTCAGTGTCTGGATTAGCTTGAGGAACGCATCGTTGTTAGAGTGCGCCGTCTCAGCTGCCTTGTCGGCGTATCTCTCCCACACGATGATCGTCTCGGCACCGGTCTCACGGTTGGCGCCGCGCTGGACATCGTAGTGCAGTGTGCCGGGTTCGTTGGCGCGGGCATACTCGGCGTGGGCAACAAGGAGCTGTTCGAGCTGAAGAAGAAGCACGTTTAGCGGTATGAATATTTGTAGGGAAACAAACTTGACCTCACTCTGTCAATCTTGCCCTCGGCAGGCTGGATGACGGCGGTCGCTTGAATGGGAGCCATTGTGGAGCGGGTAAAAGGCTGGTTGGCAGATGGAGAAGATCAAAAGTCGGAGTAAATGGAGAATAAGGGAGAGAAACATAGAATGAGTAGCGGGATAAGTGACGCTCATATACCGACTCCATACCCCCCTTTGCACATGCTCGGTCAATGGTGGTCCTCGGATGATGAGCGGATACCTCACAAATTGGTGGCGCGAATCCAAGCGTCCTACGGTCTCCAACAGCGCCCCTCATATGTCTCCGAAATAGCTTACAAATGTTCGGCCTAAACTACCAAAACTCCAAAGGCAGTCAACGGTTAACGGAAGTCGGGCCACAAACGACCACGTTAAGTCATAATTGGTAGCGGAAAGGCGGAACACTGACATTAATGGCCAACAACCATCCAGCAGTTTTTAGAAGAAAATCTTGTCAAGATATACAGTATGGAGTACGATGTTTCGGACTCTTATGTGCATGGTAGTGTACTAAGTTCTCCAATTGCACACCCACCTCTTACCTTGACTGTTGCGTCATAGTTCCCATAGTTCTTAATGGGTGTTTCATTTAAACATGTTGTAGTTGATTGGAAACATAGTAGTGGCAAGTAGAAACTTCTCTTAAATCCCTAACGGAGATTTTACATGATTTGTCATCGGGGCTCCTAATCATATAATGTGTCAAAATTAAAATGCCTCGGCAATCATTGAAAGTAATTTGTATGGTAACATCTGCAAATTTATTCATAAATTTTGTGCTGTCAAATATTGAAGCTATTTGGCAAGAAATAGCAGGAGCTGCATGTATTTGACAGACATGAGCAGCTGAAGCTCTGCATTCTCAAGTTTATCGAGCAGAGCCCGATAGACTCCTATGACCGATTATGAAACCACGAAATGGACCTGCGGTCAGATACGAGAACAAAGCAGGCTTGTAATGCGATATCAGCGCTCAACATTGGCAAGAAGGTCAAATCCTGCTCCAATCTTCCTCGCAAGTCTGTAGCCTGTCTAAGAGAAAAGAATCCCCACAGACGACCTTCCGGCCTGCCCATAGAACAGGCGGCGGCCTCTTTAGCAGATATCGACAAGTATGGCCTCGCCCCAGTCTCTCTACAGATCCGAGCTGCCAATGGCACTGCCGCGGTTACTATGAACGACGCCCATAGTGGAAATGCAGACGTCTTATAAATAGACTCCACGGTTGCTGTTTGTAGGCCCTCCTATGTCGCCGCCAACTTGGCAGGCGTCGTGGACACATATGTCTGCATCGGAGCGCTCAAAACCCACTTTTCTTGAATAGGATAACGTACTGGGCGTCCATCTTTGGCGGCAGTCCATCTGCTTGCAGAAGGTGGTACCACACTTGCGGTATTGCAGCACTGCATTGGCTGTCGATGCTGCCATCATTACACGCCTTGATCCACGCAAAGCAACTTGTGTCGCAGCAGCACGCCAGCTGGTCAGCCTGACGCTGCTTGGAAACTCCGTCTAGAGCATTGACATATTGACTGTAACAAGGCCTGCTCCCCTGCGATCAACTCGACCATGATGTGACTGGCTTCAGCGTACTTGTCAGGCGACCATTTGGTCCTCCTAGGCAAAGCTGTGCATCGATGTGTACATCCGGGGAAGATGGTAAGACTTGTCTCTTTCAGCGCTTGTTCAGTAGTAAACGACCACTGCCAGTGGTGTAATATGGCTCGTTGGTCGAGGATAGGTTTGATGGTCGTGGTGATTGTGCTCATTGTTGCTTCTTTGTGATTTGAATGTGAAAGAATTGTAAAGTCGATAAAATTGAAGACGAGAATTATGTGCCATCGCAATCGATGTCGAGAACGTCCGAACTCGGCATATGGAAACAATGCAGGCGAGAAAAATTTGCTTTTGCGAATGACAAGAGTGTTTTGCTGACCCCATTCATGCAGGTGTATCTTATCTGTGGTTGTCGTCAAGATAAGATTGCCAGAACGATACTATTGGATTGGCACTTTCCACCCTTTCCTGTTACAGCCATCAACTCCGGGCGCACGGTCTAGATTTTCTCTGGGTCTTTCTCGCCTCTCCAGGGTCTCGCCGGGAGCGATCTGTTACCCTTTTTCGTAGCCCCGATGGATGACGGCGAAATGCGCCAGCGAAGTTGAGAGTTCACGATGCTTTTTGCAAAATACTTTTCCGAAATGCTTTAACAAATCCATTCTAGACTTGAGCCTCGCTTCAACAACTACGAGCTCCATTTCCCTGCAGCAATCGAGCTGTTGTGGCAAAGACAGACATATCTTCCCGTAAATGTGCCGAGTGGCTTGAAGCAGAATATGCAAAGCTCTTTGTCATTACATTTCACGATAACATTTTCATCAATACGAGTAAGGAAGCTGAACAGAGAATAGCTGTAGCGGGGAAAGAAAGTAGAATGTGTAAACATAAGCATCATCAGTGCATATACTACGACGCAGTGATTGATATCCAGACAGAGGTTTGCAAGCCTAGTTGGACACGGCGTCATCCGTATTTTCTTGTCTGTGGTGACGCTGTGGGATGTTTTCTTCTTTTAATAATGCCAAAACATACGAGTGAAAGGAAATTATCGCGAAGAAAATAAGCATCGAATAAAGGAGAGAGAGGAGGTGATTCCGCGGCTGCATCCTTCGTCAGTATCTAGCTTCTCTACTGTTACTGTGTGGAAATAGCCTCGTCTGCTTGTTGGGCCATAACGAGTTGCATGGCATGCGACCATGCGCTGTTTTTGCTCGACAGTGACGTCTGGACAGACATTGCATCGAAGAGATATGCCTCAGGAAGAAAAGAAAAACGAAAGAAAGTAGAGGAAGAAGGAGTACACCGCCCGCTGGCCCAAAAGGCTAAAAGGGACGCTACAGCTGGCCGTGCAGGAGCATCCGGGAACCACACACTCTACGACGTACTTGGACTCTATCAACACCCTTTCTGCAGATCTGCCCCCCCTGGTCGTGGAGAGAGGCGGGCGCCGGCAGCACGCGCGTCCAGAATGACGGCGTTGGCCGCCTCCGCCTGAACCATGGAGGAGGGATGTGCGTGTGCGACCAAACAACGTGGTTTTGAACGAAGGATCAAAATAGAAAGGGCAGGTTGGATGTCTGAGGTGTGTGTGGGCGACGGCAAGGGGATGGCCCGACAGAAGTTGAGAAGTGATAAGAAACTGACAGCAGGGGAAAGTGATAGCGCGGAGAGAGAGAGCTAACGGACGAGACAGGATGCTTGACGGTGAGCATCGAAGACGAAAGATGGTTGAGAACGGTCGACTCGTTATCATCAGGCATATCAAACATCTCCAGAACGTTATCCGTCGCCCCATGCCCTACCCGTCACCCGCAATTCGCCTTATCGGCCGGGCCTCGTTAAGAAAAGAGCCAAGACGGTGGCTCGGGCTGTTTGGCACAAAAATAACGGAGACTCGACAACATGAGCACAAGAGCACATGGAAGACAGACAAGAGGAGACATTGGTAAAAAACAGCGGGGATTGACAGGCGTGGCCAAGCGCCGTCGAAAGCACTCTCCGTTTTGCTTGGCCAGCCAATGGCAGCGTCTGGGTGTGGTTCGTTAGCCTTATCTATGGGGTCAAAATCTAGGGATCCACCACAAACTTCCAAGGAAAGCCCACCCCCATATTCAGATAAAAAGACGGGCGGTGGCACCAAACAGATGACCGAGGGAGAAAAAGAAGAGGAGAAGGCCAGAAAAATGCATTGAAGAAGAAGACTCGGGTCCAAGGTACGAGTACCAATAAAACCGTCCGTCTTTTATCGCGTATCATATCTGGGGGTGACCTATATAGGCTATGTGGGTGTTTTCCGTTTTCTATCAGCTTGACCCATACGGAGTAAAGAGCGACTTCCGGTCTCGCTCTTATCAGTGGCCCGTCACCCCAAATTACCCCCTCTATCCAAACCGGCCGAAAATGGGTCTTCCATCTGTCCGTCTGGAGAACGTTCTCCATACTCGTATTTGCTCTCCGTATTTTGAGATTGATGATGGTTTTCGAGATCAAAGCAGTGCTGTCATTACATAGTATGCTTTTGGTATATTCTGCAGGCACTAATGTAACAAAGAGAGCAAATAGAATAAGAAGAGTTCCTTTTTTTTTCGGCCAGATCTTGCGCAACGCAAGTTGCCCTCGCAAAACAAGTCTTAAAACAGCTGCCATGTGTTGGCGCCACAATAGAGAGTTCCCTCATGTTGTTTCAATACTGTCTTTTTTTTATATATATCTCGCAGCAATGCCAAGGACCTAATCGTCATGACAGGACCCTCCTCATCATTATCTTTAAATTTTGTTTGGGGGTTTCACGCTTTGCAATATTACGGCCAGTCTACGGCGTGGCAAACTCGTGATGGGGCGGGTGCAAATACAGATAGAGGCACTAAAGGCCGAATACTGAAGAGAGAAAAAAACATCTGCCAAGCGGTCGAGACCGATACTGCTACAAAAAAAGAAGCATCTTAGTGACGCGCGGTTTTCTGCCGTCGGCGTACTTTCTCTTCTCGATTTGGGCTTTCCTCTCTTTCGTTTTCTCGCGACTCGTAATCAACGTTGAATAAAGCACGGCAGCGCCCGTGTTCTGAAGGATTCAGTGTTCTTTTGGCTCTGTTGCTTCTCTCTTTGGGCCGACATCCGCTCCATTGGACAAGAGCCCGGGTGATCCGAGCTCGTTCGTGCAGGTCGACCTGGTTTGGATTCTTTTGGGTATCCGCCCACTTACGGAGTACGACGTAGACTACCTCATAATGTCTCCGCTCTCCGTCTTTCCATCTTTTCTACCCGTAGACAGGGGTAATACTGGTAGTGTCAAGTGAGGATAGCCTCCCCAAACGTATTACACGAACGTATCGAGTCAGGCGGGATAAAGAAATCGACCCAGCCAGCAGAAAGAGGCTGATAGACGGGTCCCGTCCCCACACACACCAAAAACGCCTAATGCAAGCGTACGAGGCGCGGAGCCCAGCGCTGCCAACTGGTAGCTTTTCTGGGCGGCATAGACCTCGCCCTGGGCATTCCTTCCAGTGGCTAGGTGAAAGCCGCTCGCTGTCAGCTCGAAAATTAGAGTGCTCCAGATCGATCATAGCGTCGATATTTTTCACGTCGTTTCAACCCACACCACCTTCATCCAGCGGCACGGCCGTGCTCCGTGCACAGCGGAAGGCTGTAAGTGAGCCCCCGTCGGCGCGTTTCCCAAAGGTGACGGAGTCCTCCATTGTTGATTGGATTGAGATACGTCGTACGTCGTAGGATTTGCAGAAAAAAGAAAGCAACGATACGGGATCCTATCTGTTTTTTGTTTTACGAGTACGACGTATTTCCCACTGCTTTTTCTCTAATCCAGCGTATGCACTGCTACTGTAGCATTTTTCTTGCACTCAGGCCAGATCCAGCCTCGTGGGACAGAAAATTTTGCCTCATTTTGATTTTTCTGCTGATTTCTTCTTGATTAATTTCTCACCACATTTGAGATGTGGTTTTCATCAATTGTAGATGCGGTTCCGAGCGACACCATGACGGCCGTCTCCGTACAGTGTTCTTTTTCATCGCATTGATACATGCAGAGATCTTCATGTCAACACTGACAGGAAGTATCAATAAGAGTTCAGTTGAATGTAAACAAAGCAACCATATATGCGAGATGACATCTCACATTTCTTGCACGAAGACACGTGATATCGTACTTCAGTGTACGACGTACCTGCGTCTCACTGTGTGGCAGCCCAGCTACTCGGGCAGAACATGCCTCCCACACTGCCTGCCGTCTGCACGACGATCGCCCATCGGCGGCCGTCATTTTTCTGCTTTGTCTGGGGCCGAGGGCATATCGCATACTCAATGGTCGAGTGGGGTAACTGCACGAGGTGCGATAGCCCTGTAGAAAGAAACAAAACAGCCAGCAAAAGGGAGAGGGCGGACTCCGGGTTCGGTTTGCTGGCCTGAAGGGATTGTTATCCCTTTGAGATATGTCTCTCTTCTTGGTATTTTTTATTTTTTATATTTTACTTTTTACTTTTTCTTCTTCTTTATCGTTTTGTAGGTGCTCTACACCATCTTCTTACTCTGCACAAGGCTGGGCCAGTCCTTTTTTTTGCTTTATCGTGATTTCCCTCGTTTCTTTTGTTTCCTCCGTTCTTTTTTTTTTCGGCGCTAGCGTTTTTTGCTCAGTCGTTTGTATGTGTAATTGTGTTGAGTCCGATTGACAAGGGCGCCCACTCTTTTTTAGTGGAGAGACCCCGTTGTTTCCGCTGCGGCATGTGGCCGGAGGCGTGGTGGTTGCAGCAGGAGCTGCCCGCCTGGCGGCGCTTTGCACTTGCCTCGACCATCGCCCGCACCAGGGCCTGGGCCCCGCAGCTTTTTCTTAGCTTCGTTGGTGCTCTTTCTCGTTTTCCCTGCGCTGTGGTTTGCTGGTGATAATGACACACGCTGGTGAAAATCAAATTCTCTGGCCCACTCGGCTCTTGGCAGATCAGAGCGAAAGTCGAGCCGACAGCATCCAGTTCACATTGCATCCCGGACGCCTGTCACTTTCGTTTCTCCATCGCATCCACGTATATAACTCCTCATGGCCCCCGTCCCGGTTTTGGATTGAATCTTGAAAGAAGAAGGAGCATCCCTCTCATCCAGACATCGACAACCCATCGATCCTTCCTCATTTGGCACTTGAGCGGCACCGGTCCTTCCTCAACACGAACACAGCTCTCTCTTTCCCAATTGGGTCACTCGGTCCTTCTACTTTCAATTCGTTCTCATCTCCTCTTTCCACTTTCCATCATAAACTCAACACTCCCCCCTCATCTCCTCTTTTTCCCCCTTTTCTCCCCCATTTTCTTCACATCAACAACCTCACTCAATTCACAATGGATGAAGATCAGGGCCCGTCCCAGATTGTGCCCGAGGGCCGCCGCACTTTCGGCGAAAAGATCAGCAGCACCGGCCGCACCGTCAAGCACACTCTCTTCACCCGCGACGGCCTGCTCGGCGACTACGACTATGGCTTCCTCTTCCGCCCCAACCTGCCTTTCATGAAGACTTCCAAGCTCGCCTCGCCCTTTTTCGGCCTCAACGACTCCATGCCTGTTGTTCTTGCTGTCCTGCTCGGTCTGCAGCACTCCATGTCTATGCTGGCGGGCATCATCACTCCTCCTCTCATCATGTCCGGTGCCGGTGGCGGCAACCTAATTGGTGAGCAGCAGCAGTACCTCGTTTCGACCGCTCTGATTGTCTCTGGTATTCTGTCCCTCGTCCAGATCACCCGCTTCAAGATCCGCGGCACTCATTACTACATCGGCACCGGTCTGATTTCCGTCGTCGGCATCTCGTTCGCCATTATCCCCGTCGCCGAGGGTGCCTTCAAGCAGATGTACGCCAACGGTTTCTGCCCGTCTGCTGAGGACGGCACTCCCCTCCCTTGCCCCGACGGCTACGGCGCCCTCCTCGGCACTGCCGCTGTCACCGCCCTCATCGAAGTCCTCATCTCCTTCATCCCGTCCAAGACCATGCTGCGCATCTTCCCGCCGATAGTCACTGGTCCCACTGTCATGCTCATTGGTGTCTCTCTGATCCAGTCTGCTTTCCAGGACTGGGCTGGTGGCTCTGGTCTCTGCAGCGCTGCCGACCCCATTGCCTATTACAAGCTGTGCCCCAACATCGATGCCCCCCACGCTCTTTCCTGGGGCAGCGCCGAGTTCATCGGTCTTGGGTTCTCCGTCTTTGTCAGCATCATCCTCTGCGAGCGCTTCGGTTCGCCCATAATGAAGTCCACCTCTGTCGTCTGCGGTCTGCTTGTCGGCTGCATCATTGCTGCTGCTTGCGGCTATTTTGACCGCTCTGGTATTGATGCTGCTCCCGCTGCCTCTTTCATCTGGGTCCACACCTTCAAGCTCCAGATCTACGCACCGCTCGTCCTCCCCATGCTCTCTGTCTTCATCATCTGCGCCTGCGAGGCCATTGGTGATGTCACTGCCTCTTGCGATGTCTCGCGCATCGAGGTCTCGGGCCCCATCTACGAGAGCCGTATCCAGGGTGGTGTGTTGGCTGACGGCTTGAACGGTGTCCTGGCTGCTCTCATGACCATCACTCCCGTCACCACCTTCGCCCAGAACAACGGCGTTATTGCTCTGACTCGCTGCGCCAACCGCAAGGCCGGCTACTGCTGCTGTGCTTTCCTGGTCATCATGGGCATCTTCTCCAAGTTCGCCGCGGCCCTTGTCGCCATCCCCAGCTCCGTCATTGGCGGTATGACCACCTTCCTCTTCTGCTCGGTGGCCGTCTCCGGTGTCGCCATTATCACTCGTGGTGTTCCCTTCAACCGCCGCAACCGCTTCATCCTGACTGCTGGTCTGGCTCTCGGCTACGGCGCCACCATGGTGCCCACCTGGTTCTCCCACGTCTTCACCTACGCCGGCAGCAACAAGTCGCTTGCCTCGTTCCTTGACGCCATTGTCCTGGTCCTCGAGACTGGCTTCGCTGTCACCGCCCTGGTCTGCATGCTGCTCAACCTGACCCTGGCTGAGGAGATTGACGACGTCGACGAGAGCGACATCCCCGCCGATATGCCCGAGCCCGAGATTGTTGTTGTCGCTGCCCACCACCACACCATGTCGCCTGGCTCGGCCTCTGGCAGCCACGATATGCCCACCAAGGGCGACGAGAAGACTGCATAAGCGATTTGTTGACATTCTTTTTTTGTTTTTTTGGCCTTTCTTTTCTTAATTTGGTTTCATTTCTTGCATAGATTGATGACATGATTTGTTTTGTTGGAAAGAGTATGAGCTCGTTGGTGACCTCCTCTTGCATTTATGGTTGCGTTTTACGGTTTATTCATTTTCTGGGAGATACCTTTTAGCTGTTGCGGAATAGACATTTTCAAACATTTTTATAACGCTTCCGTTCTGCCCTGTGCCTCGCCTTTCTTCTACTTTGAATCCCATTACGTACATGTACTGAGTACTTTGCTGCCAATGCCGCACTGGTGCCCGATACTGTACGGAGCAGTCTTACCTTTTCCCCGACACAAAAAGGTCTTGGCAAAAGCGAACCTATTGTCGCGCATAAGGTTAAATCTAGGCAACCGGGGTTTTGTGGCTCTGCGGCGCAACGGCGCTACGGCGCCGCGGGCACAAGCAAGTTCGCGTGAACACAAACATGCAAGGCAGACGACCTTTTCCATTTTATTTTGTTTTTTTTCGCCTTTTTCACCCCGCGACTCGCTTTCAGTTCCGAATATGCGACCTTTGGCTTGTTGTTCTTTTGGCAACGTCCCAAGAAAGAGCGACGTCTTGGCAATCAGCAATTTCACGGCGCTTCCTCCGCCAAGATCGCCTCACCCACAATCATTCTTGGCGCGTCCAAGCAGCCCGACTTTGCTGCCCCTTTCTGCCAACAAACTCTCATTATATAGTTTGTTGGCCCCCCGGACTGCAAACTGCAAATCACCCTTTGAACATCTTTTGACATCACGTCAAATTTATCATGGTCGTCATCACCAACACACACAACATGCGGTTCTCGTCAATATCATCACCGGCGGCAGTGCTGCTTGCCCGCTTCGCCAGTCTCGTCGGCACGGCCCACGCCAGCGTAGACAACCGCACCGTCGAGACCGTCTCGCCCTCTCAGATCGTCGACATCACTCTCAGCTACCCGCGCAGTGAGGCGTACAACACGTTCGAGCGCATCCCCATCATCTTTTCCATCAGAAACCCGCAGTACGCTGCCTGGCTCAACCCGCGCATCGACTTTGCCATTGGCAAGTATGGCAACGGCTATCCCTATGAGGGCCAGTGCCCTGTGTACACCGACAGCCGCAACTTTACGGTCGACCTCTCACAAGTCAACCTAACCGATCCGGCCACGCCAGATCCGCTGTACGTCTTTGCCTTTTTCGACTGCCTCGACTACCAGGTCGGCGAATGGTACCTCTCGTGGAGCGTCAAGACAGGCCGCGCCCCTGAAAACGCCACAAACTTTGCTTACGACAACAACGTCACCGACAGCGGTGGATTCGTTTTTGCGACGGTGGACGACGGCGGACGCACGATTGTCAACATTGAAGAGAACACGGCCAACGAGTCGTGCGACAGCGTGCCGTATGCACACGAGTTCCGGGTTGCAGGTATCGCCGAGGGCTCTTGCAGCGGGGCCATCACGGAGCTTCCGGGGTGTGCTGTGGTATCCAACGATACCGGTGCATATATCGCCGCCTCTGTGCCTCCGCCGGCGGCCGACCTGACCTGTGGCGGCTTCGTCAACTCGACCGTGGCGGACATGGTCAAGAACTCGCCGCGGTTTAAGGGCACATGCCCCAAGCTTCCCATTGCACACATCGACTGTCCGCCATCGTTGACCGTTCTTGACATGGGCACGGCAACACTGCCGTCACCAACTCAGCCGGGAACAGAGTCGGCTGCTGTGCCACGAATGTCGCCGGGCTCGCTGTCTGCAGGACTGGCCGTGGTTGTTGCGGTCGCTCTGGGTGCAGTTGTACTTTAGATCGGAACGTCTTGGTTTAGTGTACATATTGCGTTTGAAATTTGACCACCTAATTATGAGTTCTAGTACGTATCTAATACAGCATTTTTGTATATCAGCCCAGCGGACCAAATGACCAGAGACATGAAGCAGTGCATGATTGTGTTTCGTAGATGACTCTCAAAACAAAGACCCGCAAATATGTCCCATCCACTCACTTATAGTCATCCACTGCCTCGGCGGCCGCTACGGCCTGTGCCACAGCGTCGTTGGCCTTGTCAAGCGCCTCCTTAGCTTCCATCTTGGCCAAGAGATATGTAGCTGCATCAGTGGGCGAGATTTTGTCCTTGTTCTTCGCCCACGTGGACCACTGCCAGAACCGGTGTCTGGATACTTTACTGGAGACTGCATTGGCCAAGAACACAAGCTGCTGAACGGCCTCGGCCGATCTCTGAACAGCCTTCTTCGCACGCATCGAAGCACCTTCAAAGTCAGGGTCCTGATCGCCAGACAGAAAGTCTGACCATGCCTGCTTCAAAACAACGGCATGGCCACGGACAATGTCTAGGCTCTCGACAATCTTCTGCGTCTCCTTGCGCCAGCCGGTGCGGCCCGTATTGGTGATCTTGTGGAGTGTGCGAACAGACGCGGCAGCCGCATCGTGCATGTGCTGCGTCTCGTCTGACACGTTCCACCACGCATCGGCCAGCTCCTCCTTGCTGACAGGAGTGTTCGCCATCTCTTCAGGTGCAGTGGGCAGCACCTGAGGGTTCCAAAGAGGCCCGAGATTGGCCACGGGCTTCACAGCATACAGCAAAGCTCGGCGGGCAATGTGGACTGTACTGGCAGCGGCCGGGATGTCCTTCAGGAGCTCCTGCACAGTCAATTCGGGAATTGTGGTGTAGGGCGGCTCGCGTGTTTTGGCCCAGACAGCGACGCTCTCTGCCGCGTCGACGGCATGAATGGTGGCTTCAGAAACTCGGTATGCAGCGTGAACAAGAACATCGAAGCTGACGGGTCGCTCTTTGGCCGCAGTGATGACATTCGGATGGTAGGAGTTGGGAAGGCTGGCCAGTGGAAGAGGCTTGAACTTGGCATCGGGCGGCGGGATCGGCGTGAACAGAGCGAGGGCCGGGTCTGTGCCCTTCCACCACGAGCCTTTCGGCATGCTTTTCGTCCCCTTCTGCTTCATCTCCTCCGGCTTCGTCTCCTCCTCCTCGTCGTCTTGCTCAGTCTCGTCCGGCTCGTCGTCTGGCTCGGCAGTCGTCTCGGATGGAGTGCGGATTCCTGCAGAAGAGTCCCCTGTCTCGTCAAAGTCGAAAGCTTTGTCGATGGTAAAAATGCTCTTCTTTTGGAACATATCAACATCGAGAGAGGGAGTGGAAAGATCCGGCTCCTCAAACTCAAAAAGAGGCATTGTATATATCTAGGTCGTCGGAGCGGTGGTGACAAGTCGCCAAGGCAGTGCTCGTAGATGTGGATGTGGAAGATAATATTTGGAAGAAGAGAAAAAGAGAAGAGTGCGATTGCCCACCGCGTTATAGAAAGCAGCTTTCAATCAACAAAATAAACAAAAACACAAGGAAGGAGCGCCAGTCCTGATGACAATGAACAAATCACAAACGGAAGGAGCGACCGACTGGTGCCAAACAGCCCACACATTCACTCGTTGGCGGCAAGCTTCGGTAGATCAGCAGCCAATTAAATGAGGGATGAGTACATCCATGAAAGAGAATATGGTTTTCTTTTCTCTGTTTTGATTTTTTTGTATATTCTAATCATCATTTTACTTCTTATATAATTGATAATGTTTACAACGTTACGATTTTTACTAGAGAACAGTAGATTAATCATTGTGGAATACTGATTTATAAACCGAAAGATCAATAGAAACAGGGGTAAGAAATCTACCAACGAATAGTGAAAGACTAACAGGCTTCTCAGCGCTCTCATCTTGTCAAGCGTCAGCTTCGGCTTCTTGTATATCAAAGGTCGACAATAGCGACGTTGATACGTGAAATTGTTGACTGTTGAAACAAATTATGGCACGTGACCCGTTGAACCGGCTGTCAGCCGTTAGCGCGAGTGCAAACGCCCACCAAAATGGCGGGAAGGAACGACCGGGTCTAGGCTTTCTAGGACTAAATTCAGGGGCCGCAGGCGCAATCGGCTGCCGCCAGAGCCAGAAGGAAAGACCGACCGACCCTCGCGTTGGCGTGGCTGCTTGCATGTTTTGCACGCGTCCCATCTCCGTGACCCGCTCACTTTGGCTTCAGTTCGACCTCAGTTGCATCGGCACAGCCCGACTCCCAGAGGTCGCCACCTCACCCCACATTCCACGCTGCCAACAGCGTCGCCATCCGCCATCCACCGCGTGCACTCTGCACTGCGTCGCGCCCCTTTTGCCGACTCACGATGGCGGCGTCTGCAGCCAACGGCGTCCAGCGGGAGGTCGATAAGCAGTTCAACACGATGCCGACGCCGACGCCGACGCCGACACCAGCTCTAGCCCAGGCAGCAACGGCAGCGTCGACAAAAAACAGCGTGCTGCCGGCGTTGAGCGACCGGAGACCGTCGGGACCTCCGCCACCCGCTGCACATCGAGCCGTCCCTCAAAAACCAGCGGCTCCAACAACAGCAACCACAACAGCAACAACAACAATTGCAGCCACAGCAGCAACCACAACAGCAACAGCCGCGACCCGTCCAACGGGACAGCCTGCCACTGGGAAAACACCTGCAGTCGCGGGGCCAGTTCTTGGCACATTTAGACAGGCTACACCTCAAGATCCCACACAGCAACGCGTGTCGACGTCCGCATCGAATGCAGCTGTTGGAAGGCCAGCGAATGGGCTTCAAAACGCATCTTCAACTGGACCTGGGTCTGGAACACCACACCTGTCTTTGTTCAAGGGTGTGGCCGCAGAAGGCCACACAGGGCCTGCAGGAAGCTCTGGCACATCCACGCCCATGCAAGCGCCCCGCACACTGTCAACGCCTACGGTCTCGAATGCGTCGAATTCCAATGCAGTCAAGCACCCGCAGCTGGCAACGTTCCGCACAGCATCACCGTCACCAGCACGTCCTGCCGCAGCGCCACTAGCACGTCCCTCGGCACTGCCGCCAAAGCCTCCGACTGTCGCCGCCGTTCACGCCCCCGCACCGACGACGACTGCAACGCCGACATCGACATCCTTGGCCAGGAACGGCAACCCTACTCCGATATCCTCCTCCCTCCACACGACATCTTCCTCCACCCCGACACCCCCCTCAGCTGCTCCTCAGCCTACTCCCCAGTCTACGTCCCAGTCTGCCCTTCAGCTCAAAAGCGACGGCCAGCCCGCGCCACGCCCTGCATATAAGATGAAACGCACCGGCCGGCCGGGTATGCTGCCACCGGCTTCAATGAATTCGAGCGGGTCAAGGACACCGGCGCCCTCTGGCTCAACACCGACGCGCACGCCGACATACACGCCGTCCCGAGACGGCTTCAACATCAAGACACAGCCTCCGCCGCAGCCGCAGTCGAGACTCTTTGCACGGACCAGCCCTGGACTGGTATTGATAGAGAGCGACTTGCTACCGAAAGCGCAGCAGCAGCATACGACGACACCATCCACAAATGGCCAACCCAACGGCGTCAAGCGCCCGAGAGAGTCGGTTGCGGGTATTGTGAATCTGGCACAACCGGCACAGAAGCGCGCTAAATCGGCGCGCAGGTCGGGTTCATCCGAAGATGGCACAGCAAACCCCGTGACAATGACCATATCGCTCTCGTCTGAACCCGAAGATTCGTCAGATTCCGATTCTGATGGCCCGTCAGACCCTTCTGACTCATCTGATGACGAAGCCGAAGACGCCGTTGGCCCTGAAAATTCCGTGGTGTTGGAGGGAGAAGACGACAGCAGCAGTTTGAGCGAAGAAGGCGAAGTTTCCGAAGATGACGAAGACGACGACGAAAATGACGACGAAAACGACGCCGACGACGACGACGTGGACGACTCTATCGAGGTCGGTGACGACGAGGCTGTGGCTGTTCTCACATCGGCCGCCCCCGAAACTTATGCCAACGCGCCCAGTGGCAGGCCATACAACAAATTTGAAGGTAATTCTTCGAGATTCACCCCTCCTTTGCTTATTGCCAAACTCAACTAACGCTTCTTTGAAGAGCAAAACGGAAACTTGACATCCACCAAGGGTGCTATCATCCCTGATGGCTACAAGCAGTGGCACGACCGTGTTACTCCATGGATCTGTCCAATTCGGTCGTGTCGACGACTCTTTCCCGAACTCGTCAGCATGGGAGGCCACTTTTCGGTAAGTCTTTTGGGTCGCATAACTTTATCCGCTTGTCAGTAGCGGCCTGTTAAACTGACCGCATCTGTTCCCAGAGAGGGCACCGAGCATCCAACATCAATGATAACCTAGATGGTACTCTTACGGTAGTCAAGCGTCTCACGTCCCAGTCTGTGCGCATCGGCGCCCGTGTTGTCTCCCAGCGTACACCTGCCAAGCTCGAGAAGCTTGCTAAGCCCCGGCCATCGAGCTCTGCCAAGAGAATCGCTGCAGCGAACGCGGAGCGTCTGGCTAAACAAGACCGCCAAAGAAACAAGAACAAGGAACGTCGCCGCCTCGAGGCTGCTTCCAGACTACAGAACAAACCTGGACAAAGCTTGACCAAGGCAACGACCTCGACAACAAGTACGCCCTCCGCCCCGGTGCCGACAAAGGAGCTGCTGTTTTCGGCGTCCGGTCGAGAGTACACAAAATACCTGAATGGCGATCTGAACTTCGGAGTTCTTTTCCCGGATGGATACAAGCAGAGTTCCTATCCCAAAATGCCTTGGGTCTGTCCAGTCCGGGACTGCCAGCGCGTTCTTCCTGCAATTGTCAATCTGGGAGGCCATTTCACGAGAAAACACCGGCACACGCTGTTCAACGACAACGGCGACGGAACGTTGTCCAAAGTTGGGATGCATCCTCAGATGCGGGCTTTTGTCGTCTCCACCATCAAACGCCCAGCGTCGGAAATGGAGCCGCTCGCACCGCAGATGCCCGCTGGCTATCAGCCCAGAGGCGCCGAACCCGTGGCAACCCCCCCGTCGACGCAAAAGACGCAAAAGACGACAAAGACAGCAACGCCTGTGTCACCCAGCACCAAGCGCCCCGTTGCCAAAAGCATGGATTTAATGATTGCGCCACCACCGGGACCCCGTGATCTTCCAAAGCCGTTGCCAGTCGACAAGCAGGCGACGTGGGACTACATTCAGCCGTTCTTGGCGCCTTCCCTCCGAAAACCTGCCCCCCCGAGCTCAGGCTACTCCAGCCTGTATCTAGCGTGCCCACGGGTGCGCAGCCTCAAGCTAAACGAACGCCGCAAGAAGGCTGCGCCCAACGGTGAACTGTTCGGTATGAGTTCAGCTGCTGCCCTCATCCAGCTCAGCGGCGACTACGTTTCGACGCCATGCGACCACTGCAAGTCGGGCCGGGGCCTATATGAAGGCTGCGTGATTGTGAGCAGCAAGGGCAACGCCGACATGAATGTCGCCTATTCCAAGTGCGCCAATTGTGTGGAACGGCGTAACAATGACAAATGCAGCCTGCTCCCGATCTTCCGGCCGCGGTTCGCCAAGCTGTTTCCCAGCCTCAACTACGATACGACCTACCGATACGCACGGTCTGGCAACTTTGGGTATGTTGAGCTTGCGGCGTCGTTGGGTCTGCAGCGCCTGACGTCACAGCATGCGGATATTGTTCGACGCGAGAGGGTAGCTACGAAGAGTAGTGCTGTGCAGAAGACCAACACTGGCGGTGGTGGTGGCGGTAGCAGCGGAAGTACCCGAGGCAGTGCAGACCCAAGTGGCGGTGGTGGAAGTAGACCGAACAAGTACAGGGACCCCGATCCAGCGTCGAGTGATAACGAACCTCTGGCGCGCGGGGCGCTGCGCCGTGGCGGCTCGAGCTTGGCGCCTACACCACAGGCCGGCTTCCATCACGAACAAGACCGCGTCCAACTTACACCCGATGCACACGACCGGCGCCGCTCGGGACGCATTGCTGACAAGGATGGCAGCATGGTTTCGTTTGTCGCCCAAACAAAGCAGACATCCTCGTCGATGGCCCTCACAAGAACACACGCTACCGACAGCGGCTCGTCTCTCGTGTTTGCCGGAAACGTGCAGCCGGGCCCCGAAGCGCTCGAGATGGAGGACTGGGAGGTGGCGCCAGGCCGTGTGCAGACCGAGACGCACGAGAACATTGCCTTTTCGAACGCGTACCTCACGTCCAACCAGATGGTGCCCATCGATCATAACATGTCGTACCGCGTCGAGGTAGTGCGGCCGGGGCAGACTGTATCGTTTGACCCGGAGAGCCAGGCGATGCGCATGTGCACGCTGGCCTCGGGCAAGCTGAAGGTGGCAGTGGGCGACGACCGGTTTACCATGGGTCCCCACGGTATGTTCAAGGTGAAGCCAGGCACATCCTTTTTGGTGGAGAACCGGCTGTACATTGATGCGTACCTACACATTACGGTGCTGCACAATGTGGTGTAAGCATACGCCAAGAAAACTGGCGGTGGTTTAGGTTGAAAAGACGAGAGTCGATGCATTTACGACATTCTGCATGGAGCATGGCATGGCGTTTATATTTGACAATTACTATACCCACGACACGGCTTTATTTTATTTTGATTTTGAAACTTGCGTTGCTATAATTATCTCGTTCCGGGCCTATCTCGTTCCCGGTCTACTTTGTATTCTCGCCCACGCTCGTCGTCGTTTCGACCCAGCCGTCGCCCAGTCCACAGAACGCACGGCTCGCCTGCAGGTCAATCGTGTGCTGCAGACCCATCCACACCGGCATCGTCCGCACGTAACCGTCCTCGATGTCCACCCCTTTGCCACCGGAAATGTAGATTGCATTGCCATTGCGCTGCTCGTCTGTCGCGCACAGCAACACATACCGTGCCACGTCCTCGGGCTGGTTCATGGGCAGACCGGCGGCCACCCACGACTCCGTCAAGCTGTCAATCATTCGCGTGTTGGTGGCGGACGGGCACATGGCATTGATCCGCACATTGTACCGTACGGGGGCATACGGCGCAAACGACCGCAGCAGGCCCATCACGGCGTGCTTGCTCGTAATGTAGATGGGCACACCCGGGTTCTGCGCAATGCCGGCCAGTGAGGCCAGCAGGACGATACTCTTGGGCATGGGCTTCTTGGCATCATAGACCTTCTGGGCTGCGTCAGGGTCAGGATTCCGCATGTATGCGAGGGCCATGCGGCAAAAATAGACCACGCTCAACACGTTCAGCTCCAGCCGGTCCTTGATGGCGGTCGGCTCCTCCTTGAGCGACTCAATCGTCAATGCCTCGGGCTCAAAGAAACCGCGGGGCTCACCAGCAGCAGCAAAGGGAACGGCCGTGTCAATTCCACCGTGGGCAGCCACGGCAGCTTCGAACAGGGCAAGCTGCGACTTGTAGTCGGTGACGTCGACTTTCTGGGAGGTGACGGAGCCGCCATTGGCCGAAGCAGCAGCGTCGGCGCGCAAGGAAGCTGCGAGCGCTTCACCCTTTTCAATGTCCCAATCGCCGACAAAAAGGTGAGCGCCGGCCGTGTAGGCAATCTTGACAAACGAACCACCGATGCCCTGAGCGCCGCCTGCAATCGTTAGAAGAGACTTGACTTTTGCTGTGCCCGTTGATTGTACTCACCAGTCAGTACAATGACCTTGCCCTTGGCCTTGGCCAGGATGTCGTCGGGAATGGGAATGTCGGCCATGGCTGATCTGAGTTGTATGGCAGAGAAAGGGAGAGGCGATAGAGGCAGCAAGGGGGAAAGGATGAAGTCGAGGTAGCCAACGTAGATCGTAATCAAGGTGTGACAAAGAGGCCAAAGATACGTGTACATTTGGTTTGTACGACCTGGAAGTTGGATCTTATATATGATCGACAGGTCCCCCCTCTTCTTTCCCGGCTACGTATATAGGCACACTTCACACTTTCCTCAGGTCCCCTTCTTCTCCTCTTCTCCTCTTCTCCTCTTCTCCAAGACTCGGCGGCTAGTCTACTTCCTTATTTGAACCCCGATCCCGATCCCGCCGGGCCTCTGGAAGCTGTCATGTTACGCTACCATTCCAAGTGGCTTTCCGAGTGGGTGGGGATCAGGCGACCATATCCAAAGTCTTGTCTTGAAGAGTCTGGGGAAGCTCGGAGTTGTGTCTTCCCAGGGAGGCGTCACAGGGAGGGAGGCTTCTATTGACAAAACGCGGGCGCCGGAAACCAGAACACACGGTTGGTGCTGCGTAGCGGGTAATGAAATCCTTGACGTCAATAAGGGGAAGCGAGATAAATGACTAGACATCCCAGTGGCTAACTAGGCATGTCTGGGGAAGTGCGGAGGAGGGGCAGATGTATGTCAACCATCAAAAAAGAACAAAAAGTGGTGAACAGAACGGGACGTGTTTTTATGTAATTGTAGATAAAACACTCTATTTACACTGCCGATATGCTACTTCGTACCCTGATGATTGCGTCGCACGAAGAAATGCGTTCAGTGTGGCATATCTTGCGATTGATTGGGCTCACTATGATCCGTTGGAGGTGACCAAGAAACTCCGACGTTTCTCCTTTCTCGTTGACGCCTTCTCTGCACACCAACACCATGGCCTGTTTAGTCTCCACTTCCCCGCATTAACTTGCTGGTGTTTCTGTTTCTGTTTTTGTTTCTGTTTCTCTTGTTATGGCAGATCCAACAATGCGAAGCCATATCAACCCAACACACAGCATCCGACAGGCTTGGAAAGGGATGGGTATGATCTATTGTTGGTTTGTTGGAGTCCTGTCCTCCGGGGGCTAATGTTCATCAGAGCTACTTCTGCAATGGAAGGTCCCTCCATATACACAGTAAAGAGACCCGTTGGATAGAGAGCTTCTGCCCCCACTAAAAGTATATAGAAAAATGGAAACAACTGATCCACTTCGTCATTTTCTTGTAAGTCACTTTGCATTGCCTGATTTGGAAAGTCAGACATGATACCTGCAACCGACTCACTATTCCACTATTCAGGATTATGTGGTTAATTACTATAAAACTAAATAACACGACACTGATTGCCAAGCAATGGCATACCAAAACCATACACACACGTATGCATTCTCTGCACAAACTACTAAATGGTGTTCAGACTCGCTTTCATACATCTGCACCCCCATCCTCACTATCATCACTGGTATCAGCGCTCGATCCGAGAATGAGACAACGCAAATTTTCGGATACGTCCTCGATAGGTATAGGGTCTGTATCAGCCAGCGAGGTTGTGGAGTCATCGGCGCTGCTGTCGTTCAAAATGCTCTCACCGAAGCCACTGCTTTCGAAATCGCTGTCGTCTCTGACATCTTCTTCATCACCAAGGTCTCCCGCAGCCGTCTGCGTGATGGCTGTGACAGTATCTGCTTGCCATCTCCTTCTCGGACCCCGTTTTGCCCGGATTTGATCGATGGCATCATTTCGAATGTCCGCGATAAATCGGTTGAGAATATCCCGACGCTCGATATAGCGTGGGTCAGACGTACCCCCATCAAGAGCTGGTGGGCCCCACTTGAGGTACAGTTTGTTGTGGCAATCGGGCACAACGGGTCGAAGGGGGTGGTGACGAAAGTACAAATGACAACAGAAACAAGCTGGCTTGCTGCAACCAATGTATCTGTCACCTTCATCAGCCCAGTCGAGCTTGTTGTCGTGAAAGTGTTCCAGGATCTGTACTTCGGCATGGACCCGAGGTGCCTTTGCAGACGACTCGTTGAGCTCTGCGTACTTTTGGCGGACAGTAAGCTCCAGATGGTGTTTCCGGTCGAGGTCTTCGAGCCCAGTTGTGAGCTCAGAAAGCAGCGCTTCGTCATCCTTATTGCACATGCGGCCGGCAATGCCTTGCAGGAAGCCCCGGTCTCTTCCCTGTACCGATGGAGGAAGCATGCAAGGGGCGCAGGGGGGTGCACGAACAGCCTGCACCGAAAACGGGTTGAGCAGCAAGTCTTCCAATTCAGACGCATGCTGAACAAGACGAGCCGGCACGCGTATGTGGTGGGCCAGGCGACCTATGTAGTGGTGCACCTGGGTGAAGCACTGTCGGGATACCCCCAGGCCAGCCTGTGCTGCTGCAATTTGCCTGATGCGTTCCATTTCTGTGCATCTGCGTTTGTCGTACGCTAAACGGCAGAGCTCCAGTCCACCGCCATCGGCATTTAGGTCTCCTGTAGACAGCTTGAACTGCTGCATCCATGCGACCAGCCTTTTGTCGTCTTCTGACACACTGCCGCCTTTTAGGCACTTTTCACAGTCAGAAATTCGGCTTCGCAGCAAAGCACAGATCTTTTTGATCTTGGGCAGTGCAAAAGCAGCGCATTGTGCCGTGACTTCCTCAGTTGCTAAGTGAAAGCGGGCCGTGCCGGCGCTAGCGTCCGTTCCGATGCCGCCCTCCCGAGCAATCTTTGCAAGACTGTCCAGCAAACTGACCAGGAACGGCTCAATTTTGTTGTGTGGATTGGTATTCGCCGCAACCCAATAAACCAGGCAGTCTTCTCGGTCTTCGATTCCCAGAGCTGTGCACGCGTCACCGCCCTTGTCGTATTCGCACAGAAAAGCAAGATCGTCGCGAAACTGCCGACGGATGTGCTGTGCAGTGTTTATCGGAGGGTTTGTCGCCGCAACGTGTTCTCCTCGGACGGGGTCCAGAGCGTAAAGTAGAACTAAAGGCTCGTACATGCGGTTGATAAGCTTCTCATATGGGCCGACGGTCGTGTAGTGAGCGGTTTCCATAGATGTCCGCGGTGGACGAGTCCCTTTTTTCTTCGATTTCATCTTGGAGGGCATTGCTGATTGTGCTTGGCAACGAAATAAAGTAGAATGTCAAAACAAAAAATCCATGGGATGAGTCTCAATATATGTTTTTGAATGTCTCCCTTTTAAAGAGCGAAAAAAAGGAAACAAATGGTTCTGTGGTCTTCCATCATGCACTGCAGAATTGTAGGCGACAGTGCGAGCGGCCCATTATGCGCGGCCCGTCCCGGCCAGGGTCTCGATATGTGGAGGCTGAGTCGCGACCAAATAACAAAAAAGGCGACATGCTGCGCGAGAAAAGCCGCCGACTCAGAAATAGGCAACAATGTTCTGATGTGCAAATTCACGCTTTCATACAGTGGAGAACTTTGTTACAGCACGTCTCAAACTTAACTGTAATATGCGCTGTCCGGCCGCAGGACTTCCTTCGCCTTGCCCAACATCTAGCCACGGTATTATGAGGAAGGCCATTGACTCTGTCAATCCATAGGGAACAACCAGTGATACTGGACAGGATCTAGGTCGAGCTCCCAATCTTGAGCGACATCGACAACGCCGCCCAGAGAGGTATCACTGGTGTCCAGGTCCTCAGCTCTGTTACTGTCCTCTTCTTTGTTCTCCATCTCAAGTCTGTTACCGTCGAAGAGAAGAGCTTCGCTCGGCGTATACGGAGAAACCTCTACCGTACGAAGTCGTTCAGTTTCCTCGTACGCAAGGACAATGTCGTTGGCCGCTTCCGTCGACGAGGTGTGAAGGGACTGTGTGTTGGTTTGTGCAGAGCCTCCAGCAGTTCCTTGTGCACCGCCCGCAATACTGTATTGACGGAACTCTCGTGCAATCTTTATTCCCGACACCACGTAGACAGGTTGTTGACGGCCTAGAATGTTGCGGCTGCGGAGTGCGTTCCGGACGGCGGGCATTTGGGCCCACTCCTGGATCTTCGCGGTCAGCTCTCCTTTGCAAAGTGCGTAGGTGTCGAGAGCGGCCTTATAGCCCCTTGATGGAGCACATTACAAGGCATCTCAAAGCCGTCGCACTGCCTTCCTGCCTCAACTATCTAAACATCAGCGCAGCTGGTGAGGAAGACGATGAAGAAGCTGATCAAGATCCAACCGATGGCAGCAAAGATGGGCATCCGCATATGAATCAATGTCTGAATAATTTATCTACCTGGGCTATAAGCTATAAGTATGAAATATACATTGGAATTGCAAAACCCGTGACCAGCAGCAAGTAATCCAACTAGTAAGAGGACACTTTGCAGACGGAAACGCCCTTGCAAACAGACCACCGCGTCATTATAATCCTCACATCTCAGAGCATATACCGGAACTGCCGACGAGCAGTCTCGTACTGGTCCGCCGCCGGCCCGGCCACATTATCGAGCTGTGCGTCTACCTTGGCCAGGTCCGCGTGTTCTTCAAAGGCAGCAGCCTCACCGGATGCCAGCTTCTTGTTGGCGGCTACTAGGCTCTGGCGGAACACAAAGTTGAGCAGGATGGCCAAACCGTACATGGCAGTGGTGATGCCAAAGGGAATGCGGAAGGACGGGCCGTAGCTGGAGGGCCACATGTAGGAGCCGGCAATGGCGCCGAGCTGCGAGATACCATTGACAAAAGAGAGGACAACAGCGCGCTTGGCGGGTGGGCGAGGGAAAGAGGCGGCCATCCAGGGGAACACGATAATATAGCCTGCATAAGAGGCGGCCATAAAGAAGAGGGAGGTGTAGCGGGCGCCAATGTTGGTAGGCTTGGTAGCAATGGCCATGATGAAGCCGACAATACCCAACCCCAGAGGCCAAGCAAAGTGCATGTAGCGTTCTCCGACACGGTCAGCGTGCCAGGTGTTGGCGAGGGCTACGATGCAGGCAAAGATCCATGGCGGGGCAGACAGAAGAAGAGTCTGGGTGGTTCCGTATCCAAGCGTCTTTGTGAGCGAAGGGAAATAGGTCGAGAAGGATGTGCCGGCGATCATGGCAGTCTGGGATATGGCAAGCAGATACATCCTCCAGTCGGAAAAAGCAAGCTTCGCACCGTGATACCACTTTTCTTCTGCAGAGTCGAGATCTACTTCGCCCGTATCCTCACGCATGCGGAGCTGAGCAACACGCATCTCGTCGACGGAGAAGTGACGCGTGGTGTTATGAGGGAAATCGGGCAGGATGAACATGGCGAGAAAGGCGACGGTAATAGTAATGGCACCTTCAATGAAGAAAAGCCACTGCCAGGCGCGGTGACCAAGGACACCTTCCATGCGGGACAGAATACCGGCCGCCATAAGGCTACCAAACGCGTTGGAGATCAAGTTGCCGCAGTAGAAGACGGCAACACGCAGTGACAGCTCCTTTTTGGTGTACCAGGACGAGAGCAGAAAGAAGGAGCCAGGCGAGAAGGCAGCTTCGACGAGACCGATAAAGAAACGACAAGCAACGGCTCCACCATAACTTGAGACAATGCCAGTTAGAGTAGATATGAGGCCCCAGGCGATCATGCAAGCAGGAAGGTAGAGCGATGGACGGCCGATACGGTTCTGCAGGCCAGAGTTAGTATCGTGAATGCGGAGAGGAGAAGCAGCTGTGAAACTCACCATAATCATATTTGATGGCACTTGGAACAGGATGAAGCCAGCGAAAAGAATCGATGTAACGGTCGCAAAGTCCGTATCAGTCAGGTTAAGATCGGATTGAAAGCCCTTGAGTCTGAATATGTTAGATAGTGTCTTGAAACAGCCTTGGAAGGTGAGTGGCTGGCCTACCTCGCTGCAGATGCATTGTTGCGGTCGATATAATTGAGAATGTAGATGATCACAAGCAGGAACATCTTTGCGTCGAGCTTGCGGACGAGGCTCTTCTCGACCTTGATACGGTACGGTGACCCTGGAGCAAGTGAAACATTGTTGTCGACAGACGACGTGTTGTCGATGTTTGCATGTTCAGCCGTCGTCGTTGTGGCAATGTCGCCAGTCTTTGACGTGGCAGCTGCCATATTGGAGTGCCGTGGTTGCCCGTGAGAAATAACAAAAAGGGGTGAAGACAAAGAGGATCAGTCACTCAAGCGGATGGATTGCCAAGACAAGTGGGATGGTGCGAGAGATCGAGGCATGTTCTGATGCAAGGCTACCTCGGGGGCATCGTGATATGTATATCTGTGAGAGGAAGCGTGGTCATGCTGTCACGCGTGGCACTTCGGTTGTCAGACTGCAGACTGTTTGCCGTTTGTGGGGAGGAAACGTGTGTAAAAAAAAAAACTCCACATTAAAGATCCGGGGAGAGAGAGTTAAAATTGGGGGTGAAGGTTGGGGTTTTGCTAGCGCAGTGGTTGTGTGTGGGGATGTGGAATTGTGGAATTTATAAAAATGTGGACTTTGAAAAATGTGGAATAAAAAGCCGCCGGCATCGTGCAAGCTGGGAAATTCCACAATTGGAGGAGGACTGCGAGCTCGGCGCTCGACGGCACCCCTCGTGGGATACAAGACGCAAGAGTTGCCGTCTTCAGTCGAAGTTGGAGTTGGAGTTGTGTTATGATAACTTGTGGCTGTTCACTTCCGTTCCTGTTAACACCTTTGATTTCTTTTCATCTCTTTTCTTACCCCTCACTTCTACTCCGCCCCCCAAAACATAACCACCATGGGTTCACAGCCGACCAAGACCCTCCTCGAGGTGCTGGAAGACCACATCAATGTTGATGCCGACTCTCTTGACCCTGCCTTTATCAAGTCGTTGCCCATCCGCTGTCACGACCAGACATCCAACCAGCGCATTGTCCACGATGCCCTCATTGACCCTGTGAATGCTGCCATTGTTGAGCAGACAGTTCGTGAGCTCAAGGGCCAGCCATGGGATGAGGTGTATGTCCTTGCCCTTGCTCGCATTGCCGCAACTGTTCTCCCTGTGATCTCCGGCATCGTCCTCTCGCAGACATCGCCAACTCGGGCCAACGACAAGGACTTTGTGCTGATGGATGCCCGTCGGCGTCACAAGGCGTATCTCTCCGCAGGAATCCCCGCGTAAGTACACAAAGACACCGTTCTTTCTAATATATTGCACTCACTAACAAACAGTGACCGGATTGCCATCAAGATTGCGACCACAACGGCTGGTGTCCAGGCTGCCCGCATTTTGAGCGACGAGGGCATTCGCACGCTCGGCACGACTCTTTTCTCCGTGCCCCAGGCTCTGGCAGCTGAGCAGGCCGGCATGTTTGCCATTTCCATCTACTTCAACGAGCCCGGTGCCCACGGTGATGCATCCATCTGGCCCGATGTGGCTGATCCGGCAACAGAGCATCCCATGGCGGCACGTCACTTGTTGATTCGCCATGCATACAACCAGTTGACGGCCAAGACTGGACGGTCCACGCCTCAGCTCAAGACAGCATCGTATGCTTCACCTCGTGAGGTTATGACTGCGCCTGCCCTCGGAGCGGATCACGTCACCATTGGCCGCAACCTGCTCGAAGACCTGGCAATCTCTGATAAGATTCCTGCGTACCGCAAGGGTTTCTGGAAGGTTCCTGTCGCAAAGCAGATCAAGGACCAGGGCGAGAGCTTTGCTTGGGAAAGCTGGACACCTCCCCGGAAGGATGAGACGGCTGAGCGTATTGCCGTGGCTGTAGCTAACGCTGCCAAGTCCGACCCAGGCCAGCTGCCGGCTGTTGACGACGGCACAGACTATCTGGCTGATGGCGTTCTGGACAAGATAAACGCAGCTGATGCGCTGACCAACAACAAGCTGGAGGAAGGCCTGTCCAAGTTTGCTGTCTGGGAGAAGGCGAGCCAAGAATACATCGAAGCCTTGCAGGCGAAGCTGAATGCTTGAACGGGGCAAAGCGGCGCTTGTTGAAGTTTCAAAGTAGTCTAGAATGATTAGAATAAGACAGTTAGTAGACCTGCTGGTATTCCCGTTTAACAGCTAGTGTGAAAACAAATATAAAAGCAAAACACGCTTTGCCAACCAGACACTACCACCCACTAAATTAACTCGTGTGCTGTAATACGTTCGCGCATCATTTGTATTGTCCATGTGATTGTCTGTGTGGAGATGCTGCGGGGAAAGTGACGATGGCGCCGTACCAGGCATACTGACTTGTGCGTGCTAGTCGATTTTGGCGTCGTCCGTCATTTGCTTCAAGCTGCATAAATAGCAGCCCATGTCCCCTCGTTCAATTCCACTATTCCGCAATCCCATAATTACACTCTAAACACCAAAATTACGAGCCAACTCAAACGAAACGGCCTCTCGAGGTTACCCTCGGCGCCAGAATGCCGGACATCGATTCTCCGTCGCACGAGCCGAGGACGCCTGCTTCAGCACGAGCCGAGCTGGAAAAACCGCGTAAGTTTATTGTTTTTAGCTTTTCATTTTCATTCTACCCGGCTTTTTGAGCGTCGCATTTTGTCCATCCGCTCAGACTTACACCGAACATGGGTGCTGATTGGTTAATTCTTTGATATTTACGGGGTACAGAGAATGGCCCTTTGAGCTGCTCGCAGTGTCAGAAGGTGTACTCAAGAAGGTGAGTAAATTTGCCAAGCCTCAGCACACGCCGATGCTACGGAGTTAATTTCACCGTGCAGAAAACTGACCTTCCACCAGTGATGTTCTCTCGCGGCATCTATTCCAAGCCCATGGCCAAGTAGCCAAGCGTGCAGGCCGGCCACGGAAGAACCGACAAGAGTCGGTAAACAGTGATGTCGGTAACGAAGCTGGCCGAAGTTCCGGAAGTACTGCACGCCATGACACACGACATAGAACCAGAAACGCAGCTCGGTCTGCCACCAGATTGGCATCGAGAAGGTCAACCCCGACGAGATCTGTTTCTGTCTACACAGTCAACGACGACAACACACCGCAACATGCCGTATCATCGGCAACGGAGCATCCGATACCACCGACTGCCGTTGCTCCGCCTCGTATCGAGTGGGACATGTTGGCCCATGGACTCGACGGCGCTCTTGATAACGGTGGAACTCCCTGTTTGGGACAGTATCAAACACAGCAATCTCAGGCTGGCTTTGACTCCACCAGCAGCTTCCAGAACCTTTTTTTCTACTCAACATCCGACGAGCATGTTTGGACGGCCACCCAGTATACAGACGGCACAAATGCGGCAGGCTCGTTCGACTGGGGCTTCACGGATGTGTCCGACAATGACATATTCGAGGCCATTGGAGCCTTGCCGCAGCCTGCACCGCCACCACCTCCTCCCCCTTCACGAGAACCCCGGGTCGTGACTGCTGCATCGCCAATTTCATCTGGCACTGGCTCGGTAGCAGGTCGATCACCGCCGGACCGCGACTCTGAGATTGTACGTGCCCTCAAAGCAGAGGAGGTTGATGGCCAACCAAATACTGGCGATCTTCCAAATGGAAGTCCAGAGGAAAGCGCTTGGCCGACGGTGTATTATCAGCCAAACACGCCTGTTGATCCGGTAGATCTACCGACAGTGACTCGTCCGTCCACGCCGACGCCACGAGCACCGACTTTCTCGGCCTCCAAGACGACAGATGGTCCAATATCAGAAGTGGCTGGCCTTCTTAGGTCAGGAACAGCAAGTGTCAATGCTCAGGCACGCATGTCCATGCAGATCTTGGCCACATATGCCCACCGTCCTGTGTGGCCGCTTCCGGATCTCGCCAACTTCCCTTCCATCCTCTCCTTAACGGCGTGTGTCAACTGCTACTTGGCACATTTTGCAGCTTGGCTGCCCATCGTTGACAGTCCACGCGGGAGCTTCAGGGTAGACAAGGCTGCCCCAGTACTGCTGATGGCCATGGCAGCAGTTGGCGCTGTGTACGCAAGTGGCGGCTTGGAGAAGCTGGCCTTTCCACTCGATGAGCTTGTGAGAAGGCAGATTGTCTACATTGTGAGTTTTCATGTTGTGAAGTTCTTGTGAAATTCTTGGTTCTTGATAATTACTGACCTCCAAGTGCGAACATGACCACCGGTTTGTCCTGGAGCCATGTGTGATGCAGGCCTCTCTGCTGCAGTCGTACTTTGGCCTCTACAGTGGGTCTCCACGGCTCTTCCACCACACCGAAATCAGCCGTGCATCGCTGGTCGCAGCCTGTCGCCGAATGCATCTCTTACACGCTGACTACTCTGCCGCACGAGAGCTCCAACGTCGAGATCCTTTGGCCTCGCATGATGCCGTCCAAAAGGCCATGCGTCAAGATCATCGATACAGCCGTCTGGGCTGGGCCATCTTTGTATGTACCCTGGACATTGTGGTTGTTTGTTTTAACTCAACACCCTGCTTATAAGTCAGCTTTTCGATGCGCAAATGTTGTGCTTCTTTGGCACGCCCTGCCATTATGCGCTTTCCGATATACAGGTTTCGTTGCCAGTCGATGCCATCACCTCACCGATAGTCCCTGGTGTAGATGCCGTGCCTTCAAACCCACGCGCCACATTTAGCCAGGTAATGGCAGGGCTACTGGAGCATGGCCAACTCCTTGAAGAGCCCTCCGATATGGGCTTGAGTTGTCTAGCATATACTCTGTACCGAATATGTCTGGAGTCAGCTGAGTCTCATACATTTTCTCGACAGCATCGCCAGCCACTACACACTGCACAAAAGCGACTTGACCAACTTGCTCGCCATGCCACAGACACTCCTGCGTCTCTAACAGCTCTTAGACTCTCTTGCATCGCCCTCTCGCATCACGCTTACCTTGAACTCACAGATCCAGGTTTGCTGAGAGCCATCAAAGTAGCTGCCGGTCGTTCAGGTGAACAGGAGAAGCAAGCTGCACAGACTGATGTCGCACATCGTTTACAAGCAGACCCATCTGGTGCTCGTTGCTTGTTTGCACATGCAGCCATGTTGAAGTGCCTCCTGAACCGTTTCACTTTCGAGTCAGTACCGTCCACTCTCCATTATTTACATCTCAAACTAACAACTGTAGCACCCCCACTGAGGTTATTTGGACATTTGACGCTGCCTTGGCAATGTGGGCGTTTCTTCGATTCTCTAGCCAGACGCTTGACGGACAGCAAAATAACAATGCCACACCCGTCACACTCACCTGGAAGCCAAGCCCATCGGTAGATGAGTGGGTAAGATCAGGTAGCGGGTGTGTGTCGATTCAGGGAATTGGCAATAATTCCAGTAATGGTGCGGTGACGGCTGCAGCTGTTCTTCAGGGTGCCTCTGAACGACTTGAGGTCATGTCGTGGGGCCTGGCTGCAAAATATCGCGTGGTTCTAAAGGGAATATTGGCGCAAGACAACTTGTGATGCTTCAATATGTCCAAAAAATCAAACTCCATGACGTTTTTTTAATCATCTTGGTACATCCAGGGACAAGTAAACAAACAATTGCCTTTCTAAGAAGCCGCGACCAAGGCAATATGCTGTGTCGCGCCTTCCTGTAAATGCCGTCACCAAAACGCGCCTTCCCTCTGTGGCCACTGTAACTGTCCTAAACGCCGTAGCCGACAGCGCCTAAAAGACCCTGAAAACCTTAATTTCCACTTCACTCTCTTTTGTTGCTTTTGCCCCCTTTGAGCCTTTCCATACAGAATAGAACGCAGGAAGATAGTTTAGTTCGCAACGAAGACTACTATGTTGCTTCTTCATCTCTTTCAAAAAGCTGAATTTCAACCGTGATTACTCATATTGGTTTGAAAATCAAGTTGGGTGTGTAGTTGTGTCTGGAGCATTTTTACGAAAAAAACATTATGACTTGAAATTGCCCAAAGAAAAAAAAAACAGATATAAGAGCGAAAACGCAAAGCAGTGTTCTTTTCAATATATATAATATATATCGTAGGAAGTGGTGACATTACAACTTTCACACAAATTTTGCAGCTCTCCTTGCTTACACTTGGCCAGAAGCACCCAGCGAAGCCAGATTTATCTTACATGCTGATAAGAAAGCAAGTACTCTGTAGAGAGATAAATACACTGTACTACTTCGTAGCGCGGGGCATTCCATGCAGCATTTCGTCTCGGCGGGGCCGTCTGTTTTGTGTGTCTTTAAGTGTTTTTAGCGCAATCTGGAGCTGCGATTACATCATTCATCTTGGAGGTCAGATCAGCATTTACTGGTGGCCAAATCTCAATTGTTTGTTCGCTCATACAACACATTTGTGATCAACCAAATACTCAATTTTACATCATGTCGTCAGTTCTTATTATCGGTGCGACTCGTGGCCTTGGTGCTTCTCTTGCGAAGAAGTACGATGAGGCGGGATGGGTTGTGTACGGAACGACGCGTTCCGCGCAAGGGCCAGCGGCCAGCAGTGACACCCCGTCAGGTGTCAAATGGATTCCCAAAGTCGATTTGGTTGAGAAGGATGCCGGCCCAACCATCGCCAACTTCTTGGACAAGGCGAAGCCCTTGGATACAGTGGTACGTGGAGGTTCTATCTCGTCGTCGTTTGTTTCATGAGCTGACCAGCTCACCAATACAGATCATTTCCGCCGGTCACTTTACGACTGAGGACCTTGACGACAAGGGCCCCAACTGGGACGAAGAAGTGAAGATGTACACGACCAGCTCCATTGCGCCGGTCTTTGTCGTCCACGCACTCCACAAGGCCGGCCTGCTCCGCGCGGGAACCAAGGTGGTGCTCGTCTCGTCCGAGTCCGGCAGTATTGGCCTTCGACACGAGAAGGAGGGCGGCGGCAACTACGCACACCATGCCTCCAAGGCCGCTCTCAACATGACAGGCAAGTTGCTAAGCCTGGATCTCAAGGAGCAGGGCGCGATCATTTCGATTGTCCACCCGGGTTTTATGCGCACCGAGATGACAGCGGGCGTCGGTTTCGACAAGTACTGGGATGACGGCGGAGCTGTGACACCGGACGAGGCTGCGAAGACTCTCATTGAATGGGCTGCGGCTCTGGACATTTCAAAAACGGGACAGTTCTGGGCACCCCGTGGACCGCGCGACATTGGTACGGCCGGGCCAGTTCTAGGCCAAAACCTGCCAACTCCGCTGCAACTGCCTTGGTAGATGCCGATTGGTGTAACACGATATGCAAACAATGAAGCTGTCCTAGTTTCTCCATGTTCCTGCACTTATAACTATTTCTTATGAATCTCTTGTTTAGACACTTTCCGTTCTCTCAAATGTGAGATGTTGGTAGATTAAAATAGCAATTATCGTGAGCAAGGCCATGAATGAGTAGGAAATGACGAGTTGCATAGCTAGACGCTCAGTACAAGCGACAGAAGCGATGACAGGGGTGGCACCAGATCTGGATGGATACAAGCTCACTGAGTGGTATCCTTCGACGGCGTGGAATCCGAAAACACAGATGCTAGATGGTCTCGACACGGACACGGCCGCTACTTCTCCCATGCTCTTTGCGAACATGATTATCGCTGAGACATTGACTGTTCTACTTCTTACTAAAAACGATAGCCCGTCATTTGCCATTCTTGTGCGTGTGTACCACGAAACGGGTCGCCGAACAATAAGGAAACCAAATCATTGCATTGCCTTGTTGTGGCGGCGGACGCCCCAGCCCATGCAGCGAAAAGGATTTGGACGGCTATATGCATCTTTCTTGTTACAAATGCCATTCTAATTTCTCAAGCTGGAACTTTTGTTGTTGATACAGGTGGATTCAGACATTTCACATTTTACGCTACTTATGCTCTAGACCGAATCTTTTTTATAGAGGCGAGTTGTTGTCGCTGCCAACGCCCCAGTAATAGAAAAACCTTTCTTATCAAAGTAATCGGAATCTTGAGTTCACTTTTCATGCAAGTAGGAGAACCCGTCAATATGTATAAAAGATATGTACAGTCGAAGAGAAGGTCAACAATAGACAAAACGGAGAACAAAAGAGAAAAAAGTGTAACAAAAATGGAAAGAGAGAAGAGAAAAGTCAAAATTAAGAAAATAGACTTTTACAAAAACATGAAAACACACCGAAACACAATCTCTCAACCACCTTTTATACATCCTCCATACAATTCACCCCACCACAATTCTAATACTCTGCGCGCCCATCACCATCTCATCAACCACAGACTACTGTTAGCGCCAGGTGTCGCTCTCGGTGGCAGTGGCGACGTTGCAACCCTGAGGCACTGTGTAAGAACGGTTGGGATCGCTTTCCCAGACGATAGAGCCATCGGTCTCCTTGCGAATGTACTTGTACTGGAAGGTGGTGCCAGCGGGCAGGTTAAGAGTAACGAACCACTTGTTGTTGGACGAAGTGTACTGGGAGGCGCTCAGGGCAATGGCGCTGCCGGTATCCCAGCTTCCAAGCTGGCTGATGGAACCAACCAGGAAAACGTTCTCGCCATAGGTGGTGGTGGCAATTTCGTTGAAAGTGACGGAGACGGCCGTGGGAGTGGTGCAGGCAGCAGTGGTGGTGGTCGTGGTAGTCGGCTTGCTGGTTACGGTGCCGGAAGCAGTGGTGGTGGGTGACGTGGTGGGAGAGCCAGTGCCGCCGGTCAGAGTCGAGGGCCAGGACTGGACGGCAGCGGTGCTGTAGGATCCAGAGGCAGAGGTTGCGTAGCAGACCGAGGGAACGCTCGAGGCGGCTGTCTCGCCCCACGGCTGCGGGACGACGGCGTTGCGGCGCATGTTGGCAGTCAGAAGTGCAGCATAGGACCAGGTCAGGTCACGAGCCGACAGCGGGGTGCCAGAAGATTTGTCGTACTGTTCGGACAGAGAGCCGTTGGACATGGCGTATGTTTCAACGACACTGACGTAGCCGTCGGCGTAGGTCTTGACAGCAGCAACAATGGCACTGTAGGCAGCAGAGCTCGAGGCATAGGTACCGACAGCAGCACTGCTGTACAGGTCCTGGAAGAAAGCGAGGGAGGTAGAGGTGATAGTCAGAGAGCCCTGGCGGTCCCAGGTGTACAGGGCATCGTACAGCTGCTCAGCGGCGGCGAGCGTGGTCAAGTACCAGGGGTTGCCATTGTAGTACGAGTCCTCGGGGTAGCGGCCGACGGCGACAGCAACACCCTCGGCCTTGCCAGAGTTGAGCGAGTAGACAGAACGGAAAGCATCGGTGTAGACCTTGTGGTTGGCAAGAGCACGCGAGGAGCAGGGCTGGAAGGTGGTGTCGTCACAAGCAGCATTGGGATCGAAAGCATGGATGCTGGCAAGCACCGTGTTGGCATCCTTGCCCGAGCGGCCGCCACCAAAGTTGGCATTCATGTAGCTGCCGGTCCAGAAAGACTGCATGTAGCACAGGATCTGGGGCGCGATCGCGTCACAGTTAGTGCACGACGAGCCAACACGGCTGGCAAAGGCGCTACCCTCAACAAGAGCACGGTGCTGGGCTGAGACGGTAAAGTACGACGAGCCGCTGACCTCCTCCCACAGATCGTATCCAGTCTGGTTCCAGTACTGGGTGACGTAAGTCAGATCGTTGCGGACGACAGGCCAGACGTTGTTGGTAGCGTAGCTAGCGTAGCCGTTGTCGAACAGCCAGTTCCCAAAGTCGACAAGGGCCGTGGCACGGAGGGCAGGGCCATCGCGTTGAGGACGGCCCCAGCCACCAGTAAAGGCAGTCTCGTCGACATTGAACTTGGGCTCGCCAAGACCGGTGCCATCCGAAAGCTGGCCAGAGGGGTTGGAGACGGTCTGCAGGATGGCCTGGCTATCGACGTAGTTCATGATGGCCGTCTGGAGGCTGGACTCGCCGTTGCGGAAAAGTTCGATAAGCGTCTTCATGACGAGCGCAGCATCACGGCTCCACGTATAATAGTCTAAAGGCAGCGGTTAGCAGATGTTTTGACCGGAGGTTCAGAGGGTGGAACCTACAATCCGGGTTGCTTGTGCTCGGCGAGGCAATGATGATGCCCGACTTGGAGCTGGCGGCATACTGGCCGGTGCTGCCAATGTTGCTCAGGATGCGTTCGACAGCAATGGTTGCTTCGTTGGATAACCAGGAGTCGACGCTGTCAGACGCACGAGTGTCGATGCGCGGCGGGGCACCGAGGACGGTCTGGGCGAGCGTCAAGGCCGCCAGAGCCCATGAACGGAGAGAGGGCATGATGGAAGTTGGGAAAGTGATGAAGGGAGCACAGTCTGAGACAAACAAGATGAGAAGGAGCACGAGAAGGCCAGAGAGGACGATGCGCAATGGAGGTGGTGAGGATGGTGACAGAAGACGGACAGACGATCGGCGGCGGCCGTCTTCTTTCTTTATAGAAGTCATGGCATCGTGGGCAGTCGGGGTCGTTGGCAGGGGGAAGGCTGCCACTGTCAAAAGACACTTTGACTGACGATGCACGTGTCAGGTGTGATGCGGTGTTTTGGGGGGGCTCTTGCCGGGTGTGGCCGAGTGGCTGTTGTGGAAGGAGCGGAGGACGTTGTGCACAGCCGTGGAAGGAGCGCGCGTAGAGCACGAACGACAAGCGGCAGGTGCGCGGTGTGCAGTGTGCAGTGCGTGGTGCGTGCACCGGAAGGAGCTTGTCTGCCGCTTGACGGCGTTCTGTTACTGGCAAAGGAAAGAACGATCTTGCCTGCACATGGGATGGACTGACATCTTCCACACAAGGCAGGGGCAGACACGGCACACACAACGAAAAAACGGCCCTTTCTCCACACTCTCCACACCACCTCCAGGAAAAAGACAAGAGTAAACGGCCCTATCACAAGCCGGACTCCGCACTCCGCATTTCCCACAAATGTCGTGCACATTGACTTTCACGTGTGTAGCATTGGACGAAGAAAAAAAAAAGGTGAAATAGCACAAAATAAACGTCTGCACAGTAAGACCCGCGGGGATGGCCCCATCTGGAAATCTGCCAGACGTGGCATCGGCTCTGCCATCGGCTCTGCCATCGGCCCTTGCCTTGGCTAAAACAAGGTGAAGTGCGCCTGGCTGTTGTTTGTATGCATTCTGGTTCTTGTCGTTCATCTCCAAATGCCTCATGTAGGGTTGTATCTCTACTTTAACCTTGCTCGTCCTGTTGTCTAGACTTACTTTTTGTCTTCGCAGTTCCATGGCGGGGGATCCGTCTATATTTCGGTACTCGCTTCATCGTCACTTTTTCCCCTTCCTCTTGTTTTTGGTCTTTTTTCTCTTTTTGTTCTCCTCGCTTTCGGGCCGTTCGTGGACCGATCGCCAGGCAGGATTGTCCCCTGTCCTAGCTCGTGGGCTTGTTCTCGGAGTATGTCTACTGGGCTAGACTCTTTATTGACCTGCCGCACATACTGTAGTCAAGATGGAAATAGTTTGCATGTCGTCTGCCAATCCATCTATTTTGCTCCTTTCCCGTCTTGGTCGTTCGGCCACTGTTTTTGTGACGATGCTCGCTTAGGGGTTGCATCAACGGTTTTGGGATAGATGCTTTCTAGTCGCACATTTGCATGTCCACTATATCCTGCTGTCATGATGTCGGCCTTATTTCTTCACGCTGTCTACTCCATCTCCCTCTCTCGTTTATTTGACGGTGCATCGTGTGTCGACTGCCGGCGTCACCCCGGCGCCGAAGAAGCCGACACAGGAGATATGCAGGAGATGGGGGGGGAGGGGGGGTTGGAATATAGAAGATGGAGAAGATGGAGTATGCAGGTCAACGCAGGTCCTTGCAGATATTACATGCAGTGGGGTAGGGTGCCATTCGTGTACGCAGATGTTCTGTTTGGCTCGTTTTCGGACCGCTCTCGGATTTATCCTTACCACCATTTCTTTTTTCCCTACACAGTAGCTGTTCGTTTACCCGTTTGGCACCTTTTGCTTGACTTCTCCATCTTCCCCAGTCCAAGGTTAACACGTGCATTTGGAGCAAGGGTGCTGGTAGTGTGAATGCCGCCTCTTTTGTCCCAAACGGGGTGCGTCCGGGGTATATCAGGCCAATGTACAAAATAAAATAGAGTCGAATAGATACAAGAAGAAAGTAACGTAAAAGCGAAACGAAACTAAGTAAGATGACAAATCGGTGCCGTATAGTTGCCACCTATCTCCAACTATCCGAAACAGTCACGCTGCCACCTGAACATCCTGCCGGCACAGTGTATGACCGGTTCGGGTCGCTTTCCCAGACAACGCTGCCGCTGCTCTCCTTTTTGATAAATTTGTATTCAAACGACGTTCCCACGGGAAGACTGACCGTCACGGCCCACAGCGGGTTGGATGATGTATAAGCACTGGAACTCAGAGCGACAGCACTCGACGTGTCCCAGCTGCCGAGCTGAGAGACGGAGCCGGACAGAAAGACGTTCTCGCCGTACGTCGTAGTGACGGTCTCGTCAAAGACTACAGACAGTGCTGTGGCGGCAGTGCACGAGCCAGTCGTCGTGGAAGTCGATGCACCCGTAGTTGTGGTCGTTGTGGTCGTGGAACACAGTCCACTTCCAGTGACCCACGATGCCGGCACAAAGACTCGCGGCTGGCCCGATGCCATGGGGACAGACACACTGCCGTCACTGTTGACTGTCACGGAGGCACACGAGTAGAGCTCAACCAGCGAGGAGCCCGCAGTCAAGCCAGTACCAGTGACTGTCGATGTATATGTCGGGCCTGACGCGCCCAGGTTGGTCAGCACCGTCAACACGCCGCCCTTGACCATGCCGATTGTCGTCGTGTCCTGGTAGATGGCCTTGTTGACAGAAGTGACCCAGCTGCCAGAGGACGCGCTCACCAACAGCTTGCGGATGGCGTTGGTCAGTGCAATGTGCTTGTATAGGCTGGCATCTTTCGAGTAGCCCGACAGCCAGGTAGCTTCACGGTTTGCCGGGTCGTTGCCGCCAGAGTAGTGCTGCTCCTGGCCGGCATAGACAATGGGAATGCCATCAGCCAAAAAGATAAAGGACAAGGCATTCTGTGCTAGCGAGTAGTCGCTTGTGTGGGAAGCAAAGCGCGGGTTGTCGTGGTTCTCGACAAAGTTGCCGAGCAGAGTCGGGTCCGCGCACGCAGATGAGATCTGGCCGACCATGCTATACAAAGCGGAGATGCCCGTCGACTTGACCGAGTCAAAGGCGGCTAGCAGCGGGAAGTACAGCGGGTAGTTGAGCACGCCGTCCATGACATCCTGGTAGGGGCACGTATAGGCCGGGTCGCCGTCCAGGACTTCACCGACACAGTAGACACCCGCGGCGTCATTGTAGCCAGGCCAGAAGGACTGCTGCACATGCTTGACGGTGTCAATACGCAGGCCGTCAATACTGTAGTTGCTCACCAGGCTCTTGACCCAATCGTACCACAACGTCTGCACACTCCCGAGGGACGTGTTGAGATCCGGAAGGGAGACAGTGGTATCTCCCAGCCAGCAGTTCTCCACGTTGGTCTGGTCGTCGTAGTTGCTAATCTCACAGTAGCTGTGAAAATAGCTCTGGCTGTTGAACGGCGAGAAGACACTGTAATCCACGTTGGAGCCAGCACCGTCAAAGCCCATGTGGTTCGCCACCACATCAACCATCAAGTACATGCCGCGGCTGTGCAGCGCGTCCGACAGACGCTTGAGGTCGGCCGCCGTACCATAGTTGGGGTTCAGCTCATAAATGTTTTGCTGCCAGTAGCCGTGGTACGACGTGCCGTCGCCGGTGTCTTCGTAAAACTGGCCGGTGACAGGCGTAATCCAGACGGCCGTGAAGCCCATGTCCTGGATATAGTCAAGCTGGTTGATCACGCCCTGCCAGCTGCCGCCGCAGTAGAGACGGGCATTCGTGTCGCAGGTGGCAGTGGTGCTGTTGTCCGTGCGGGCAAAACGGTCCGTCAACAAGAAATAGATGGACTGCTGGCGCCATTCTGCCGGTGTGAGAGCCGAGGCCCCCTTGAGGAGGGAAAGAGATAGCAGGGACGCCAAAGTGAGCTTCATGATGAGGGAAGGTGAAGATGAAAGCAATTGAGTGACGAGGAAAGAAGAGCACAGAAACACACTCGGAGAGTTTACGCGAGGTGCAGGCACGCTCTTGTAAGTTTTTTTACAGATTTCTTTATCAGGAAGTTAATGGGTGTAAGCCAGTTGGCGCAACACGCGATGGAGAGCCGCCTAAAGCAAAGTACGAGGTACGGAGTGCTCCGTAGACATGAGGCAAAAAAGGTCGAAAGAATTCACATCTACACTCAAGACTTTGTCTCAAGTTGTGGTCGGTCGTTTGTATACGCCCCTGTACTTCCTGTAGCCATGAGAAGTAGTCGTCTGGAGTTGCAAGTGGTCCACTATATTCCTCTTGTCTCCCCCTGTAATTTTCTGTATTTCTCTGTATTTCTCTGTAATTCTTTGTGCCCTCTGTTTCCCCGCGATCGATACCTCGGTAGATCCCTGTGATCTTCTGTGATCGCCCGCACGGGCCAATAACAGGGTTTGCGGCTCCAATAGTTCGTAATGTGCTGCCGTTTGGACGAAATGCTCCGCAGAAAACCTGAAGAAGCACAAACACTCGGCCAAACTCATCCTGTCGACAGGGCATAATTCGCCGAGGTTTATGCACGCGGGAAACGATTGTCTACAAAGTACGACGTACTACTGTCGACAGATATAAAGTGTGACGTGAAGGGTCGGCCCACAGCCCTGCAAGGGTCTTGCGCCGAACCAGGGTCCCAGCTTCGGGCCCGGGCCTGTTTTTAGTTGGACTGGGCCGTCTAGCAGATGGCCCCCAATACTGGAGGAGGAAACGAAGAGTAGCATCGCGCATTGCTGTCGCATCGTCTCGGCAGTATTTCGTAGTGTCGGCGCTTGGACGGCCGGTGGAGTGCAGCTGTACCTGAACCGCCGTTTTGGTTGCAGTGAAGACGACGACAGCTGACAACTACGACAGACAAGGGCGATATTCTTGGCATGCCCTGATACAACCGAGTGGTATGATTTATAATACCGAGAAACACTGTAGGGGACATTAACAGACTCACAATGCTTTGAGAGCCGCATAAAATGAAAACTCTGAGGTTGTACTGCACAGGTGCACGTTCAAAGGAAATACCCAATGAGGTTTTTCGGGTTGTCTGTACATCAATGCAACGTAATGCAACGTCTTTTGGGCGCAACACATATTCATCCACTCATCTGCCTGCTGCGCCAGCTTCACGCATACCCCAGATTCCAGAAGTTGTTGAGATTCTTCTCTGAAACCGCATCCACATACGGGTGCGCCGGCCGGAAGGTCACACTGCTGCCGTGAATCTCGGCCAGACCGCCTGAGGGCTCGCTGCCCGTCAGAATCTCGTCGACACCCTTAGTGAGAGTTGACATTGGCGTCATAACCATGGCCGAGAACAGGTCCTTGCTAGGGGCAATGTTCGTCTCCAAAACAGCCGGAGCCAGACCGAAAATCTCGATGGCGGCACGCTCGAGCGGTAGTGCCATGGCCCGCACGAGACCGATGACGCCGTTCTTGCTGGCGGCGTAAATGGGGGCTACAGGGAACGGGTAGAGACCGGCGTTGGATGCGGTGCAAATAATACGGCCGCGGGACGGGGAAGAACGGGAGCCATACACGGCGGGTGTGTTCTTCTTCATATAGTGTGTGGCCAGTTTGACGGCTACGACGCAGAGAGGTGAGGTACGTTAGCAATCGATTTGCAGTCCATCGCGCCGATGCATTGGAGTAGTGCGGGCGCTCGGCGCTATTATGATGTTTGGTGTCTATCCCCCGCATCACTGTTTTCTGGGCTTGCACTCACTAAAAATAGTCCCAACCAGATTCACATTCAGTGTTCGCATCGATGGTTCCGAGGGCTCGCCGGCCTCGTCTTTGACGGCCTCGGCCACCAACGGCGACTCGCCGCCCTCCGAGATGCCGGCATTGGCCATCACCACATCGATGCGGCCGCCGCATGTTTCGTAGACCCGCTTGAACACTGCGGCCTGGCTGGCCCACGATGCGACGTCGCACTCCAGGAATGACACCGAAGACGACGATCCTGCCGCTTTCAGCTCGTCCAGCACCTCCTGTCCGCTCTTCTTGTTGACATCGAGCACGGCGACGTGGCCGTACTGCTGGTCGACAAAGTAGCGCGCCATGGCTCGGCCGATGCCGCTGGCGCCGCCCGTGACGACGGCGACGCGGGAAGTGTTCATTGTGTGGGTGGGTTGTGTGGGTGGGTTGTGTGGGTGGGTGGTGTTGAAGTCAGTTAAATTCGCTGCTGATGCAAAGCGGAGTTCTTGTCGTTGCTCAAGTTGAAGTGGGGATATCAGATATTGTCGAGAGAGGAAGAGGTGGCAAGTCAAAAGTAAGGAAGGGACGAAGCTGAGGAAGGAGCGACCGAAGAGTAAATATATCGGAAATGAGAACAAAAAGACGAGCGGCGCTTTCTTTCAACACCACGAACCTGTCCCGCCAAGCTTCAACTCCTCATATTAGGCTAGCCGGGGGGCTATCGGTATCGGAGTTGTCGCTTGGTGGAGAGTCCCCGCATTTGCTTTCCCACGTTTTTCATGTGTGCTTTTGGCGGATAATTTGGTTGTTTTCAGCGTGGTTTTGATCGGTTCGGTTTGCCAGGAACGCCTGATCCGATGCCATTTTTGTGGTCGGTGCCGTTGGCGCTAGCGAGCGTGTAAGTGATGAATATGGAGAAATCGTGGCAAAAGAAACGGAAAGTTATTTCTGTCTGTGTTCGCTACTTCTTAAGCCAGTTATTTTGGCTCTATTCGTAATCTAAAGTGAAGTAGGATATTGAATAGGTTTAACAGTGTATTTTATATGACAACGTCCATACTAGTATCTTGTGAGACTTATCAAAGACTATCAGCAGCGGAAGGCACAAAAATATGACAGTTTGTTCAACCTGGCTTTACTTGGATTTTTACATGTCCAGCATCTTTTTTGATGATATTTTGGACATTATTCTCCTCCGAAGGGATGTTCAAAAGATCTACTCAGATTTGAATGCTCGGCTTCTAGACATGTAAACGGGTTGGGCGTATATGTTCGTTCAAGATAACAGCTTCTTTTGAATTTATGCCATGAACTCGCCCGAACAAGAGCCAGCAGGATGGAGCCTGATTACTTCGCATAGCTCGATGCGGCGAGCGGGGTCGGAGCGTTGATGCACTCGTAAATACACAACCTCACTATTCACAATGTGTGCCGTATTACACGCAAGATGAGGTCCTGTGCCCACGTCTGATGTCCAAATGATGGTCCATGGTATAAATACGAGTAACAAGATCCAACCAAAGCAATAAAATGGCACATTTCAGTCAGTGTGCATGTCACGGTAGGATCCAGAGCGGATGCGTCACAAAAGTCTGAGTCGTCGACCAGATGGCAGGCTGATTAGAGAGACAAAAGGTAATTGAAGAACGACGTATGCATGTTTTTGACGTAGATTTTGGAATTTGGATTTGTAAAATTTGTAGACTGTGAATGAATTGTTCGCGGGATGTCCTCAAACACAGACTGGATATTGCTGGTCTGATCCTGCGTTAAGAAAGCCGTCGAGGTGTCCGTGACGCGACAAAGGCTTCTTAAAAGTGTCAGCTCGACTACGGCAGAAACGACCGACATCCAGAACGGGACGAGGGGCTTAAATCTACAATGGTGTATCCTCCTCAAATTAATAACCAAGGAGCTATTATCTTTAGATGGCCTTGCTATTCTTGTTACTCTAGATGCCCTTTACCCGGTACATACCTCCCTAATCGAGAACTTTAAATATGCTCTGTGTCGTTCTTCTTGTCGAATTTGCGAAACAGTACGAACTAAGGAGTGAGAAGAAATAGCTTTCAGATAATCCATATCTAACACCATTTAGATAGTTATCTTGCATCGGTAACTGATGACTGCAATGGCGTTTTGCCAGTCTTTGGCGTCGTGGATCCAGAGCTTTGGTTTACGTTGTCGTTTACGACACATTCACAGCATTGGCAACGTTGAAATGTTCCCTCACAACATGGTGCTATCCTTTATTGCAAATATCTATGTACAAATTACGTGTCCTCCCAATCATGTTCCTCCCAGATATTCCATCCGGCGCGCTGCCAAAATAACGAGACGAAAATGCAAATGAATAAATAAATGAACAAATAAAAAACGGATAAGCCAACAAATAGCACAGATCATGTCTCCCATTGCGAGAGAAAAGTCCAATCAAATACAGAAAAAGCAAAACCGGATTAACACAACCATTTTCGTCAAATCATACTTACATAGAGCTTCATTATGCAATACTTTTCCACTAGGAGAAGGCTGCCGCTAAGCACGAGAAACTGCCCCGTGCCTTCTGAGGAGAGATCCGTTATGACAGCTTTTTGTTGTTGTCGTCTGCGACAGAAGACATTCCGGTTTGCTCTCCTTAGACGTACATCCGCTGGTGCGAGTGCGAGCTCCGCCGGCTGTGGTGGCTGTGGTGGCTGCCACTCCGCGGGCGCGACACGCCACGGCTACCGCCGCCCCGGCTGTGGTGCCGCCGCACAGAAGTCGTCTCAGTCACCACGCGACGCTCGCGCTCGTTGCGGCTCATCTTGCCGCCGTGCATCCAGGCGAGAACGGTCGTGAAGAAGAAGAAGACAATGTTCATGATGCCCAGAGCAAAGCAGGTCTTGAGGACGGCGCAGGGCTTGCTGGAGCCCAGCACGTCGATACCCTGGGGCTTGAGCGAGATCAGCGTGCGCGCGGGCAGGAGCCATTGGTCGGTGCTTTCGATGTGGTAACAGCTGGCGTGGGTGATGAAGCGGAGCTGGTAGACAGCGCCAATGAGGGTACCGGCGAAGGCGAGGTCAACAAGCGAGACAAAGTGGGAGTTGCTGCTGCTGCGGTGGTAGCTGAAGAGCGTGAAGATGGTCCAGGCGACAGCGAGGACGGAGACAATGAAGAGGATGAGTATGTAGTTGGGGGTGAGTTCGTTTTCCTTGATAAAGGCGTGAATAAACCAGGCAAGCATGCCCATGATGGGGATCTGGCAAGTTAGCGGGCGCAACTTTTCGAGAATGGGGACGGCGCATCGTGACATACCAGAGTGACGATCTCTGCAAAGCGCCAAAGGGTGAAGAAGATGGCAAACAACATCGTCGCAAAAGTTAATGTAGCAGACCAAAGGTACGAGCTGAGAAGAGTGTGCGCGACAGTAGAAGATCGATCCTGCTATGCAGGTATACAGGTGCGATGAGATGCGCGATCGTTCAGGGCGTCGCACCAAGGATCGAGGAGCAATCGAGCTGTCAAGCTGTCGTCGTCAAACGTTTTTTTTTTTCTGGTTCTTTTTTCTGTCGACGGCAGGAATGCGGGAGCCGATCAAGTGCGGGAAGAGACGAATGGACGCCGTTGAGAGAGGATCGGAATGGAGGGGAGGGGATCGTGGGGTGGAGAGAAGGAGGCTGCGAAAGTGAAAGGAATGAAGAATGAGAGGTGAGAGGCAGAACGAGGGGGGGAAAGGTGAAGAATTGTCAAGGTGCACAAAAATACAAAGATCAGAGACACTTGAGGCCAAGATGACGAAGGCACTCTCCACCTTGGCTTCCTTCCTTTTTCTGCTGCAAGACAGACAAGGTGGGTGGCTGGGATGGGAAAGAGCGACCCGGATACGGGCGGGAGACGAGAAAAGAAGGCGCAAAGGAGCGCAACGTGCATCGCTCCTGCCCCCAAAATGCCCCAACGACGCCAGGGAAAGGAAGGCGTGCAGGGAAGAAGGAAAAAGGCCTCGACCAAGCTTGCCCAGCCAAGGCCGCACCTTCCCAATATTACGACGTATTACAGCTGCTATGCATCCATCGCTTGCGTCCTATGATTTTGCACCCAATAATACGTGCAGCTTGCTCACTCGTGAGTGCATAAGTGCCTGCAGCCAGCTTACACGGAGAGAGGGGGTCTCACAAAAGAGCGCTTTCCGCAAAACGGCAGCATGTTTTGATTCCCCACGTCGCTCTTCACTGTCGCAGTTTTTCAGTGCACTTTTGGAGGGGTGGCTGGGCTGGCTGGGCAACAGCTGTGGGTCATCACCGAGAGCCCCTCTGGCCAATCAGCATCCAGTCTATGGGGCTGTCTTTTAGGGGCGAGGGAAGGACCGCTCCACCTGGAAAAAAAGTCGAAGAACAGCAAGGAGGTGGCCCGTGCCTACAGATAAGATAAGGTTTGGGCCCACTTGCTGGGTGACAAACAAGGCCGAAAAATGTCGGAAAAGCCGACACCAAACGACACCAATTGGTCAGTAGGTCACCGAAACGTCGGCTTTCGCAAAACCGGCTACAAAATCGTCAACTCCGTACTCCGTCATGGGCTCCGACGCGGTGCGGTCTGTTGGGCCTAAACTGAACTCTGGTGATTATGGTAAATAAAAAATTGTCTGGATTTTGTAGGTATTTTTGAGCCTGTTTTAATTCACCTTATTTTATCTGAAAATATTTAGAACAAAGAAGCTAATCGCTTCTCTTTCCATTACTCAGTTCGTCCAGCATTTACAGATTGCCTCAGCTGCATTCAACTTACATCCTTCCGGACCAAAACTGCATAAAAAAGTCGTGCTATTAGGAAAAGGGAAAGAAATCCGAAGGATGGATTCTAAAGCTTGTTGACTTACATAATCGTTTGGCGTCGGGAATGGCATTAAACCAGGGGCTTAACTACGGCTTCAACGAGCCACCATGTAACGAGTCAATCACCGCAAAACAGCACTAATACTGAAGAGCAGGAACTGCAGAAAGGATGATCCTTCGGCCCAGCCTGTCGGAGTTGAGCACGGCACGGTCTTGGGCCACGCTCGTATTTCTAGAAAGAACTGACAGAGACGGTCAATACTGACAAATGGAGATGGAGATTGTGCGGATATTGGTTGACGATAGCTTCAATCAATAGTGATTCTTTCTACGGAATTGTTTGCCACGGATTTTGGTTATCGACGAGCTTCTCGATGTATAAAAGAGGGAGTGATGGTCGAGGTAAAATCGAAAAGAGAGAATCCAGATCACCATCACTCACTCACAATCACCATCCAACACTTCAAACACTCACACACTCACACACTCACACAATCAAACAATCAAATACTTCTTCTTTTTTTAAATATTCTTCACCTTTTTAACTGTACCGAACGGTCCCCCAAAATCTATCAAAATGGCCATGTCCGTCTGCTGTGTCAAGGGCTTCAAGTGGGAAGGTACCCCTGAGGGACGCACCGAGAAAATTGCCAACGGCAAGTTCGATGCCTACGTCGCCGGCAACAACACCAAGGCCGCCGTTCTCCTCATCCACGATGTCTACGGCTGGAGCAACCCCAACGTCCGCCTCATGGCCGACCACTACGCCAAGAACACGGGCGCCACTATCTACGTCCCCGACTTCTTCCTGGGCGACACCCTCAACCGCCAAAAGTACCCCGAGCTCAGCAACCAGGAGTTCTTTAGCAAGCACCTGATGCCGTTTGTTGACCGCCACAGCCGCGACCTCCACGAGAAGGACATCTTTATCGTTGCCCGCGCCCTGCGCCGTGAGCACGGCTACGAGAAGCTCGTTGCCATTGGCTTTTGCTACGGCGGCTGGGCCATTATGCGCCTGGGCGCCAAGCCCGAGGACCAGCCTGAGGACGAGGACAGGGACGCCAAGCCCATTGAGGGTCCTCTTGTGCATGCCGTGTCCACGGCTCACCCGTCACTGGCTACCGAGAAGGACATTGACGGCGTCGTCGTGCCCCTCCAGATCCTGGCCCCCGAGACCGACGAGATGTACACCCCTGCCATTAAGCAGTTCACGTTTGATGCTGCCGTCCGCAACAAGATCCCGCTCGACTACCTGCACTTCCCCGGTATTGAGCACGGCGATCTGATGCGCGGTGACCAGAAGACGGTTGAATCGCGCCAGGCTCTGGTCCGCGCTCAGTTCGCTGCCGTCAGCTTCTTCAAGCTGCACCTCGGCCTGATTGAGTAAGACAACGTAGCCAAGCTGGTGAAGGGCATCTTCATTTAGCCCAAGAGCCACATGTAGCTGCAGATACAGTGGGAAACTGGGGTTTGGTTGGGCTGTTCCGTCTGGTAAAATCGTGTGGAGAATCTCTGTTGAAGCCTGTTTTTTTTTCTGTTTTTCTTGAACACGCCAGCCAACACGTCTGGCTTCATCTCCTTGCTATTCCCTGGCGGCGTCAACAAGGTCAAAAAAGAAGAGTGGCCGAAAAGAAAGTCGAGCTAAACGGCTGGGCCGTCGACGATCATGAGGTTCAGCATATTGTTGTTACCGGCACGAGTAGACCAAACGTTGTGATGCATGTTCAGGGTGGACAAAACACTGTCAAAATTTTCTCGGGTATCAGATCAAGATTAAGAACCAAGCCTCTACATGGCCATCGTTGTCGATGGTCAGCGGGGGCTGGTTGGAACAAATGACATACATGAGAAACTCGGACAAACACAGGTGAACATTGAGGGGAATATAAAAGCAGTCGTCTCGCATAGAACATTTCAAAATTCTTCTCTCTGGGTATCGTTCGCTGGTTGATTCTGTTGGTGGCATAGTGCGGTTACTGCTCACCGGCAGGTTTGCTCTTCTGGGCGTTGCCAATCACGTCAACCCAGATGGGCGAACGAACGTTGCGCTCCGCCGAAATGTTCTCGGCGTCCAGGCCCAGCCGGAGCAGATCCGTCTCAGTGGCCCACTCACCGGTGGCCATAATACCGACTGGCACTTTACCAACTACCTCGGGCCCGGCAATCGAGCCAGCACCAGGCTGACCTTCAGGAACAGCATAGCCGGCTGGGAAGCTAATTGATGGCAGACCGCAGAAGTTGGCGAGCCAGACGTACTCCATGGTGCGGATCGTCGTGTCGCCGTCGCTGATGCCCCAGCGGTTCTCGTTTTGATTACGGACGGGCCAGCCGGCGCAGCTCGTCGTTGGCGTCATGATAATCATGCCTGGGTACTTGTGCCACAGGTGGGACAGGTGGTTAACGAGCATGCGGCGCAACTTCTGGGCAAGAAGGTAGTCAGTGGCCGGCGTCGTTCTGCCGAGTGCAAGGAGGATGCGGTTGGTCGTCGTCAGGTTGCCGTAGTCGGGGAGGAGCGTGGCAGCATCGGTCAAAACGGTGAAAGCGTGAGCGGACTGGCCCTCAACAATGTAGGGAATCTCAATATCGACAGTCTCGTAGCCATGTTCCCGAACAAGACGGTCAATGTAGCTATAGCACAGATCGCGCACAACAGCATCGGCACGCTCAAACCATGCACGTGGGATACCGAGAGTGCGCGTCGGTTTTCCGGAAGCTTGCGTGACAGACAGCGAGGACGGGTAAGAAGGCTGGGTACGATCGAGAAGGACGGATGGCGGTGGCACAGGAGGGAAAGGCGAGGTCGGGTGAGGCTGGCCGAGGACCGAGTACACGGTCGCCAGCGTGCGAAGGTCACCAGCAAGCGGGCCCAGGCAGGCGCAAGTTACACAGTGGTTCTGGCCAGGCTTGAAGGACAGACGGCCGTGAGTCGGTTTGAGACCGTAGACGGAGCAGAACGAAGCGGGGATACGGATACTGCCACCGCCGTCGCTGCCAAGAGCAAATGGGACGAGGCCAGAAGCCACGGCATAGCCAGATCCAGAAGAGCTGCCACCCGTGTAGTACTTGTCATTGTAGGGGTTTGGTGGCGTGCCGTAGTTCGTGTTGTTGCCGGGTGTATCCAATCCAAATTCGACCATGTGCAGCGAACCGATGATGACACAGCCGGCTTCCTCCAGCTTGCGGACCGACCACGACGAGATGCGACCCTCTTCATACTGGTCGCTCGTGTAATCGTTTACGGAGCCGAGACACGCTTTGTAGCCGTCCATATCATATTCGTTTTTGACAGCGGTCGGTACACCGTCGAGCGGACCAAGGGGCTTCTGCTTGCGGTACCGAAGTGTCGAGGCTTCGGCGGCCTTGAGGACAATATCCTCTTTTGTTTCGAAGAATGCAATCTCGTGCGGGCCCGGCTCCTGTCCAGCCGGGTTGCCCTTCTTGCGGATCAATGGCAGCAGGCTACGAGCCACGTCAGTCGGGGTCAGCTTGCCTGAGAGGTAAAGCTTGTGATAGTCTTCTGCTGTGTAATATCTCGTCGACGGGTACTTGTCTGCGGCCGGAGTGGGCAAAGATGCTGGCAAGGTCAGGTCCAGACGGCTCTCCTTTGTCCAATCCGGTGCACCCGGTTCCGGGAGAGGGACAACAGCCGGGTCATAGTATGGCTCATAATCTTGGATGTCTGGAAGAAGCTTTCTCAATGCGCCGAAGCCAGCATTCAGCCAGATGTAGTAGCGCACAACGCCGAGCCATTCCATGCTGTGGTTGTTGTTAGTTCTTGGGGTGCATTTGGAGGCGTCAAAGATTTTGGCTCCGGCACTTACATCCAAGCACAGACGATCAGGATCGGGCCCCGGATTGCCGGGTTCGACTTTCGGCCATTGAAGTAGGGTACATTCGGGCTGGGAACTAGTTAATAAAATGATACGTCAAGGCACCAAACATTGTAAGTGCGCAACATACCCTTTGATAGGCTCCGGGTAGTTGACATAGCCCCGGCGTTTGCTGTCGGGATCCATGGCGAAGGGAGCTGTGATCGGGACGAAATTGTGGTCTGACACGGCGGTTTCGCGCACGGTAGGATGCCTATGGTCGATAATGAACAACAAATCTAGCTGAAACAAAAACGAGTGTCGCGAGAAGCGAGTTTGGTGACGAGGGTGAAATTCGAGAAAATCGTCGAGAAAAACAAAGTGAAAATGCAGGCAGATATACCGCGCGGTGGAGGGACAGTGGCAATCTCGTGTGTCTCGTGGCGATCCCTAGGTAAGGGAGACCGAGAGCGACACGGGTGGTGCGAGGGAGAGAAGATGGGACGGCAACGACAAGAGGGAAAAGAAAAGGGAGAAGAAAAGGAAAGAAAACACGAGCAAGCAGAAAAAAGCTGCGAGAAAAGGAGTCACAAGATAAAGTTACTTAAGCTGGCAGCTGCGTTCTTGCCCTTTATGACATATCTGTAAAAGAGGGGAGGAACGGCCGTGTATTTCGGTGGGTTGGATTGGGAAGCAAAGCTGGCAAGAGCGAGCATAACAGCTAGCAAGAGCTTGTCCGCATGGCGTCCGTTCCTTCCGGCATCGTCCATGTACAGAAAAGTGAGTGGAACAAGCAGGTGCCTTGCCTGCCCTGTCGGGCCAGTCTACTCGATGCACGCTAGTTCTGGTAATGGGAAGAGCGATCAAGCGGTGACAGAGTAGGCTGCTATTGGCACTACTAGACACCAAAAGCTTGGCGAAGCATATAATGACAGCTTAAGCTGCGGTATTGAGCCTCAGTACGTGGTATTTCCTTGTTTTGGGGCTTCGATTGCTGACGCCCTTTTGCAAAAGTCGTAGAAACAAGCTCTGGCTTGTGCCTGTCCGGTGCCTGACCTGTCAGAACACGAAGTGGCGACGTTGTCTTGGGCCTCTGCTCCGTATTTGGCGCTTTTACGAGTAGCGATTAAGCGATTTGTTAGCGATGTGATGCGTCTCGCTCTGCTTCACTGTTCTTTCCCTCTGCGACCGCTCACCCCACTTCCACCGCTACTTGCCGCCTACCTCGCTGTGTGTCCGGAACGTCCGGTACTGCAAGGCAAGTGCAAGCTGCGCACCCTCCTGCGAAACCACAAACAAAACCAGCCACTGGATCGGAAACCAGATAGAGAAGCTTTACGATGGATTAATGGCGAACAGGTGCTGTGCACCGAAAGTGGTGCCGATTGGTGGTCTTGGTTCTTGGTTAAAACTATGGAAAAGACTGGCGCTCGAAAAGTACAGGATGGTGCTCTTATTCCGGAGGTGTTGGGGTCACCACATGGCAGCACTCGGCGAACGGCGCCTTATCAATACTATGTTGTACTCCGTAGGTTAGAATAGTACACTTACTGATTGTATATGCAAGTTGTTTGTAAGAACAAATCAATAGCCCATTAGGCGTCTTTTTTACTGCCCAGGCTTTCATCTTCACATGCAACCACTTCTGCAGTCCGCTGTCCTTGTTCTCACGGTTCACGGCAGGCTTCTCCGCGGTACACTAACAAAACCCCGCTGCGGTCCCTGTAACTGTGAAGTGTAAACCAAATGCTCCACTTGACAGGAACGATCCAGCCCCGCCGGCTTGAAGCTGCCGCATCTGTCAGACGTTTAACAGGTCCGGGGTGAGACAGATGGACGAGGCACTCCATCAGTGCCATGATCCACAAAGCACAAGTTCATGCCACTAAATAGAATGCGATGATGGCAATAATTGTGTCGTAAAGATATACAATTTTGGGGTTGTCTATGAAATGAGGTAACAGTTCGTGTGATCGTAACCGTCATGTTTTATCCAGTCAAGTACCATAAAACCATAAATAACCATGGTTCATCCTCCTTTCCTTTCTTTCTCATCAATTGTGCTTATCATCGCTCAGTCTGCTTGTGAAGCCGTCTCGGCTGTGGCCACCGCTGCCGCCGCCGCTGTTGTTGCAACCAGGGCTGCTGCCGCCGCCGCTTCGGCTCGTTGTTTCCGTATCGCTGAGCTGCTGATCTTGGCATCAAAGTTCTTGGCCACGGCTGTTGCAGCTGCCGGCGACTCACCCGCCGCCTCGGCCATCTCGGCCACTGCCTCTTCGGCGCTCAGCACATCCACCTCAAACGTCTCCAGCGGCAGCCAGCCTTTCTCTGCCCGCTTTTCATTGACAGCCCGGCCGCCCGACCGCGTCTCGCCCGACACAACGAGCGAGGTGATATCTTGTCGCTCAATTGTGGGACCAAAGGCGTTATCTATCCGCACGCATCTCACAAGAATCGTGTCGTTGCGGAACGTGGCCATGAAATCACCGTCCTTTTCGTCAATATCAGGGCCAATCTTTTCCTCCCAGCCGTCGCGTGACAGGTGCAAAATAGTGGACAAAAAGTTGATGACAGTGCGTGCACGCTCGTCCCATGGCTGCACGTACTCCGCAAACTTCTTATTCTTGAGAAGCTCATCGCCCGTGATACCAATGATGAACTCGGCCGGTTTGCCAGAGAAGGGTTTGGGCACGTCCAGCAGCAGAGCGCCGGCTGTCAGCAGCAGCTTGTGACCTGGGTGCAGGTAGTCGAACGTGCCGCCGAGACAGACGGTCCTGTGTAGCGGCGTGGGAATGTGTATGACGCGTGATGGTGTGACTGTGCCCGATGTGGCTTCAGAGACGGTCCCTGCGGTTGTGCCAACACGCAGCGTCAGTCCGCCGGCGACGGGGACAATCTGGTCGTCACTAATCTTATGAACGGCCCGCGCAAACTTGAGGTACAGGTTGTGGAGGTTCAGCCCGGCTTCGCTCTGCACATGGAAAATGTTGTTCCACGGATAATAGGCCGTGGCGAACGAGGCCAGATCCACGAGCACGGTGTTGTTCGGCTCAATTCTGGGCAATAGATTCGGGAACCGTCGGTCGCGGTCATGATCCAGAAGAACAATACGTGTATCCACAGCGCCTGGTCCACCGTCCGCATCGGTGACAATGTTCAACTTTTCGCAGAGCACAGCAACGATTGTGTAAAGGCCCGCCAGCAGTGCCTGTGCGTCGGGCCAGGCGAACGACTTGCTCCCCAGGGTCGGCCCGCTCACAAACGGAAAGGCGACGGCGACAATCAGCGTAGACGGCCGAGTGGCGTTCCGAGTCTTAGACAGGGCCATTTCAAGTGGTGGCCGATACGCGGCCCCCAGAGCAGCCTGGCTTGGCGGCTCAGGAGGCTCCGGCAGCAGCAGCAGTGACGGAAGATTGCGGCGCGTCATGGTGGAAGTCGGCATCGTGTTGTCGTGGACAAAGATGCAATACCTTGGTAGGCCGTAGATGTTGTGATAGGAAGCTTTTTGAAACAGTTCAAGTATTCGTAGACTACACAATTGCAGTTCATGAAAGCTGCGGAAAATACTGTCATAAACTGTGGTGGAGTGGTCGATGTACGTCGTATATCAGGTGCTGTTGATCGTCGAAAATGCGGGATCACAGATGACGAAATAGAGGCGTGTTTGTGCCGTTGGCCAGGCGGGGGAGCGAATCAGGCGGACCTGGGGGGAGCTTGTTTGGAGCTCGGTTGTTGGCTGGCTGGCACTATTTTGGTGGAGTGGTGGACAGGCGGCGTTCACCTCATAGCAGAAGGCGCACGTGACCGCGTGTGAGTCGAACCTAAATAGTTCTCCGTATTCACTGTAAAGAGCAAACGCTAAAAATAGCCGTGAACCCCTCTTCCAAACAAAACCTCAGCCTTGTCGCAAACAACCCCCCCCCCCCCGTTCACGAACCAGCTCAGCTCCATCGTCGTTTGCCCACGGTCACCTGGTTCTCCTTTCACACTTCAAGCACCTTCAACATATACACAATCATCGTTACCTAGCAGCTTTATTTTTCCCTCGCCAAAATGTCTACGCCAATCACACAGCTTCAGCATCACGTCCCAGAAAACCCCTAAATAAATCCCAAGTAAACACTATCGCGTCCCGAACTCTACAACGCGCTCCGACATACACAATTACACAATCGTACGACTCCATGGCCAGAAAAAGGAAGAGCCCGAAGGCTCCTCAGACACCTCAGAGTCAGCAGTCATCACCAGCTCCCCAAACTCCCCAGACTCCCGGGACTCCCAGTCCTCAACCAAAGGCTGCAGAGAAGTCTGCCGATGACCAACTGGCAGAGCTTGTGGTATGTTACTCCCCAGTCGTTGGGGTGCTGGTGAACGTTCCTACTCATACTGATCTTGCCACAGAAAAAGTACGGCGAGTTCCTCGAAGAGTCGATTATCATCCTCACTTTCCAGGACCACGGCTATGAGCTTGCGAACAACTTCCTCGCCTCTCTTGCAGAGAACGTCTTCTTAGAGGAAGCCTCAGGCTTCGACCCGAGCGGTCTCCAGGGCACGGCCGCCGCCGACGGAGACGGAGCCAGAGACGCCCACAATGCTTCCGAGGGCTCGTCCTACCACACACCGGTTGAGGACCCGAGCCAAATCGCATCCATCTCCGGCCACGGTTCCGGCTCCAAGTCCGGATCCCAATACACTCCGCTATCTGCAGGCGGAGGCAGTACCAGTGCCAGTGGAAGTGCCAGTGGCAGTGCACTTGACGACTGGCGCGCAGTCGCCAACGACTTGCCCTCCGACGGGTCCAGCACACTGGCTATTCTGCGAGACGCGTTTCCGACTGTCAAGGACTCTGACATCCAGCGAGCCCTCAAAGAGAGCGGTGACGATGTCGACCGCGCATCAGACGTCCTTCTCAACCTGGAGCATCTTATCGAGACGGGTCAACGTCCCAAGGGCATCGATGGCTTTGCCGTCTACGACGACGACGCCTTGGATTGGGGCGGCCGCAAACGAAAGGGCAAGAAAGAAAGAAACAGAAACTTGTTGGCGACGTGGCCAAAGAACAGCCGCGAGCAACGGCTGGCTGTGGACTACAGTCTCACCCCAATGGGTCTGGACGGCTCGTATGAGATCGACGACGGCAGCACACCGGCACCCAAGCGCGGTTCTTCACAACCACTCCGAGACACGACGCAACGCGAACGTCGCCAAGGCAATACCCAGATTAGCCTCTATAACGAGATTGTCGACAAGCAAAGCAAGGACGCACTGACAGTGGACCTCCACAACGTTCCTGTCAAAGATGGCATCCGCATCGCCATGGAGCGTACCCGCTATTGGTGGGCACACCTGGGCGAAGATCGTGTCCGCAAGGCACGTGAAAACCCTCTGCGTGTCGTCACGGGTGTCGGCCTGCACAGCCCCGAGGGCTACTCGCGCCTGAACACGGGTGTCGAGGCGGCACTCAGGCGCGAGGGCTGGAAGTTCCACGATGGTTTTGGCTATTACGACGTCACGGGTAAAATAATTGCAGGCAGGGCGTCTTAGAGACGGCGGACTTACTAGCGACGCATTCTTGCATACACAGCAAATACTTTGTGATGAGCGGCTAAACGAGCGATTGGACAAACGGCTAGCGTCTAGACATGAAGCAGTTTGGAGCGATATTTGATACGATATGCCGTCTTGGGGATATTCTTCTGAGAGTAAATCAGAGAAGCGAATCAGGGCTATCGGGGCTTTATGATGCCACAAGGTGGCGCCCTTTGACGGATCGTTCTTTATTATTTCTATTTTGGTTTGTCTTTCATGTTATTTGATCTGATAGCGGATTTAAGCAGCGAGTCCTTTGGACATCTAGTATGTCGTACAAAATACGATCAGCTAATATATTCTTTCAGTCCAAAAACTTGACTGCAGATGTTCATGCAGTTTGTTGCTCCTTCCTCATGCAGTAAAAAGCTTAGATTCCTTAAGTGGTGCCGTAGGCCGCTAATGCCCAATCTGGCACCCCCTATCAGCGCTATATTTGCAACGCTAGAACCACCAGTGACTCACAATCTTATTGCGGGACACCCCACCTCTATGCGGAGTATTTGGATTACTAACACGATTATCACTGTCTCGCCTGCAAAAGATACTTCCACCAACCTGCAAAAGACTGCAAAACGGCCAGAAAAAGCGCCGACTGGGCCCAGCGCCAACGTCATAGCCCTGCTTTTAAGCTTTCGCTCTGGCCTGTAAGATGGAGCACCATGCACCTGGGCCGCGCCTTCCCTCCCCCGCCATCACCGCCTGAGGAAGGAAGAGGAGGGGCGACGTGGGCCGTGGATGCCTTGAGAGTTGCGAGCCTGGAAGTCTGGGTAGTTCTTGCCCTACAGGGTGCGTTGCGTATCGTACATTCTCGAAGGAGGCACACTTTTTGGAGACTTGTTGCTGCTGCACGGAGTAATACAACGTACCTTCTTGTCATCGGGGCAGTTGACAAGGGCAAAGTGCGAACGGCCCCTTCAGCGTTGCCCCAAAGGGTACCTGGCCACCACTGTACATCGGCCAAGTTGCCGTCTGGTCCCCCTTTTCTCGATCCCTTGGGTTCGAACGGAAGTCGCGACCCTATTGCATACCGCTGTCCCCACTATCATTACTTCTCGTTCTTGCTCTTTCCCTCGTTTTCTCATTGTCTCCATCTGCACCTGCCTCGTAGGACTTGCATTCGTATCGCCAACTGGGCGAATTAGAGGGAAGTCACGGCATACTTGCCTACTAAGTACGATGTACGAAGCATCTTACAGCTCAAGGTAAGATGACTGTCGGCTGCCGGGCTGTTCTGTCCCCGCTCCACCTGGTTGTCTGGGCGTGTTCTTCGCTCTCTCGTAGTCGATTTTCCCTTTCGTTAGCGCGTTTTTGTCGCTTCTTGTCTCTTGTCTCCAGTTAAGTCCGGTTCTTTGACGACGTATGCCCATGGTCGAGGACGAAAAGAGAGACAGGGCGAGACGATCGCAGCTGCCACCGCCAGAACTGAAAATTATTCCTTCTTCTTTCCCCTTTTCGTTCTTCCCTTTCTCTTTCGCTTTTGCTCCATCTCTCCTTCCTCTTCTTACTTTTTCGTCGGCAATCGAGCCGTCCTCCTTTTCATCAATCCTTCGACCCGCCTCTACCGCGCCGGCCACATTCTGCCTGCCCGCCCCTTCCTCTTTACGACCACCGCAAAGTGCGCCGACGACCTCCGATTTCTTCTCAACCAACAAGATTCTTCAGCTCTTGCTCGTTTGCATTTCTTCCCACTCTAATTCTTTGTCGCATTTTGCATTCTTGCAAATCTCTTCTCTCGTCTTTGTTTTGCACATTTCTCATATTTTTGCTTTCTTTGCCCTCGTCTTTTCCCGTGCGCATTCAATTGCGTATGATTGCATCAGTCGCATCCTTCTGACAGCGGGGTCTTCGCCCTGACGTTTCATCAGCTGCTCCAAAAACTCACCAAAAACTTACCACCACCAGGTGTGGCAACGTCTCTTCACCAGCTTCTTTGTTCCTGGCACATTGTGCGTCCCAGCCCACGGCCACCGCTTTCCTGGACAGACTTGCCGATTTCTTAATTGGCCCTCGCCATATTCGCCCAATTTTCCCCCCAGCCGCGAACATTCCTGCGCGTATCTCCAAGATAGCCTTCGCGATAGGACATATTTTCGGACTACGACGATCGCTTTATACACGAAATACTTTCGGCGTCGCTAGGTGTGCTCTGAGAAACGAGCTCGCCTAGTTCTCAGTCTTCAAGGCAGAACCTCTCGAGTCTGTCTGCCCTGTGGCAAGCCCGCTGGTTGGCTTTGCAGCAATTCCTAGAAAGAACGCAGAGTAGGCCTCATCGACTTGAGAAACGGGAGCCTCTGGCACCGCATCTTCCGCCGCCGCGTTAAACGCACCACCAAATCACCGATTCGACAAACATGTCTCCTACACCCGCATTCGCGACGCCCTCTTCGGGTGCTCGATCGCCCGAGGAGCAGTTCCGCGTTGTTCGCAAGAGAAATCGGGTTCCTCTGAGCTGCTACCCATGCCGAACCAAGAAGTACGTATTCATCTGTTTAGATCTGTTTTTGTTTTGTCTTTGGTGTTTTATCGTTCATATTGACTGAATCAATGCTGACCAGATTTATAGATTGTAATTATCATCTATCTCCATTCGAAATTTCGAGACATAAAACCGCGCACCAGAATACTGACAATTACCCGTAGGAAGTGTGACAGAGGTCACCCATGTGGCAATTGTGTCAAGCGTGATGGCGACAACACCTCAACATGCTCATATGCGGCTCCCGTGAACCGCAAAAAGAACCAGGCAGCGTCTGCCAGCCCAGACGACATGCAGAACCGAATCGACAGACTGGAGAGCCTGGTTCTGTCTCTCATGCACACCGGCAACGGTGTTGATGCAGCCACCGCCTCGTCTGCAGCAGGAATGATCCCGGGTGCCAGTGCTCCCAACACGGCATCACGAACAGACAGCATATCATCAGCAGCGAAGGATACTGGCAGCACACAGCCACAAGACGATATCGACGACGAGAGCGATGTGGATGACGGCCTGGCGACCTCGCTCGGTGTCCTTAAAGTCGACACAGATCGTGGCAAGTCCATGTACATTGGCCAGGAGCACTGGCATACGATTCTTTCCGATATCGCCGAAGTCAAGAATTACTTTGTCATGCACCGCAAAGATCTCGAGAAGAGCTACGAGCGGGTGCTACAGAGCAAGACCGCCACCGCCAGAGAGGCACCGACGTTTCTCCTCGGCGCCGAGGCGACCACTGAGGGCGACCTCCGGGCAGAGCTGCCCCCCAAGTCGACTGTGCTCACCCTGTGCGGCCGCTACTTCAACTCGATGGACAACGCCGTGAACATTATCCACGCACCAACCTTCAACGCCCAGTTGCGCAGCCATTGGCAAAACCCCTCAAAAACACCCCTCATGTGGCTGGGTCTGCTATACTCAGTCATGTGCTTGGCCATGCTGAGCTACCACAAGGTTGGTGATGAGCCTCCCGAGTGGAAGGGCCATGCCATGGAGCTGGCGTCGCTGTTCCGCGTGCGCACGGTGCAGTGCCTGACGACGGCAGACTACACCAAGCCTGTCGAGTACACGGTCGAGACCATGATCCTGTACGTGTTCGGCGAGTACTCGTCACGCTGGGATGCCGATCTGGGCCTGTGGCTGATCGGCTCTCTGATTACAAGAGTGGCATTCCGCATGGGATACCACCGGGATGCCAAATGGTTCCCATCAATCACACCCTTCCAAGCAGAAATGCGCAGAAGGACGTGGGCTCTGGTGCGGATGTGCGATGTCATGTTCTCCCACCAAGTGTCGTTGCCCAACATGATCTACGACCACGATTGCGACACCCAGCTCCCATTGAACATCTTTGACGAGGAGTTTGGCCCCAACACAAAGGTGCTCCCGCCCTCGAGACCCAACTCGGAGCCCACGCCCATTGCCTACATGATCGCCAAGGTCAAGCTGTGTCTGGAGCTGGGCAACATTCTCCAGGCCACAACGCGCGTCGGCAAGCCCGTTCCGTACGAAGAAATTCTCCGGTTCGACGCTCGCCTGCGCGAGGTCAAGGAAGAGATCCCCTCTCACCTGAAGCTGCAGCCTCTCGAGGGATCACAGGATCCTTTGACGCTTATTATTGCACGGTTCAACATTGATAGTCTGTACCAGAAGATCATGTGTTTGCTGCACCGCAAGTATCTGTCTCGGGCCAGACAGAACAGCCGGTACGAACACTCAAGACGGAGCGCCATCGAGGCCTCGATGGAGACTTTGCACCACCTGCATACGCTCAACAAGGAGTCTCAGGCCAACGGCCGGCTGCGGTCTGTCAAGTGGTACGTCGCTTCCATTGCGACCAAGGACTTCCTGCTGCCAGCTATGCTGGTCGCTCTGGAGGTTCGCTTCGACAACCTGGCTGCAAAGGAGGGCAGAGAGGAAGACAGCTTCTGGACGCGCGAGCAGCGTGCCGAGATGGTCAACATTCTCAAAACGACCAAAGAAATTTGGCGACCCCTGGCCGAGGGGTCGATGGAGGCCTACAAGGCCTACAACGTCATCCGCATTGTGTTGGAGAAGATTAGCACTGCACCTTCCGAGGGCCCGCACATCACCGAGGCGTTTGTGCAGTCAGGCATCTGCAGCGTCGATCCTCCCACGGGAGCCAAGTCTACACCCTCTGACAACTCGGTGCAAATTGACACGCCCCTCACCGACACTCTGCTTGACCACACTGAAATGGTGGCACCACTGAATATTCTCTCGGGAACTATTCCTGCTTTCGGCGCGGCTCCCTCGACGACGACTTCTCCGAACACGGCGGCAGCCTCCACGGCTGCTGCGACCACACTTCCTGCCACGACGTCCATGTTTGGCTCTGTGCAAACGCCCGGTGGAACTACGTACAGTACCATTGACCCGACGCTCTCGGCGGCCATTGATGGCGGTCTTTCGGCGACGGACTTGAACGGCGACATGATGGGCTCGATGGCGGGCTTTAATATGTTCAACCAGTCCATGGGTGGTGCTGTGCCGAACATTCTGGACGAGACCATGGATTTTACGACCAACTTTGACTGGGTAAGTTACGCTGAGCAAGTTGTATACGCATGTATTTAAACATCCACTAACGATAGACAGGATACTCTCCAAACATATGCTCAGAGTGGTCCGTTTGCTGCTGGTGATCAGGCTTTCCAGTTCTTCAGCGCCGACCAACCGTTCATTAATACGCAAGATAACATCACAAACACCTTCCCCTACGGCAGCAACGACATGCCGAGCTCCGGTCCGTCGACGTGAACAATTTGAAAGTCGGCGCGGAGTATGGCTCTCAACTGTGGGGAGTTTTCTTTTGATATCACCCTTTAGGGACTCACCTGGATTTGAGTCTTTGATTTATTTATTTTTCAATTGGACTTTGCGAGAGATACTAAAAAAGACGCTTGGGCAGGCTGGCATGCCAAGTGGCACAGGTTTGGCTTCGGGGTTTTTTGGGTTTTTGATTCAGGGATGTTTGTTCTTGTCTTTGCGAAATTTTGGAAACACCATCACTGTGTAACTATCAGGAACCTCTCTTTTTTGGATTTGGATTTGGATTTTGGTTTATATTTACGAGCCAATGGACTATTTGTTATGAGGGTCTTACGATGGTCAAAATGCACCATCAAAGACGAAATAGCCATGGCCTTCTCAACTCACTTCGCTCTCCTCTGCCGAAAAAAGCGTCCCACAATTCCGCGGCTCGGCAGCTGGGATTTTCCACCTGAACCATATTCATGTCATCAAAATGTCAATAAATTTGCGCTCTCTCAATATACGATCGAAACTTTCGCCGTCGGAAAGGCAACAGTGGAGGATGACGATGAGAGAAGTCGCTGTACAGTTTATGAAAGAGAGTTTGTATTTTGGAGACAAGAGTAGAAAGAAAAAATCTCGCTTCTTTAATTGATGCCATTGAGTTTGAATTCTGTCATGATTTATTGTGTTTAGTTTGCTTGTAAACTTGATTGATATAAATAAGAAAGTAAAGTAAAATTAGAGAACAGATCTCTAAAGTATGCACCACACGAACGGCACAAAAGAAGTGAAAATGCTAGTAAATGCTGAAAAAGAGAAACAAAATAAATGTGAATAAAATCAACATCTCCGGCCAAACCACCGCCCTCTCTCTGCGTACTACCTACAGACCAAACGCAGACTGGGCCTTGTGCCAGTACTGCAGACGCTGGTCCGTCATGGTCGCACCGACGCAGCCCATGTATGCCGTGAAACCGGCGTCTGTGCCCGCCTGGAGCTGGCTGCGCACATCGCTCGAGCACTGTGACGACAAGTACCAGGCGGCCGAGCCAAAGTTGTACTGGTCGACAGTCAGGAGGGCCAGGACGGCATCCGGGTCGCCGTTGGCCGCAGCCACACCCGAGGCGAGAGCTGGTATGGCAGCGGCGTACTTGGCATTGAAATCGGGGGACTGCATGTTGCTGGTACCCTTGCCAGCGACCACCGGGAACTCGGAGTGGCGGTATTTGAGCTCGCCGGACTCAAGGGCCGTGAGGGCCAGAACGCCGGCAATTTCGGCGGAGTTGGTAATGCCCCACTGGACCAAGGAAGTGATAAAGTAGGGAGCGGCCTCGACGTTGGTGGCGCACTGGTCCGGGTACAAGGCGCCGTCACACGAGACCGAACCGGGCATGATGGTGGCGATTATGTCGGCGGCGGTGGTGTCGCGGCCGAAGACGCGGTGGAGGTCGGTGGTGGGAGCGGGCAGGGCCGAGACGGAGACGGAGAGGAGGCTGCTGCAGAGCGCCGAGAGGAGGACGGAGCGGGAGAGCATGTTGAATAATGTGAGTGGATTTCGAGTGAATGATGAGATAGCCGTGATGTTCGTAACAAAGTGTTGAATGTAGAAGAAGGAGTGGGTATCAAATGCGTTTGGAGAATGTGGATATGTTTTGTTGGGTTGATATTGGAGGACGAGGTAACAATGAACAATGGTGTTGTTCGTTGGGCGATGTTGGAGACGGTGGGTGACGTCTGCTTTGTTGTTCTTTGTGGTTGTGCGTTTGTTCACGTCGAGTGAAAGAGTAATGCAAACAGTGTGATGGTTCGTCTAGAGTGACAGACGGGCAGAAATGTAAACAGAAAAAAAAGTGAGTATGACGACCAGCGAAAAAATATGTGCAATGAAGCAATGAGTGTACAATGGCTGTGATGACAAGCAACAGTGAGTTGGTGAACAGGAAGAAAAGAAGGAAAGACGGCACGAGACCAGCGTCGAGTTGAAGTGAATGTAAGAGTGAGAAATGGACGAAGAGAATGTGTTGGCACAGCAAAAGAAGAGAGAAGAAAGGGGAAAAAAGAAGAAAGGGAAAAAAGAAGAAAGGGAAAAGAGAAGAAAGGGAAAAGAGAGGAAAGAGGAAGAGAGGCAGGGAAGAAAACAAAAGAGCAGACTCTCGAGAATAAGAGGACGAGAGGCACCGGTCAGCTCAACACGAAACGAAACCTTAAAAGCTAAAGACAGAAAGGAGAAGAAAAAGAAAAAGAAACAAAAAAGAGAACGTGCCCCTGTCGTCTGTTCTCAGAGATCGCCAGCGCCCTTCCTGGCTTTCAGTCTTTTGTCTCCTTGTCTTTTGGTGTGTTTGTTTTTGTTTATTTTGTGTGCCTTGCATGATGGAGGGGGATGGACTTGCTAGAGGTCCTCTTTCTGGTGGAGGGACTTTCTCGTACACCTTCCTTGTCTCCTCGTACAAAGTATCGCTCCGTATCTTGTACTCCGTAACTGTATGGAGTACTTCGTGCCCCGTGTAAGTACACCCCTGGATCATCCGCAGCACAAAATGGAGTCCCCAATGCATGACTGGTCAAACCATGCTCCGTACTTTGTAAACTGGAGACGACTGTGAGAGGCGAAAAAGAGTAGACGGACACCCCTCACTATTACCCCTTTCGGCAACGGACCACACACGCGCTGTGCCGTTTCTCTTCCCCTATTCTTTCGTCATTCACTCTTCCCTGTCGTTTTGCCTTGTCTCTTGTTTCCTTGTTCCTCTGTTTCCCTGCTCTTTGTCCTCTTCCCTGCCGTCTTTTGTTTCGTCCAAGAAGCGAAGGAAGTAGGCGAGGCACGGCCAGAAATCCATGAGAAGACGAAACTTGCGATAATTCGAAAGACTTCTTGAGGGGCGTGCACGTTGCTCGTGATTGTGACTTTCGGACAGACCCGAACGCAAGGCCTCACCTCACAAAAAGAACAGCTCGTATTTTGTACGACGTACGTCGTATTGTCTGACCAATTGACAAGACAATCTTTGTGCTCTCAGAAGGTAGGGCCATTGGTTGACCTGCAGTGAACCGCCGACGCTATCGTCGTCTGCCATTCACAAGCCGTCGCTTGCCATTCTCACAGTCTCTCCCCACAATCCAGTCGCTTCACCATCGTCCGCCATTTCCTCACCGTTTCTTTTCCTTTCTTCTGTCGATCATCGTGGGCCAACCAGCCTTGCATCAGCATAGCTTTGCGCAGGGGTAGGTGAGGAGCTGGAAAGGGAGACTTTTGAGAGTACGAGGTACTCCGTATGCGGCCTCCCATAGGATGGCGAGCTGGTGAGGATTCTGTGTCGAGGTGGTAGTGCGTTTCAAAAGAGAATGTCTTGGCTGAGAGGAGGCGCTGTTTCGAAACATTTTGCCATCAGCAAGCTGTTGCCCCTATTTTCAGGGGACAGTCTCTGGAGCGTTCCTGCCTAAACGAGCCGCCCTGTCCAGCCAGTCCATTTGACCCTCGGATCCTTCTGTAGATCGGGCGATTCTGGGCTGTGAGTGGTTAGCTTTCGTAGGGAGGTGCAACCAGTAAGCCAGCTGTCTTTGGCGTGTCTTTGGCGCGTCTTTGGGCTGTTTGACGCTATTTGGCGCTGTGCCCTTGGTGGCTTTCCTTTTTCGGAAAGAGCCGAACGACTGACACAAACAAGAAGAGGAAAGAGCGACACAGAAATACATGACAGGGATGATCAAAAGTACGTCGTACGTTCGTACTGCCAGATCAGCTTGCAGATATTCGTATGAATAAAATAGGCTTATTATTTACAAAGTATCAGACGTCAATACACCGGCAAATCGAGTTGTTGGCGACAGTTTATGCTTCACTTTTTGGAGGCTCCTTTACTGCCCATTTGCCAAGCTGTTTGTATTCGGCAGGCGGTGAACGGCGTAAAATCCCAAAGCGCTCCTTCCTTTTTCTTCACTGTCGTTATCGTGACCCACTTTATTTTGATAGCAAAATGGGCAAAAGGCGTGCGTGCCCAAATAAATTCCCAAATTTTGGGGTTCTCTCTTCCGTTCTCTCTTTTCTCTTCTCTTTTTTTCCTCTTCCCTTTTTTTCTTCTCTTCCACAACAAGCCAAAGGGAAGCAACCATCACCAAAAATGACGACCCTAATCAACTGACCCTCCACAGACCGGTGACTTATAAGCGAGACAATGAAAGTATATCGACAGACAAATTGATCTCATTTTGGACGGATCGCACAAAGAGACGAACTCGAAAAAAAGGCGCAGAGAGACAACACAAAAGAAAGACTTTCAAAAGAATGCAGAAAGCAAAGGCCATCAACGGGGAGACACCGGGTAGCGTTGCCACTCGTTGAGTAGACTACGGCCGGCATACAGATGATTGACATCCTCGCCACGAAAGATGGAAGATACGGGAAAGAAGGGAAACAAGGCTTTCTCGTTTTCTCCCTTGGACACGAGCTGCCGTGAACTGTGTTTTCCTCATTTGGCTTGTCCTTCTTGTTCGAGGTCTTTCTTCGCTCTCCCTCTTTGGCCTGCTCGTCTCGCGCGGTCTGTCCTCGATCTTTTGCGTCGCCTCGATTGTCTCGCACGTTGCTGGTGAGGGTGAGGGTCTTTTCGGCTCGTCATTGGTGATGTTTTCAGTTTGTTCTTCTCGGCCCACTTACCGCCGCAGTCTCTCAGTCGGTTCTGCCGTCTGGGAACAACCCTTACGAGGGGGAGCGTGTTTTCTCCCAGGAACATTGACTCTTCCGACTGCTGGCGCAGATCAGACCTTTTATCCTCATCCACTCTCGTTTTGAGAGCGAGGAGCCTTTCTACCCGTTGCTGGGCGCCCGACCGTGATTTTTTTTATAAAAAGGAACCGTTTTGGTTTTGCTGATCGGTCGGGAATCAGTTGTGGTTACATTTATGCAAACGTGATGATGCCTTTGCTGATGTCAAGTAAATGAAGTTTAAGTCAAAGACGTTGATGTAAAGTGAATGCATGCTTGATTGCTATGATGAACGCTAAAATACCCAAATACGTCTGACCATGTATCTTCCATTCTTCTACACTCTATGCTGTGCCGTCCCCTACAGCAGACTCTCGTACTTGTCGAGGCCAGATTTGCCCGGCTGTGCTGCCATCATGCCATTTGTGTTGTTGTTTGTGTTGTTGGACGTAGGAGTCATGGCGTTCATGCTCATGCCCATGCCCATTCCCATACCCATGCCGATGTTTGTACTGGACGACATCATACTGTTTGTGCTGCCCATATTGCCCATGGCACCCATTGAGTTCATCGAGTTCATCGAGTTCATTGAGCCCATGGTGTTCATCGATCCCATCGAGTTGTTGCTCTGCCCCATTCCGGGACGGTTGTAGTTGGCCGTGTAACTAGGCGCTGATATCGTCGGTGTCATCGAAGCCATTGGTGACATGGAGTTGCCCATGGATGAGCCCATACCGGGTGGCGGCGGCAAACTAAATCCTGATGTGGGCGACTTTGCTGCTGAGGAAGTCGGTGGCGGCAACGAGAACCCCGATGAAGCCGCTGTAGCAGGCGCCGGCGAGCCCCATGCATTGCTGCTGCTTCTCCCAGAGCCCCAGTTGATACCGCTCGTTGAGGGCTGTGGTGATGCTGTCGCACTAGTTGACCATGCCGATGCACTATTGACCGTCGTGCTGGCGGCCGAGTTATTTGTCGGGTTGATGGGTCGGGCCGGAAGTGCCTGGGAGAACTGTGTCGACGATGGGGTCATGGCGGCGAAGCTGTTGAGGTCGGGTGTGACGGTACGGAAGGATGGTTGTTGCTGTGCTGGTGCTGGTGTGGGTGTTGGTGTCGACCACGAAAAGGCTGGTGCTGTAGAGGCAGTAGAAGCAGCAGCTGCAGTTGACGACGATGCGGCCCGAGGTGTTGAGCTCCGGTTGCTGGCCAGGTTGGGCGACGGCCGTCTGGCACTTGCTGCTGCTGGCGGTGCTGCGCCCCAACCACCGTCCATCAAGGCACTACCACCAAGACCACCGCCGCCAGTCTTGCCCTTGACGAGACGCTCAAAGTCGTCCTCAACATCACCACCACCATTGCTGCCACCAACATCAAAGGCAGAACTGCCTGCACCGCCGCCAAACGACGAGAACTCGTCCATGAGAGCGGCGTTGCCGTTGGATGACGAGTGGGCAGCGGCTGCAGCGTCCACACCCGACAGTTCCTGCAGCTTGCGCACCTGCTCGTCCTCAACCCGCGAAGACAGTGTCTTGATCAGCTTCATAAACGACTGGAACTGCTTCAGGTTCAGCAAGGGGCCGAGACTCATGGTCCACAGCACGGGCAACAGCTCAAACGCGACAAAGTCAGCGTCGACGACACCACCAACGACACGCAGAACATTCAAAGCCTCCATCATGACGGCAGGCTCCTTCGTTTTGATGCCTTTGATGAGGGGCACAATCTTCTCCTGCATGGTATACTTGTCGAGGGCGGTCGAGGTGGACGTGCCGCGTTTTGGCCCCGAGGACAACCCGTCAAGACCGTCACCGCCGAGACCGTCACTGCCGTCTGCCGAGCCACCGCACAGGATGACAAACGCCTGCAGACCGCGGATCTTGATGGCCAGGCTGCTCGTCTTGCTAAAGATGGCTGCCACGACGGGGAACAGCTCGTGCTTGATGGTGCTAAAGTCGAGCACAGGCAGCATGGCTGGTACGCTGCGAAGAGCGGCGTCGACCACAGCCGGCGTGGGCGAGTCCAAGGCGGTCGCAATAATGGGCAAGACGTCGTCCTTGAACTCTTTGCCCGTCGTGTTGGCCGTGATGATAGCTAAGCGATCAAGAACGACCATGAGGCTTGCGTCGCGAGAAGGATCGCGTTCTTGTGTGGCGTTTTTGGCTCCAGCAGCTGGCACCAAGAAATGCTCTTTGAGCACAGGTAGCACACGGTCCGAAAACACACGTTTGGCCGACGGTAGCAGCTCCATAATCTTAAAGATGTTTTGCAAAATCTGTGGCGCCAGCTCGCGGTCCTTCATCTCGTCCAGCAGACCTGGCAGCACCTTCTTCTCCATGACCGACTTGGGGAACGAGGGCAGCACCTTGTTGAGGCCGCGCATAAACGACGACTTCTCGCCGTGGGTCTTGGCCGGGAACGCATCCAGGAACCGGATCGTCGAGACCAGGATGTTGTCAAAGTACTCGCTCGTCTGAAACTCCTTGGCCGTCAGCCGCTGTGCCGGTCGCCGTGCAATGAGTCGTGGCAGCACGTGCGCAGCCAGCTCGCGCGGCAAGGGTCGTGAAGACAGATAGTTGTTGGACTGCGAGGGGACGGCGCCCGCGGCCGCAAAGGCGCGCTTGTACGACGATACACTGGCGTGTGCTTCGATCGGTGAGCGGTGCGGCGAGTTGTAGAGCGCAACGCACAGCAGACCAAGTGAAAACATATCGGCCGAGGGCGTCAGGTTGCTATCCAGGACCAGGTCGGGCGAGGCGTAGTCGAGGTTGAGCTGCACGGATTTCGGCAGCCGTGCGTCCATGTTTAAAATCTCGTGGATGCTGACGGGCGGGAACGATGCTGAGGGCCCTGCCGCGCCAATCTCGGCCGGACCACAGAATGCCAGGCCGCTAATCTTCCAGTCCGACTTGGCGTTGACCAGCACTGCGTCCGGGGTCAGGTTGCCGTGCACCAGCCCCGCGTTCTCGTGCAAGAACTCGAGCGCCTTGCCGAGCTGCAGCAGGCCCTTTTGGATCTCGAGCTCGTCAATCTCGATTTCGCGCCGTCGCCGCACGCCGTCTGCATCTTCTGTGACGTAGCGACTGGCCCGAGAGGAGCGTCCGCTGCCGCCGTGTGCGCCTTCTTGTTCGTCCTTTTCTTGCAGTAAACTAGACAGGGAGGCAGTGACAGCTTCTGTGGCAAACTGCAGACCGCCGCCGCGTGTGTCTTCAACAGGCTCGACCAGCTCCAGGATGCTGGGATGCCGTAAACGCGCCAGCGACGATGCTTCCCGCTTTAGACGTTCCACCACCTCGTCGGCAGCGCGTTTAAACGCAGCTGCACCTGACCGTCCCAGCGAACTGGCATGGGCATCGAGTGACTTGCGGTCAAAGACAAAGACTGAGTAGGCCTTGCCTGTCGACTTTTTCTTGGCATCGTAAATCTTCCACGGGCCGGCCGTCGATGTGGGTGTGGCCGCAACGGTATAGCCGTTGTTGATTGTCGATGAGATCGACTTGAACGCCGAGGCGAACATTGTGAGAAAGGGTACGGAGGTGTGGCAATGACGAGGAGAGGAGAGAGGGAAGGGATATCACGGTCAAGTCGAGATATCAAGGTTTGGCGCAGTCAAGCGTACCCGTCATGACGGGGGCCGATAAGACGGCGCAGGGATGGTCGGGTCTTCGTGTACGGCTCCGAGGTCGCTCAAGTATCGTGTAGCCCAAGCTTGCCCGTTGTTGTCGTCGAGTTGCGTCAAAAAGAAGACGTCAGAGGGGGACGTCAAAATCGAAGAGGTCGAGGCTGAAGCTCAATGTTCGAGGAAGACAGGGGTAGGTCGGATGGCGTGGAATGCGACGGGCGAGGGAAACGTGGCAGGAGGATGTTGGAGGTTGTCGAGAGAATGGATGTACGGGAGAGGACCAGCAATCGCACGGCCTGGTGCTCGTGGAGACTGCTCACGCTGAAGCTGATTGCCAACATAAACGCCAAAGAGCAATGTTGAGGCTGAGAGCTGATGAAACTGTGGATCTGGCAGACGGGATGAAAGCGTGAGGTGGGAAGGTGCGAGGTGCTAGTGGGACGAATTAGGGAAGGAGCAACTGCAGAAATACTGCTACCTAATCTGGCTGCGTGTCGACTTGTCGAGGCTGTGATAAAGATGTACGACGTACGAACTACCATGATTGAGTTGTAAAGCCTCTAGGCTCTGGTTTTGGACCTTGAAGGGATTAACTAGAGATATACAGTTATTTTAAAGAAACTGACTTCGTCATAGGGAACATTTGGTACCTCGTTGGAACCGTGTATTTCTCCCACGTTTTCACGTTTCCGTGTCCCATCTACTCACGTGATAGCCCACATGATATTAAGTCCGACCCGCGCCTAAATAGTAGACCCTGAGCTGCCCTGAACCGGCGGCTCTTGCCCCTGTCTGGGCTCCGATGAGCCTCCGAGGCCGTTTGGAGCGGTGGGGAAGGCACGCAGAAAAGGTGAGGAAAAAGAAGAAAGACCGACCCAGGGGCTGCCAGAAAGTGCACTGGCCAAAACGACTCACAAAAACGCACACAGAAATTCGGGGCAATTGATATCGCTCCGGACTTCTTCTGCCACAGACATTCCTTGGCTTCTCTGACTCCCCCAGCTCGTCCCCAGTTGTCAAACCCCTCCCTAACTATCAACGACTACTGCTCGCGCCTTCGGTCTCAGGCGGCTTGTCGCGGATCAATTCGAGTCGACTCATCCTTAAACCGATTCTATCTTGATCTGTTTCGGTTTTTGGACCTCGATTGTTGTTCTCCTCTTGTCGTCTTCCATTTTTCGGCTGTACGAATCAGTCGAGCCTTTTGCATTTATTGCTGCTCTTCCAGACCGTACCGTGATCTCTGGGCCTCTTTTTTTTCTCCAGACCATCTCCCCTCTTTCTCACCTCTTTCTCACCTCTTTTCACACTACTTTTTTTCTTCCCTCTTTTCCTCTTTTCCTCTTTTCCTCTTTTCCTCTTTTCCTCCCATCCTCCCATCCTCCTACATCCACCCCCACAACCCCTTACAACGCACACATCTTCACAATGATGCGTCCAGCACTTCGCCGGCTCGGCGCCTCTACGGCTGCCCTTGCCTCGCCTTCCCTGTCTGCTTCTGCTGCTCCGTCGTCTCGGTTATTACTATCCCGCGCCGCCGCTCGGCCACTTCTTGCCCAGCAGAGACAGTATAGTTTCAAGCCCTCTGCGGCCTCGACCTCGCAGCCCCAGGACATCCACCCGGGCAGCCTCACCATCACCGAGACCAAGACCCCCGGCACGCTCTCCAAGCCTGAGGACCTTGTCTTTGGCCGCTCGTTTTCCGACCATATGCTCACCATTGAGTGGAACAAGGACGACGGCTGGACCGTGCCCAAGATCACGCCCTACCAGAACCTGTCCCTCGATCCGGCCACCTGTGTGTTTCACTATGCTTTCGAGTGCTTCGAGGGCATGAAGGCCTACAAGGACGCCGAGGGCCGCGTGCGTCTGTTCCGCCCGGACAAGAACATGGAGCGCTTCAACAAGTCGGCTGCCCGCATTGCGCTGCCCACCTTCTCGTCCACGGCGCTCATTGAGCTCATTGCCAAGTTCGCCAAGCTCGAGTCGCGCTTCATCCCCGCCGACCGCGGCTACTCGCTGTACCTGCGCCCGACCATGATTGGCACGCAGAAGACGCTCGGTGTCGGCCCGCCGGGCTCGGCCCTGCTTTACGTGATCGCCTCGCCCGTGGGCCCGTACTACCCTACGGGCTTCAAGGCCATCTCGCTCGAGGCCACAGACTACGCCGTGCGTGCCTGGCCCGGCGGTGTCGGCGACAAGAAGCTGGGCGCCAACTACGCACCTTGCATTGTCCCGCAGCGCGAGGCTATGAGCCGTGGCTTCCAGCAGAACCTGTGGCTGTTTGGCGAGGAGGAGTATGTGACCGAGGTCGGCACCATGAACTTCTTCGTGGCCCTCAAGAACAAGGAGACGGGCGCCAAGGAGCTCGTGACGGCGCCGCTCGACGGCACCATCCTCGAGGGTGTGACGCGCGACTCGGTACTGGCGCTGGCCCGCGAGCGTCTGCAGCCCGAGGGCTGGACCATTTCGGAGCGCAAGTACACGATGCAGGAGCTGGCGACGGCGTCGGCCGAGGGCCGTCTGATTGAGGCGTTCGGTGCCGGTACTGCTGCCATTGTGAGCCCTGTGCGGTCCATCAGCTGGCACGGCCAGCTGGTCGACTGCGGCCTCAAGGACCACGAGGAGTCGGGCGCTGTGACGACGCGCATGAAGAACTGGATGGAGGGTATCCAGTACGGCGAGGAGGAGCACGAGTGGTCCTACCTGTGCGAGTAGAAGAAGGAAGAGAAGTATATAAAAGAAGGTGGAAACTATCCTGGAATATCATTTTATAGCGCTGAGTTTCGAGGTAGATAGATGATGAAAATAGAGTGCATGATCAAGTAAAGACTATTAATGCTCGTGATGACCTGGGGGATATAAAGTAAGGCACTCTTCTTTGTGGCCAACGAGAAGAGAAGAAGCCACAGCACAAGCAAGGGCGTGTCTCACCTCGACTACGACGTATTGAGGTCAGCTACGGAGTACTGAGATATTTAAAATACAATGTAACCGGGAAAGGTGGGCATTTGCACATAATGAGCACATGTTTTGGAACCCGAGAGCCGAGAGGTCGAGAGTCATTGTAGAAATGCAATGTGAATGAGATGATAGAACAGTAAAGAAAAGCGTCAGAATATACACAATATCGTGGCCCATCCCACCCACTCTCGATGGCCACGGTCTCTCTCCTCCGATCTCGTTCAAAAGACAAAAGGAATAAAAAAATGCAGTACAAAAATGCAAAGATACCTCCGGGGGGAAGAGACGAAGAAGTGCGTACACCGTCTTTCCTCTCTCCCCTAGCCCAATACATGTCCTGCCCCAAGCGGGTGCCCTGTTTGTTGTTCCTCCTCTAATATGTTTGGTTTTCTTTGGTTGGTGAAAAGAGACAAGAGCAAAAGAGAATAGGAAATGGAAAGTCGGGTTCTAGAGTCTTTGGTTTTTTTTTTTTTTCGATTCTCGTTTATTGTTGGGTCGTCGTCCGTCGTCCGTCGTCCGTCACCCTCGGCCTCAGCATCGGCCTCACATCCTCCTCAGGCCATATCCTCCGGGCCTACTTGCTCTCCGGGAAAGGGTCCTGCAGGATGCCCTCGGCCTCTAACCGCCGCCGCGCCTCCTCAAGCGCCCATGTTTGTATCCTAGACTGTCAGCATGAAGTGTTCATTATAACTTGTTCGGGTTCGGGTGCACCTACGATGTATCAGGCTTGAAGGGAATGATGCATGCAAACACCAGCAGGCTGCCGCAGAAACCCCAGAACATGGGCTTCTCCCATCCCTCGTTCTTGTACTTCTCGCCCGGCTTGACGCCAAACAGCCAGCCGCTCGGCGGGTCGTAGTGCGAGCCGTGGCCGCCGGACCGCCGTGCCGTGCTGGACAATGTGCGCCGTGCTGCCGTCGAGGAGGCTGCCGAGGCTGCCGAAGCTGTGGACGCCAGGGCGCGCTTGGCCGCGCTTGCTGTGAAAGACATGGTTGTGTGTGGAGGTTCGAGAAGATGGGTGATTAACTGGAGGACGCCGTTGTGACGTCGTGACGTGATGTCGTCGGAGGGTCGATGAGGGTTTTTATCTCGTGGTCGGTGAGAAAAGATGCGAGGTCGTCGGGAAAAGAAAAAGGTTGAGCAGAGGCTGATTTGCAAGCGGTCAATTGAATGACTGCAAGCAGAAAACTCGACAAGAAAAAGAAAACCCGAACGTCGGCGAGAGGGAAGGGGGCTTGCGTCGCGAAAGGGAGGTGTCGATGCAAAGTGAGGTGGTGGTGGTGGTGGTGGTGGTTGCTCAGATGGCTCTGCTGTTCCGGGGAAGAGGAGAAACCAGCAAAGAAGGAGCGGTGCCTTGAAAAGTCAGCGCTTTGCTATGCTGGCACTGTTCATTCGCCCTCATTCGTACCTTCCTTCCCCCCTAAGTCTAACAGGTCTGCGGGAATCCTCGGAACCAAGGTCGGGCCGGAAGAGCCAAGTGGGTGTTTAGCGGGTCGCGGTTGACCCACACGTGACTTGACTCTGACGAATCAGCGCTGCTGTTTTACACCACTTCGCGCCTGCTTTTACCGCGATGTCATTGAGCTGTTGGAGGTGGACGTTGTCCACTGTGGTGGGAGGGACTGCTAAGCGCTGTAAATGTAGGCAATTCTAAATCTCACAAACAACACTCAAAACATCCTATGAACGCTCCGCACAACTCGCTCAGGCTCTCATCTTTAGTCATAGACACGACTGCGTTCCAAAAAGCTAATCAGAATGTAAAATAGACAAGAGCAGTAACCAGAAACGCCGGCCTATCCTAAACTATGCTAATATCCTGTCCGTTTGATACCCGATAAATCCATTGTTTTGTTCGTTTGTTTACTTTAGAGAGACAGCATCCAATCATGACATATTCCAACTTCGTCGGATATGAAGCTACCTCTCATTATTGGGGATGCTTTCCACCCATCATGTCATTCAAAATGCCCTGCAACACGGGCCGCCCTTTCAGCAGGGCCTCTTTGCCCTTGCCCACGCGTTTGTTTGGCTGGATCAACAATCCCGGCCGGCGGTTTTCTTTGCCAGCCACTTGTGGTGGCCCCGCTGGGCTGACTTTCTTGAAGGGCTGCTGGGCTTTCACGTTGGGCGCCAACGGCAGAGGCGGCGCTGGTGGTGGCATAGCCGCCCGCGTCGTGTGGTTGTAGTTTTCGGCATCTTTGCCGGGGAAACGGGCACCGTCACCGAAACCCATCATGCCCTTGTCGGCGCCCAACGGCAGTGACATGGCTTGGGTGAGAGGCGCCTCTTCGAACAGGTGGTTGTCGAGTGCGTCGGCAGGCAAATCGTAGATCCAGTTGCGCTCTTCCATCAACGTGACAAAACGAGCCAGCATCTCCTCGCCCGTCTCGCCATTGAGCATGTCTCTTTCTTTGTCCTTTTTGCCGTCCATCTTCTCGATGCGGCCAATGCCCTGCAGAGTACTGCGGCTACCCACCACCAGCAGCTTGGTCTTGGCACGCGTGAAGGCGACATTGATACGGCGCCAGTCTTTGAGTAGATCGCCAATGCTGCAGGCCTCATTGTTGCGCACGAGCGACAGCACAACGACTTCCTTGTCTCGGCCCTGGAAGCGGTCGGCCGTGTGCATTTCAATGGCGGCTTTGTTAGCACCGCGCAGCTGGTGCTTGAGGAGGGACAGTTGAGAGCGGTAGTGTGTCATGACGCCAATTTCCGAAGCAGCGACGCCCACAGTCAACAGTGCTTCGACCAGCTGGCCCACAAGCCGAGCTTCGCAGGGATTCACAATCCGGTTACCCTTGGCCTCTTCGCGACTGCCGTCAATGGCATCCGTGTTGACAAAGGCGACGCGGGTCTCAGGCCGCACGAGATCGCGCAGCCAGCAGGCCGCACTGCCCATGGCACAGAACGTGCTGTCAGCCGAAAGACGGGCCATGGAGCTGGCGTTGTGGTGGTGCTGGTGCAGACGGGCCATGTCGGGCACGTGCAGTTTGCGTGTCTTGAGCTCTTCGGTGCCACATTTGAGGCGGCCCTGGTAGATCAGGGTGTTGCTCAGCGCCATAATGTCTTCCGACATGCGGTACTGGTGCTCAAGGTTGACGACCGAGTCCGGGTGCGTGTCGGACAGCAGCTTGAACAGCGAAATGTCCAGTCCGCCAATACGTGCTTCTTCGTTTTGAACGAGGGGTGGAAGCTGGTTGTGGTCACCGACAAGCACAAAGGTGCGGGCCATGCGGATGGGGCCCAAGCAAATGGGCAGTGTGATTTGCGAGGCCTCGTCGACAATGCAATAGTCAAACACGCGCTCGTTGAAGATGGGATGCCCGATACCCAGACAGGTTGTCGCCACAATGGGAGTGTCGTGCCACGCGCTGCGGATATCCTCGAGACTCGCCTTGGGTTCGGCGGCCATAATGGCAAACTCGCGCACATCGGGGTGCACTTTGGCCGGAGCACCAAGACGGAGGACAGGCGTCTTGGACGTTTTCAGTTTCAACAGAATATTGTCGACGGCCGTGTGCGTGTAGGAAGTCAACAGCACACTCTTGCCTTGGCTGACGAGCGCGCTGATGATGTGTGCAATCGTCGTTGTCTTGCCTGTACCCGGCATGCCCAGCACGAGGGCATAGTCCTGAGCACTCATGACCTTGGCAATGGCACGCCTCTGGTCAACGTTGAGCGACTCGGAGCCGTCGCCATCATTCAGCACGTACTGCGTCGAGACAGTCTTGAAGCGTGGTGGCACAAGGTCGACAACCAGCTGGCGGATCTCGCGCAGACCGACACGGTGGCCCGCCATGATCTGCACAATATTGTTGCGGATCGTGGCCATGCCGTTGGTAAACTCGTCCTTGTCGACGCGGTAGCGGATGGCTTTTGTGTTGTCTTGAGCCTCGTCACCGTTGATCTGTGAGCGACCACCGTAGTTCTCCTCGATGCCGATCCGCTTCTTGGAACCGGCACCTGCTTCCATGATGCCCGCAAAGACTTGGTTGTTCTTCTCGTCGAAGCCGGTCTGGCGGATGCGTGCATTGTGCAAGCGGCGGTCGACAGCGACATCCATACGCTGTTTGCGGATGGCCACAACAAAGCCCAGAGCGAGGGCAAAGTGCCCGTCCTCGTCCGAGACGACAATGGGATCACCGACAGCCAGCTGCGAGTCCATAAACGAAAATCCGGCTGTTGGGCGTTCCTTGACAAAGGTATAGCGGAAACGGTTGATCTTGCCTGAACCCGGCTCTTCGTAGGCAGAGCCCTGCTCAATAATGACATCGCCAAAGCAGCGGCCAAGCTTTTCGCGCTCAGCACTCATCATCGTCCACAGTTCGCGACGGACTTTATGGCCGACCATTTCTTCTTTGGTCAACAAGTCTTCCCACTTCAAAAAGAAGTCACGGTGCTTGGGTGTGAGGTGGCCGACAATCTCGTTAAACTTGTCGCCCATGCCGCTGGTCTCGGCTGTGCCGCCGTCGGCAAGTTTGTGGTACACGAAGCAAGGCGTCTGGGCAAAGCAGCGGCCACAGGCATTGCGGCTGCGGAGCATGTCGGGCAGTTTAACACTGCGCTCGCGGACGAAGCCGGCAAGTTCGTTGCGCTTCATAATCATATGGCGCAGCTCGTTGCGAACGGCGGGGATGCGCAGCATCTGCGAGTTCTCCATGTAATACAATATGCCGTAGACAATCTCGATATCGTAGCGATCGGACAAGAGCAAGTTGTAAAGAACAGTCTGGGCCTGGTGGGTGGTACTGGCATGGCGGCCTGTCTTGAGCTCAAAGGGCACAGTCAAAGTCTTGTTGCCGCTGCCGTCGTTCATGGTGACCTGGACAGTGGCGTCAATGTTGCCCTTGAGGCCGTACATGGGTGACCAGACATGCTCCTCGACGTCGAGCAGCTTGCTAACACACATGTTGACAACCTCGCCGTTCCGGCCAGCTGCATTGGCGCCGGGCTACATACTCGTTAGTATTGAAGTATTCTTGTTTCCTGTATATTCCTCACGGGGGGGGGGGGGGGCCTACCTTTGGCTTTGGCGTCACGAAAAGCTCGGCCCAGTACTGAAGCTCACGTGTCCGCGTAAATAGATACTCGCGGGCTGTGGGGACATCCAACTGGACGATGTAGAGCTCCTCCAAGTGCTTCTGGATGGCAGTCTCGACGGCATCGTTGAAGAACGGCATGGTCCAATTGTTGGCCATCAGCGCTTCTTGGAAGATCTCGTGCAGCAGCGTACCATAGACCAGCGGGGGACTGGAGTCACTGGCAGATTTGACACGGTCCTGAAGAACGGCACGGCGTGTGCAGTTGAAGGAGTCGGCGACAACGGTCGAAGAAACAAGCTGATCAGGGTGCAGAATGAGCATGCCGTGGTCGTTGTCGACGACACACATTCCGGCCGAGTCAAACTCGCCCAGGACGTGGACATAGGCTTTGACGGCGACCGAGGTGTCAAGCCAGTCGCCGCGGAGGTGCACAGCGCGCATCGACCCAGACCGGTCACCATCTGCTTGCACAACGAGGATCTGGTATATTAGGGTTGATGAATATACGACAAGAGTGCGTGAGCGAAACTTACCTTCTCCTGACACAACCTCTCGTGCTCGTCATGGTACGATGAAGTGAGTACGTTGGCCACAAGATACCGCTGAATGGCCTTGCGCTTCTGGCTTGACTACAGAAAGGTCTCAGTAAATGGATGGAAGAAGAACAAAGAACAGAGGAAGAATAGAAGCATCCATTCTACGGGCTGTCTATAAGAGTTGGATCATACGCTTTGTGTGTTGGCCCAAGGCGTGGCGGCTGCGGAAGAGAGGCCAGCCCGGTTGGCGGCTTGTGTGGCGGCCAATTCGGCAGCATCAAAATCAAAGTCTTCGCCAAAGTCGTCACCGTCAAACATGTCCTCCATGTCGGCCACGACTTGCTTTGAGGCGCATACAGATGCAGCTGCTGCGGGGGCAGGTTTCGCGTACGTCTTTGTGTCGAAGGCCTCGACGGGTTGGGGTATCGAGCTGGTGATTTCTATCGGGTTGTTGTTGGTGTTGTTGTCGGTCTCGACCGCGGCCACGGCGGTAAATACATCGTCCAGATCGTCGTCGAGGTCACCAAACTCGTCGGCAGCTGTATCGGCCATGTCTGTGTCTGCTGCCTCTGCCTCTGCTGTCTTTGGCGGTGCCAGACTGGCATCAATCTCGGCCAGCATATCGTCGTCAAAGAGATTGTCGTCGAGATCGTCAAAATCATCGCCGTCAAAGACATCGTCGCCGTAGTCAGACGTGCTGTCTTTGTCCTTGCTCTCGGCAGCTTTCCCCGCTTCTTGTGGTTGGATATCTTGCTGCACCTCGGTCTGAGGCTCCTTGTGGCCGCCGGACTCCGTGTCTGGTACACTCGTGGCGTTCCTTGGCGGAGGGGCTTCGCTGGTCGTGAGAGATAGTCGGTGGAGGGCAACAGGCGAATCAGGCTTTGCCGGTGGCTCAGCGTCGACCATATCGACCTGGTCCACTAGCTCCTGCTCCTCTTCTTCCACAGGCTGTGCCTCTTCTACTGGTGGTGGTGGTGCCGATGCATTTTGCCTGCTTGGTGGGCGGGATTCTCGTGGTGCGGATGGCTGTGCAGACGACTGCCGCTGTGATGGCTTTGCTGTCGCCTGCTCTGTCGTCTCCTTGGCACCCAGGGCAGCACCGTCCATCTTTTGCCGCTTTGAGGTCGGTGTCGTCAAGGTGTTGCAGCTCATGGAGCGGCGGAATCCCGGAGCGTTTCGTGGCGACATCTTATCTGGTGCTGGCTGGTTGGCCGGCTGCTCGATTCCCAGAGCATCCGTAGCAGTGGCCTCCCTCCGCACAGTTGATCGTCCAACTTCTGTTCTGTGTCTTGCCAGAGCGTTTCTTCGCCTTGGAAAACGGCCTTCAAGAGCCAGGTTGGCCGTTGTGGCCGAGGCCATGACCTCCTTGAATTTCTGGACATTCTCGGCGACCTTTTTGGAGCGAGAATTGGTGGGTGACGAGGGCGGGCTCGAACTTCGTGGCCGTTTCGTGCCCTGCTGCTTCTCGGGAACGGGCGAGGGCTCCTGGTTCTTGCCAGTGACCCAGGACAGCTTGGCATCGGGCGATATACCGAGCGACTCGCGGATCTTGGGTGTATCGGGTGTGCCAGCCAGTTCTTGCCAGGCGAAGCGAGCACGAGGTGTGCGAACGTGGATGCTCAGAAACTCAGGCGTGGCGGCGACGGTGGGGGTGATCTTGCTAGGTTGAGTGCTCGGGAGGTCGGATGTCGTCGCTGTGTCATCCTTCTTGCCGTCTTTGGCAACGTTCTCTTTGTTCGAGTCGGGCGCAGATGCTGACGCAGATGCCGATGCTGATGTAGACTTGCTGGCTGCAGTTGTCGTTGATATTGGGCCGGTTTTCGTCTGGCTGTGCCTTGTTTGGGCGCCCCTCTGGCTTCCTCGCTGGCTCGACTTCCTTGGCACTGTATCCTGTGCCATCTCGACGGCTTCAACAGCGTTGATGTCGATGTCTTCAATGCCGTCAATGGCCTGCACAGGACCTCCTGTTGTCGTGCCTAGATCTGTGTCTGGTTTATCGTCGGTCGTCTTATCGACAGTCTCGTCTGATGATTTTGTCGTCGTCTTTGTCTTCGTCTTCTTCTTCTTCTCTTTGAACTGGAACTTCTTCAGCTTGTTCTTTGTCGTCTCGGACACCTCAATCGGCGGAGGTGGCGGCGGTGGCAATGGCGGAGGAAATGGAGCGTTGTTTGGCCGAGGAGCATGCGAGTTGGCTCGATTCCATGGCCGACTGTTTTTCTGCTGTCGTTAGAGATAAACAAAACAAAAAAGGATGATGCTGATACTCACATAAGGCCTGTTCATGCTCTGACAACAAAGACGCTAGACAAAGCAGCGGACTCATCAGGCAACATTCGGCTCGAGGACTGGAAAGAGACAACACAATGCCACAATGCCACAGTCACAATAGGCAAATTCTCAGGCCAACGGACGCAGACAGCAGACAGCAGACAGCAGACAGCAGACAGCAGACAGCAACAAACAAAAACGGGAACAGAAACACAGACCGCCCTTGGACAGGAGGTTGGATGGATTGGTGGGCCGTGTGTGGGTGGAAAGGGTGGACAGATGGAGTACGACGGGGCATGGTGGTTGTTCATTCGTCCATTGTGTGGGTGTGCTTCGATTTGTGTGGGCTGTGAATCTTTTCGCAGGAAGTGGTGTCGGCGTGGAACGCGTTTGACGCGTCGAGTTTACTAGGGAGACACAGCTGTTTGTAGCACCCCACAACGCGTCGACAGTTTCGCGGTGGGTCCTTCCCCATAGTGGTTGTTGGCAAGTACCTCGTTAGTGGCTGGTGCCTGTGGCTTGCTACCACGTGATACGACCCTGCCCTGTCAACTTGCTACCCGTTAAAGCCGTTCGTTCCTGCCATAATGATCTCATAGCCCCCGCAGTCCGGTCTTAGCTAATGCCAGCTTTTTGGAGCTCCCCAGCGATCGTCGCCTGACTTGAAGATTCACCTTTCCACTCTCTTTCTTACATCACGACGACTACCAACGACTGCCAACGACACACGAACTGGCGACCACCACCAATTGACCACGACCGGCCTCGATTGGCCACCTCCATACGTACCCACCATGGCAAGCAACGGCAGCGGAGGAGGAAACATCGACCTCAATGTCGACCCAGATGCACTCGGCAGCCAACACATCAAGACCATCGCCCAGGCCGCCAAGCTCGGCGACTACCTGCCCATTCGCTGGAGCGAGCTACCCAGAACGGTCCCTCTGACGTCCATCGCTGGCTACAACGATGAATGGAAACGCGCCTTTGTATCCATGACCGTCATCAGCTCACGCAAGCGCGCCGAGCGGCTCTTGACCGAGGACGAGATCCAGGGCGTGGCCGAAGCGGCTGCACAAATGACGAGGACGCTGTCTTCAGCGGCTCCCCTTACGCTGCTTACGGCCGCTGGGTTTACCAAATGGGGCCAGAAGACATATCGGTTTCCCTTTTACTCGCCCAAACCGGAATTCAGTCCCGACGTGTTTCCGTCCAAGACCCAACCCCTTCTTACAGGGCCCCAGGCCCGACAAGCATGGACCGCTCTGCGTTTTAGCTTGTACGCGGGCGTTTCTCATTTCTTGCTGAAGCCGTTTATTCTCGTGGTTGCCTCGTCGGCCCAAATGCGGGCGATGGAGGCGGACCCGCGGCTGGCGGATCTGCGGCAGACGCTGGCAAAGAACTTACCGGTGAGTGGCCGGGCTTGGAAGACGATGTAGAAGACTATGGAATGCTAACAACATGCAGCATCAGCAGCGGCAGCAGCAACAGAGGCCTCAAAGCCAGTTTGCACAGCGGGCACAGCAGGCACAGCGTGAGCATGCACAAGGGCAGCAAGCACAGAAGCCGCAGTCTGAACCTCAACAGCAGCAGCAAGAAGAACAGTGGACACAGCCGCCTCCACCTCCGCAGCAATGGCAACAGCAACAGCAGCACCAATGGCAGTCTCGGCCTCAACAGCAGCAGCCTCGGCAGCCGCAGCAACCCCAACCGCAACAGACAGAATCCTCGGGCTTCGACGACTACAGCAACGACCTTGACGACGATTTCTACGACGACGCTTCGCCCATGTCTCGCGACGAGCAGCGTCGCCAGGCCTGGGATCAGCGGAGACCAACGTCAGGCACGGGGGAGAGTACTGCGTGGGAACGTCTACGCCACCCGGGCACCTCGAACGAGAAGTTTACGCCCATTTCCAAGGCCCCGCCGGGCCAATACGGCTGGGAGGCCCTGCGCAACGGCAAGTCACCGCCGCCACGTCCCGCTTACAACGACAACGATAATGACAACAGGCCGACGACGGGCGACTATACCTTCAACAACGCCGATGAAGAGAAGCAGCTTGCACGCAACCAGGCGCAAAAGGACTTTGACGCCATGCTGGAGAAGGAACGCCAGGGCGAGAGCGACCGGCCCAGCCGGTGGAAGTAGAGAGGTGGTGGTCCTGACGGGTTTTTCCGTGGTCTCACCGCTCCGTCTTCTTGTCTGTCCACTCCAAGGCTGGATATGAACTACTGTAAAATAACATAATGCCATTATAACAATACTATGTACATATTCAAAAAGAACCAAACGACGGGCAACACCGTGGTATTTGTACCTTTTGGCACAAAGCTGAGAGTTCTGCGAGTTATCGGCAGCCTCCGCTGGCTGATAAACGCCAAGGGCCACAGCAATTGGTTGGCCGCCGCAGTGGCCTCCGCGACGGCCCGTCTTGCACAGATAAGGTGTTGAGCGTAACACACTTGCCCAACCTACGCTTCTCATCACACTTTGGTATTTTCTGCCAACACCACAAAATGCCGTTCCACATTCCCACAATCAACATTGCGCCGTTCTTGGCCGACCCAGCATCCGAGGCTGCGGCTCGGGTCGTCGCCGACGTGCGCACGGCGTGTATGACCACCGGCTTTTTCTCTCTCATCGGCCACAATGTCCCGCGTGAGATTCAACATCGACTACTCGCGGCATGCGCAGAGCTGTTTGCCCTTCCGCTCGAGACGAAAAAGTCACTGCGTCCGCCGCCAGAGTCGCCATTGATGAACCGCGGCTACGAGTTGATTGGTGCACAAGTTTTGCAGGAGGGCGCCCTGCCCGATCTGAAGGAGGGCTTCTTCATCGGGCAGGACATTCCCTACGACGATCCACGCGTCAACAAGCATCCGCTACTTATGGGTGAAAACATTTTCCCCGGCGCCGGCGAGAACTTTGACGAGGCCACGCTCCGTGAGCCGGCCGAGGAGTACTACAAGGCCGTGCTGGATCTAGCCCGGGCAGTGCTTGCCATCCTGGCCCGCGGCCTGCCCTATGGCGACGACGTCTTTGCCGAGTTCATGGCCAACGACCCGCTGTGCAACCTGCGGCTGCTGCACTACCCGCCACAGCTCAGCAAAGATGCCCGCCAGCTCGGTGCGGGGGCACACACTGACTTTGGTGCCGTCACGCTGCTGTACCAGGACGGGTCGGGTGGTCTCGAGGTGCTGGACGCTGCAACAGGAGACTGGGTGCCCGTGGCTCCCAATCAGGATGCGTACGTTGTCAACATCGGCGACATGATGAGCCTCTGGACCAAAAACGTCTACAAGAGCAATGTGCACCGCGTTATCAACCGGGGCACATCTGACCGCTACTCGGTGCCGTTCTTCTTTGACGGCAACTTGGATACAAAGCTGGCGCCGCTAGATGGGAGTGCACCACTGGATGGCGGCGAGATTTTGACTGCGGAACAGCATATGTTGAGGCGGTTGGGCAAGAGCTACAGTCAAGGCCAGGATGCGGTGGCGGCGTGAGAGAGATAATATTGTCTGCTTGTATCATGATATTGGAATAGGAGTCACACAGAATGCAAATATCGAGCTTCATTGACAATGTGCCATATCTAAAAATGTGAATCATGCGCGGTGGCCAGAACTGTGCACGTCCGGAGCCACGGTTTGTGTTGCCTGTCGTGTTTTTCCCCATTGAGACACACAACTCATATAGAAAAAAGAAGACAAACGATGCTGCAACAAGCTCCATTAGACTAAAAGTGCATGCAGCGTCGGGGTGTGATGGCCGACAACGGACTGTCATGTCGGAGAGTCCTGGAAGGTTTGGTCGCTCCTCTGTATTTTCGCTTTTACCGCTTGCCGCGAGAGTCGTGTAGGCGGTCGTCGGAGAGGCAAGAATAGGAAAAGTCCAGAGGTGTAAGTCTCCTGCGGCGTGGTTTTGCTCGCGTAATGAGAATCAAAATGTGCATTGATGCACTCTGAGCTCTTTTGACCAGCGTTACCGTACCGGATCGTGCAGGGTAGGCGAGACCCAAGAAAAAAAAATATGCGACGAGAAAAGAAATTCAATGTTGATCGGACTATCCCATAACGAGAAGAACTGGCATTGCAAGGTCGGCGATTGGGGGAAAAACTGTAGAGAGATAAAATATTGCGAGCTCAATTGACGTTCTGGGGTATTTTTTGTCGTGTCGTATCTTCTAGGTCGTTCCTGCCGTGTTTGTCTGAGTATCTGGTTATTGAATCGTTCCTGCCGCCCGCAGAGTTGTTCTTTCCTCTTCTTGTTCTTTGCTCCTCCGGTCCTTCCCCATGCCCCATGCTACGATACACTGCTATAACTTCCATACTGGGAAAGAGCGAGTATGACTCTCCCCAACGACCCCCAACCTCACCTTTGCCTCCTCTCGCCACTTCTGCCGGCCTTTTTCCGTTTTCTCAACTACACCCCCACGAGGGGCAAATTATCATCACTTTCACCGTCCGGCATTTCTACGAGAACGAACAAACGAAAATCAAAGAAGACGCCGTACGCAGGTGCGTACTCGTATCTGCTTTCTTCCGAACAAAGGCTGTGTGAGCAAGACATGACCAGGGGTTTCTGCCACCAAAACACACACAAAAGGAATAGAAAAGAGCCACACAGCCTGACAGCCAAGCTTCCCACGTTTTTTGTATGTAAGTCATCTCTGCCGGCTCTTACGTACTCGCTACACACCCCAGCAGTCTCAGTAGCAAACGCTAAACATACTATTGCAGCCTGGCTACGGAGTACTCCCTCCCTGTCTCTTGTGCTCAAAGACCCGAAAGGGCTAGATACACCGGAAGTCCATTCAAGACAAAGGCAGGAACCAGACCGACCAACAACTCTACTCAATACTTTGGCATCGTGGCTTGTGGAAACATCCGTGGGGGAAGGCGCAGAGAGGACGGAAAAGAGGGTGTAAGGATTCTCAATGGCTTTTTTGGTACCCTAGATGGGGGTGCTGACGGCGAGTCATGACGTTTAAGCTTTGCTGTACACGTTCACCGGGCCCATAGTGGGATGGGCTAAAAGACCAATTGTGCTGTCATGAAAAGCTTCATTTCCCCTAATCCATGAAAAGCATTTGACGCTCTTCCAAGGTCAGTTTGAGAATCAGCAATCTCATCATTGGCCATGTCTTCGTCTTCAATACGGCCACCACCACGACATCCTCCACAACCTCCGCATATAGCTTCCGCGTCTGGACCTGACTCTCGCCTGCACAAGCCGCCGGCAGCTCGTTTCGTCAAGTATGCTAATCCCACGCCCTCTCCTTTACGCAGGTCCTTCCGAGTCAGGCAGCGTACCTTGAACCAAAGCCAGGAACAGCGCCATGGGTGTCCAAAGAGGCTAAAATCTCCGAACGATATCATGCTTGTCGACGTCGTAAAGAGGTCTCGGTCGCGTGACCACCGTCGACATCTGGTCTCTGTCTTGTCGTCGCTTCTACCGGCGTACGTCCCCCCTTCCAAGCCAGACAGAGGCCTTGCGGATGATGTGCATTTCAGGACTCGATCGCTGCAGGTTGCAAGCCTGATATCCGTGCTTTGCAGCCTTGTTACTACACGCCTGGACTTTGAACGACAGGAGCTGACTCTCACATGTCTTCTCCAAGAAAAACGACTGGCCATGCTTCGTCCTTCTTACCATCCTTCCTCGCCTCCTACAATTTGTCACTTTGCCACAAGGGCTGACGACGGCAGCCCGATCGAAAACAGGAAAAAGAGGGCCGTCAACACACCCACTCCTATTTGTTCTTTACCATCCATCCAACGGAGCTATTCTCTTGCTGTCAGGCTGTCCAGCTTTGAGGCCCAAGACGCGTCTCGGGCCCATCCGTTTCTAGTGCGGCAAGCCACAGACGCAATGTTGTGCCCAAGAGGAGTGACATAAGCCGGTGTGATCGTTGCTGACCGGTTCAAGCCCGTTGCACAGCATTTCGAGGGAGTCAAAGACTGTGTTTGCAAAAAAAAAAAAAAAAAGAGACAAGAGATCATTGTTCCACCTCTAAAGCCGTGCATAGCCACGTCTGGTGATGTCTTTTGCTGTCTGCGCCCGACACGTGTTGCGTGCACTCTGGCCATCTCGGACTGTCCTTCGGGTGACATTGTTCTCTCTTGAGTCGAAAGAACTTGATTCTTTTTGCACCCTCTCGCAGCCGTCACAACAGACATATGATCTGACAGCCCTAGAGGTCCTCAACCCGAAGCTCCTCGCGCTGCCAGACATCCGTTCTAGCAGACAACAGACAACGTCAACGTGCCAGCACACTGCGATACATCCACGCCCCAGGCCTCAGGCAGCGCTTGGGGCTACCCTCCACGGCCTGACCACCCTCTCGACAAATAGCATGCACCCTTAGCGAGACCCCTCTTCAACAGAGATGAGTAGAAGTACTTCGTACTCTTTGTACGTCGTATGTCGTAGCTTGGGGAGGGCAGGTCCAGATTGCGGGGTGCAGGACAAGCGTTGACTTGCGTGCATGATGAGGGGATGTCAGCCCCGGGGGTGTGGTGTCGGCAAGCGATGGACGAGATGAGGTGCGAGGTGCGAGGTGCAAGGATGCAAGGATGCAGTGAGGCAAAGAGAAGTCGAGGAGGAGTCGAGAAGATGCCCAGACTCGCAGACGGAGAGATGCCCTTTTGAGGTGGGGCATGCTTCGACGAAAACCTGACGCCGACATCATGACACAGCTTTTGCCTTGTTGGAGGCAGACTATGACTAACAGGTGACCATTTGATTGCTCTCATTGGTCTGCGGAAAAGCGCATATTATTGACTGTTTCTTCGACTCGTTATAGCAAGGCCACATGGGACGTTCGATCCGATCGTGGCGCCGTTGACGAGAATAGACCGTGAAAAAAAAAAATTATAATTCAGCTACACATTTGGGGGTACTTTTACGAGCAGCTTTCTTCGTCAAAGGGCGTGTAAACAAAACCGTCTTCTCCGAGTGCCAAGATGTTTGTGTGTCCATGTTGATGTACCATACGCGAGATACGCCGTTGACTGTGCCTGTACAGTTTGAGTGTCAAGTTTATTGCCGCCGGCAAAGTGTTTAAGCTTCTTGTTTTCGTTGTTCCTATCCCAGTCCTACAGCCAACAGTCTCTTCTTCCGTTTGTGGCGAACTACTTCTCGCTGTTAGTTCTCGTCGGCACCCCCATTTCGAGGCAGAACTGCGGCGCAGCAGATAATAAGGGGCTCTCATAAGCATCACAAGATTTGAAAACTTTGAAACTGTTTGTCAGTGTTCTCTTTGTTTGTATCACTTCTCGTTCGTTCGGACGATTCCTCTCTTCCGCTTCCCGCTACCCGTCAGATCCTCTCTTTCTTCTTAAACGGCGTCTTCCGAGGCGGGAATATGGAGTCTACGTGGGCAGCCCCTAAACCTAAAGTCGCACGGCAATATCAAAGCACACATAATGGTGGGGGAGGTGCGGAAAATGGAGAAGGAAAAGGAAACGAAAGCTCCTCCTCCACATTCTCAATTGGTGTGGGGAATTGCAAAACCTGGGGGCAGAAAAAGGAGGGGTTTGCGATGAGAAGGAGTGTGTGTTCGAACTATTACATATGACAGTACAGCAGCGACTGCACGTCGTTGTTACGTCGGACAGACGCATTCCAGACTACACGAAGGAGCTAAAGGATGTAAGGATTTCTGGAAAGCATCCAGGGCGTCGCATCTGCAGCACCGCTTTTCATATTGTTGTTGATACGTTGCAGGGGCAGACGCCTATTTTTACCCAGAGGTCCTTCTGAATCACGAGGGGGAAATAGGGAATAGAAAATAGAATGGAGATGATGAAAGCCTGCGTTGTTGGAGAGGCCCTACGTATACGACGTAGATATTGTCGATATTCTCGATCTAGGCCGGTCATAATAGAGGGGAAATAGCTGCAGCTGCAGTTGGCCTGCTTTAGCCGGGGAGGGGCGGAAGACGGAGATGCACAACAAGAGAATAAAGTCGAGGTACTCAGTAGATGCGAAAAAAAAAAAGAAGAAAAAGTAAAGAAGAAAAAATGATAGAAACCAACGACAGACAGGTGCCAAGAAAAGGGAGACGACGAAGAAAACAAACTCGGCCTAATACGTCGTCGATCGGACAGGACACGCAGAAGCGAGCCTAATATTACCCCATAGTTATGTGAATAATGTACGTCGTTTATGCTCAGTGTGCTCGTTTCCTCCTTGTCACGTTCACTTTTGTCTGTCGTTGGTGCCATGTTCGATGGCCGTTGTAACCCAATATCGGGATAGCCACGACTTGCGTCGCAGCAGTTGGGCATACACAGACGCCAGAAAGGAAGAAAAAAGAACAGACAGAAATTCAAACAATGAACGGTATGGATGTATGTATACTGCAAGTGATCACGCGCCGAGCTGAACGTGGATGAAAAGGGGGTGCAGAGTGAGATGCAGGCAAAGAAGGATGTGAGAGTTGGGCCAAGACAGATGGCATACTTTTTCCATCGTCTGCTTCCTGCTGCTTCTTTTGCATTTCTCTGTTTCCCCCATTATTTCCTGTTTTGTCCTATTCGGGCAACTGCATTCAAAAAAAGAGGGGTGCTTGAGGGGCTCAGCTTCGTCGAGGCCGGCCGGTGGAGAAAACAAAAAAGCAGAAGCGACCATACTCCATCTTCGAAGCGAGTTTAAAACAGAAGAAAAAGAGACAGAAAGACAGGCAACGGAAGAGACAAGGATGACGGCCATCGTCTTCTCCGTTCTCCGGATCCCTGCTGCCCTGCTAGAAAGATTCAAAGACACTAAACGGCTGGCGCAGGAAAAGGAAGCCAGAATACGACGTAGTGTGGGGGTTAGTGTCGTTGAAGAGCTTGGAGTGACAGGGGTGAGCCCGCTGAGGACCAACGACGTTCGTGGGCCGGTTCTGTCTTTTGCTGCCTTTCGTTCTTTTCTTTTGATTTTCTGGCATCTTCCGTTCATGTTGGAGAGAGCCAAGTGCTGAGAATAAATCAAAATCTGCCTCTTGTAAGCCCGGGTTGTTTCTATGCCTTCTTTTATCTGTCGCGGCTTGAGATGCCTACTTTGAGCGCTCCTATCTTTGTTCTTCCACTCCCCTTACATCACAGTCCTTCTTGTTTTCTCGTTTCAAATGCTGTCACGCGCTCAAAAAATTTCGGCGTTTCTGCTGCTCGATGGAGCAGAGATACGACTCATCCTCCCCATAAAGCCCCATCATGCTGGTTGGCGCACCTATTGGCAGGCCAGTATTTGAAAAAAGCAACGATGCCTGCCTCATAACCTCCCACGCTCGACTCCCACCGCCAGTCCCAGCTGCCCCGATGCCCCTGTCAGTCGGTAAAAGAGCGAGGTGACCCCCGCACAGCACCAAGATGGTCCGTGTATTTTCTGTCCGCTACGGACAATTATAGAAGAGGCACACTCACACAGCGAGCCGGGGCACACCGAAGAAATTTTATTTAGATAGAGCATTCAATGATAACCAAAACATTCAATGATAACCAGACATTTTGGCAAGAGAAAAGCCACGGTCAGAGTTTCCATCGACAAGGAGCCAGGGCCAAGAAAACAATCGAGGAGACCCCCGAGGCCGCCGAGACCCCCAAACAAAAAAGGGGGATGAGTCCAGGACCATGAACCTGGGACTCGCTTTCCGATGATATTTTCCTCCGAGTGATCAAGTGAAATACCGAAGCCGTTTTGGGATTTGCCTCCTTGTTTGTCGCTGCTTTCCTCGTTAGTTATGAAGCCTTCGCGTTTGTCAAGACAAGATGCTTCTTTTCTTCCCAGACCATTTCAGCTCACCTTATCCCACCCCAGCCTTGCTGACTATCTTGAGGGCTCTCCATGGTCCTCTCTGTCCACGGCGTACTCCGTCTCGTGGACACATGCACTTTCTGCATTGGGTAGTTTATCTACTTTGGCTCTTCGCCCTACTGCACTCTCCGCATTTCAAGGTCCTCACAACCTCCAAGACCAGATACTCATTCTCGATAGGGCCCCTGTGCGTCAAAGTTGGCTTTGAATACGTCGTAGATTATGTATCTTGTCTCTAGTGTATGCTCTAGTGAAATCATTTTGTTGATTGCTATGATTCGAGGAAAGAAGACGGCAGGCAAACATGCACAGTAGTCGTCCCTCTCTGCCCTTGCAGCCTTTTCCTTCAGCCCCCAACAACATTTGCAAAGAGAATATTTCTGCAAACATGGCACGACTTGTGCATAGGCACATCATAAAAAATAAAAATAAAATACAAGCGAGATCCACGACCGTGAGTTCACCAAACACGGGGATACAGTTGTGTGTGCTGCCCACTTGAGGTCATGCGGTCTTGTTACAAGCAGGAAGCGCTGTCTGTATTCCACAGAAAATATGCAGACCAGTGGCGCACGTTGCGCTTCTCAAAAATAAGGGTCAGCCGGTCACTTTTTTCGCCCTGTCTTTCACTCAGTAAACAATCAGTGTAAGCTGAACGCCGCGACGTTTGAGAACGTGCTCAAAACACGCCACTCAAGAAAGAAAATTTGAGCTAGGAACCTTTCCCCGGTCAGCCCCGTCGAAGCTTCTCTAGGGAAATGAAATCGTCTAGAATCCTTCTTGACGAGAAAGAACGGCTCGAAGAAAGTCAGATTAGAATAGGGAGATGGGAATTCATGCCAACACCTCGTACTCTGGTGATTCTGGCAATCAAGAGTGTGAGTGGCAATATTACTGAAAAGCAACAAGCGACAAAGCTCCCAGTTCTTAACACGTGCATTAAGCTATTATTTGTACTTCAATTTGTTGGCATTAGGTTGCTTGTAATTTTTGTAAGATACTAAATTCCGATCAAAGAAGGGCCATTTAAGATAAAGAGAGTTTGCAGCAACGCCCAGAGGCACCTCGAGATGTTTTCTGCATATGTTCTCTTATTATTGCCTGCCTTCCTCGTATACTTTCTTTTCCTATCCTTACGTACCAATTCGTCTTCTTTAAGAAGCGGTGTGCACTGGAGTGAGGGAACATAGCATTGAAAGTCAATGAGACTGTCAAGGGCTGCAAGTATCACATTTGGACCTTGACCTACGGAGTAGAGTTATGATATAAAACTGCATCTTGCCGTTGAGTTGTGGCCTTGTGGAACGACGCAGCCGTCTTTCAAGTACTTCGGGGATCGTCCTTACAATGCAATACATGTTCCGTGCTTGTATGAGTTACTATGTATATCACAAGGCTGTCAAGAGAAAATGAGTGCTGTTTTCTCACCATCAATAAGCCATTTACTAATAGCATGAACGGCGTTCAATCCAAGGAAAGATGTGGCTTGCCAAAAAAAGAAGAAAAAAATGATGAGACGACAAATAAGAGATAGATCATAATTTTGAAAAGTTCCTTTTTCTTGAATGCAACAGAGCACTTTTCATGAAGCCACACTCGTGTGCCCTGTCATGTCCCCTGTCAGAACGTCGGTATTCCAGTCCCTGTCTCAATTAACGTCGTAAAAAAGACTGCAAAAGGCTGCGAGGGCATGGATGAAAATGGCAGCCTTGGGGTGCCTCCTTCGTACCTGCCTTCTCTCTCCTCTTCCACCAACGGAGGCCGCGTCTGCCGCATGTTAGTCAGCCCTGGTCGCTCCTTCCCTCTTTGAGCATCCCTGTGTCGTCATATTGTCACCTCACTCTTCTCCTTTCCTGTGTTCCTGTCAAGGAGGCCACATACGAAGTGTTGTGTGTAGGAAGCAGTCTGAAGAGACATGCAATACGACAATCCCCGAGCACAAAATAAGTTTTTATTCTGAAGACAAACATGCGGTGTCGACTCTCAGCAGCCGTCTTTGTGCCGGTTTACTTTGTGTTGTTGGCTCTTTCCATTTCGTTGCCTTTTCTGCACCTTTCCTTCTTCTTCGGGTGTCGTTCCTGCCATTTTCATCACATGGCCATGCCCTGGTGGGCTTGGCACGCTCGTCTCGGCCTCGTCGGGCAGGCAGAACGCTCGATAAAAAAAATCTCCAATCTCCCCTTCCAGGACCGGCCTTGTCTTGCCCAATCTCTTGGGTCAGCGTGGCTAAGATGTAAAGAGGGAAAGAGCAAACGAAGCACAAAAAGGGGTGTGTGCCAACCTGTCCGACTGCCTTTCGATTTTATTTTCCCTCTTGGGCTAGTCCAGGCGACATGACCACTGGTCGTTACTTCCTTGCTCTGTGTTGACGACAAGCAACGCTCGCTGTGTGCATCCTCTGCACCTGCCATTTGCATCGTTGATAGCCGTTTGCGCCTGCGTGTTGTAGCCCGTTCTGCCTCCATTGCTCTTTCCTTCATGACCACAACACCTTCCGCTTCCTCCACGATTTCCCCTTTTCCCTCATCCGTACAGAGTAGATCCGATTCTCTTCCTCTTCTTCTCCCCTTCTTTTCTCCTCCTCCACCTTACTTCTTGTCCTTTTCCGCTTCAATCCACCAACTCAACATCTACACCCCTTCCTCTCTCCACGCCCCCGTCGCCTCTCATTGCCCCGGTATTGTCGTCCTCAAATCGTCTGCTCAGGCTAACCCCCACACAGAACCACATTAATTTTGCCCTGGGCCTCGCCCCCTGTCGCTTCTAATATCCACCTACTGTGTACTAAAGAATACCAGCAGCCTCTCTTTCTCGCTTCAAGACGACACAAGGCACGCTCGCAACAGGCCAATACGAACCCAAACTGTACTCCGCCATCCGCTACTCGTCTGCTCGTCGCCTTGCCCGCCGCCGAAAGTACACTTCCTCAACTACACACCCTCTTGCGCGCAACACCCCCTTACAAGCCCCAATTTTTGCTTGTCCTCCTGACACACTCTCACACCAGCTTGCATATTTTTGCTATTTGTTTAGAGTCCTTCCTCGTGCGCTGTCTCTTGACAGCCGAGCCTGTCACGTCGTCATACGGGCAAAAAACAGCCATGGGTAAACATGGAAAAGATAAAAGAGTCCAAACAGACGAGAAAACGAGCAGGCGGGCAGACGAGCAGGTGCCCAGGAACAGGAGCCCCATCGTAGTCGTCCTCGTCACCGCGCATTCCATCGTCGAGGCATCAGCCTCGTTTCTCACATCCCCGGCTCTCACATCTCATTTTCTCGCCGGTTTTCAAGTCAAAGTCACCCCCATTCACACCCCATTGTCAACTCTTACCCCTGGCCTCATCTTGATCACCGCCCTCCTTCTTATCCAACCTTGTCTCGTCAGCTTGCCTGTTTACGGCCAAGCCCTCCCCGTTGATCGGAGACACTGGCGAGGCAAAGAGACACAATTGCAGAAAAACCACACAAGAAATTGATCAGGACCAGGTGAAAAATAAGACAAGAAACCCGCGTGGCATGCCGATTCCTCTTGTCCCAGACCCCGGCGGCGGACCCCGTCGAAGTTGATCCACAGGGCTGGGATAGAGGTGGGTGAGCCAGTGGCCAGTGCAAGTGCAACTTACAAAGTGGTGCAAGTGCCAGACCTCCCAGGCCTGGCCACGATTTGGGACCAGGCGTTGCAAATCTTGATTTGCCTGCCCTCGTTTTACTTTATTTTCTATTTTTTCTTCTTTTTTTTCGTTTGGGTTTCTTTATTTCCTCTTTCGACTACCATACTCCTTTGCCGCTTTCTGACAAGCACCAAAAGTGAACAAGCGTCACTTTGTCGTTTCGACCACTATTTTATTTCATCCACCCCCCCCCCCTCCTCTTCTCTCTTTTTTTCTTCTTATTCTTCTCTTTTTCGTCTTTGCACTCCGCTTCCACTATACTCGCTCTCCCCCGAGACTTGCTCCCTCTATCCACTTAAACAATCTGTCAAAGTATATATCTTCGACACTTTCCCCCCTCAGCTCTTCTTTTATTCACTTTGAAATATACATCATCCGCCTTCATACTCTCTCTTCTCTCACATCTCTTACTGTCCACTTACACGAACACGCACTCGTCTTGGCCTCTGATTTAGAGCCTACTTAGTTCTCTCACCACTCCCTCCCTTCTCTCTTAATCCTCTCTCATCCCCTCCATACTTTACACACACATTCATCATGGCACCGCACAACGATGCTCCATCGCCAGCCGGCAGCTACACAGCTGGCTTCACCCGCTTCGGCCCTCGCAACCCAGCCGCGGCAGCATCATCTGGTCTGCGGCTAACTGGTTTTGTGGACTCATCTGCCGCCGATGCGTCACCACTCAGCAGCTCGTTCGACAGCCGAACATCTCTTGAGGGTGATGTCGTTGTTGACAACTTCCACAGCATCAAGCGCCGCTTGCTGCCTGGCGTCTACGTCCCCACCATGTGCTTCTTTGATCCGGACACTGAAGACGTTGACACCGAGACCATTGCACGGCACGCCGTGAAGCTTGCACGGACCGGCGTCATGGGCCTAGCTACCCAGGGCTCCAATGGCGAGGCCGTGCACCTGACGCACGCTGAGCGCCGCCTCGTCACGCAGACCACCCGTATAGCGCTTGACACGGCAGGCTTTGCGCACATGCCCATTATTGTGGGCTGCGGTACTCAGAGCACACGCGAGACCATTGAGCTGTGCCAGGAGGCATGGGCCGCTGGCGGCGACTTTGCCCTGGTTCTGCCACCATCCTACTACGCGCCTCTGTTTGTGCCCTCGTCCCAGACCATCCTAGACTACTTCCGGGCCGTTGCCGATGCCTCGCCGATTCCGCTGCTGATCTACAACTTTCCTGGTGCCGTCAACGGCATGGACCTGTCCTCCGACATTATCGTGAAGCTCGCTGAGCACCCCAACATTGTTGGCGTCAAGCTGACATGCGGCAACACGGGCAAGCTGAACCGCGTGGCTGCACAGACGCGCAAGATGTTCCCCAAGAAGGAGGGCATTGCTGATGACGCGCCCGAGTTCCTGGTGCTGGGCGGCTCGGCCGATTTCACCATCCAGACGCTGGTCGCTGGTGGCCACGGTATCCTCGCAGGCCTGGCTAACATTGCACCCAAGGCCTGCGTCAAGACCATTGAGATGTACAACAAGGGCCGTTTGGCCGAGGCGCAGGCGATGCAGGAGACTTTGTCGCAGGGCGACTGGACTGCCATCCAGGGCGGTGTTGTTGGTGTCAAGGCCGGTCTTGAGGCATGGAGCGGCTACGGCGGTTTTGCACGCAGCCCGCTGCCGAAGCCGACGGCGGACCAGTCCAAGCAGTGGAAGGAGGGCTTCCGGGACTTGGTGCTGTTGGAGAAGTCTCTGTAATGGACGTGAGACTTGAAAAGAAAGGGAAAAGAACGAAACGAGATGACCATATACGAGGAGATCGGGTTATGGGCAAAAGGGTTGGCTTAGAAAACAAGCACGATAGACGCGTCTACACTTTTGATTGTACACGGAGGAGTTATTGGGAAACAAGAGACGCCACGGCTCTCTTGATGCTTTTGTTTTATCATGCCATTTTGGTTCTTTTGCTGATTTATTCTGACATTTTTGGTATAATCAAATCTATTTTTTGGTCCTGTTTTTGTTTTTGTTCTTTTTCCCTTTTCAAAAAGATAAACAGGGAGAAAATACACACGACCAACATCGCCAGTCCACCAGAAGACATAGACCATTTCACGTCTTCCACTCTCACCGACCATAACCCAACCTTATCATTTTCTTCTCTTTTCGTCTTTTCGCCTTTTCCTCTTTTCGTCGCGTTCTGCACCTTCCCTGGGCTTGCTTTGTGGCACGTATGACAACACTCACACAACCGTCGAGGACACGGTCTATCTCTATGAGTTGGACTTTTGATCCTTCCCCGGGCCCGCTCACACTCATTTCCATTTCTATTTTTTAATCACAGCCATTATTATCATCCCGACCGACCAAGGTCACCGAGACATTGGGCGCTGTTGGTCTCTTTTGGTCTCTTATTCGTGGGTACTCCAGGAAAGCAGCAAAGTGGGCTGCCTCAAAGGAGGGTGAGAATCTGGAGTCTTGTACCTTGTACTGTCGACCCGAGGAGAAACAAAACAGACTTGGCCGTCCGTGCTGCAGAGACTGCTGGTTTCTTGGGATGTCGGGTTTTTTTTCGAGTTGTTTTTGGTCTTCAATGGTATCTGTCGAGTGGTCGGTTCCGACTTTAAGAGAGGCTCTCTTGACAGCTTTTTTGGCAAACGATGACCACTCACCGCTCCCCATGCGTTCATGCGTTCATGCACCTGACTTTAGAGAAGGCAAAAAGCCACAGGCGAATGGCGGATGCCACGCCTGCCCGGTTCGCCTCTACTCGCCTTATTCGCCTCTTTTTGCTACGCTTTGCAACTTTCATCCAATATTATGTTATTACGTGCGGCGTGCATTCTCTCTTCCGCAGGGGTAGGCATGAGGCTGGCGCCTACCAACAACGGCGCTTTCCCCATTGTTCCCGGTGAGGATCCTGGCTCAAAGCAGCAAAGGCGATCGCCTATGTTCAGCCTCACGAGGAAAGAAGAACAGGCAAAGACACACAAGGTCTACCCAGACAAGGTCTACCCAGACCCCAGACGGCAGTCGATCGTTTCTATTTTGGTCTATCTGGGAGCATCGCGGAGAAACAAATGGCAGAGAGCAAGGTTCAGGCAATCAAATCAGAAATAAATACAGAAACAGAGAAGCCGATGGTGGTTGAGGACAAGAAAAGAAACAACGTACACAGCCGCTGCCCGGGATCAACCTTGCTTTTTGTTTCTTCTTCTTGTTTTCTTTTTCTTCATCGTCTGTTTCAGACCAGGGGGTTAAAGAGAAAGGAGCGAAACAGGAAACAAGAAACAAGAATGAGGTGCAGCACGCACCCTTTTAATCGTCATCCCAAAAGCGGTGGTCGTACGGTACTCGTGACACAGCATAAAGGTTGAAGAAACCAGAGAAAGACAGAAGGGCACCGACATAAAGTATATTTCCATTGTCAAACCCATTAAAGATATGCTGTGCTCCCACGCGTTTCCCACTCCCCGTTTCCCGTTTCCCGCCATGAGTCTTTCCGTTGTTGTCGTTGCATTCACACCGGCCAGCTCGAGTTTATTTCTCTAGAAACTTCTCGTTATGACGCTTGGCCTGCATTCAGACGGAGGAGTCCCAAAATAGAAGCACTTGCACGTATTCAAGCTTTCCTTGTACATTGTGATGTACCTCAACTCTATCGTCTGTCCCACGCTGGGCAGCACATTCATACGTGTATCTTCTTGCAGTGCGACTTGGCGGATCAAGACAGGCCAGAGACAAAAACGACAAAAACGACAGAGAAGGACATGGCCAAGAGTGCGTGCTGCGTCTTTAGGACCGATGCGTTTGGTAGAGTAAGAGAAACATAAAGCAGTAAAAGGCCGGAGAATATACACATTGTTGCGGGAAATATCATTGCCAAGTCGACCTAGACTGTGGCCCGAATGAGTTTCTTGAAGATCAATTGACGACTTCAAGAACTCTCGAGGTCGATGTTTAGACTCTCATTTGTCAATGCCTTATACCGCCCTTTCTGTGCTTTTGTGCTCTTTCTCGCTCACCCGGCTCAGCCTCGGGAGCTGCGCTTCTTTGGATAGATGGATGGGTAGTATCCTCCCCCCTCCTTGTCAGGTACCGATCTTGATCCAATATCGGCCGCCACCCCTCTCCACCACTAACACGGGGAACCTCTTGTTCTCTTCTCTTCTGCGGCTTTTGTATTCCACACCTTTTTCGAGAAATAGTTCAAGGTTGCAACCCACACGGTCTAATACGACCGAAACATTCCGTTGTGCAGATGCAGACTGCAGACGCAGGTTAGATGCAGATACGCCTGCAGGTGTAAACGCCCTTCCTTCTTTATACGCGCAGGTTGCAATGTGCGTAATGCGACGAGACGCAGGAGAAGTGACGCAGAGAGCAAAAGAGCTGCACACACCAAAGGCGGCCCGTTCCTCAGGCACAGGACGCCGTGTTCCCGGTTCTAGTCCAAGCTGAACTTCACACAGTAGCTCAAAAGGTGGCTTTCTTCAAAAGTTGGCAACAAGGCGCAGTGTACCCCGGGCTTTTTTGTACGCTCTTGGGCTGAGTGTTACGAGGACTTTGTTGTTCTTCTGTTCTTCGTGAAGAGAGAGGGAGATAGCGGCGGCAACTGCACAGACGCCTTCCGTGTACATCTTGACCTTCGTTCTCTTGCAGCGTATGTGTGTACTTTTCTTTTCGTCTTCTTCCCGTTCGTATCTGCCTGCGTATCTGCCTGCGTATCTGTGAATCCGTCTGTGCACAGTCTCTTCCAACAACCGCGGTCACCACCTTGAGAGATACAGCATGAAGATAATTGGTAAATCGCTCCAGCTGAAGTTGAGTAGAGGTACCAAAGTACAGACCAGCATAGGCTGGCACAGAATGGGCTGAAAGAGGACACGATTGGGGGACAGACCCATTGGCTAGATGAGGTCGATGTATACGAGGAGAAACAATATAAATACATCACCGACAGCCGTGCCCCTCGAGTTTCTCCCGTCGTTTGATTGATGTCTCTCTTCCTCTCTTCACTCTCTGTCATGGGAAAGCAGCATTTGTTGAGACAACAAATGAGAGTGTATCTGGTCTGAGGGAGCCTGTCATCATCATCAGTCATTCGTTTCCATTCTCGTCGGCCTGTCCTTCATCCTTGTTGTTTTCTTACATACCTTCGCTTTTCAAAGATACCCAACGACACGGAACTCTCGTTCACATCCAACTGACGAGTCGTCGCTTCTCTTCATCCGCCATCATGCACCTCTCTTCTCCCCCCTCGTCCTCCTTGGCAGGGCCACTCTTGATCTGCGCGGCTGTCATCTCGTCCTGGCTTCTTCCCGTGACGATGGCTCAGTCCACCGCGCCTGGTCTTGTTGTCGGCGTATCGACCGGCATCGACAACTCCACCGGTGCCAGGCCATCTCGCATCAACATCAACGACCTCTATAACGAAGCAGGCCCACACTGGTAGGTTGATGTACATGTACAGTTCCATCGTGATCTCAAATACAACGATACTGACTGATCAGGGACCTCTACGTCCAGGCGTTGGACATGTTCCAGCGGGACGACATGTCCGAGATCGAGTCGTACTACCAAGTCGCAGGCATCCATGGACTTCCATTCCTGCCCTGGAACGGCGTCAACCAGACTGCCGGCGGTGCCAACGCGGGATACTGTCCACATGGTGTAGGTTATAAGCCGTCCACAACACACACAACACTTGCCGTGATAGCTTGCCTGATAGCTTGCCTGCTAACGTTGTAGCAAACAACTTTCATCACTTGGCACCGCCCCTACCTGGCCCTCTTTGAACAGATTCTGGCTCGCCATGTCCGCAAAGCTGCCAAACAGTACCCTATTGAGACCGTCGACGCTTACACGGCTGCTGCCCAGACCTTCCGGATTCCCTATTGGGACTGGGCCCAGGATGCCAGCCTTCCGCCTGCTGTTGTAGGATCGACGGTCAACTTTAACGGCCCTGCTGGCCCTTCGACGATGCGCAACCCGCTGTTCAGTTTCCAGTTCCCCAACTTCCCCTTCCGCGGCGGTGGATTCGGTGGCTCACTGGCACAGTTTAACGAGACGAAGCGGTGCACAACGGTATCGGGTGCGACGGCGGGCTTTAGTGACGAGGATCGGGCGAATAGTGTCATGCTTGGCGATGGTGGGCAGCTGCAGGATAAAGTGGTAAGCTTCGGCATTCGACCGGAGCGAGGATCGAGTAGTCCCGAGTATCGAGCGAGCGGAGCAAGGAACAGACAAAAACTGACGCCGGGGTGAACAGTACGCCGTCTTCACGAAGAGCACAACATTCGAGGCCATGGCCACCATGTCCAACGCCGGCGCCAGCTTCGAAGAGCCGCACAATGTTGTCCACAACGATATTGCTTGTTTCTCCGTGCCCGGCCACTCGGGCCACATGGGTGATCTCAACTGGTCCGGCTTCGACCCCATCTTCATGCTGCACCACGCCAACATCGACCGCTTGTACGCCATGTGGCAGGCCATTAACTTTAACGACCCCGTCTTCACCACCAGCCAGCACGGCAATGCACTGTATGGCACGCCCAGTGGGCCCATGACTGCCGACAGTCCACTCAAGCCGTTCATGGCGCCGTCATCGGGTGGTTCCGTGTTCTACACCAGCCGGTCAGTCGAGTCGATGGGCGTCTTTGGGTACACGTACCCGGAGATTGACGACTGGTCGCTGGCTCCGGCTGATCTGGCCAACACGGTCCGCATTGCCGTCAACAACCTGTACGGTCCCGGAGCCGCCACGGCCGCGACGAAGAAGGCGAAGAAGGCGAAGAGAGAGGTGACGACGAAATCGACAGCATGGAAGCTGCCGCACATCCGCCGGGCCAAGGCTGTCGACAGTAAGAAGATTGACACCACCGTCGTCACCTCCACTATTGGTAGCGCTGCCGTGGACCCGGACTCCATCATCCCCAATGCCCGTGCCCTCAGCAGCAACGACTACAGCATCGAGGTCGCCGTCGATCGCTCCCAATTGCCCTTGCCCTGCACCATTGAGCTGCACTTGAAGAACAGTGAAGTCTCCACCGACCTCACCAGCACTCGTCGCCACACCATCCGCATCGGCAGCACCAGCATCCTGTCCATGCCCCAGACGGGTATCAGCTACTCCACCACACCACTTCGTCGTGCTCTGGTCGGTGAGGCAACACGCCGGACGTCCCCTGCCGTGCTCAACAGCAACGACGATGTCCTGGCCTGTCTCCGCGGCGTGAGTGTCGTCATCAAGACGCCCGACGGTCAAGAAGTGCCCGTGTCGACGGTTCCGAGTCTGACCCTGACGGTCCAGCAGCGCAGCTACACACCCGTCTCAGCCGACAACCAGTTCCCGCAGTATGGGCCCGTGGTGGCCTACACAGTGACACCGCAGGATCTTGTGTTGTAGGCTGGGGTGGACTTTGATGTTGCCGTCGCGAGGAGTCGAATTTCTTTTGTCTGTAAATTTGTTTTCTTTCCTTTCTGTGCATCAATCGTCCATCTTTCGTCTTATTTTGTTGTATTGTATCATCGTTTCTCTTTTCCCTTTTCTCCTTTCCCATTTTCTTGTCTTTCTTATATCCAACGTATTGTCGTCGTTTTTGTTGGGTGTTGTCGATCTTGTCGGTAGGTTGTCGTCGGTGCGTCGTATATACTCACAGTCTTAGGTAGTAAACAGGGAATGGTATCGAGTGTTGTGTACATGTTGGCACGGTCATTGCTTTGAGGTGGCCGCCCGTGGGATGAGGTCGATGCTGGTGTGGTAATGGTGATGTGTCGCCCATATTCTGCTTGGATAGACGGGGTTTGTTGCTTTCCATGGGCCGGAGTAGGGACGTGATCGGTTGCCGGTGTGATAGGTGATGCGTCTTGACACTGGTCGATTTGCACGTCTCAGAAATTATGTGAAAGGCAAATCCACTCTGATGGAGAGAGGGGTCTTGGGGTATTGTGGTCTTTTTGTACCAAGCGTCAGCCACCTGGCTTGACAAAAGAGGGGAAGACTGAGAAGGGGAGGCAAAAAGCAGACGAAGTAAAGAGAGAGAAGGCGTATGAAAAAGCAAAAGACAATGAGACCTTCTTCCAGCTGGCTAGCCACTGGGCCGGAGAAGCGCAGGATGGCACAGCAGAGGAGTTGAAAAGGTGACGAGGCCAAGTGAGGGGGTGGGTTGGGACAGTAGGTCCACGATCCTGGGCATTGACCAGTTGACAGGGCTGACATGATTGACAGCACTGGCGGCTAACTGCGGTCAGCTCACGATAAAAGGTCATCGTGGCCTCCTCCTCTTTCTCCTCATCTGGTGCTGGTCTTCGTTGTCCCCATCGGTTCCCCTCACGTGCAGTGTCTTGAGTGTCTCGAGTGTTTCTCCTCCTCTCCTCCTCCCACGTGGAGCCGTGCACGCGGGGGTCCGTTCCCAAGTAAAGAAGAGCTGGCCTCCACTTGAGGAGCCTCCTGTGGCGAAAAACAAAAACAGCCAGCAAAAAGGAAAGAAAAAAACAAAATAAAACCAAATAAAAGAGTGAAGCACAAGATACGGAGTACACACCCAACCTTTCTCGACCGGGCCGCACCGAGACTTGTCGTTCTTTTGACAGACCCACCAACCGGCCCTCAACACGACAACAGCTCGCGTGCCGCCGAGTGAGGTCATGTGTGGTCGTGTGCACACAATTTTCTCAATCTCTTGTGCCGTTTCTGGCCGTGGGGTGTGTACTCCGTATTTCTGAATGGTCGTCTTGCCGAGCCGCTCACCCGCTTCCCGTCTGGTCTCGACCTCGGAGCTTCGTGCTTGTCATCGTTCCAGCCGATGCAGCTCGTATCTTATCTCGGACCAGAGACCAATATGCATCTTTTCCTCTTTGTCATGCCATTGAGAAACATTTTAATCAATGAACTGGCAGGCTGGATTGACGAATTGGCGAATTGGCAGATTGACAAATAACCTTGACTTGACAAACTCGAAAAATCAGACTTGGCATCGCGACAAGAGATTGACGTGTCAAAACCCCAAAATGCCACAGGCCGTGGTTCATGCTTTGCACCGGCAGGACGAGCTGCGAGACCGGTCTTGGGACATCTTGGACGTCCTGACTGCATTGTTCTGCATCTGAATTTAATCTGTCAACGAGATTATTGTCGCATTGTTGAACGGCTAATCCTTCTCCCACCAGTTGACAACCTGAGACTGAGACGCTCCGTTTGTCAAAAAGAGGGTGTGCTGGCTTGTCCTCGACGGCTGGAGACCCCACAGTCCTTCATTCTGGAGACCTGCTCACTGGGGAAAGCCAGCTCTCTGACTGGCTGGCAGAACGAGCACTGCCTCTGTTCTGGGCCATCGCCTCTTTTTCTTGCACATCTTCTTGTGTTCGTCTTGCCTTGCTGCGCCGTCCCGGTCACCCGCGTCTGCTTGAGGGCATTGGATCCGTCTGGTGAGCGGCTATCAAGCTTTTTGTGCCAGAGAAAGGGGTGGTCGAGTCTTCATTCCGGTTTGTTGATCATCTTCTCTTTTTTATTTTCTTTTGATTCCTTCAGACTTCGCCTGCTGTGGCTCCCGCTGCCATATTTCTGGCTAATTTTCTGTAAATCGCAGGCGGTGTATCTAGTTTGAAAAGGCGTCGGTTGTCGATTTGTTCCTGGCACTTTGTATTTCTGGGTATGTTTTGGTATGTTCTGTGCACTTTGCAAGCTTCTAGCCCGGAGACGTATTTCTCCAACTGTTGTTCTGTTCTCTCCTTCCCTCCTTCCCCCTCTTGCACGTGCGCCCAGGCCCGCTATGATGTCAGTGTCTTGTCCATCCAGAAGGCTGCGATTACTGTGCATGGCTAGCCCCTCTTTCCCTTTTTTTCTTCCTCTTTTCTGCATTCTGCGCCGTGTCGTGCGCTGTGACTCGCTGCCATCTCATTCGATCGCGCTTTCCTTACGTTAAACCGTTTGGTCGTCAAAACAGAATCCAGCCAGTCCTTGCAGACGAGACGACAGGAAGGTGCCCACCAGAACCGGTGTGCTGGAAGGAGCGAATATGTCGACTCGCTCGCTCGTTGCTTTGCGCCTGCCGCCCTTCGTTAGCAATTTATGTGGTAATAGTCCCTCCGTAGTACCTTCCGCCGCCGTCAGCAGATGCCCCGCCCTTTTGGAAAGAGCCGTGAGAGTACACCTCCCTACGCCTACTTTCTCGTTGAAGTAGAGGTACCGCGCTAGCTCGTGTCATGCTGGGGGCCCCGCACAGGGCAGCCGCGGCCGGGAAATCAGGGTATTCCACTGCCTGCAGGGGCGCAACTGACTGCTGTCTGCACTCGCTGGCGCCCAAGGAGGTCCCTCCGAGGTACTCTCTACCCGCAACATTCCGGGCGCAGAATTGTTCGCCTTAATGTCGTGTCTCCGCTGCACTGCACAACGTCGTGCAGCAGTGTAGTTGCCTGTACTGGATACGCGGGCTTAACAGCTGGTCGGCAGTGACTGTCTACCCGGAGTTTAGGTGGTGCAGGAACATCCGAACTACGAGTTTACAAGCATAGAAGGCACCGCCAAGGCTCTTGCCTTGCGCCGTCCAATGGCAGGCCGCTCTTTCCCAATTTACAGTCGTTTCGGGGCTCTTTCCAGCACTTAGTAACGCTGCCCTCAGTGGCTCTTCAGTAGCTCTTTCCCCATATCTACTATGTACGGAGTAGCCACTCCAAGCATTCTGGTTTCCTATTATGTATTTCTTGATGTTAATAGAACGCGATAAGGCCCGTTTTTATTTCTTTTCTCTTATGTACGCTTTACGTTCCTTATCAGTACCAAGACATCTAACGACACCAACAAGAGCCCAAGTGCGGACCCGGACCTGGTCCCTGCCTCGCCTGCCTTTTCCAGTCTGCGACCGCACAACCGCGCAAGACGGAAGGTGCGTTCTCGGATCGCAACTGATGTCGATTTCTTTTCCCACGGCCCACGGGCGTTCCTGCCATCCCAAGATACTTTTGATGTGCAGCATCGTTCACGGAAGGTGCAACCAGTGTACTCGTATACAGCCGCCCTTTGTTATCACGTAATGGATTCTGGGAATTTGCTCTCGCAAGGAAGCAGCAAAGGGTGCACCTGCCAAAACAGCTAGAACAAAGAACAAAGATCAAAGGGACGGCAGGATGTCTGCCTTTCACGCCTTCCCGAAAAAAAGAGGACCGACAACAATTGAGCATCCCCAAATATCCAGGACCCCTTCATAAAGCATACACGCAAAACATGCCAAACTATCACCACCCCTGCGACAACCTCACCGCATCTCTCCAACCGTCGACGTTGACCTGATATTCCGCAGGCTGTGCAGAACAGCGGCGCTAGCATCGAATTTGTTCGCCCGCGGGTTCCACACCTACGAAAAAGCAGCAGTGATAGCCAAACCCTACCAAAATACGCGAGGCAAAAAAGAAGAAAGGGCAACGAAACGGGCAAAAAGCACGAGGTCGTTTGCAAGAGGAACAAAGTACGAACTAAGGCCCCGCCAATTGCCGTCCGACGTCAGAGAAAAAAGGCAGGCGCCGAAGAGGAGGGTCCCTGTCGACTTACATACTCTTTCTTGTACACATACGTGCTAGTCTTAGCCGGGACTGTGACTCGACTCGAGATCCCCCGGTTTCACCCACCGCCGACGCGACCACCCATTTCCGCTCGAGAGCACTTTACGCATTTTTAAGGCCTTTAGATTCGTTTGTTGGCAAGCTCATAAAGAGCAGAAAGGCACCGACGCGACCGCTACTCATCGAGCCATTCCTACTACCAGATCTCCAGACCAATCCAAGAACCGGCATCTCGCTTTTCTGGTTTGCGGGATCTGCTCACTTCTGGCAAGCCCTCGCGCCGCCGGCCCTCTTTTTTCTACCTTTTCGGACTGGACTGCGCTTCTTCATCCCCAAGCGTCTTTTGTCTTCTCATCTTCCTTCTGCCAAGAGCTCTTCATTTGCTCACCATTTGCTCCTGTTTTGACAAAACCCCCGTTGTCCCCGTGCTTCATCCCCGTCTTTGCTTCTTTTGTACATCGTACATACTCCCCCCCCCCCTTCCCCCCACCATCCAGCAGTTTCTCCTTCCTATCTCTGTTTGCTGGTACTTTAGGCTCGCGATATATCGCTATCTTCCCTTTCCCTTGCTCCCTTTTTCGGCGGCCGTTGTGCTTTTTTGTTTGTCCATCTCTTCGTTCATTCGTCAGCTTTCTGGTTCCTGAAAGCCGGCAGCTTCAAATGTGTGCATTGAACGCCATCCCACCAACGATACCCCCTCTTTTCTTTCTCCAACGACAGCTCTCTTTGCAGACGCATTCCGTTATTCTTTGATATCACTCACACCCAAATGACGCCGATAAGCCAAGCTTATCTCGTCCTCGCCTCCATCGTCACCTAGCGGGCCTTCACCTGTCCGCCCGCCACGCCTGCTACTCGTACTCTTCTTGACCCTGCTCTCTTTCCTTCTCTCAACTCGAATCGATATCTATCAGCCAACCGCTTCTCGTCACGGTCATCTTTATCTCTCTTGCTCTCCGGCATCGACAATTAGCTCGTGCACGTCACATCTCGACTGCACGTTCTCTATCCTACCCCCCGCGTGTGCTACCTCTTGCTCTTCCGCCGTTCGGGTCCTCCGTAGCTCTCATCACGGCCACGACAAATTGCCGTTTATCAACTTCTGTGTCTATCACCGCCAGGGGTGAGAAGAGACGAAAGAAGACCCATTTCGAGCAAGCATTGATCGAACGACGTCAAGGGGAAAGCCCCTAGATCCAAAGCTTTTGAAAGCTGCAAGCAAGGCCCGGCCCAAGCAACTGATAAGATCCGCTCCCCTTCATTATTCGATCAGAGCAAGAGAAACCAGGGAGGACCGTTATCTACTGTATCACACACACGCCCCCGGTGTCCTACTCTTACGCTTAGTGCTCCCGCGCTCCCCCATCTCACCTCACACGGCGACCGGCACGGCCAGAAGTTGCTTCTCAAGTTGCACTGACGCACGGCCACGTTCTCTATGCGTATTAACTGTCTGTGGGCCACTCACGTCTCCTGCTTAAACCAGAGACCTTATCTTTCACCATCCCCCGTGCACGACACAGCACGCGGGTCAAGCAAGGCCAGCTCGTTTTTTGGGGTTTGTTCTGTGCAAGGCCTTATCATCTGCAGCACGCGGATTGGACCACAGCTCTGCCCACCATTTTGTTTTACTCCATACGGACGCTTCTACTCGCCTAATTGGGTCCAGAAGAGGCACACAAACTGGTAAAGAGGGTGTGAAGTTTTGCTGTGTTTACGGAAGCATCCGTATACCCAGCATCTTGAGTGTCTTCGTCCTGCTCGATCTGGCAGCTTTGTCGACAGACAAGCAGCTTGAGATTCCCATCCAGCTTCACTGTATCGGGCAGCCAATCCTCGACCTTTTGTCGTGGATATCCAAAAGAGACTACTTTTTCTCATAGACGTACGTCGTACAGAGAGAGAGAATATCAGGGTTTCTTTACCAACGATCCTGGCCAGACACCCGAAGCACCTCCAACCCTTGTCTCGGTTGATCAAGCGTGCCCTGTTCTCCTTATCCGTTGGGCTTGGCCACATCGACAGCCTTCCTTCCACCTTCCACCTTCTTCCTTATCTATCTACACACCCCTTATCCATCTTCCCATCCCTATCCAAGTCCAGCCCTCTTCTCTGGGGGAGCCACCTTTCTGCAACTGAAGATCTCGCCTTTGGTTTTACCTTTGCCTCTACGCCCGCTTTCAGGCACACCTCCCCTACCCACACCACCTTTACGAATACCCCCCGTCCCGCGTGGACGACACATCGCCGTTCTCCTTCAACTGATTCTACGGGGTAAACCGGCTCTTCCTGTTCTGGCTCCCGCGTATCTTACCTCTTTTTACTGGCACCATGTCCAACCCAAGCGCCATGGCCAGGACGGCCCCAATTCCCATTGCCCCAAAACCTTCCTCTTCTTCTACCTCTTCCGATCCTGTCGGCCGTGCCACTGGCTTCTCTGGTCTGCGCCGCTCATTGCCCCCTAGCCGCCAAGGCAGTATCAACGTCGACTCTTATCCGGCCAGCCTCGCTGGCCTCGACTCGCCGGACTCCGACTCTCCCCGGAACAACTACGCCACCGTACCGTGCGAGGCCTGCCAACGACGGAGGATCCGGTGCGTCATGAGCGAAGACGACGACGCTTGCATCTCGTGCCAAGTCAACAGCATCGAGTGTTCCCATTCCGGAAGCCCCCAGCCTCGCAAGAGGAAACTGGGCGGTGATTTAGATGACAAGCGAGGGTAAGTCGATGCCAAAATGAAAAGCAAACGTCAACACACACCCCCGTCCCCGTACCCCGACCGACCTCTGGCCCGTACAGGAATAGAGGCTCGTGCAATTGCAAATCTTACACCCGCACTGCTCAGTATAGAGACCTTTCCCCTTTTTCTGTAACTGTTTTTTTTTTCCCCCTTTGAAATCACCCCCCTCTCCTTGCCCCCATACAATCCCCCAAATGCAAATGCAGTTCCCCCCGTTCGCCCCTCCCCCACTCTAGCAGCCTTGTCGTGTGCTTGTATGCTTGCGGACTGCTCCGTACAGGACATGACTCTGCGCGAAGAGAGAGCGAGAGGGAGATACGATTTTTTTGGTTTGTCCATCCTGTGCCACGTCTTCCTTTTGCATTGCTTATTTGCAAACCGTTTCACGTTTCCTGTTCATCGTCGTTGTTTCGTGGTCTCGTGCGGCCCGATTTGGCTGCATCTGCGTCCCACCGAAAAACGCGCGGTTTATAGGCGGCTCTAGTGGTGCAGGTGGACACGTCTGTTGGTACAGCGCGCGTGTGAGCAGTTTCGGTTGTGGTGTCGATTGAGTAGTACTGGGTTGCATCCGGCTGCTCTTTTTTATTTCCCTTCTCTAGAGACGAGCATATATACTGACGATATTCCGTTGCCGAACAGGTCGGGAAGATATGATAACAGACGGCGTCGCCAACACGGCAGTCTCTCCAGCACCGCCGTGAGCAACTCGCTCATCGAGGATATGGCCAATTTTGGCGACGTGACCATGCTCAAACGCACGCTCGGTCTGCAGCAGGACCGCTACTCCCAATACATTGGGCCGACGACCGACTTCGAGCCCTCACTCATCAACCTTTCCTCTTTTGATCCCCACGATGAGAGTCTCTTGTCGCGAGGGACTCTGCGCAAGGTCAGCGATGTCGAGACATTCTTGTTGTTGCCCGACCAGAACACACCCGGCTTCGAGCACATCAGCGAAGACATTGACGATATCGAGCGTATAGTCGCACCAAACGGCCGGCGGCTCGTCGATCTCTACTTCCGTGTTGTCCACCCCAGCTTTCCGATCATCCAAAAGACGGTATTCTACGAAAAGTACGACAACGCACTCCGCGATATCCAACCTCCTCTTCTTGCTGCCATCTATATCCTCGCAATCAACTGGTGGGACCTGGATGAGGAGCTGTCCAACCAGGTCCGCCCCAATGTTCCCGAGCTCGAGCGGCTCGTCCGCACAACCCTCGCCGATTCCATGTTCCGTCCAAAGCTGTCCACAGTGCAGGCAGGTCTGCTGTTGTCACAGCGACCAGAGGGTGACCAGTGGGCGCCGACAGCACAGCTGGTGGCGATTGCCCAGGAGCTTGGTCTGCATTTGGACTGTACAAACTGGAAAATTCCGCCATGGGAGCGTGGTCTGCGGAAACGACTTGCTTGGGCGCTGTATATGCAGGACAAATGGGGTGCACTCGTCCATGGTCGGCCATCGCATATCTTTGCCAACAACTGGGCTGTGAGACAACTGCTACCCAACGATTTCCAGGATGTCGAGTGGGACGAGGATGACACCGAGGAGCGCATCGAGATTGAGCGCGGCCGCACCCTGTTTGTGCAGATGGTGCAGCTGACGCAGGTTCTCGCGGAGATTCTGGACACATTCTATAACCTGCAGGCAATGCAGAATGTGACGGCCGCAGGTCCGCAAGGTACGCAGCTCGTTTTGACGCTTGCTAAGCCCATTCAGTTGAAGCTGAAGGAGTGGTACTCGGCCCTGCCGGCTGCCGTGCGCATGGACTCGTCGCTGTCCTCGGGCGGGTCGACCAGCATCAGCGGAACCCGCTTGTCCAGCATCGGCTACCTCCACCTAGCGTACTTTGCAGCCGAGATCACCCTGCATCGCCGCATCATCCGGTCCATGACCTCGCCGACCGACTCCGCAGCCAGCACACCGCAGATGGCATCTTCCCCGACAATGCTTTCGAACAGCAGCAGCGCCGCTAACCTGTCCTCGAGTGCGGGCGGTGCTGAGCCGTATGTACAGCACATCTGCCGGTCGGCTGCCAAGGCACGTCTCATCTCGGCCATGGACTTTGTCAACCGTCTCACACCAAGCCACCTGCGCGCCTTCTGGTACTTTGCCTCCAAGACTAATTTTGCTCTGATCGGTACCTTTGGTAGTCTGCTGTGGGCGACATCGCCTGGTCGTGAGGAGGCTGAGTGGTACCGGCGGCGGCTGGGCGAGTACCGCTGGACGCTGTCTGTCAGCTCAAAGCCCGGTGAGGGTAAAGGCCTGACCAACTTTGCTATGGGCATGCTCGACATTAGCACCGGATTGCTTAAGACGCTTCCCGAGAAGCCGAGCTTCAGCCGGAGTGCAAGTGTCGTCGACATGGACGCCGCCCGCCGCCAGAGCATCCTGGCCCTGGGCGTCTCCGCGGCCGGCCTTGGCAGCGGTGCCACCAGCAGCTCCTTTGGTGGTGTCGGCGGTTACGGCAGCAGTTTCGGCGGTCTTCACAGCACGGACGCGAGCAACGCGCAGAGCCCCAAGAGCTCCGACGATAGCAGTGACGAGGGCGTGTACGCCAGCTTTGGCCCGTCCGGCATGGCGAACATTGCGGAGTAAGCGCCGGCGTGTGTTGTATCAACAACACAACGACATTGACGACGATAACAAACTACGACGAACGACGATGACGAAAACAAATTGCAAACGATAAGAGAAAGAAACGGACGGCAACGTTCATGAGGTGGGGATGCTGTTATGGTTTTGTTTTTTGGTGAAAGATATCCATTGGAGGACGATTGGGTTGTGCGCTATGACGAATGAACCACGGCCTTTTTCATTTTTTACTTTCATTTCCTTCTGGGAAGATACATCTCTTCGGGATGCAATTATGCTGGGCATGTAATACATGTCACGGCCGTTGGGGGGGGGATTTTGGTTTATATTTATATTTGTTGATTCTTTTTGGCTTGTCATTTTTTAGTCAACTTCCTTTTTCTTGGCTGGATTCTTCAAAGATATCCCACATAACGTTTCTTGTCATTAACCTCTAATGTTTTCGTTTCTCTCGATACCAAAAGATGCATAGACAGTTGGGACTCTGGGACTTTGGGCATTGGGCTTTTTTTTTCATCTCATTTCTTATATCTGCTTTGGGTTTTCAATCGTCACTCTTCTGGGCTCGCACACTTCCCTCGCTTTTGGCTTTCCTTGGATTTTGTTTTGCAAATCTCGATATTTATTTTTGACTGCCTCTACTACCTCGATAATTGCTTCTACATTTGGATGCCAATAGTCCGTCCTAGACTTGTGATTACCATACCCACCGCGTTATGCGCACTATGCATACAATTTATTGGAAATAATGTGTACATCGATCCGCTACTCGACAAATCATACCACACTTTCGCATTGCGGCCTCCGGCAGGGCTTTTCGCGCAAGAGATAGATGGTCAGAAGATGCAAAGCTGGGCGAACGTGTTTCTCCTTTTCACTTTAATTCTCTGGTAAGTGGTTTCAGTGAGAGAAATGCAGATACAAATGGATTGCAGAACAAATACCGGCGCAGGATTCCTGGCTAACCGAGACACCACACAAAAAATGCTGAGCGAAACACGACTCACTTAAACTCACCAAAAAAGAAAAGAAAAGCTCAGACCTGAACAGACGCGGCACGGAAGAACTGCCTCCTCGCCACGGCACGCTCCCTTATGAAGGGCTGCTGAGTATGTCTCGCCAAAAAAAGGTCTTTTTGATCTTTATGACATGCCGCGCCAAAGACATAAGGAAAGGGAGCGCGCCGACGCGGAATGCTGTCGCGTGTACTCCGTAGTTCGTAAGCGAACGCCTTCTTTGACCTTCGCCATGCGGAACACGACTCCGAAGCAGCACAGAAAAACGTCAGAACACGACAAAAATACCACGGGAACACGACAGGCGACATGCAGGCACTTTATCGACGGCATTCTTGTGGATCGTCTTTGAGAAAGACAAAGAGGCCTTGGCGAAACACCTCTTCCGCTCTTGTGTCAGATAAAATAATAAAACGTCTTTCCGTTTCTCGTTTTTCGTCTCTTGCCTCTCGCCTCTTGCCTCCCATCGAAGAAGACGATCGATGTCAGTCAGAGTGTAAGCGCCATGATCGAAGAGATGGAGCGGAGGATATGCTGCGATGGCTTTGATATGCAGTGGACCTGCCGTTTACCCCTGTCGTGTTCTTCTCTGCTCTGCTTTTTGTCTGCCTTTTTCTGTTCTGTTTTTCCTCTTTTCCTTCTATTTGGTGTTTGGTTGGCCTCCCTTTGACGATTTTTTACGTGCGGCCTGGCCCGCAAAGTGATGTGCAAGTGATTACCCCTTGCCAAAAACGTGTCTCTTTCTGGGCATATCTTCTGCGGCGCCCCCTTCTCTCCTTAGTTTTCCATTTTGCTTTTCGCGTGTGGCTAACAAATCACAAAATTGTGCTCAGGGGTGCAGCCGTTCCAGTCTAGCGGGAGAGAAGGGCGAAGGGCGAAATGCAGAACAAGGACAGCACTGCGAGAGCGTAACCTTGTTTTTCTCTCCTTTGGGGTGCTAATCTTAACAACACGAGGGCTGCAGTCGCTGTCTTGGCATGAAGCAACGAAGCGTATCTCTCCTCTCCCACCGGCGCAAGAACGAAAGACGCTCCCCTCCTCACAGCTTTCACAAGCAAGCCAATGGCCCAAGCGCCCAAGCACCCAAGCACCCAAGACCTCGCATTATTGTGTGGTATCGAGTTCATTTCCCTTCTTCACCTTTTCCCCTTGGGGAGGGGGGCATGCAGCTGAGCGCTCGATGCTTTTCCGTGCACAACCAGGAGCAGGAGCAGGGGAATCAAGGCTATGTCTATCCTCTCGAGGCGTTTTGCGCCCGTTTGCTCAGCGACCCTGAGCGGTGTCATGAGGACGATGATGTCTTTGGATCTTTGACTGGTTGACTTGGCTGACTGGAAGATGCACGACGTATTTTCAGGGTTCGCATGCGTTCGCCGTTAATGCTTGGCATTGCTCGTCTTAGCCGCTCCCCTGCAGCCCTTGCAAGCCCTGACCCCTCGTGGCGGTACACACCCGCCCTGCTGATGCGCACTTTGTCTTTCCCCCTTCCCTCTTTTGGGTTGTTACGGCCGCTCTTGCATCTTTGCAGTTCGTATTCTGCGAGGTCCGGGGTAAAATGACATTGCGTTTGCAGAGAATCTCACGACAGTCCAAACAAATGAAACAGCTGCTCAAGTCGGTCAAGCCTGTCGTCTCATCTTTCATCTCCGTCGGCAAGCAAATACGAACGACCGGCAATAATCAGAGACACGGGGACGGCGGATATCGATGGCGATGGCGATGTCGATGTCGAAACAAAAAAAGGCGAACCCCAAGGCGAGTCCCAAGCGAGACAGGGCGATCTGTTCGAGAAGCGCCCAGGCCTAGGCCATTCAAAGACCCTTGAAAAGACTTTTGGACGCCAAAAATATTCAAAGCAAACCCAAGTCGCGTACGAACTACAGGCGTCCCTGGCTTGTCCTTCTTGTCTGTTCAGTCTCCACCCGCGCCGCCCGCCGCTCGCCCAGTTGCAGTTGGTCTAGCTCCGGTGCCCGACACAGGCTGGCCTCGTCGGGCTCTTTTTGCGAACTACACAGTACTCTGTAACAATTCGAGATATGCCCAGGACTGGCGTTGACGCCGCTCATCGTTCAGGGGAGATTTTCCTTTGACCAACGGGTGTGGGGCACGGCGGCACCAGTCTTTGAGCAGCTGGGACGGTTCCGGCGGTCTAGACTGTTGCGGTCCAGACTGGGACTGGCGAGCGAAGCTATTGACTATTGACGCAGGCCCCCCCTGTCACATTTAACGGGTTTATTGGGGTTAGCAGCATACAAGGTCCAGACCCTCTGCTAAAGTCGGCAAGTCTAAACATATCAGAGGCGTCCCCTGTCTGGCCAGTCGCGTGTGGTGTGGCACATCTCAGCCCCAGGTACGTCGTACGTCGTACCTGAAAGCAGTCAAGAAGGTAAACAGCAGAGAAAAGGTGCAAACGAGAGAAAACAGACGATGCCCAAAGAGGTAATGGGCAATGCATCCAATCGAGAGAGAGAAAAGGGAAAAGACGGGAAAGAGGGGAAATGAAGGGAGAAATCAAAGAATCTAAAGAAAGAGGTTCCAAGGGACAGCACATGAGGCCAACACGCTTTGCAGTCCACTGAATATGCTTTGGCCAGGGGCTGCCCAGGCTGCCGAGGGAGAACAAAACACACCACAAGGCTCAGGAACGGACAGCGAAGCAAGGGCAAAGGCACAAAAACGTGCCGTCTCTGACTCCGTTCGTGTACGTTCGTATGGGAAGCGGGATACTGAGAGAAAAAGACGGCGATGATATGGGCCAAGACGTGACTGCTACGGAGGGCCTCAGCTCCTCAGAAAAAGCTCTGTCTCCTCTCCCTCGTGACTTTTCTTCTTTTCGTCCCCCCTTTCTTTCTCTCTCTACTTTTTTTTTCTCTCTTCTTTTTTTCTTTTGTCTTCTTTCTTTCTTCTTTTTTTCTTCTCTCTTGCATTCCAGATCAGACCTATTCTGCTGCAAGCTGACGACGCTCCCTTTTTGTGTTGGAGCCGCTTTTTTGCCTTTTCGAAGCCTGGAACCCTCTGTTCCGCTTCCCTCACGCTCCTTTTTTTGCACTTTTTGCATACCGTCTCGGCTTCGTCCGTGTCTTTCCCTTTTGCCCCCTCCTCCTACTACCCTTCTGGTCACTCGGTCGTCTACTTTCAATAGTCTCTTGACTGTCCTTGACCGTTTGTGTTTGTTTGATTTATATCCATCACCCCACGCTCCTTTTTCTCTTTTTTCAGTCGTCTCGTTTCGACGTTTCTTTCCTTGTCCCTTACCCACGCTCCTTTTCTTCCTTTTCTTTTGATTTTCCCTCCTCCTCCCGGCATCCGGCAAGACTCTCCTTTACGTCAACCATACCGAAAAGAAACATGCCGGCCTCCAACGTCCTCACTCAGGTGCTGGTCCTGCTCGCGGCCATTGCCTTCCGCGAGGTCGCCGCCTTCCCGCTCTTCTACCGGCCCGGCGTGGCCTCGCGCGCCACCAGCGTCGGCGTCGTCGGCAACGTCCGCATCCCGACCGGCTACAAGAAGACACTCTTTTCGGACGGCTTTGCCGGCACCGTCGGCTCGCTGCCGTCGGCCGACCGCTGGACCATCGACACCGGCACGGCCTACCCCGGCGGCGCCTCCGCATGGGGCACCGGCGAGGTCGAGACCTACACCAAGAGCAACACCAACCTGGCCATCACCGCGGCCGGCACGCTTCTGATTACGCCCGTCAAGAAGACCGTGGGCACCAAGACCACCTGGACCTCGGGCCGCATCGAGTCCGTCAAGGCCTGGGACTTTTCGTGTGCTGTCGGCAAGAAGCTGCGCATCGAGTCGCGCCTCAAGCTCGGAGCCAACGCTGCCGCCTCGCAGCTCGGTATCTGGGCCGCCTTCTGGTCGCTCGGCTCCGCCTACCGCGGCAACTACAAGAACTGGCCCGCTGTCGGCGAAGTCGACATTCTCGAGTCGCTCAACGGCCAGGCCAAGGCCTGGGAGACGGTGCACTGCGGCACGGCCAGCGGCGGCCCTTGCAAGGAGACAACGGGCATCACGACCACCACTGGCTTTGCGCGCAACGCGTGGTACACGGCCGCCGTTGTGATTGACCGCAGCATGTCCAAGTCAGCCTCGACCTGGCAGTCGGAGACGATTACATGGCTCCTCAACGAGAGGGTCGTCTTTACTGTCAAGGCGACGACGGTCAACAACCAGGCCGCCTGGGTCGCCCTGGCACAGAACGCCAAGTTTTTGCTGTTCAACGTCGCGGTTGGCGGTGCCTTCCCGAACGCCGTTGCCGGCAAGACGACACCGACGACGGCCACGCTGGGCGGCGCTGGTTCCGGCATGGAAATTGACTACGTCGCTGTCTTCACGTCGTAGTCGATGTTGTACGAAGGCGTGTGTTTGCTTTTGATTTTGATTTCGTTGCGCTGTACTCGACTCTTCCGGCTGAGAATCTCGCCGTCTTGTTTGTCCTTTTCTTTTCATACCTCTTTTGCATTTTTTTCTGCCTTTTCTTTTCTGCATTTTCTTCAAATACTCCTTTAGACTATTTTCTTTTTTTTACTACTTGAATGTCGACTGCAGGCGTTTTTGGTTTGATCCACATTGAACATTGGGATACTCTGTACACTGTCCGTCATGTTTTGCAATATCCATCCATATTCATATCTTATTCTCATTCTCATTCTTATTCTTATTCTTATTCTTATTCTTTTCCTTATTCTTATCCACACATATAGAGGCGTCGGAAGAATCAAACAGAAAGTTGCAATCAAATAGGATCGTTCTGGTAATGTATAGTTTGTGTCTATTGAGATGCAATGTAATGTGGCTGTGGTATATCGTACAAGCTTTTTTGTACTATCCCGGAGATTCATTCCCATAATATAAAGCCATTTCCCCATTTCCCTTTTTTCCCTTTTAACGCCGTAGTAAGCAGCGTATCACCAAAATCAGGCCGTCGCCGCCTTGCTGGACGAGACTCCCTCCACCTCCTCCATTTCTTCCACCTCTTCCACCTCTTCCACCTCTTCCACCTCCTCAGGAACCACTTTCTCGCCGGCCGCTGCTTCTGTATCCGCCAGCTCTTCTTCGCCCTCCAGCTCTGCAGCATCCGGCAGCAAATTCTGCTTGCTGCTGTCACGCCGCTCGCGTTGTTCGGCAATCTTGCGCAGAGCATCGGTGCGCTGCCGGTGGCGTTCAGGTACATACGTCAGGTTCTCCAGGTACTGCTGGATCTTTTGCTCCACAAGGCCCTTGACGTGGAAGGCGAGCTGCTGGCTGACAAAGACACCGACATAGCGGTAGCTGAGCCACAAGTAAAGACTAATGGCCTTGTGCAGGGCCTCGACGGCCAACAGGTAGCGGTTGGCGCCGCCAGGGTAGTCCTCGGACGCGATATCCAGGATCTCGAGGTTGATCTCGGGAATGTCCAGCAGCTCGCCGCCCCTCATCTCGGACACGCAGCGGGCATAGGCTTCGAGAACTTGGCGGTGGCCCGGGTCGCGCAGCGCGGTGGGCGCCGACAAGAAGATACAGCGGTCTTGAACAGACATGGGGTAGGGCTGGATGATGTCGGCAATGTCGACCGCTTCCTTGAGCCCGCACAACTGGAACAGATCCGAGGTCTGGGAGAGTTCGCGCATGCGCGAGATGATAAAGCTGAATGGCGTTTCGGGCGAGAAGTAGCGCGAGAACTGCTCAATAGCAAACACTGGCGGCTGGATGCCGGCATGTTTGAGAGGCTCCGCATCGGCCTCAAAGGCGTTCGCCACAGTCGACAGGTCCTCGTCTTCGAGCGTCGTCACAAACCCCGCAGTGCCTGATTTCTTCGCGGCGTCAGCAGCTGGCGTGGCCGCTACTTGGTCTGCGCTGTCTGCGTCGCCTTGGCTCGAGTCCTCCTTGATGGCTGCCGCGGCTGTCCGGAAACGACCGGCACGGCCGCCAATCTGCTTGACCTCGGGAATAGTCAAGTGCCGGAAGTTGATGCCGTCGTGCTTGGTCGCCGTCTCAAAAATGACACGCTTGATCTCGAGGTTCAGGCCCATGCCAATGGCATCACTGGCCACTAGAAAATCGTAGTCGTTGTCCGGATCGTTGAATAGCGCCGCTTGCTGCGCACGTGTCTCGGGCGGCAGCGAGCCGTACACAATGGCACAACGGCGGCCCGTGGCGCTCTCAATACCGGCCTTCAGACTGTGCAGGGCCACGCGCGAAAAGGACACCACGGCATCGCCCTTGCGCAGATTGGAAAAGTCACCCTTCAAACTCTCCTTCATCGTCTGCAGTCCGCTCAAACGCTCGTACTTGTGCACTATGCACTTGTCGCCGATACGCGCGCAGAGTGCTTTGATCAGGTTGACGGCACGCTCCTCGCCGCAGAGGTGCACCTCACGCGCCTGCACGCCCAGAAACGCCTGCGTCCATGCCCAGCCGCGGTCCATGTCGGCAATCATCTGGATCTCGTCAATGACAGCCACGTCGACGCGCTTGTTGAGCGGTGTCATCTCGACCGTGCAACTCTGGAAATACGTGTCGGCCACGCCGCCGCCACCCATGGCTGCCATGGCGCTCAGCGGGTCGGCCGGGTCCATGGGTGTGCCGTCCGCGTTGGGGAACCGCTGCTCCTCGCCAGTAATCAGCGCACACGGCCGGCCCTTGGCTACGAACCGGGTATAGATCTCGTGGGCCAACAACCGCAAGGGCCCGGCGTAGATGCCCGTCTTGGCGTTCTCGAGCGCCTGCAGCGCACGGTACGTCTTGCCCGAGTTGGTGGGGCCGACGTGCAGGTGGATAGTTCGCTGCATGGTGCGTGTGGATGGATACCACTCGTAGGGGAAACGGAAGTCGGCAATGTTTTCCTGCAGCGTGTTGACGGCGGGTGTCAGGTTTGGGCGCAAGATGAAACTCTGGAAAGCGTAACGCAGCTCCTTCGCCAGCCCCGTCGTGTCGCCGCGCACAAAGGCATTGCGCAGGCTCCAAAATAACGGGTTTTCTTGGCGGCCTGTCGATCGCCGGTGTTGCGCTAGGTACATGCTCTGGGCCATGGCCGTACGGAACAGCTTGGCCTGGCGGTCAAGATCTGACTGGCTGTGGATGCCAAACGCCTGCATCGCGGGGCTGTTCGGCTCCCAATCTCCCAGCTCTCGGAGCATCATCGTGAAGCGGCTGTCGACAAGAGCGCCAAACAAGCTGAATTTCCGTGCCTCGTCGCGCGTGTCGCCTGTATATGCAGCCTTGCCAAGCCGCCCAGAGTGTGTTTGTTGGCCCGCAGACACCCGAGGCCGCCGGCTGCCGCTGCCACTGCCACTGCCACTGCTGCCAGCGCCTCGCCAGTTTTTGGCTTTCGACTTGGAGTTTGGAGTTCGCTTCGGTCCAGGATCGTTGGCAGGGTCCAGATCGCGCCGCATATCGTTGAGTTGCTCGTTTTTGGGAGGCCTCATTGCTCGATCCGACCGCTAAACACCAATGTCAGTCCATGTTCTTGTTATTTTGGCTTCTTGCTTCCTTTCTTGTCGTTTCTTCCTGCGCTTTTCGGTATTTTCAGCCTTCAGAGCCTCTAGCCTCTCTGCAAACGTACGTTTCTTGTGAGCATTCCTCCGAGAGATACACTGTAGGCGCGCACAACGTGCATGGCGCAGGGCGACCGGGCCCGCACCGAGTCGAGAAGTGCGTTCATGGCCGGAGGGTGGGAGAGGGAATGTGTCGGGTTTGGCGTCGATAATCGGTCATGTCGGGTGCCGAGAGACGGTGGGAGGAGAAGTAGGAAAGGGGTAAACAATAAAAACAGGAAAGCTGTTGCAGGCTCGTCCCCTCTTGCCTGTTTTTGTCGCTTTGTTGAGAGGAAGGCGCAAAACGTACGAAGATGTTGAAAAGGAAGGAACGATGTTCAATGTATGCACATTCTGATCTTTTTAGTGGAACCAGGCCCAGTCCCTTGCCACGAGAGCTGGGAGCTAGCCGGTCGTTGTACGCCAGGCCAATAAGAGTGCGCTAAATGCATAAAAGTGGGACGCTGTGTACAGTGCAAGTGAGGTCAACGTCAACTCATTGGTGATGGTCGTTTTCAACATTCAGAGTATCAATTTTTTTTTATGCTTAAAATTTTAATTAATACAGTTATTGACTTATTGGTTTATTTGGATTTTTGGTCTCGTTTTCGATTTGTTATTTACGTTTTTTTACTCACGAGGTATTTTGTTCTTTGTAAAAAAAAAAGAGAAAAAAAAACTGTTTTCTGATACATAACAGTCTCTAGTTGCAAGGACATCTTAAGCTTTATATTATCAATTTACAGCTACGCGGGGAGCTAAGTTTGAAGCCGTATGTGATTTTCTAAAAGGCAACTTTTAACCATCAATCTCGCCGTCTTTTGCCGCCCTCATTTCATGCAGTTTGGCACCACAGAGACACAGACTAGACATCACGAAAAGCCCACCACAGACTCCAATGGGAATGGCGTATGCCTCAGGCCCGTCTTTGTGAAGATGGCCCCGTGCGTAGCTCAGCAGTCCGATGGCTGAAGGGCTCGAAAAGGCCGCCGAGGGGGCCACAGCCAGCCAGAACATGGCCAATGCCGAGCCTGACCGAGCTGTACCTACCATCTCGACCGTCACTGGTGCGGCAGCCACCCAAACGGCACCGCCCGTGCAGCCCTGAACGAGAGCAAACACAGCCATCGGTGCAAACGATCGTGCAGGCAGCCAGATGGCCCAGCACGAGATACCTGCTAAAGCATTCAAAAGGATGGCAACATTGATACGGCCACCCACATCAAGAAGAAGGCCAGTCAAGGGACGGCCAACGAGAAAGCCGGCGGCCAGCAGAGACTGCAGTGCAGCGGCTTGGGTCTGTGAGAGACCTAGTCCGCCGGTTGCGTAAGATGCAATCGTGTACATGCAGATGCAATAACCCATCACTGATGTTGTTAGCTGTGGTAGGTTTTCTTATGATTGTTGAGGATGACCTACTTGCTGAAAAGCCCCATGTCCATACCCAGACATATCCGGGGTGGTACAGCCAACGGAGCTGCAGACGCTCCAGCCGGCGACCGGACTCAACAGGGCCCTGCTTGAGGAGACAAAGGCATGGTATGAGAATGGCGGCCGAAATACATCCGTTTACGATGAGGGCCTTTTTTAAAGACAACGCTTCAATAAGCAGTCGTGTTGTGTTGGACAATATGAGTCCACCAAGACCTGAGCCGGCATTTGCGAGACCCTGTGCTAGGCCGAGCCGTCTGTCAAACCATTGGACGAGTATGGCTTGCGATGAGAGGAGGATCTGAAACGTTAGTTGTGGGGATGAGGAGGAGATAGACTTCTGTTTCGGTTTGACGTACAGGTCCAAGACCTGATATATGTTAGGCATTTATCAAATAAGCAGTAGCTCTTTAGGAGTGTCAAACTTACCAATACCAAAAACTAGGCCTTGGCAAACAAGGTAGGCACCAAATGAGGTACAGATACCAGCAAGACACTGGCCCAGTACGACACCGATAACTCCTGGCATGATAGGTTAGATAACTAGTACTGAGATATGAAATATGAAGTGGCTGGGTAGCCAGTCTTACCGATGGCGAATGGCACGCGAAAGCCAAACTTATTGATGAGAAAGTTGATAAGTGGTGCTGAGAGGAGGGCAAGTGCTATTGACAGGCCACCAACAAATCCATAACGTAGTGGTGTGCCGCCAGGGATGTAGTCATGCTCTATGAGAAAGGAGACATAGACTCCATAAGTTGTGTTGATGCCTATGTTGTTAGTGGCTGTAAAATAATCTAGAGATCAGTTTAGCAAACGTACCCCATGATACGGAGAAACAGGCTAGAATTGCCCCAACAATAACCCATGCATATCCCTCATCAGCCCCCTTGACTATTTTATGGCTGACCTGGTCGGAGTCTGAACCAGTCTCAAGGTTGACGCCTGGACATGGCTGGGCAGGTGCTTCTGGAACTGTCATAACGAATGAGAAAAGATCAGAACCAAATGAGTCCTTGGCGTTGGCGCCAATTGTGAGCAATAATCAAACAAATCGAATCGATGAGTATCGAGTTTCAAAAATGATAAAGCAAAAGATAACGAAAGATACTCCATTCATATAAAGTCAAAACAAAGCTTCTTCGAAGAGATATCCGTGAGAGACTCATAGTGAAAACATGTACGCCGTTCAGGTTTATTTTTAAAACGTAATAAAGGGATAAGGTATGGTTGGAAATATGGTTGGAAAAGTAGTGTTTTGAAATATTTTCCCATATCGTGATGGTCACTTTTTTTTTTCTCTTTTTTTCGTGTGAGACGATGACAATCGTGACTGATGGAAACTGGAGACCCGGACGGCGGGGCCCCCGATATCCTCGGAGCGCGATCATGTCGCCGTTTGACACATCTCACAGTAACTCTCAAATTGGAAAGCGAAAGCGGTGCCGTGGTAGTACGAGTAAGGACTGGCGAAGTTGAACCAAGCCAAGCCTGATACGACGAAACAAGCCGCCGACAGCCGCGCACACTCCGAGATAGGACTCGGCGGAGAGAGGCGTCCACAAAATGAGGAGAAGGAGGAGAGCAGACGATAAAAGACGGGGACAACAGAATGAATAGCAGTGGGAAAAAGTTTCACTTGAGATGATACTGTACTTGTTACTGTACTTTTGCACCTGATTTCCATACTTTGACGTGATGTTGTTGGACATATATGAGTAGACGGCGACCATACATTCTGTTTTGAAGGATTGAAGATAGCAAAAGCAGCAATCATCTGCATCTAGCTTGGGAATGCTGCTTCTGTGCTTATTTCCTCATTGTAGACTTTCTGTATGTTTTTTCCGTCAATCTTTCAGTGAACGGCGTTCATCAGGAAAAACAGAATCTTATGTTCTTGGAGGTGATTTGATCGACAAAAACTAGTGCTCATGACGTTGCGTGTAGACAAAAGGATGCTAAACATGGAACAAAAGAGGGATCCCTCGACCAAAGAAACAAAAGAGTACAGGATTAGATATCGCGATAGTTATCATGAGAATATCATATGCCGATGCAGTCGGTGACGGAAGGAACGACGAAGCGTTTCACCGGTCGGCTATTTGCACAGTACTCCCCTCAGCCGTTCTCTTTACCAGGCGTGAATGCGGAGACTGTACAATTAGCAGCAAATGTGGCCGTCCTGCAAGTCGGGCTTTCCAGAGCTAGCAAAATAAAGTGGGCCGTAGTTCGTACAGGATAAGGAAGCTGCCAAGGGCGAAGATAAGTGCTTTTTTTGCTTGAAGTACGTCGTAGACGCCGTTCGCGGGCAGGAGCGACCGTAGGAGCACCTCAGTCCTCTTTCCTTCATCCCACGCATTTACCACCAACCACCACGCTTCGCTGCAACCATACGATACAGTGCAGCAGCCACCAACCTGCTCCTTCCCTCTCAAGCCTCTCAGCTCCCCTCTCACTCACAAGCAGAACAAGTCACGAGTCACGCCTGCCCTTTTTGTTTGCACATCATTAATTACAGCCCCTCCTCTCTCGCCGTTCTTTCCCTGGTCTGCTTTGCCACTCGTCTTCTGCGCTCTTTCCCAAATTTGCGTCTGAACGGCGCACCTCCAGAACGCCGTTTTATTCCGCGCCTCCCTCATCGCCGGCGCACGGTTCCATAGCATTTTGTTCCCCTGTCGCATTGTCGTTGAGCAGTGAGCAAAGAGAAAGCTCTGGCCCAAAGGCCAAGCGGCCGGACCCTCCCCCTCTCACAGCTTACAGCCTACAGCCTCGCGCAGTCGGCTTCCTATTATTGGACGAGGGCGGGTGAGAAAAGCAGGCGTGATCTGCACTGGCCCGGGGGCTCCTTCCTGCCCTTCGACTTCTGACGGGCTACCGGGTGCGCGCCTTCCCTGGGCGTGGGCACCTGCAGAATGAGCAGCGGCAACAGCAACAACGCCAACAACGCCAACAACGGAAGCAGCAACCCCGTCTACTCCCGTGTGCGCGGCGAGCCACTGCCGCAGTCTTCCCAATCACAGCAACACACATCACAACATCGTGCTGTTCGCGATGCACGGCAGCAACACCAACAACAAACGTCCAATGCGCCACGGTTAAGGCCAGGACCAAACGAGAGTCATCCGGCACCGCTGCCACGGCCATCGGGAGACGACCGCCACCGTGATGGTGGTCAGCGCCGCGATTCTCGAGCTGAGACTGTCGACGACCGTGACCATGACCACGGCGACGATATGTCAACCCGGAACGATGCCGGCGACGGTGCCGGTGCCTCCGGTGCGGCTGGCTCTTCTTCCGGTGGAGGTGGTGCAGCAGCAGCCGCCGGGGCTGTGGCGGGAGCGGGCACAGCCAAGCCCGTAACAGCCTGCTTCAACTGCCGAGCATTGCGGCAAAAGTGCGACCGGAAGATGCCCTGCTCGCGCTGCACACTGCGTCACCGGCCCTGTCGATACCCGTCTGGCTCTAACCGCGGCCGCAAGCACGGCAACTCGTTTCTGCACAACACAAACTCGGCAACGGTGGACCGTCTCCTGTCTAGAATCGGCGAGACGGCCGAACGCGACCAGGTCGTCGCCGCACTGCTCAACTTTGCCGGCGCCAACCACCACACCCATCACGACACGTCAGCTGTGGCAGGTGCTGGTCGCTCTTCGTCTCTCTCGCCGTCTTCCCTGACCTCGCTCGCATCGCCTCCGCTCGGAACGCGGCCATCGACAACGGCTGGTGATGGCAGCATCACTACGACGACCACGACCGGCTCCAACACGATCAACGCCGCTAATGCAGTCGCCATGGCTGAGCCCGAGTTTCTGGCCTCACTCGTGTCGCCGCTGCACATCATGGCTGCCGCTATCACCGCCGATACGGCACCCTACTCGCCCGCGAACTTTATGAGCAACAAGTCGCACAAGAACGGGATTGACGAGCGCCTGTCACGGTACTTTGCGACCCAGACGTCCCACCAGCGGGACTGGCAGGTGCTGGCGACGCAGCCCATTGACAGCCCTTTGAAGCTGGAGACGACCACTTGTGACCCAGTGGCTGCACGCCTCATTGACCACGACGACGTCGTGTGGTACTTTAAACTGTTCTTCAAATACCGTAGCCCGCTTATCGGCCTGCTCGATCCTATCCTGCACACGCCCGAGTATGTGCATGCCACATCTTTTGTGCTCTTCTCGGCCCTCTGCGCGCTTGGTAGTGCCGTCTCTGACCGGCCTCGCGACCGTGTCGTCTACCCGGCCCTGCTATCACTGGCCGAGGGCAACATGAAGTGGGCCATTGCTGTTTGTGTCAAGTCGCTCGAGACCGTCCAGGCGATCATCATGATGCAATACTGGGCACCCGTCAGCCAGCGCCATTCCGATGACCCGTACTGGCTACGCCTCAGCCACGCCGTCCAGCTCGCCCGTGAACTCGGCATCCATCGTCCAGCGACCATTGCCGAGCAGGTCCACAACGCAGTATCGCAGATCCCCGGTGGTGCCACACCCGAGTTCCGCGAGCGCCTGTTCCGCAACTTTGAGCGTACCTGGCTCTACACGTTTATCTCTGACAAGAGTTTTGGTATCATCACGGGCCGCTCCATGGGTGTTGCTTGGAGGGAGATGCCTGCGTCTGCCTCGGAGTGGTGGCGGAAACCCATGACAGGCCCCGTCGACCGCATTGTCAGCGGCATCATTGAAATGCGCGGCCTGTTTCTGACGGCCATGGAGCAGCGCAAGCGCGTAGAAAACACCTTGTCGGCCGTCGAGCAGTGGCATGCCCAGACCTACCGTGTCCTCGAGCAGACCCGCAACACCCGCTGCGCCCCCTCACCCGACTGCCCCTACCTGTCGGTGCTCGCCTTTTACATGGACCACAGTATCATGGTCCTCAATGCCCAAGCCCTGCGCGACATGAGCGCCATTGACTTGACCGGCGCGTCCCCCGAGCTGCTGCACCTGTCCGCGCTGAACGTCGACATTGCCAGCCGCCTGCTCGACACCATGCTGCACGACCCGGTCTTGCTCGAGCTTATGGTCGGGGTTCACAACAACCAGCTTATCATGGTCTGCCACGCTGCCACTGAGATTCTGTATGCCATCCAGCGCGGCGGACTCTCGCTTGTCAAAGTAGACCAAGCAGCTGCTAAAGTGCGTGCCATCCCAGGCCACCTCGACCGTATTGCTGCGCGACTGCCGACAACCTCGGCCGCCCATCTGTACGCAAGCCTGTCGGCTTTTTTTGTGGTCCAGCTCGACAAGGTCGTGCGCAACAATGCCGAGCGGTACGGCGTGTCGGCCTCAGGCGGCGGTGCCAGCAGTGCCAACAACACGGAGGATCGCAGCATGGCGGCCGACTCGGATGACGAAGGTGATATTGAGAACAGGGAAGGCGATGCCGGCCAAGTTCCTGCCGTCATATCGCAGCCTCTTCTACAAGCCCAGCAGCAGCACCAACAGCAGCAACAGCAGCAACATCAACAACAGTCAACACAGCTTCAACTCCTGCAGCAACAGGCGCAGCAGCAACTGCAGGCCCAACAACAGCCCCTACAACCCCAACAACAAAGCTCCACTACATCTTCGTCTTTGCGTGCTTTAGACCGTATTATCGAACCGGACCAAGATTCGCTGCTGGCCGACTGGTGGAAGACGGTTGATGGCGGCCTGCTGGATCCGACCACGTGGATGGATATGGGCTTTTTGAGCTCTGAGCAGCCGATCCTGGGCTCGTCGTCGGCCACTGGCGGCAACACCGGCGACCCGCAGGGCGGTGTCGGCTTTAACCAGAGCATGTTTTAAATAGGAAATGTGACGGATGAGGGTGGACTCTGCGGAGTTCATACCCTACGTCAAATAATGTGTACGAGTACGATCTGTATTGTGTGTGCAATTTTTTTGTTATTGATATCAAAAGTTCGGAAGGATATGTACAGAAAATAGGATTAAAAAAAATAATACCCAAATTTCGTAACCACAAGAATGAACAGCCACCAAGAGAGTGGTGCTTGATAACGGGCTCTTATCTCTTCCGGCTCTCGGTCTATTCAGAGGCGTCTCTCGGGCCGCCTTTTGCGCGGCCCGCTCCCTTGGCCGTAGGAGAGTCATGCAGACCGGACTGTCTGCTGAACGGAGGCTTTTTTGGACCCGAATGAGGAAAGATATCAAAAGAACGGGGACGAAGGATTTCAAACATCAAAACCAGCCAATAAGCTTACTGGACTTATACGACGTTGTTATCGTTGTTTGTTGTGGAAGGAATGCCCAAATAGGGCAAAAGAGAGGCCTCTGAAAATAGACGCCGTCTTAGCGGACGCCGTCTTACGCCCAGCCCAACTCCACCACACTTATCCTCGACTTACACGGACGACAAACAACACGCACAGTCCCATACAAGTCCCATAGGACGATAAGGTCGAGGAAAGAAGACGGCGAATTCGATCTCTTGCCCGTCTTCTCTCTCCCTCCCTCTCTCTCATTTTCATTCTACGGAGTACTTTCCTATTTTCTTACTCCTATTCTTGCTCTCACCTACTCTTTCTTGCATTGTGTTATCTCTCGCCAACCTACTATCAGACGCATACACATCTTCGCCCAGACCATTCGCCGTTTTCGTTATCGGCAACCTACCATCAAGGGACGACAAACACTGAGGAGTTATCGACGACAGCTCTACTAGCTCCACACGAGGAAGACGGCGGCCACTCCATAATGGCGAGCCCGACGAAGAAAAGACCAACCCAGGGAGGGAAACGAACGGCAATAGAAGGAGGGGTGATGGGAGATACTGTAGGACGGCGATGAAGAAGCACACTTCTATCATGTGTAATCGATAACAAGTGGACATGACTCGCCGGCCGTCGATACGAAAAAAAAGATACGACACCGGACGTGGACACGATATATCTTGATGCATCTCTCTTCATATCGAATATTCTCACGAGCGAACATCATCAACAACATATCGTTCCGACTTACCATTGTATACACCAAACCATCCTTCATCACACATCAACATCGTCAAAGACCTACCTTCACACCACACAACAGCACTCCACGTCACAAACCATCGACATGGCACCCGGAGCTGTTCTGGAGACGGCCGCCGTCATCCCGTCCGGGACGGCAGGCATCCTCAAAAAAAATCTTGTCAAGACGGCAGTCGCAGAGATCGCTCCAGCAACTCCTCTCACATCCAAGGATGCCCTCGACGCCGCCATCGCCCGCTACACGGCAGCCAACCCGCGATCCCTTGAACTGCACAAGCTCGCTACCGAGAGCATGCCCGGCGGCAATACCCGCACTCAGCTGCACACATCGCCGTTCCCGCTGTGCATGAAGTCCGGCAAGGGATACCAGCTGACGTCTGAAGACGGCGTGACGTACACAGACTTTGTGGGCGAGCTGACGGCTGCCGTGTACGGCCACTCGCACCCCGTCATTGTGTCGTCGCTGCTGACGACGGTCACGACTGTCGGCGTCAACCTGGGCGCGACTATTGCCCAGGAGCATGTCCATGCGTCGGCCATGTGCGAGCGTTTTAGTTTGGACCGCATCCGGTTTACCAACTGCGGCACCGAGGCCAATCTGCACGCGCTGGCGGGTGCGCGTGCCTATACGGGCAAGCGCAAGGTGGTTGTGTTTGCGGGTGGCTACCACGGCGGCGTGTTGATGTTTGCTGGTGGTGCACCGGCCGTCAATAACGTGGACCGGGACGACTTTATCATTGCACGGTACAACGACGTGGCGAGCGCGCAGGCGGCGATTGCGCAGGAGGGCGTGGCGGCCGTGTTGGTGGAGGGCATGCAGGGCGGACCTGGTGCGGTGCCGGGCTCGAGAGAGTTCCTCAAGGGTATCGAAACGGCAGCCAAGGAGGTGAGTGACCAAAAGACAATGCCTCCCTCGAGGTCGTGTATGTTGAGTCGTTGCTAACTGTCGTTCATAGGCCGGCGTTGTTTTCATTCTCGATGAAGTCATGACATCGCGCGTGGCACCCGGCGGCCTCGCCGAGCTTCACGACCTGCACCCCGACATGAAATCCTTCGGCAAGTACCTGGGCGGTGGCCTGGCCTTTGGTGCTTTTGGCGGCCGTGCCGATATTATGGCGACGTACGACCCTCGGCCGCAGCCCGCAGCAGCAACCGGCGCATCGCCCACCTTCCTCACGCACCACGGCACGTTTAACAACAACACGCTCGCCATGTATGTCGGCCACGCTGGCCTGACCGAGGTCTACACACCCGAAGTGTGCACGGCCTTCAACACCATGGGCACCGACTGGCTGCGCGACCTGGCTGCTGTGACGGCCGGCACCAAGATGTGCTTCACGGGCGTGGGCACCGTGCTGGGCTCGCACTTCACGGCGACGGGCCTGCAGACGATTGAGCGCGAGACGGCCGAGGACTGGACACTCAAGGAGCTGTTCTGGTTCGAGATGATGGAGGACGGGTTCTGGATCACGCGGCGCGGCAGCATTGCGCTGTGCTTGGGCACGCCGGCGAGCGAGCTGCAGCGGTTTGTGGCGTGCGTGGCGGCGTTCCTGGAGCGGCACGCGGACCTGGTGGCTGTTGAGAGCTCATAGAATGACAACGAGCGAGGGCAGAGGAGATCCGGTGAAGGAACGAGACGGAGGAACGACAAGGAGAGCGGTCGGCGAACTGAAGATGTATTTGGCAAGGTTGCGATGTCGTTGATGGGCTCTTGTCTTTGATGTTGGGCAGGATTGGATGTTTTGTGGCTGTTGTTGGGCCTGGCCTGACCCGATTCTGAGTGATGCCCTTGGCATGGTGCCGAGTGTTGGCGTTTGTTTGGTCTTGTGGTCTTTTGGTCTTTTGGTCTTTTGGTCTTTTGGTCTTTTGGTCTTTTGGTCTTTTGGTCTTTTGGTCTTTTCTGTCTTTCATATTGCTGTTGTTTCGTGTCTTCCCTTCCCATCTCTTCTTGTCCCCGCTTCTCAATTGTTTCTCGATTGGGGAAGTCGCAGACTCGGGAGAGACAATCCAGACGAATCGAGTTTAAGCGAAATAAAGTCCTTAGTTATTCGAAAGTTTTCTTTCTTTTCAACAAGCGCGGCCATCCCGCCCATCGTTTCTGGAGTTTCTCGTGTCTTTTTTTTGTCTCCCCCGCGTTTTCCTTGTTTTTGATGTGCGCTTGGTGCGCCTTCTTCCTGCACTTCTGGTGCATTTCTGCAAAGTTGTCGTTCCCAAGATTGCATCCCAGGCTTGCATCTTTCTGCATCTTCTGCATCTTTTTGCAGCTCTGTGTATCACGCCCCCAATGCCAGCTTGGCAGCCGAACCACGCTCAACACTGCTCCAATAGCAAGCTGGAAGAACAAAGCAGGGACTGTCTCCTAGGAGTTGGAACTCTTTTCAGTCTTTTGGCATGCTCTGAGACTCTTTTGCACTCCTTTGGGGAGTAGCTTCGCTCGTCTCAAAAGGCTTGGACGATTGCAACAAAAAAGGGTTGATGAGCAAATAACGCCACAGTGGACAGAGCGCGGTGAGGGGGAAGCTCAGAATGGTAGCGAGGAACAGGTGCGTGGTGGTGACTGCAGGAAGACGACAGCAAAAAGAGAAGAAAAAGTGTGAAAGGAGGGTTTAGAGCTCACAGGATCGAAGCTCCAAAACGAAGCTTAAACTTGGCGCCAATTCGACGACGAACAAGGCAAGAGCAACAAGCGTTGGGGGCAGGCAAGTGCCCACCCAGTGGACTGCAGCTCTGCAGCTTTAGCAAGGCGCACCAAGCGCACCTTCCTGGCAATACATGGGGGCCCCGTAAGGCGTCATCGCACCTTTACGTAACGCCCGCAAGCCCGCCCTGGCAGGGTCCAGTAAAACTGAGTAAAACCGAGTTGAAGTGAGTCGAAGTGAGTCGAAGTGAGTTGAAAGCCCTGTAACGCACTAACAAGGGCCCTAGCCAATGACGGTAGCCGCCGATGACGAGCTCGACGGGCTGACCGCCAGGCACGTCCAGACCACCTGAGGGATATGTTTGATGGGTTAGTTTTTTGTTTTTTGTTTTATGTTTACTTTTGTTTTCTGCATTCCCTTTTATTTCATTGCATCTGATCCAAAGACAAAGGATGCAATACGGGCTAAATAGAGAGTGCCCAGACGCCACGAGTTTTTCCAGTTTGTGGTGTGGCCAATCGTGCCTTCCGGTTTCTGGTATAAGTCTGCTGGCGGTCAAAGCCTCTGCACGCGGGCAAGGTAAGAACGATCCATGGGATAATAGTGGACAGGAGCGAGCGTGGGGAGCGCATGCGTTTTGGCGTCGAATTGTGACGCTGCAAACACACTTGGAAGGAAGGCACGGTGCAAGAAGTGGAGTCGTAGTTCGGCAGGTCTTTGTGCGCGCCGAACGAACTCTGACAGCAGGAAGTCTCTGCGATGGCGTGCTTTGGATCTTTGAGAGGCAAGAACGATCAACAGAATCAACAGACAAAAAGATAACAGACAGGGAGGAGGGTTAGTCGTCGTAATTTTTACGTGTTGGAAGGAGCAATACAACAAAAGAGGCACGTGAGAGAGCAAGCACGAAATCGACCTAGAAAATGGAGAAGCCTCAAAAATTAAGTCACAATATAAAACCAAATAAAAAAACCCGAGAAGCAGAACAAACAACCTTGACAACCCTCGGCCACCAACTGTTCGTGACAGCCAGAAGCCAGACACGCCAGACGAATGTAAAAAGAGGGTCGCTCCCGTTGCACCAGACCCGCGTGCGTTTCCCTTTTCCTGCTCTTTTACTCTATTATTTTCCCTTTACGCATATTTTCTACAGTCTCTTTCCCTTCCCCTGTTTTCTTGCTTTTCTTTTTCTTCATCTAATCTCCCTCCCCAGATCATCCTTCCCACGTTTCTCACCCATTCCACCTCTCTTACATCCTCTCTCTCGGTCGCCGCTGCCGCTCCTCTCTTATCGAGTATTCCTAGTCTCGCAGTCTTGGCGCCGTCTTTGTCTTGCAGAACGGCTTTTTGCGCTCGAGATAACAGCTGTGGAGAGCGCCGCCGCGTCCTTCTGCCCCTGCTCTGATAAGAGAGCACACCAAAAGCACACCCAAACCACGCAAACAACGCGCTCTTCCTCGACCACGGCGTCTTGCTGATATGCGGGCACGCCGTTCGAGTACGCCGTCTGCAGCTCTCTGACCGACTTACACCCACGGAGTACTGTGTAGCTTTTGCGACAAGCTCGAAAGCCCGTATCTCGAGCCTTGTCGATTGGCGCAAACAGCAATCAGCGGAGGAACAGAGCTGCAAGCAAGCTTATTTGCTTTGTGACAGATTCAGGGTCCCTTATAATAGACCGCCGATCCGAAGAAAAGGGAAAACAAATCAATAAAAAAAAAACAAAAAACAGCCATCAGAGCTGGAATGTGCTAAGCTGAGCTCTCTCGACTTGCGCAAGTTTGCTTCTTGGTGACACCACACCGGCATTATTTCCTACCCGGGCTCTCTGTCCTTGTATTCTTCTTTCTTTCTCTCTTCTCTTCTCGCTTCTGCCACGCGTTCACTATGGCATATCACGACCCCACGCCCAACGGCCACCACGGCCCCGGGCTGCTCAACGACGAAATCGGCATCGACTACCGCGCGCCCGACAGCAAAAAGGACATCGAACCCTACGGCAGCAATGACAGCCCGCACGACAAGCCGTCAGCCGATGAGGGCTCTACGGGCGACTTCCAGGCCATTGATCCCCACTCGGGCGTCAAGCGCGGCCTGAAGACGCGCCATCTGAGTATGATGGCCCTCGCTGGTATTATCGGCCCTGGTCTGCTCGTTGGTTCGGGCGGTGCGCTGTCTTCGGGTGGCCCTGCTGCCCTGATCATCGGTTTCGGTGTCATTGGCATCATTGCTTTCAGTATTATGCAGTCTCTCGGTGAGCTGACGACGCTGTACCCTTCGGGCGGTGCTTTCGTCACGCTGGCCGACCGGTTCGTCGACAAGGCTTTCGGTGTTGCGGTGGGCTGGAACTACTTTATCATCTGGTTCGCCGTGCTGGCCAACGAGTACAACACGATTACGAGCATTTTCTCGCTGTGGAGTGACAAGGTGCCCATCTGGGGCTACTTCTTGCTCTTCTGGTCGGCGTTTATGGCTTTCCAGCTGCTCGGTGTCGAGGCCTTTGGTGAGGCCGAGTTCTGGCTGGCGCTGATCAAGCTTGCCGGTCTGGTTGCCTACTTCTTCTTCTCCATCATCTATGTCAGCGGCGGCATCAAGGGCACCCCGGGCATTGGCGCGAAGTACTGGCACGATCCAGGCGCGTTCCCGCACGGCTTCCGTGGTGTGGCTACGGTGTTTGTCTTCTGCTCGACGTTCTACGCCGGTGTCGAGTCGATTGCCGTCGCGGCTACCGAGACCAAGAACCCAGGTGTCGCTGTCCCGCGTGCCATTCGCCAGGTGTTTTGGCGCATCATCTTCGTCTACATGGGCTCTGCCATCTTCTTCGGCCTGACCTGCTCTGCCACCGCCGATGGCCTTATCAACGGCGCCAGCAAGGCCCTCAAGTCGCCCATGACGATTGCCATCCAGAACGCCGGCTGGCACTCGGGCGTCCACCTGATCAACGCTTTTATTTTCGTGACATGCCTGAGCGCCGTCAACTCGAGCATCTACATTGGCAGCCGCACACTGCTCTTCATGGCGCAGGACAGCAAGGCCCCCAAGTTCCTGGGCTGGACCAGTAAGCGCGGTGTGCCCATCCCAGCCATTGTGCTGACCAACGCCTGCGGTGCTCTCAGTATGATGAACGTCTCGACCGGCGCCAGCAAGGCCTATGGCTACATTGTCAACCTGTCGGGTGTCTCGACCTTCCTCGTCTGGGGCGGTATCTCGCTCACGCACATCCGCTTCCGCTCCGCCTGGAAGGCCCAGGGTCACACCCCCGACGAGCTGCCTTTCCAGGCGCTGCTCTACCCCTGGAACGCCTACTTTGGTCTGTTTGCCAATGTCTTCTTGGCGCTTGTGCAGGGCTGGTCGTACCTGTCGCCCTTTGACGCCGGCAACTTTGTCGACGCCTACATTCTGCTGCCGCTCTTTGCCGTCATCTACTTTGGCTACAAGTTCATCTTCAAGACGCGCTTCTGGCGCGCCCACGAGATGGACCTGGTCTCGGGCCGCCGTCGCGATCTCGAGGAGGACAAGGAGATTTCCCGCGGCGACCTGGCCCCCGCGCCCTGGTACAAGCGTCTGTGGCAGAACTTTTAAGCGCGTCGCTTATCTCTTGGCAGGGAAGCCGGACATATCCCTTTTAAAAGCCGACTGTTTCCTCGGCCAGCTTGTGTGGATTGTCTGTTGATGTCATTCAGAATGGCTGGGTTTTCTAAAATTTCTGGATATTCCGCTTGAATTTGTTTCTTGTTTTCTTATTTCTTGTTCTCTTATTATTGTTCTCTTATTTTCTTTTTGAATTATATACCGGGGACACTGCAAAGCGTACTCTATTGTTGTACCGCTCAAGATCCTACTTGTATTTTTGTGAAGAACATCGATTGTGCTCATTATGACGACGTTGACCGTACCGTAAGATCTGTGAGACTCTTGTGCGACTTCCTTGTTGGGAAACTCGTCGTGTAAGGGACAGGATAGAACGAGTGAAAAAGAGACTGCACGTGTGCGAGCACGTTTTGTCACGTGTATCGAAGCGCTAATTGTGGGGACCGGTCTCCAACAAGGCCGACAAGGCCAAGCCAACGAGCCAGCCAAGGCAACTGCAACAAGCACCACATGGTCCACCAAAAGGGCACCAAGCTTCCTCCACCTAGCTATGTCGTACTCAGTAGCAATCGCAACGGCGACTCCAAGAACACGACGTGATCCCATTCCAACCACCCCCCTTATCCGTGTGCGACGGCCAGGAACGACGAGATCAAAGACGACACGTCCCGACGACAAACGAAATCGACGACGACCGACGAATCGGGAACTTTCAAATAACGAGACATTGATTTTGACCAAAGAAACATTGTCAAAGCTCGAAAACGAAGACGACACAGAAGAAGAAGAAGACACCCTAGCGGCAGCGGCCGTGTTGGTCGACAAGACGAGACGGCGCTGAAGTGGACAACAGGAGAGAAGCGCGCACGCAATGGCGTCCCGATCGTCGTCGTTTATGTCGTCTACGGCGATGGGCGGCGCAGGAGTTGGAGGAGTTGGAGGAGGAGGAGCTGGTGGAGGTCCTGGAAGTGTCGGATCCGGTCTTCACGTGCGACGACCATCGGTCAGTTCGCGATTGTCGTTTGCAGTCTCGACGGCCGAGCGCGGCGAGCACGACGAGGGCGCACCGGCAGCAGCGGCCGAGCACCAGCGGATCGAGGAAGAGATTGCCGAGATCAAGCGCTACGAGGATTTTACGACGATAGGTGAGACAAGTTCACGGCCCGGCTGTTCTATCGACTGTTCTATCAACTGTTCTATCAAGATACTCCTGCTAACACCATCCTAGACTGGGTGCAGGACGCAGCCCGCGAGCAGCTCCGGCGCAAGGCCCGACGGCGACACAATGCGAATCTCTACGACCACGGTCAGGTCGGCTGGCGGCACAAACTGTACGAATCCTACGACGCGGCGCAAGGCTGGATTGTCGTGACACTGATCGGCGTGGCCATTGGCCTCAACGCGGCGTTCCTCAACATCATTACCGAGTGGCTGTCGGACATCAAGCTGGGCTACTGCACGACGGCCTTTTACCTCAACGAGAGCTTTTGCTGCTGGGGCGAGGACAATGGCTGCGCGGACTGGCACCGCTGGACGGGCTTTGGGCCGGCCAACTATGTCTTGTACCTCATCTTTGCGACGGCGTTTGCCTTCACATCGGCAATCCTTGTGCGGTCGTACGCACCGTACGCGGCCGGTTCGGGTATTTCGGAGATCAAGTGCATTATTGCCGGGTTCACGATGAAGGGCTTCCTGGGCTTCTGGACACTGGCCATCAAGTCCGTGGCACTGCCGCTCGCTATTGCGTCTGGCCTGTCCGTTGGTAAAGAGGGCCCCAGTGTGCACTACGCCGTGTGCACGGGAAACGTCATTTCGCGCATGTTTGCCAAGTACCGGCGCAATGCGTCCAAGACGCGGGAGATTCTGTGCGCCTGTGCGGCAGCGGGTGTCGCCGTCGCCTTTGGCAGTCCCATTGGCGGTGTGCTCTTCTCGCTCGAGGAGATGGCCTCCTACTTCCCGCTCAAGACCTTGTGGCGCAGCTATTTCTGTGCCCTGGTTGCCACCGCCGTCCTCGCCGCCATGAACCCTTTCCGCACGGGGCAGCTCGTTATGTTCCAGGTGCACTACGATAGGTCGTGGCACTTCTTCGAGACGGTCTTTTACATTATTATCGGCATCTTTGGCGGCCTGTACGGCGCCTTTGTCATCAAGTGGAATCTGCGCGTGCAGGCCTTCCGCAAAAAGTACCTGGGCCAGCACGCTGTGCTCGAGGCCACGCTGCTGGCGGCGGTGACGGCCATTGTCTGCTACCCCAACGTATTTTTGAGAATCGACATGACGGAGAGCATGGAGATTCTGTTCTTGGAGTGCGAGGGCGCCGAGGACTACCAGGGGCTTTGTGAGGCGCCCCACCGCATGTGGAACATTGCCTCGCTCGTCGTGGCCACGCTGCTGCGCACGTTCTTGGTTATTGTTTCCTACGGCTGCAAAGTCCCCGCGGGCATCTTTGTGCCGTCCATGGCTATTGGCGCGTCCTTTGGTCGCACCGTCGGCATCATCGTGCAGGCCATCCACGAGGCATACCCGCAGAGCGTGTTTTTCGCGGCCTGCGAGCCCGACGTGCCATGCATCACACCCGGTACCTATGCCTTTTTGGGCGCCGCCGCCGCGCTCTCGGGCATCATGCATCTGACCGTGTCTGTTGTTGTCATCATGTTTGAGCTGACGGGCGCGCTCACGTACATTCTGCCAACCATGATTGTCGTTGGTGTCACCAAAGCTGTGAGCGACCTGTTTGGCAAGGGCGGCATTGCTGACCGCATGATCTGGTTCAGCGGCTTTCCCTTCCTCGACAACAAGGAGGAGCACAACTTTGGTGTGCCCGTCTCGCAGGCCATGAACAGCGATGTGACGGCACTGCCCGCCGCGGGCATGACACTGGCTGCGGTGGACCGTCTGCTGGCCCAGGGCAAATACCAGGGCTACCCGGTCGTCGAGGATGCCGAGACGCGCGTGCTGGTCGGCTACGTGGGGCGTACGGAGTTGCGCTACGCCGTCGACCGCTTCCGGCGCAATGCAGGGCCCCTGGATCCAGATACGCGCTGTGTATTCTTGCCGCCGGCCGAGCTGGCTGCTGCCGCCAACAATAGTGGACCTGCAGCCGCAGCGGCTGTCGGCGATGATGCTCTATTGACAGCACCCATGACGCCCGCGCTCACCGTCTTCCCCGATATGGCTGCAGTCAGCACCAGCGCCAACAGCGGCAGAAGAAGCCCCGGGGGGAACTCACCGGCTCACCCACCAACAACGACCGCCGTCGACTTCAGCCGCTACGTCGACCGCACACCTGTTACAGTCCACCCGCGCCTGCCCCTCGAAACCGTCATGGAGCTCTTCCGCAAGATTGGTCCTCGTGTCATTCTGATTGAACACCACGGCAAGCTCACGGGCCTCGTCACCGTCAAGGACTGTCTCAAGTACCAGTTCAAGGCCGAGGCGGCCGAGAACACACGTGCGGCGGGTACGCACGGCACAGACGAGAACGGCAGCAGTCCTGAAAACCAACAAGAGCAGCTCTGGCATGGAATGCAATGGCTGGCCGGCTGGGTGGCCGACCGTGTGAGCCGACTGACGGGTGGACGTATCCAGCTGGGCAGCGGAAACAATGGCAGCAGAAACAACGGCAGCGGCTATAATGACATTGGCCGGGGCAGTGGCGATCATGCGATCCTCGACGGCACAGAAGATGTCGACGACGAGGGCGTCGAGTTGGATACGAGGTAAATGGGAGTTTCCCGGCTTGTATTTCTTTTTATAGCGTTCGCACAAGACACAGGAAAGCGAGCTTCCATAGAAAGCCTGTCAAAAGGCCTGCAGAATGGAAGATGTCCGCTTCGGCAGACGTTTCAAACAGACAGTCAATGACTGAAGCACGAAAGGATCCAATGTCAAATTGCATGATGCCAGTCCCGTAGACCTCACCGTTTCTGCCCTTCTCTCAACACAAAGCTAATGATTTGCCATTTGTAGGGCGCAGGGCGCAAACCGTCGACTTGGCTGTCACCTTAAGACCTATCATCGACATCACCGACATCACTGACATGCTAGCGCTGGTCGTTGGGCGTGGGCGTGAAGGCGTGCTCCCCGCTTGTTGCTGAGTCTAAGTGGGCTGATGTCTGTTGGAGTCAAGAGAGCTCATATTGACAGATCCAAAGACGAGAGATGAGTTGTAAGTGGACTTTAAGTGGTCAACAGTCGTGCCTGCCGTCGTGCCTGCCGTCGTTGAGACTTGATGCTCCTTCCTCTGATCATTGATGTAGAAACCCCACATTTGGCTATAACCGCCCGCATTTACGCCCCGAGCGCACCTTCCGCGCTTTCACCTGGCAGTTTCCAGCTTCCAGGGGCTAGCATAGCTTATAACGAAATAGGAAGGCGAAGGCGGCGGGACCGGGGCCAAACTTTACTTGGTAAACGCAACTCGTGGGAAAAAAAGAATTTTACCGCAAATCGCCCCCTCAGCCAACTCCAAAGCACGACGTATTACGAACTACAGCAGAGAGCAGTTAGCCAAGCCCTAGAGCAGAAGTATTACAGACAGACCGCAGATCGGCCTCGGCCAGCCATTGGTGTCGATCAACGGCAGGAGACAAAACGAGACATAAACCTCAGCTTGTTTCCTTCACACTTGTTGACATCACCAGTTTTCTCGCTTTCTCTCGTTTTCTCTCTCAAAAATAGATACCCCGCCACATACCCCTCAAACCACCGAATATGGATGATAACGCCTTCCGCGAGGCCGCCACGGCCTCCATTGACGAGAGTAAGTTGGTTTGTGCCGGCAATACAGCTCCGACATCGCCAGCTCCGATGCCGAGCTGTAGCGTCTTCATTTCCCAGCATTGAGCCCAACTGACACACCCAGTCATCAAGTACTATGCCAGTCTCGGCGAGCGGCCCGTCGTCTCAACCGTCGAGCCGGGCTACCTCCGCAAGCTGCTGCCCGACGCCGCCCCCGAACAGGGCGAGGAGTGGAACGTCATCCGTCAGGACGTCGAGGACAAGATCGTGCCCGGTCTCACCCACTGGCAGTCGCCCAACTTCTTTGCTTTCTTCCCCTGTCCCGCCAGCTACCCTTCCATCTTGGGTGAGCTGTACTCGGCCACTTTCGCTGCTGCCGCCTTCAACTGGATTTGCAGCCCGGCCATCACAGAGCTTGAGACCGTCGTGCTCGACTGGCTGGCCCAGCTGCTTGGCCTGCCCGAGGAGTATCTGTCGACAGGCCCCACACGCGGTGGCGGCGTGATCCATGGCACAGCCTCAGAGGCGGTCATGACGGCCATGACGGCGGCGGCCGACAAGTACCTGCGGGCTGCTCTGGCGGCAGACCACTCCGGCTTTGAGGCGCTCTCCGAAGAGGAGAAGGAGGACTTGCGCGCTCTTCGCCGGTCTCGTCTTGTGGCCCTCGGTGGCGGCACGGCGCACACGTCTGCCAAGAAGGCTGCCCAGGTTTTGGGTCTGCGCTATCGCTCGGTACCGGCTCCTGCCGCCAATGGCTACTGCATCAACGGCGAGGGTCTGCGCGAGACCCTGGCCAAGGTCCGTGCCGCCGGCCTCGAGCCCTTTTTCTTGAGCACCACGTTCGGCACCACCGACACCTGTGCTGTCGACGACTATGCCAGCATCGTCGAGGTCCTCGATGCCGACCTCAAGACCCAGGTCGCTGCTGGCCGTGATGCTGCCGCGTCCGATATCTGGGTCCACATCGACGGCGCCTATGCCGGCTCTGCCCTCGTCGTGCCCGAGAACCGCGCCCTCATGTGCCCCGCGCCCCTCGACCCCTCCAAGGGCGCCGACTCTGAAGCCACGGGCACCGCCGTCCTCCGCCGCTTCCACTCCTTCAACATGAACATGCACAAGTGGCTCCTCACCAACTTTGACTGCTCCTGCCTCTTTGTGCGCGACCGCCGCTGGCTCGTCGATGCCCTGGGTGCCGATGCCCACTACTATAAGAACGACTACAGCGACGGCGGTCTGGTCACCGACTACCGCGACTGGCAGCTGCCCCTGGGCCGCCGCTTCCGCAGCTTGAAGGTCTGGTTCGTCCTGCGCACGTACGGTGGCGAGGGTCTGCGGGCGTACATCCGCCGGTCGATTTCGCTTGGCGAGAAGTTTGCCGACTCCCTCAAGGCGCGGCCCGACTTGTTTGAAATTATCACGGGCCCGCGGTTTGCCCTGACCGTTTTCCGCGCAGCCAAGCTGACGGCTGACGAGTCTCTCGAGGTCACGTCGGCACGCACGCGCCGGGTGTGCGAGCTGGTCAATGGCGGCGGCAAGATTTGGGTAACGGGCACGACGCTCGAGGGCGGTGTTGCGGCCATCCGTGTCATGACCGGCAACTTCTCGACGCACGCCGAGCACGTCGATGGCGCGAGCAAGATCTTTGTCGAGACGGCCGAGAAGGTCCTGGCCGAGGAGAAGACCAAGTCGGCGTAGACGCAAAGTTTCGAGTTAAACAGTGAGTCGGAGTAGAGCCAAAAGATGGAAGCGTTGGATAGACGTCAGCGTTGTACAATAGTTTCACATGGACGTCGTACATATTCCCCAACAAAAGATAAAAGAAGGATTATTCAAAAGAGTCCCAATTTTTGTTTCCCTTTGTTTTCAAAATAGGGTCAAAACATAATCATTAATGCCGTGCTCATTTACTGGCTTGCCATAAAACAGGCTATCGCAGTTGTACATAACCATCATAGCTTCCCATCCAAAGGGTTGTCTCCCCACGCATATCAATAAAATCAAAATCAAAATCCAAAACGCCCTCAAAAGGTCAAAAGTCATACATTCCAATGTTGGTACGCTCCTTGTGCAAAATCAAATACTGGCTCTCCGCGGCGCCATCGTCCGCCGCAGTGCCTTCTTCTCCTCCGTCTCCTCCATCAACGGGAGACGGCCGTCGTCGCGCAGCTTCTGCAGGAAATTCTGACCGTATTTGTACCCCACCTGCACAATCTCGTCAAACTTGCCAAATTCGAGTGTGCCGTAGTCGTCAATCGGTGGCCGCATGTACAGGCAACCAGGAAGCGTCTTGGCCCGCTCAAGGGCGTCCACACTGGACACGTACGCAAGACGCGCCTGGATCTCGGCCAGTGTCGGCGGGTTGGGCGTGGACGACAGCGGGTTCCACCGGTTCATGAATGCCCAGAAGCCAGACAGAGTGTCACCAAAGGCTTGGGGAGTATCATCGTCCAGAGCGCCCACGTCGACGGCAAATATAACGTCTGCACCAAGAGCCTTCATGTGCGAAACCGTCAAGTTATCAACATAGCCACCGTCCAGCAGCATGCTGCCCTCGTCACAGAGTGGGGGCAGCAGACCAGCAAGAGACATGGAGGCACGGACGTAGCGCCAGGCGTAGCCGCTCGTATGGAACTCGGCGCGGCTCTTGCTGATGTTTGTCGTGTTGCAGTAGTATTCGAGCCAGAAATCCTCAATCTGCGCCTTGCCAAACGACTTGTAGATTCCACGGTTGAACTCGTGACCGGTCGTGTACGACGCCGACGGGTAGGTCAGATCCAGCGCAAAACGCCAGACACTGGCCATACGGCCGGCAAATTTCTTGGACAACCCAAAGATGGGCACGACGTCAGCGTGGCGGGCGTAGAGAGCACCGACGAAGGCGCCCATCGATGTGCCACCAATCATGTCGATTGGAATGCCGGCATCCTCAAGAGCACGGATGATGCCGATCTGCGCGAGACCACGAGCACCTCCGCCGCCAAGAACGAGGCCGATGGATTTGCCACAGAGACGCCGTGCGAGGCGGTGGAAGTCGTCCTTGAAAGGAGCATCCGGGGCGTAAAAGGGACTGCGCCGGACCTTGCGGGATGTGTATTTCTGGATCTCGGCCTGGATGATCTGGACTCTCTCCTTGAGGCTGGGACCAAGCCGCTTGGGCGGTCGATGAATAGGCACCGCCTGAGAAGAGAAGGGCATCTGAACGTGGTGATGGCCGCCGTTGATCCAAACACGGTTCTTCAACCAAGAGCGTGTCGTGCCCGAGGCCGAATAGCGCTCGGCGTGAAGCAGCACCAAAAGCTTGCGTGCCGTCGACTTCATGCCCAACATGAAGCGCTCATACTCGCCAATCTCCGACGAGCCCTCGGCTAAACCAACAAGAAGAATGCAGTCGGCCTGTGTTATACAGGTCTGTGTCCAAGGCGAGTTGACGCTCGTGTCTGTCGATGGTACCATTGCTGTCAGCAAGCGTACAAAGATCATATGATGGAATGAGAGTCCAAGCAGAAAGGAAAAAAAGGTAAGATGCATAAGAGTCAGGAAAAAATTAGAGTTTAGTTAGCCATCATCGACGGCCGAAGCTCGCCTGTGGGACTGATAGTTTTCTCATCATTCAATGCCGGTGGGATCAAGGTGACCCATTAAAAAAAAAAGAAACAAAACGTGAACATAAGAGATCAAAAGACAATTAAGGCTTACCTGCAACGTAGACGACGAGACTATACTTCTCTTCTAGGTCGGCGAGATACTGGGAGAGCTTCAGTTTGCCCATTTTGTTGAAAGCGTGCTTTCCAAGATGGTTAAGAATGGCGGCCTGGTTGAGAGACGTTGCTCCATTGGGTGTTCCCACTTGGCCAAGAGCATTCATGAGCTTGTCGCCAAACTCTACGATTGGGACCCCGGCTGTGACGGGAAGAATAGCAACAGTCCGTAGATTGTCTGTAGAAGAGCCCTTCTCCATCGAATTGTTCGCCTTGCCATCGAGCATACTGAGAGCGGCAGACGGATTCTCCATGAGATTCCGCATCCGAGAGGCGATGATCTTTGAGATCTTGATCGTGATATTGGGATGTTCCTGGGCCAGACTGTTGAACAAGGTCCGCGGGAACTTGACCAGCTCAGTGTCCCGGATGGCGTGCAGAGTGCCGGAACGGGACGACTCGGTGAGCACCTCCAATTCACCGACGCTTTCACCCTGACCGAACTCGGCCAGGACACCAACGCGTCCCTCCTTCCGGTCATCAACCAAACGCAGACGGCCATTGAGGACAATGTAGATGGCCTCGCTTTCTTGGTTCTTGTGGAAGATGACCTGGCCGGCGTTGACTTGCAACCATTCCAGGGCAAAGTCAATGTGCAGGATCAGCCGAGGCAGTATGTTGGTGAGACGCTTGGCCATTGTAAGGAGAACGATGGGGTACCGGTCAACGATGCGCTCAAGTGATGCACGAGGCAGAAAGCCAACGTAGACATCTGTCTTGGCAACAACGTCAATGAACGAGCGGTACGACGAGACGGTGCCAATGTAGCCAGCAAGGCCACCAGGCTTGATGAGGGCGACACTCCGACGAGCCGACTTCGCCTTCTTTTTGCCTGTTGGCTTGGCAGCGCCGTTTTGTCCCAGGGACGACTGCTTGGCTGGCTTGTTCAGCCGTGCGCCAAAAGGATCAACATCCGCGTTAAAGGGCGAAGCCGACTGCGATCCGCCAGCCGAAGAGGACGACTGCAGAATGTCGCTCGATGTAGGCGCGCCGGCAGGCATACAGACATCAAGGAAGCCGTCGATGACGTAGTACAAACCAGGGTTGCGCTCGCCCTGTTCCACAAGTACGGAGCCCTTGGGGAAGAACACAATCTCAGCTTCATCAACCATGTCATGGGCCAAAGTTTGAACACTCGGGGGCGTGCTGGTCGTGGCACCGCCGGATGTCATGGACTCGGCATCGCCATCGGCTGAACCACCAAATGGGTCCATGAAGCCAAAAGCATTGGAGCTGTAAGTCCTCTGGCGGAAGTTCTCGTACGAACCAAGACGAGGCGATGCCTCAACCGACTCGGCCTCTCTCGGCGTGGCCGTGCTGGAGTTGAGGCCGATCGCCTTGAACATGCACTCCAAAACAGACTCCCGGAACACATTTTCTTCGTCCAGGCCCTCACGCGAGTCAATTGACATGCGGTTCTGTCTCTGGGTAGCAAACGGGTTGAACGACCTCTGCGCCAGAGGCGATATGGCCGGGTGTCCCTCGGTCTGGAACGGGTTCGAGCCAAACTGTGGCTCGGCCAGATCGGAAAGAGAGTTCGCAGCAAGATTAACATTGCTGGCCGTCATGTTTGGAGCCGTATTGGTAAGGAGGTCACCAGGGTTGTTGTTCGACGGGGAGCTGTGGTCCTGTGGACGAATGCTGGATGACGTAGCTGAGGACGAGGGCCGCTGTCTGGCAAGCGAGTGCAGAGCAGCTTCTTTGCGCAATGTCGTCACCGATCTCTTGCGACGGCCCGCAGCAGGGTTGTGAAGAGCAATGCCCTTGTCGGTCTCGTCCTCGCCAATCCGCTCACGCTCACGGTGGAACTTCTCCTTCACACGCTCCAGGGCATCACCACGCAGGAAGTTGGGCAGCTGACACATGGTGTACTTAATCATGTTCTCCTCGGTCTGCAGGACCTCTTCCGAGAGGCCCAAATAGTTGTATGCAGTAGCGAGCGTCACACGCTGGAAGCGGGAAAGGATCACATGCACAATATGCGACGTGGCCTTGGGGTAGATGCGGATGAGGCGGCGAAAGGCGCTTGCGGGAATGATTGCAATCGTCGTATCCACGGTTGCTCTGGCAATAATGTCAGGATGCACCGAGTTCGTGGTCATCCGTCTGGGAATGGGTCGCTGGGGGCGAGGCGGGTCCAATGTCATAGGAGGAACGTGAGGGAGGCCGGATCCAGCAGCCGACTGCTGACCAGATGCATCTTCTGTGTTGGCCGGCTCAGCAGTCAAGCCATCGGTACCATAAGCAGATGTCTTTGAGAGCGGGACACGCGGGTCTTGAGGTCCACGGAGAATTCCGCTTCCAGGAGGGCGAGGCATCGTGGGCCGGCTGCTCATGGCAGGAGTGGCAGGTGCGCTGTCGTCCTCGACGCGCAAGTTGATATCCTCGGTAAAAAGGGACATGAGAGAGAACAGAGAAGACATGGGAGCGCCGTTCCGAACCTCTGTGAGGAGCTGGTACCGCTGGTTTCCATAAGCGGGTGGCCCCTCATCGTCGTCGCTCGAGGCCGTCTCCAGCGATGGCCCGCGACGCGAGTCCACGTTTGCGCCACGGCGTTGTCCCGGGCCTGAGGACTTGACGAAGATCTCAACGAGACCATCAACGACAATACAGAAGCCCTTCTCTTCTTCCAGATCCAGGGTCTCGCCGGCAATGAGCTTTCGCGTCATCATGCTGCGGGTGAGCTCGTGAAAGACGGGGCGCTCGAGGTAGCCAAAGATCTTGATGGCACTGAGGAACTCGTCGAGGTAGCTCGAAAGACCCGACTTTGTACCCTCTTCATGGGTATCCGGGAACAGATCAATGTCGGGCTCCTTCCGCTGCGGCTCTGGCGGGAGGCGCGCGTACATGTTGAGGTAGCGGTACCGCACAAACCAACTGGCAGCCGAGAAAAGGGCAACAAAAATGATCATTCTGGGATGTTAGTCGTCACACAAGTAAAGATGTTGCATGGGTAAGCGCGTGGGAGACATACAAAGTCGTGGCATTCATAGTCACTGTGAGTGTTGTGGAAAACAACGTGAAGAGCAGCGTGGGCAGCGAAAACGTCGCCAGCTTCAGCACGAAATACAAGATGACAGAAATGACGTGGAGGACCGACAGAATCAGCCTCGCAAAGAGGCCGATCCAAGACGAAGAGCCATGGTTGGCGGCGACATCGTGGGCAGTCGAGACGGCAGACGACAGAGCCGCCCGCGGACCTCCAGCTGCAGACGATACGCTTTGTGCGAGGGCGGCGCTGAGAGAAGTAGCAGCGGCAGCAACAGCCGAGCTGCTGCTGCTTGCAATGGTGGTGCTGTCGAGAGAACTCATCCTTTCGGCTGCAGAGCTCATGCAGCGGGTGAAGAGGCCTGCATTGTGGGTGGGCGGCGCGTCAGGCTGAAAGGCCAGAAGAGCAGCTGCTATGTGCTTGTTGCTTGTTGCTTGTTACTTGTCTTTCGTTTGTTTTTCTCTTTTTCTCTTTTCGCTTCTCACGTCTCTCTTTTTCTTCCGTAGGAACGTGTCAAGCCGCGTAGGATGCCAACCGAGCAAATGGTGTATTTGTGAGGGGAAAGAAATGAGGGGGGATAAAAGATGTGGGCGCGATGTGAGAAGGAGATGAGGTGAGGAAAAAGAGAAAAGGGGGAGAAGCGAAGACGTGAAGCCGGAATGTGAGAGAAGTGAAGAGGGAAGGAGGAAAAGGGCTGGGAAGCTGTCTGAAAAATCCAAGCTTTTCACCTCCCCCGTAAATAATGACGCTGTTGAATCAAAAACGGAAAGAGCAGGTGGGCCTCGTGAGTTACATAAGCTATTTGCCCGAGGCTTTCTGTCCCGTGGCCAGTTCCCCTGATAAACCCCTGTCGAGCTTGTTGCAGCAGGCGCGACACGCTGGTGCACTGAGCGCACATGCCAAAGCAGGCGCATCCGGGCCGGACTATCTGTTATTCCAGGCCAGGCGCAAAATGAGGGCTACCACGACTAAGTCAGTGCCTGTCCAACCCCACTACTCTCGCCTGCTGCATTTGGAAAATACTTTGCCATTGACACCACAGGCAGCTTTGTTCGCATCGCCGGAGGCAAGAGCGACTCACAACGGTGCCACAACTTCTTCGGTGGCAACCACATTGTATGACTCTTTCCTAATGTGAAGAAAGACGGCCTTCTCCTTTTGTCTCTTTTTATGGCCTTGGCTGTGCAAACTTGTCGTTTCTTTGGTCGCTAGGAAGGACCAACCCGTAACAATCGTAAACAAATCTGGGCCCTAGCAGCGCTACGGAGTACTGACCTCTGTACGGAGTACTCCAACCAAAAGCAGGAAGGGGCAGGATAGACTGGCAGAATGGCCCCCCATTCAAAATGCAAAGTCCGACCACTACGCAAACGGGACCATTGCCCCCAGGCCAGGACAGGCAGGACCCAGCACCAAGCACCAAGCACCAAGCACCACTACTATTACGACCAGCACCTTCTTTTTGCCCCGCCTGTATATTTTTTTTTCGCTCCTTTTGCCTTTTGCCCTGCACGCCACGATCAACCGCGAAGACGAGAACCGCCCCTCCAGACCACCTCCCGGACACAACAACGACGACGTCCCTCGATCACATTTCTTCGCATCTACGGCAATACAGTAGATCGGATCCGACTTTTTTTTTCCCTCCCCACCTATAGCGACGACACATCCCAACCGCCACGATGTCGTACAGCAACTGCAGATTTTACGAGGGTTCGTGATGTCCCTCTCCTGTTTTGATGCTGATGCCGCGTCATATCAGCCTCACGTGGGCACAGATAGAGATGGATGCTAACGTCATCGCGCACACAGAGAAGTACCCCGAGATTGACAGCTATGTCATGGTCAACGTGCGCCAGATCGCCGACATGGGCGCGTACGTGAAGCTGCTCGAGTACGACGACATTGACGGCATGATCCTGCTCTCGGAGCTGTCGAGACGGCGAATCCGCAGTATCCAGAAGCTCATCCGCGTGGGCCGCAACGAGTGTGTGGTGGTGCTGCGTGTGGACAAGGAGAAGGGCTACATTGATCTGTCGAAGCGCCGGGTGTCGACTGAGGATGTCAAGAAGTGCGAGGAGCGGTACAACAAGAGCAAGATGGTGCACTCGATCCTGCGGCACGTCGCCGAGAAGACGCTGACGCCGATCGAGTCGCTGTACGAGAGCATTGGCTGGCCGCTGAACAAGCAGTACGGGCACTCCCTGGACGCCTTCAAGCTGTCCATTACGTGAGTGTTCTCCCTCCCTAGAATTTTCTTTGAATATTTTCTTTGAATATTTTCTTTGAATATTTTCTTTGAATATTTTCTTTGAATATTTTCTTTGAATCATTCGACTCCTCGCTAACATGTCTAGCAACCCCGATGTCTGGAAGGACATCACCTTCCCCAGCGCGGCCGTCGAGGAGGAGCTCAAGTCGTACATTGGCAAGCGGTTAACACCGCAGCCCACAAAAGTGCGTGCCGACGTGGAGGTGACGTGCTTCTCGTACGAGGGCATTGAGGCGATCAAGAAGGCGCTGCGCACGGCCGAGGCCGAGAACACGGAGGACAACAAGGTCAAGGTCCGGCTAGTATCGCCGCCGCTGTATGTCCTGACGAGCACGTGCCTGGACAAGAACACGGGCATCAGCCGGTTGACAAAGGCCATTGAGGATGTCCGCAACGTCATCGAGTCGTCGGGCGGCAAGCTGGTGGTCAAGATGGAGCCCAAGGCAGTTACCGAGAGCGACGATGCCGAGCTCCAGGCGCTCATGGAGAAGCGCGAGCGCGAGAACGCCGAAGTCAGCGGCGACGACAGCCAGAGCGAGAGCGACGACCTGCCGGAGGTTGCATGAGCGGCGAGCGCACAATCTTGAGTGTGTGTCTGCTTTCTCGTGTTTATCGTAATTTTTTACCGCGACCTCGACTTTTTTTTGCCCTCATTTCCTTTCCTTTGTTCTGAATTTCTCAAAAAAGCAAAACGACGATGCATGTATGGAGATGGGAATACAGAAGGAAGATAAAACGAGGATCTAAATGGGCAACGGAGGATCTACAAATGGGGGGAAATTGATGTTTAGACAAAACTTTCACCATCCGATACGATGTTTTCTTATGTTTCTATTTTGCCTGGCCCCTTTTCTTTTGCATTTCTGCCACGAGTTTGCTTTGCTTTTGTGGGCGTCGGATGGGAAAACGGGAAGACAAAATGTGCATGACCTGATCGGAGCGGGTGTGGGGAGGCTACGATTTGGCGGCCAGGCAATAAAGGGAACCTTCGAGAGCTGCTTAAGCTGCCATTGACATTCTTTTCTTGCCTTTATATGACAGGACAGAATGTGCAATGGCAGTCTTGGTACGAGGTTTCATATGTGCCTCCTGCTCTGTATGTGGACCTTTGCTCTGGCTCTTTCATTGTTAACTATAGAAGAAAATAGCAAATAAAATGGAAAATCAGAAACAGCGAGGAAACAAGAATGCAAACGATAACTAGAAACTATGACGGGTGTCGTCGTGATATACCCGTGAAGTGCATGAAACCGTAATATGCGCAAAACGGGGCGCAGGTGCTTGCCGTTTTAGCTCCAGCGAATGGCGTGAAAGGGCATCACCTCACCTCACTTCACACAGCGACACGCAACGAAACACAACAGCCCTCCATGACCAGCAACTTATAGCAATTCCGGACACTCCTCTCCCTCTGAGGTGGTCAATTCGTACACATACAGTCGCCATGGGGCTCCGCAATATGTGGACGCGCCTGCGGGCCGGCCGAGCTGCCTTTTCGACTTCGGCATCGGCGGCAGCGTCTGCTTCGACAAAATCAAGAGAATCATTGCCGCCTCCACCAGGCCAGCAGACTTTTACACGCCAATTTGTCTTGCGGCTGCTAGGTCTGGCTACATGGCTGCCAGTGGCCATCTGGTTCAACACGACTGTCGCTGAAGTTACACGCATCGAGGGCCCGTCAATGTATCCGTTTCTCAACAGTCGGTTCAACGAGTCACTCGAGCGGGATTGGGTCATCAACCGCAAATTGTACGCTCAAGAAGGGCTGAAGCGTGGAATGATTGTCTTCTTGAGGTGAGCCAGTGCACATGTATGACTCTATCAAACACCGCCTATTAACGAAATAGGAGCCCTTATCATCCTGAAGTCGTCTCGGTCAAGCGCATCATTGGCCTCGAAGGCGACATTGTGCAGACCAAGCAACCGTACCCGACAGCCTATGTCCGCATCCCGGCCGGCCACATGTGGGTGGAGGGCGATGCCGGCGTGGGCAAGAGCTTGGACAGCAACACATACGGCCCAGTCTCGATCGGCCTCATTACGGGCCAGTTGACGCACGTGCTGCTGCCGTTTGACAAGGCAGGCCGCGTGAAGTGGTGGGAGTACCCTGTTGACGAACGGATATCGGCTACCCCGGGGTTTTGAAACATTCTCGAGTATATACAGAGTATGTACGTTGCATTGTAGACGCTTCCATATGTTGTCTGGAGCTGTCTTTGGCGTTTTGGAGGATCACAAATCTCATCATTTTTTGCAGCTTGAATAGACTTACCGCGTGTAAAATATACATTACCATTCCTTTGCCCGTCTGCAATCGGCCTATATATTCAACTGAGCATGTAGAGATCTATATAGATTACACCGTTTTTCGGATCATACAATTATGTGTGTTTCGTTCGGAATATATCGCACTCGTGTCTGTCGTGATTTCTCATCTTTTTTCGACGTCGTACAGCCGCTGAAGCTCAGTGAGGGGCAGTTAGAGTCAGTGCCTTACATAATGCGGCCATCCGCTACCGCTAGTACATGGTGGGCTGCCCCTGCAAATTACTCCGTACAGATATTCCAGAACCATTTTGCGCCCGCCAGGCACCCCGAGCTAGCTGTATTCTGATTGGCGGCGGCGCCAAAATCTCCAAAAGCAGCTGTTGGGACATTTGGAGGGACGAATTGGCAGGCGCGGGAACCCAAGGCATTAAAAATTAGATAGGCTCAAAAAATAAGCAAAAATAATACCGAGAAAAAAAATCGACGGGGTCGGTTTCTAGTGGCAAAGGACAGGGCAGGCGCAAACCCGCGCTTTCCTGACCGCATCTCTTTTGCCCGTGTACACCTTCCCTCTCTACCTCCTTCCTACTCTGTCGGCCTCCCTCACCTCGGACGACTTGTTACGAACATTCGAGCTGCCTCTTCTACCTCACAAAGTCTCTGGACTCGACATCTACGAACTGTCCGTGCGAATCCGATTGCCGCAGCGACTTCACGACCCGACCGGGCCTTACGATTCCCGATCAGTTCCAAAAATCTCGGGCCCGACACCACTATCCAATACTTTTCCAGCTTTTCCAGCTCACGGTCGACTTCGTTGGCCTCGCGGCTTTCCACGAACTCGAAAACAAACCTCAGCACATCCTCGACGACTCCAATTGACTCTCGAATACACATTTTCCCCTTCCTTCTGCGCTCTACCATGGATCTCGGCCGGTGACAGGCCTATTGACGGACTCAACTCGTTGCGCGGGGCCCGCTCCCAACGCGCTACGACAACCGAAGATGGTAGCAGGCGGCGGCGACGAGCAGGAGGGGCGGCCGCCCTATATCCACGTGAGTACTCTCGCCATCTCTGTAGCAAGACAACGACCACAGCTGACAAATCCAGTCCATGCTCGCTGGTGGCCTCGGCGGCACGTTTGGTGACATGCTCATGCATTCCCTCGACACAGTCAAGACTCGACAGCAAGGCGACCCCAACATCCCGCCCAAATACACTTCCCTCGGCTCCTCCTATTACACCATCCTGCGCCAAGAAGGCGTCCGCCGCGGCCTCTACGGCGGCTGGCTGCCCGCCCTCTTTGGCTCCTTCCCGGGCACCGTCATCTTCTTCGGTACCTACGAGTTCAGCAAGCGGCACATGATCGACGCCGGTGTCCAGCCGCACATTGCCTACCTCACAAGCGGCTTCATGGGTGACCTGGCCGCGTCCGTCGTCTACGTTCCCTCCGAAGTGCTCAAGACCCGCCTGCAGCTGCAGGGCCGCTTCCAGAACCCATACTTTCACTCTGGCTACAACTACCGCGGCACACTCGATGCGGCGCGCACCATTGTCCGCTGCGAGGGCTTTGCCGCCCTCTTCCACGGCTACAAGGCGACTCTCTACCGCGACCTGCCATTCTCAGCGCTGCAGTTTATGTTCTGGGAACAGGCGCAGAGCTGGGCACGCCAGTGGAAGGGCAGCCGCGATATTGGCCTACCACTCGACTTCTTGACGGGCGCTGGTGCCGGTGGTCTCGCAGGTGCTATGACGTGTCCACTGGACGTTGTCAAGACACGCCTGCAGACCCAGGTACGGTCCGACTTGCCCAACGGCACGGGTGCACCGGTACCGACATCCTCATCTTCTCTCAAATCTAGCAGCACCCCGCCCGATGTGCCCAGCAAACACACGTCCGAGGCGTCTGGTAGCAGCAAGTCGTCCCCTTCGTCGTCATCCCCTTCCTCTCAAAGCCAACAACCACCACAAAAACGAAACATCTCGACATCGTCGCCATCCACGCATACACCGAAACCAGGTGCCGTCAACCTCGAGACGTCGTCCGTTATCAGGGGGCTCAAATTTATCTACCAGACCGAGGGCGTTGGCGGATGGTTCCGTGGCGTTGGCCCGCGTGTTGTCTGGACAAGTATCCAGAGTGGCTGCATGCTGCTGCTGTACCAGACCATTCTGAGGAAACTTGCAGTCATCATGCCCATGGACGAGGAGCTTGAGGATGTGAAGTAGATGGCGCATACAGCGCTCCTCGACACCGCACATCACACATCACATATTATAGAACGGAGGCACTACCTTCCATGTACTAATACAGCAACAAAAACGGAAGAAAGTCGGGCATTGGGTAGGCTCTATCTGGCGTTTTACGGGCATGGCACGCAAGGTAGCAGAGCAAGCCTTGTCACTTGGAAACCCGATATTCACGGTATCTGATATCTCCACACATTGCACATCGCACGTCACATTTTCAAAAAAGTTATAAACTATGCATTACGCATTACACATCCAAGCACACAGCATCTTCGCAGTATATACTTTTCCCCATGTGTTTATTTTGTTTGCTTTCTTTCGGTATTATAGACAGCAGGTTTCAGGCGGGAAACGGTCTGCTAGACATAGACGTGACATACACCAAATCTACTCTTTTTATATTCATTCCTGTCCTCGCTTCGCTCGCCTTCTTCGCTCGCTTTCTTTCCTCACTCGCCTTCGGCTCCTTCGTCTCTCATCTGGCCACATCCTTCCCCTCGATAATCGTTGCCGTCGAGTCCGCCAGCTCTGCCAACGACACCCGGTTCAGTTCTGCCGCGGGCACGCCAGGATTGTCCCGCGTGCCCACCGCGTCCGATGGGATCAAAATTGTGTACCCCAGCTCCAAAGCCTGGCGTGCCGTCATCGACACACACAGGTGCGTCATATACCCGACAATCACCAGCTTGTTATGGCCCAGCTTTTGCAGCTGCTCGTGCAGGTCCGTCTGGCTGAACGAACCCGGCAGCCGCTTGTTCACCACAACTTCGCCAGGAATCGCCGCAATCTCGGCAAACTCGTCGCCCAGAGACGTGCCCGTCACGAAAAAAGTCGAGTCGTCGGGTGTATGGTGGATAACGTGGACAATGTTGGCTGGCTTGCCCGTGGGGACGGCAGCCGCCCGATACGCTTCGACCAGGTCTTGAATGGCCTTGCGCGACGCCTCGACGCCGACTGTCTTGAAGCGGCCCTCAGCGTACTCGTTTTGAGCGTCAACAATGACGAGCGTGCTATCGTGAACGGAAGCAGTGGCAGGCGGCTTGCCAATCATCTCAAAAAAAGAGGCCATGATGGGGGGTATGTGTGAGGTGAAGATGTGAGTTCTGGGGTAGTAGATCGCTGATAGATCGAACCGAGATGTAAATCAATGATGACTTGTAGCCAATGTCAGATGAATAAAATACTCAGTTGCTTTCTCCTATACTTATACCTGTGGATGTTCCCTGCCCCATGACTCGTTTCTGCCTTTCCTCCGGTGTTTCTGTCTTGTCCGACTTATGTCTTTTTGTGATTTGTCGTGCAGTATGCGTCCGCAATTGCCACTTACAGTGGCTCTAGGACGGCCGCAACCGTAAATAGTCCGTTTTTCCTCCGGCCTTTGTCAAAAGGTGCCGTTTGCCGTCTAATCCGACAAAGACCCCCAAAATGAAGCTAGGGCCAACTTGAACAGCGAAGTCCGCACCCCGATAGCATCGTGATCACGGCCACGCCGACTATGAGCAGATTGCGAAAATCATTTTGTAGCTTATCAATAATCTCGAATTATTCCCAGGTTATTAAAAATGTCAAAAGCTCAAGATGTAGACAGCAGTGGCACATTACGATATTCACTTATGCGTAAATATATAAAAGACCCTCCGGCTGACTAAGACGACTTAAAATGTCCTGCGAAATCCAAGCTACCGCGATTGGCCACGGCCCGCCAATAAAGTGGGTACCTGCCATGCCTTCCATTCCCGAAGTCGTACCACACAACTTTTTTTGGCAGCCGTCGACAGTCAACAAAAGTTCAATCAACCTCTCTCCACCCCCGCGGCTGCCGTACGACGACCATTGACAGCCACTGCTTGCCACGCCACTCAACATTTCTTGGAGAAACGATTGATCTTTTGTCATCTTGAATTGCTGGCCACGGCAGGGATTGACAGCCCGGCAATGGCGTCGTCGTCCGTCCATTTGCCAGCAATCTAAATTTCTTGCCTCACCCCTCCTCGGGTTCGAGATATTCGAAATATCTCGAATTACCCTCGACGACGACGACCACCACCACCACCATGGCACCGCCCGGGCCCCCGATGCCGGTGCCGTCCAAGGCTGCCATTCGGGCACTGCGCGGCCTGGTCCTCGGAACAACATGCACCCTCGCTCTCGTCACCGAAGATCGTCGCCGGCGAATCAATGCCGCCCGCTCGGCAATCCGCAACGGCGACCGTATCCGGTCCGCCCGACGATACCACCCGGGCGGTAGTGCGTTTGCCATTGCTCTAGAGGAGGACAGCCTGTTGTCTGAGCCAGCTGTAATAAAATGGGAGGCACCGACACAGCGGGAACAATACCAGACTCAATCCGACGACAAGCATCGCGAAAACAACATCACAAGAACATCACAGAGGACGGAGACAACAACAATTCACTGGCCAGAAGCCACACTGGCTCCGTCACAAACAAACCGGTCGTCCTCTATGTCAAGGAAGCAGGCCGCAACAAATAGCACCTCGTTCGAGCCATTACCACAGCCACCAACACAAACACAAACAGCAACTGCATCCTCTTCTTCAACACCACCGTCCGAATCACAACCACCTATCTTTGCTTACCCACCACCAGCAGGCGAACGCATCCAGAGATCCATCCCATCACTCGCACACCAGGCAGAGAAATACCGGGCGCGGGCACGGGCAGGAAAGCTGGTGGACAGCAGCATCATCCCAGTCGGCCAGGTCAGCCCTGCCCCGCCAGCAACTGATCCGTTTGAAGCCATGGCAGGCCGGGTTGAGCCACTCGCAAAGCCGATGAAAACAAAGGCCGAGCTAAAAGCTGCTGTGCGCACACTTATCAAAGCATGGCTGATTGTCGATTCCGCCTCCGACCGGGCGGCCCTCGCCAAGACATCCGCCGAGCTGTGCCAGTCGTGCCAACAGGCTGGCCGTATCGACTTGGCACAGGCTGTCCTGCAGCTCGCCGTCAAGTTTGGCCAGCTGGACGAGGCCACCTACTTTGCACACAACCCCCTCCCTGTTGTCCAGTCTCTGGCTCCTTTCAGGGGTATCAAGGCAGAGCTGGCCGATCCGGCCATGGAGGCGGATGGAGCAGAGGCGCGCCGGGACGCATTTGTCAAGCGCCTCGAGGATGCCGCCAGTCTCTTTTTGCCTACATCCACGGCACCACACGTCCCAGATGTGCCCCTAGCAGAGATCTTGGTCGTCGGCAAGCAGCTGCTAAAGTGTGCATTTACCGCACGCCACGACAGGTTGATCAACTCCATCTACACGTCGATTACCAAGTACCCAGGCGATATCAAAGAGCTCTCCCGGTGGTTCAACGAGAAGATGCAGTCGTCAAATGATTATTGGCTGCTCGTGTCGTCCTTTATTGCACGTCCACCCAGGGTCGGATCCCTCACTAGGATGGCGTTCTTTGAGCTTGGCGATCGTCTCACGCAAGCCTCGCGCCTGACCTACCACATGAAGGCGGGTGCCGTCCTCGAGACCCTGGTCAAAATCAGTACTCCCGTCACGTACCGGCTGCGCACAACATGGGCCATGGATTTGCTGTACGGCGAATGGCAGAGGAACAAGGACTACGACGAAATCAAGCGCCTGTTTACCAAGTTGGTGGGCCCGCGCAGGGATGGCGACGCGTATGGCAAACCTGCCGTGCACCGCGTGAACGGTGTCTACCGTGTCATGGTGCAGATTTCTTTCGAGGCCGACCGACCTGCCGAAGCCAAGGCACTGTACGACGAGCTGCTGGCTTTCCAGCCGTCAGCGATCGAGGACATCCGCCTGGTTGGCCACTTTGCCTTGGCCAAGGCCAAGGCTGGCGACTGGCAGGGTGTGCAGGACGACTTCCAAAGAGCTGCCGATGCTGCAGCCTACAAGGGCGGCCTTGATGCTCGCGATGCCGGGCGCGTCTTTGTGCCCATAGCCAAAGAGTTTATCCGCACACACACCATTGGCGAGGCGGAGGATTTCCTGAAGCTGTACATTGACAAGGTCGGCGTGCCTATTGGCCGCAACATGGTCACTCTGCTCGCCAACGAGTATGGCGCCCTGCGCGATATTCGGTCCTTTATCGCCTGGATCGGCTACTGCGCTCAGGCTGGCTTTGCAGTGGACGCTGCTTTCAGCAACGCCATCCTGCACAACTGCCGCAGGAACTGGAAGTTTAGTCTCGGTAAATTGCACATCATGTACCGCAAGCTGCTTGCGCTGAGCCCCAATTTCGATGACAAGGTCACGCAAACAATCATGACGCACGCTGCGATCTCTGATGGCAAGAAGGTTGGCCGGTTACCGACTGGCACAGCCACCAAGAACCGCAACGTGTCGTTGCGGATGAACAACAACAGCAGCAAAAACAGCAGCAGCAGCGCACCCCGTGCGACAGCACACATGGCCACTCCGTCCGTCGCTAGCCATTACATTGACAGCAGCTTCACCTCGCCGCTGTCCGCCTCTCGTCACCTCTTGGACGAGCACGACCTGTTTCTAGCTATGCGGCAAGCCCTCGCGGCTGGCGAACCCGCCAAGGTTGTCCGCATCTACAAGAGTGCTGTTCGTGGCGGTATGCCGCCAAGCGACAAGTGCCTCAACCTCGCTGTGGTCGCCGCCGTCAAGGGCGAGCCGTCCACGGCGTCCTCGTCGTCGTTCTTGCCCGTAAAGAGCGCGCCCGACTCTGACGTCGCCGTTGACCTCCTCAAAACGGCTCACATGGCTGGCCAAAACATTGATGCCGCCACCGCCTACCTCGCCGTTGCCCGTATTGAAAGTCTCGATACCCGCAAAACCACAATATCCAGCATGAGCGACAAAGCCATCGCCAATGCTAGTGTTGCCAACGTTGTCCAGTCTGTCTTGTCCCGCCTCGACGCCTGCGACGTCCAACTGACCGACTTCGCTCTCAACCGCGCCGCCTACCACATGTTCAAGGCGGGCCACATGTCTGGTGCCATTGCCCTCGCCATGGCGGCGGCAAACTCGCCCGTTGGTGGCGGTTGTCCGGGCTACAATGCCTGGAATTTCTCGGTGCTCATTTCTGCGTACTCGCGTCTGGCCGATGCCAGGGGTATCCGTGCCGCCACGGAGGGCGCCGCCGCCAGTGGTATCCTGCGCGAGCCTATGGCCTTTAAAGAAATTAAACGGTGCCGCCGCCGCCTGCGGGCCAACCAGATCGAGCACGAGCTGACCCCCACTGTTCACGGCCACACGGAACGCGGAGCTCACAGGAGACATAAGGACCACATCAAGGCCGCGCTTGAGGCCATTGAGGACGCCCTGCATCAGTCCCGTGAAGCACGTCGGCAGCTCGGTGAAGAGCAGCGCGCACTTGAGGAGGCCACGATTAAGATAATGCAGCAGGCCGCGCTGGATGCTGCCCAGGCGCAGGATGAATTCGACTGGGACTGTGAGCAGAAGAAGAGGCGTCAAAGTCAGGCGGACGTTTCCAGCAGCACCGGCAGTCTCAGTAGTGGCAGCAGCTGGGATCTATTTGATATGCCCGTCAATGAGGACGGAGAGGTGGTTGACTCTATTCAGCCACCCGCTGCAGCGTCCGCAGCAGAATACTAGGGGCGCGGCGCATGGCTTAACGTCAAGGATCGCATTTTCCTTGGCGGAGTGCGACGTACCTTATTGTCTTTTACGTATTATATTCATTCGCATATATAGCGACAGAAAGAGGGAAACCGTCAGGCAAATAGACATTGCATTTTTGGTCGTACATACACATCTGGAACGGCATCTCATGATGCGTACATAAATGGAGTAATCAAGACGAACTATAGTTACTCCCTTCTCTTTTTCAAGATACTACTGTGTATTCGATCAACTGAAAGTTGTTGACGACCGTTGGTTGCACTTGTGTATTTTGCCCAAAGATCGCCGTTGAATTGGCCGTTAAATTGGTGGAAGCCCAAGACTGGGAACTGGGCAAGGTTGACGATTTTGCCCTTTTTGACATGTGAAATCAACCAGACGCGAGTCCGTCTTGCCAGGCGGTGAGTGGGGACCGGCTTCTTTCCCGTGAAGTGGAAACGAAACAATAATGGAAAGAGACAAAACAAGACACTCAAATTGGTCCCAGTATTACGTCGTAATTACTTGTAAAGGTGGCCTGGAAAGTGCCTGAAGAGTGGTCGGGTGGCACGATGGGCAGGCACGATCAAGAAGACGTCGATCAGGTTGTTGTTGGGGGGCTTTTGGCGGTCGTTCTTTCTCTTTCCCTAACGGTGCAACCGTTTACTTTTGGCGGCGGCAGGTGCAACTTACGACAGGCCAGGTGGGGACTTGCTCGCAGGGGAAGGCTCGACCAGGCCGCGCCTCCTATTTTTCTGTGGAGGGCGGGCGGCCAGGCACAGGCCATTTTCTGCGATTCTGGAACGATTTTTACGGGGCAGGCGCGGTAGAGGACCCCCAACCCAGAAAAGGCAACCGCGAATTGGAGCGCGCATCCCTTTTCTCAAAGTGCCCGTTCTTCTCCATTGATGCAACCATTCTTTTTGTCTTATTTTTCTATTTCCCTCGACCTCATCCTACTTTCGTCGCCACCACGACACCGCAACGGCGAATTGTCTTCTTTTAATTCCGAAGCTGCCCGTCCCTTTTGGCGCGGCTGTCGTTCTTTTTCTCTTTTTTTCTCTATTTTTCTACGTCGTACTCTTCCTTTTAATTGACCAGTTATATCTACTCTCTTTCTTCTAATCGCAGCTCAATTGCTCCTTTTTTTTCTTTTCTTTTTGTTCTTTATTCCCTTCTCTTAACCCGTCTGATATTCTTCGACGGCCCGCCTCCTCCTTTCGTCCTCGGCCTGTTTCTTCTATCCGCCGATCCTCGACCACATCCTCCCCCCTCCCTACGACACGTGAAGATCACCAAGTCTCACTTTTCGACGACATCTCGAACCTCCTCCACATCACGCCACTCTGGTGACTCGACAGAGCGAGCCCCTCTTTCTCTCTCTCCTTCTACACACACACACACACACACACACACAGCATGAGCGTCGTCGCAACAGAGGCTGTCCAGGATGTCCGCCAGCGCCGTCGCCAGCGCTACCACGAGGCCGATGTCGTCATTGTCGGCGCCGGCGTGCTGGGCTGCGCGATGGCCTATGCGCTCGCCGACCAGGGCCGCAGCGTGATTTTGCTGGAGCACAACATGCACGAGCCCGACCGGATCGTGGGCGAGCTGATGCAGCCTGGCGGCGTTGCTTCTCTGGGCCGTTTGGGTCTGGGAGAGTGTCTCGAGGACATTGACGCCGTCACTTGCCACGGCTACCACGTGGTCTACGACGACCAGGACATTGTCATCCCCTACCCGCCTGTCGACAAGGACGGCCACGTGCCCATGGACGCCTATGTCCCAGGAAGTGCAGAGTACAAGAAGAAGGACAGCAAGCGCGCGGATGGCAGCAGTGCGCCCAAGGGCCGCAGTTTCCACCACGGCCGCTTCATCATGCAGCTGCGGCGCAAGTGCCTTGCACACCCCAACATTACCGTTGTCGAGACCGAGGTCACGGGCCTCATTCGTGGCGGCCCTGTGCCGGACGAGGTGCTGGGCGTCCACACGCAGACCACAGTGCGCCTTGACGGCTCGCCAATATCAAGATTTGACGCGGCAGCGGCAGCCAAGAAGGACAAGGACTCGGACGCGGCTGTTCCCTCCTGTCCGACTACCAAGACGCCCGACTACTACTTTGGCCAGCTTACGATCGTGGCCGACGGCTACGCCTCCAGATTCCGCAAGGACGTGCTCCATAACAGCCCCATTGTCAAGTCCAAGTTCTATGCGCTTGAGCTCATCGACTGCCCGCTCGAGCCCAAGGGGTTCGGCCACGTATTTATCAACTCGTCCGCCTTCCCCGTCCTGCTCTACCAGATTGGCACCCACGAGACTCGCGCCCTCATTGATGTGCCCAACGACCTGCCCGCAGCTTCTGTCGCCAATGGTGGTGTCCGTGGCTATATCCGCAACGTCGTCATTCCTTCGTTGCCCGAAAACGTGCACGCCTGCGTCGAGGCTGCTCTCGCCGACGGCAAAATCCCCCGCAGCATGCCCAACTCGTGGCTGCCGCCTGCACCGCGCTCCGCCATCACAAAGGCCGCCAACCAGGGCGTGATCCTGCTGGGCGACGCCTACAACATGCGCCACCCGCTGACGGGCGGTGGCATGACGGTCGCGCTTAACGATGCCGTAGTCATCTCGCAACTGCTCTCGCCCGAGCGTATCCCCGACCTGGGCGACCACGCCGCTGTCGCCCGCGCCATGGGTGACTTCCACTGGTCGCGCAAGCGCTTGACGTCCATTATCAACGTCCTGGCGCAGGCCCTGTATTCGCTCTTTGCTGCCAACAGCCGGCCCCTCCACGTGCTCCAGCAGGGCTGCTTCCAGTACTTCCGCCGTGGCTGGGCCGCACAGCCCATGGCCCTGTTGGGCGGCACCATCCGCAAGCCGCTCGTGCTGGCCTACCACTTCTTCAGCGTTGCCTTTTTGGCCATTTGGGTCAACACCGTTGAGGTTGTCACGGGCGGCTCGTCGAGCACAGGTGCGGCTCTGGCTGGTCTGGCGAAGCTGCCGCTGGCAATTGCCGATGGTATCCTGGTGCTGTGGACGGCGTGCATTGTGTTCCTGCCTGTCTTTTGGCGGGAGCTGCGGTAGTCTGTGCTCGGCTTGTGGAGGTGGAGGAAGGCGATGATTTACTTGAAAATTTGGATAAAAAAAAAGCGAAGCTGTGTATCATTATGCGCTCTGTTAGGATGGGCGTCTGTTCTCACTCACATCCCCACACTGCCTTTATCATATAGCAAAGGCGGTCTTTAATACAATAATACTCATGACACTCATGGCACTCATGGAATACGTGGACATCTCACACTCAATGCTTCACTATTTTGTTCTCCAATATTGCTTGTGAAATGAGCTGCCCATGACAGGACGCCGTTGTTTGTTAACCCGAGAATAATACCAAAAAGAACCTAGGATATAAGTATATGATAAAAAAAAAGAAACACAAGAGACGAGAACCTCCAATGAGAAAGATTTTCGTTTCAAAAACGCCAGGATTTTCATCACAAAGCTTCGGCATCAACAGCATTGTCTTCTCCGCCTCGTGACCTTTTTCTTATCACCCACTCTCCCTCCTCAAAACTCGTCAAGATCATAAGATCCGTTCAAACACCTTCCCCTCTTTTGTCGTACAACAACAGCTCCGCGAGCTCTTTTGTTCGGTCTTCGGTCATCAGTCTTCGGTCGTCTCGAATGCTTTTAATGTCGATGCCGGAATAGAGGTAAAGGGGTAAAAAGAGGTATATAAAACACAATCAAAGAATAGAAGAAAAAAAGGCGTCGCCGAACGTGCTCGGTGCTGATCATAACAACATTTGTTTGCTTCGTCGAATACAAACCGAAAAAAAGAAAAAGAAGAACACATCGCTTCATTGTTTGAAACCAAAACCGACTCCCTCAAGCTCATGCCATGTCGTCACCCGACCCTGGGCCGGTAGCCTCGGTGGCTAGTGCCTGCATGGTGGGCGTGGAAATGTTGATCGAGATCTTCTTTGGATTCGAGTTTCCGTTTGCTTCACCATTGGTTGACTCGGAGGCCTTCCCATTCCCGTTGACGTTAACCCCCGTGCTCATCTTACTGAGAACGGACACGTTGTTGTTGGAGGAGGCATTGAGCGAGTTGAGCGAGTTGGACCGGCTGTTGCGGCGCTTGTTCTGGTTCTGCAGCATCATCTTGGCAAGGTCGTCTTCCTCGTCCTCTTCGCGACGGCGCTTTTCGGATACCCGTTCTGGAGGCGGGCCGTTTGACGCCAAAGTTGTTGTTGAATAGACACTCTTGACTGCTGGTGGCGCGACGTTTTCCGAGTCGGAGTTGCTGCCGTTGGCTTCGGCGTCTGCATCGGCATCGGCATCGGTTTCGGCATCGGCGTCAACCTCACTCACGACGGCGAATTCTGGCTCCTTGTTATCGTCAGCGGCGGTGGATGGCACGTCGACCGCTTCGGGCTCGACAGGGTCACTGCTGCCCTCACCGCCGCTGTTCTCATCCAACTCTTCGTCCGACGGGTAGTCCACAAGCTGCTTAAGCACGGACGAGTCGCCGCTACCGTTAATATGTTCGCCATCGGGTGGAGAGCCCATCGTGTTGTGCAGCTCGTCATCGTCGTCCTCGCCGTTCCAATAGGCCTCCTCTTCAGGGTCCATGCCCATAGAATCAAGTTCCGACGTGTGTGCGCCGTTGACGGGCCGCGGCGCACCACTGCCAGGAAGGTCGCCACCCTCTTCAGTGTTGTTGGAGGCCAGCTGCTGCTGGCTGGCGAGGCGGCCGTTGCTGCCCAGGACGGCCTGCTGGTGCGGGTGCTGTGGGGTAAGTTGCGGGTAGCGGCCCGTCAACAAGTCGTTGAAAGTAGGAAGGTAGCTGAGCTTCTCGATGCGGTCCTTGTAGGAGGTAACCAGGTGCTTGGTGAGTTCGACGACATCTTCCTTGACGAAAAAATCGAAAAAGTCCAGGCACGCCGAGCAGACAAGGTTGTCGCGCGGCAGGCACCGGTCCAGCAGATCAAAGACGGCCTCAATGAGCCGCTTCTCAATAATGTGGCGCGTGTAGAACTCGTCGCGTGTGGCGACAAGCTGGCGCAGGAAACGCAGCGCCGTGAGCTGGAGGTGCTTCACGGAACAGCCCAGCAGCTGCACAAAGCGGTGCGCAATGTTGTGCTGCATCATGAAGAATTTGCACCGGTGGTGATGAGCCCGGACAAAGAAGATGATAATGTCGTAGAGGTAGATAAAGACGCTCTCCTTGAGAACAGTGAAAGCCAGCTCCGTCCTGTTCTCGAGGTCCAGCAGCGGCTTAAATAGCCGCACGGCAGTGTGCTCGTAAAAGTGGCTGAGGAACAACTCCTGCTGGGGGTCGGCCTGGAGCCGAGTTATTTGCGGCTCCTTGCCATTGCCGTTTATATTGCTCTCGACGGCCACCTGGATCGGGACAGGGTCCAGCAAGACCTTGAGCGCGTCGCAGATTTGCGACTTGATGCCCAAGTCCACCTCGACATGGAGCAGGTCCACGAGGGTGTCGGTTATTTGCACTTGGTCGTCGTGCATCTGGCGGTAGATGGTCTGGCGCACCATTTGCGGGTCGTGGTCAATCATGGACACAAGGATGTCGGTCGCGCCGATACGCACCGTCACGTCTGGACTCCGCAGACCAAAGTTGAGGACGAGGAGTAGGCCGTGGGACAAGAAGTTGCCGTAGAGCGACATGCGGGCGGTTGGCTGAATCGTCTTGATGATGTTACAGCACTGTTGGATAAAGAAAACGGCCTGCTTCTTGCGTGTAATCTTTTCAGTGGGGTCAGAGAAGACGCCAAACAGCTCGTTGAGGAAGGTCGGACTGCTCTGGAAGTGCTGGAGGATATCGACTTGGTTGAAGAAGATGAGCGAGTTAAGAACGGAGAACGTCGGGTCGTCGAGGATACGCGCAAGTACCACGTCCTTGAGATACTGCAGGCGGTATGTCTGGTGGATCTTGAGGCGGATCTTCTCGTCGACAATGGGCACGATCTCCTTGAACCGGCCTTTTGTCAACCATTCGCGATGATTCGCCTTGTGGCTCGGGAAGTCGGGGTCGTACTCGAGGGCGCCGACCACGCCCATGAAGCATCCGTCAGATAACGCGTATTCGATGATCGTAGTGTCGTTCATGAGAAGAATAATCTTGACAATGTTGCAGAGGTGGTGGAGATCGGCGAGGCTCTCGAGTTCTTCGGCTATTTCCACAAGTGGGACGAGCTTGTGGATGTATTCGTCGGAGATGATGCAACGGGACAGGGCGTCGCGGCCGCCTGGTGTTGTGCTCATGATGCGCATGTTGGTCTCGATGTTTTCGAGGTTGGCCAGCTCGGCCGGCGGGAGGGTAATTGTGGCGGGGATGTCGATGGGCCCTTCGTCGGACATGGCGTCTTCGCCAAGAGGTGCGGCGATAGACTGTTGGACTTCGCTGATGAAGTTCCTGTAAATCATTAGTTGCTGTGTCCACGCGTCTTTGCAGTGTGGGAGAAAACATCGCAACATACCAGATCATTAGACAGCCCTCAGCCTCCTGGAAACTGAGGGCCATGTCCAAGCCGGTAGTCGGCTCCGTCCAGACGATAAGCGTGTCTATACGCGTGAGGTTAGCAACAGACTCTTTCGCACTGTCTCAGCCAGAGCGGAAAGAAGGAGCACAACCCAACATACCCTGCTGTCTTTGGAAGCCATCTTCGTGGTGGATGCGCGTGTCGAGCAGCAACCGGTCGGGCGCGTCTTCGGATTCGACAACAATGCGCGGCTCTCTAACCTCGCCGTCGTCGGTCTAAAAGATAGAAAGAGAATGTCAGCATATATACATTCCAAAATAGCCAGCCGCACGCGACATGAACACGAGAGCGGGACGTCAGCACATACCGTTATATACGTCGACGAGCAAAAGCCGGTCCCGCGGTCGAACCAGTCATTGTTACGGAGCTCGTAGACCTTGACTCGCTTCCGATCGATCTGATGAGGCACCTGTTGTGCCATCATCGAAGAGTTGTGCTGCTCCTCGGCGTCGTCAGTGGAAGGGAGACGGCCGTAGAGAATGTCGTAGTCCTGGTTTTCGAGAGGCAAGAGTTCAGAATCGACAAGGGTAACCGTCGCCAGCTTTTCGGTATTTGAGGGAGATGCGGGCAGTGTAAGAGAGAGTCGGACAATTGCGCGCACGCGATGTCGTCGATATCGCAGCGCGCGCGTGAATCGAGGGAAATCGGAGAACGAATCACGGAAGACGGGAAAACCGATATTATTCGTAGGGTTATCCGATGCGTTCCGATGAGCGCCGTAGTGATAAGAAAAAGAGAGAGAAAGGAAGAAAGAAGATCGATGCGCTTAGCCGTTCAATCGGTGGGTCAGTCGATTGCGGCAGAGAAAAGTCGGGGGTGGCGGAAGAAGGAAGGCGAATAAAGAATGGACGATGTCAGAAATGGACACGAGAAGGATAAGGGAGAAGGTCGTGCGTGCGTGTCAAGGATAGCGTGCCTCGATGGCGTTTTTGACGTCAAAAGTCGTGGCTCGATGGGTGACGGACAAGGCGGCGACGAGAGACGAAAAAGACGCAGAAGCCGACCAAAAAAGAATGTGCGATGGGAGTCGGCGACAGGATGTGGTGACACGGGGGAGGGGGGAAAGAAAGAGGAGGGAGAGAGAAAGACAGAGTGAGAAAGAGATGTCGAGGGTTCAGTGGGCCAGGCGCAAAGTCGAGGCCACAAAAAAACGGACGGGACAGGGGTTGGGTGGAAAGAAAGGGCGACAGGCGACAAACCAGTCTACGAAGGGGAAAGAGGCAGAAAGTGGACAGCCGAAAAGGCGGGTGGACACAAAGAGAGGGAGAGAAGAAGAGAAAATGAACAAGAAGGGTAAAGCGACCTAGTTTTTTCCCCGGGCCAAGCACGGCGATCGTAGTGGCGCCAGCGTCCCAGTGTCCAGCGACCGGCAGCTGTCAGAGTTTCTTTTCTAGCAGGATTCGCGGGCGCGTGAGGAGGCGAAAAACGACAAACAGGGGCCGTTCGAACGCGCGGGTGGACTGCGATGATGTGATAAAATCTGTGTTTCTGGACTCCTGTTTCCGGGCTCCTGGGGTGAGGCTCTCGATGCTTGGGCTCGTGTCGGGCTGGCCTCGTCGGATCTCTGTTGCTGGCTTCGACCGTTGCGTTGGGTGAGAACTGAAATGCAGACGCACGGGACACGAACAAACGACAAACGACAAACGACAGATCTGGTCGGTTTGTTCGAGGGTTGGGGGCGGTTGGGGGGTGCTTGGATTGGGTGGAAACGAAAAGAAGGGGGGGGGGGGGGCGAGCAGCGTAATAGGCCACCAAACCATGCAAAGAAGAAGGGGGACGCAGTGGTGTGGAAGGGGTCCAGAAGGCGAGAGAATGGCGCGCGAGAGACAGCAGAAAAGCCGTTTACGCAATGCGCCGGCTCTTGCAGTGCTTTAGCGCTGTCTGACCTGCTTCTTTTGCACAGTATGAATGCTTGAACGCAGGCATAGTAGCGCGCTATGCAGGTTGGGCCAGGGGTCGGCACGTCGTTGGGATGGGGGTTGATGAAGTTGGTTGCTAGAATGATATAGCCTCTAGAAGGAAGAAAAGAAGTTGAAAAATGTTGGCGATGCTCCCGTTTTGGCGATGCCGACTCCTTTTGTGTACGGCCGCTCTTTCTTTTTTAAGCTTTTTGCTAAAGAGGGAAGGAGCACATCAGACCTTCCCATGACGCACGGCAAGTGTTTTCGCCACGAGAGGGAAGAGGCACTGCCCACTAGTCAAGAGTGCGCTGCCAGGCTCGACCAGGCTGCTCCTGCCCGCCCTGCGCACCTGCCCAGATTTTGGGGTCGGACACTGTGCGCGACAATCGACCACACTGGGCTTGGTCTCACCCTTGGACTATCCCCAACATGGGGCCCTAACTAGCCGCCCGGCTTTAAATGTGCGCGCTTCCCTCTTTTGTCACTGGCGTGGGTGAACAAACGACTTGGGCCTGGGCGCATTCAGATGTGTACGTACGTCGTACAGATAGATACATATACAGATGGCAGATCCCGATAGATACACTGTGACGTCTAGGTCTTGACTGATTTGGGCAGGCACGAAGCACGTACCTCCTTCCTCGACTCACAAGACACCAAAACAGCAGGTGCCGCCGACCTGTGCCTTCCTCTTCGTCGCGGCTGCCCAATGTCTCACAAGGAAAACACAACGGACGCCACGCGCTTTTTTTTGTCAACGTTTCAATGTTTCAATGTTTCAACGGGCCATGATGAGAGCTTTTCATGAAACACCATTCCAGTGACAGTGCAGAACGCACGTAATTAATTCACCACGGGCTCCCAATGGCCGAGCCAAGCACCCAGCGCAGGAAGCGCGAGAAGCCGATCTTGAGCTGTTCCTTTTGTCGAAGTCGAAAGTGAGATAGCAAACATGACTTCCAGCTAAAAGAATCCTTCTCTAACAGCTTGACAGACTAAGGTGTGGCAGACAGTCCCCATGCGGGGCGTGTGTGCGGCGTGGCAAGGCTGCGGAGTGCACGTTCAGCGCATCCGAGCAGGAACGGATCCATGCCGTCGACTATCGGCCTCACGCCCGGAGGCAGCAGGCCCGGCAGCGTGTTGCTCGACTCGAAGATCTCGTCACTGAGATGTGCAACCAGGTGCAGACAGCGCCTGGCTTGGCAGCCCTGTTCCAATTACCGCAGACTCACTCAGTGGCATAGCCGATGATATGGGCAAACTGAGTCTCACAGACGGCCAGGCCGTCTACACAGGAAGCTCCCATTGGGTCACTATTCTCGAAGATGTGAGTTGGGTGGCTCGATTGACACTACTTGTTGCTTGCTGTTCTCATATCTTACGCGTTCGACAGATACAACGGTAAAAGTACGAACTGGCAGAAGAACCGGCAGCAGATGAGGTCAAATCAAAACAAGCAGAAGCGGAGGCAGACTCTTCCACTACACAGACGACAGTTGCTCGCATATCGCTTCTGAATAGTGGCCCTGCTTTGTCAAAAGAACAGATACTGTCAGTGCTCCCTCAAAAAGAGGCTGCTGACATGCTTGTGTCAAATTTTTTTGAATATTTCGACACGGCACCTTGTAAGTCCTCTTGGCCTTGAGCACGACATATTTCTACTATCTTACACTTTTCAATCGTTATTCACAGAAGCAAATTTATGTCTGAGGTAAGTCGAGCACTATCTGTCCCTCAAATACAAACGCTCGCTGACGAAAAATTTACAGCAAGTGAGTTTCTGGGAGAGTCCTGCATCCATCTGTATCCTCTGGCTTAGCATGCTGTTTGGTGTGTTGAGCATCCCATCGTTCCTCTCCGGTCATAACAACCAAAAGGGCACTGCTCCAGCAGACAACATGGTCCAGACATACAGAGCCATGGCCATCCACTGCTTGATAGCTGGAGACTATTTACGGCCCCGACAGTGCACCATCGAGGCGCTCATCTTGCATTTTGCCATTGACCAGATTGTCAATGTCGACGGTACTGGGTCTGATTGGGTCCTCGTGGGCGTCATTGTTCGTCTGGCTCTACGCATGGGCCTTCACCGCGACCCGAGTCATTGGCCCTCCATTCGGCCCCTACAAGCAGAGCTACGCCGCCGCCTCTGGATTTCACTTTACCAGATGGACTTTTTTACGAGTGTGCAAGTCGGCTTATTGCGCATCATCAAAGATACCCAGTGTGGCACGCAACCACCATCACATCTAGCCGGTCAGGATAAGCTTGGATGTTGGGTCTGCTGATAGCGACAGTACTACGACACCGTCACCACCAGTGTTTGTTGTGCAGAGGAATGGTATCGTCAAAGTTGCAGCTGCAATTTGTGACGCGACAGAAGAGCAGCCAGGGCCATCACCAGATGCATTATCTGCCCTCTCGTCGCAATTGGATAGTGTCATCAGCTCTGTGCCGGCTGCTTTCGCATACTCATTCTTTCAGGAATCCATCGTCGACGGTCCCATCATCACACTACATCGAGTCGTCCTTGATATATTAATAGAGAAGAGCCAGCGCTAATAGCAGTGATGCAGATACCGACCAGCAAGAACGGGGTATAGTAGCCAGTGCGGCTGGTCAGCACACCCGTGACAGTGGACGAAATGACGAGGGCAATTACCTGAGGCAGGAGGTGGATGCCGCTGGCAACAGCAGAGTTGCCCTTGATGGCCTGGAACCAGATGGGGAGGTAGTACACGACAACGTGTACAGCTTGCCAAAGGCGAGCAAGAAAGCACAGTTGGTCAGCAGGTAAGCCGTGCCGTACCAGCCAATGTCGCTTGTCGAAGAAAAGTCGTTTGTTATTTGAGCAACAGCCGTTGAGATGATGAGTTTGTCCTAATCTGTCCGTGGTGAAGAATCAATACCTGCTTCCACTGGTGTCTGCTTACCAACGCCACAAGAAACATGACGAGGAACCTGGCTGTCATAATGAGGGCGAGCCGAATGCCCTTTAGGTAGGCAAAGTCGGCCGGGGCCTCTTTGACAGGGGCTGCTTCAGTCATGTTGACCTTACTGCGGTGGTAATTGGGTTATCCTTCGAGGAATAAAAGAATTGCCGTGAGAACGATAGGATGGCTCGATATCCGAGTCGTGACTTGGTGATGTTGTTGATTTATTTTAGTCTGATTGAATTATGAGATCAAATATAATACGTCCAGACAATGTATTCATCACCAAGACATATAACGAGAAACCCAAAGACGGAGCGTCGCGAAAATACGTATCGGACAGTCGATGTCGCGGAGGGTGGCCGATTTGGCGGACAGTGATGCGCGGACAGTGATGCGGATGGCGGGACGCCAAAATCAACTTACACGCAAAATGACCGTCCGACTGTCCGACCGTCCGCCACCCAAAAACGATGTTCTTTCTTGTCAACAGTATCCATTCAAAGACTCAAACCAAGAAAGTCAAAATAAGCCAGATAGATTATCGTCCTATATTATGTCTCCAATTCTACACGATTTCGTGATAGGCATCGTCACAAAATCTTGAATGGCCGTCCGTGGGCACTTGGCAGCAACATCCCAGCTTTGAGGCGTCGTCTCTGCGAAGCTTGGTTTGGCTTGGTCTTAACCATTGCGAAAACAGTATTCGGGCCACGGCCAAAAAGCAGGCCGGTAATAACGACGATGTGCGTGGAACTCTTTTTTCCCATGGTCGCCAGGACTTAATTTCTTAAAAATTTTCAAAGCGTGTTACTCGTCAAATTAAAAGAAAGAAAAGGCCTTTCAGGCCATGCTCTTTTGGGTCGTCCGTGCAGCCCGCCATAGTAGTGGCATCAAGCGGAGGGGACGGACGGTCTTTTCGCAAACTAATTTTGACGTACGACGTACGTGGCGTGTGATCCAAGCGTTTTGGGCGGACTCGATCCTCCCCGGGGCAGTTGACTTGAGTGTTTTTCGGCACAGCGGCTCTGTTAGTAGAAGAAGGAAGACGTTGAGTCAAGAACATGGCTAGAGGGACAAGACAAAAGGGAAGAATATCCTTAAGACAATTAAAGGTCGTTGCATGTTCATCCTTGTCAGGGTGAGTTTTCACGATACTTCGTCTTTCGGATTCTTCTGTCGAGCTTTGCTTTTTCAAGGACACGTGTTGACCAAGAACGTAAATCAAGACCGGTGATAGGCCAGTGCGCTGTGAGGATGTCGAGAAAAAATGGACCCTCCTCTTAACTGTGTACATGTAGTCGCATCGCAAGGGTAAGGGTGGTAACGATGGGAGGGAAGCCAAATCGAAGCTAGTTCGCGCTTCAGGCCGTCAAGTTTCTTTTTGACGTCGCATCGAGCAAGGATTCGAGAATGGTCTGCATCGACCCACAACGTCTTCTCGATGCTTCCCAACGACGGACCTTGACACTTATCTGGATACAAGCAACAAGCAAAAGACGACGCTCTCGTCTTGTTCCAACACCGAGATCATGGACTTTGGACGTAGGCACCGCCTGGACAGGTGTCAAGACCACACTGTCGCTTCCACCGTCCGAACCGTCTAGGTGGGTAAGCCCGATGGAAGAGGCTAATGCAGTCTAAACAAATCCTAGGATCGAGAAAGTGGTCGCTGTGAGTGGTTTTTGAGTCTTAAGACGACGAGTCAAGACGACAGATGGAGGCGAGTGTGCAAAATGCCATGCTGCACGCCCCATTTGGACATTTACTATCTGAAAAAAGCTCGCTCGAACTGCTCCAGATGTCGAGTGTCCTTGGCGGGATCTTGCCTATCGTCTTTTCTGTTTTCCCCGAGCTGAATATCTTTGAGCATCTCTTGTGGTCTGTGCTCGGCCAGATAATATTTGGATGCCACGTTCGTAATGATGGGACAGAGGCAGTCGAAAGATAGGGTAGTCAAACATGCACTGCATGTCTGCTGTCTGCCACCCGCCGTACGGGATTTCGTCATGTGCGTGACACGACTGCAAACTTGGCCTTTTTAAGGCGGCACGCCGCAGATGTCAGTTGGTATCTGTTCTATTTCGAGAAAACAAAGGCGAGAATATTAATCAACACGAGCGAGGAGTTAATACAATAAAAGAAAAGGGCCAATATAGAACAAACCTGATAGGCAACCAGAGGCAGCCACAGCTCAAACCAATCAAAGTCAAAGCTGAGCTCGTAGATTGTCAGCCGGGAGGAATAATCGTGCTCTTCGCTGGGACACGTTCCGAGACGAAAGAACGGCCTGGGCCCATCTTGGCCAGCTTCGTCAGATACAGAAAAAGAGGGCTGCGAATGGGAAGATAAGAGAGGCAACAAAAGACACCAGGAGAGCTGCACGGCCCTTTTTGTACAACATCGAGCCGGGGCCGTCATTAGTGATATCTCCAACAACGACTATGAAGACAACAGAATACGACAGAAACGACGATGATTACGGCGGTCAGCCCAGCATACCCCTGCCTGTGCAACAACACCCCCCTTGTCGTATGCGCAGTCTTTTCTGCTCGGGAAGGATTCACATAGGTACTTTTGGCGGGACATTGTCGAGGTGTTGACAGGTTCTGAAGTCGTGATTTTGTGTGGCGGACTTTTGCGTGGGCGTCAATGTACTTTTATGCATGTCAAGTCAGCTGGCTCCTGCCACAGCCAATCTAAAAGGACTGCGCCTTCCTACTGACACGGTCCCGGAAGGGAAAGAGCGACGAGAACATGGGAAGGGAGGAGCTGTGAGGAGGCGTTCTTTCCGATCGGCCAAACACCACATTGCCTAGATAGGGAAAGCACGGCAGAGGACGCGATTGCTCTGTGCCGCGGTGAGAGTTGGTGTTGTCGCTCTTTCCTTTTTCTGATCCTGTCACTTTTTGACAGACATGGCAGGTGCTGTCGTCGTTTGAATCGCGACCTTCCCAACTCGGCAGCAATGAGACCTTCACTGGCACGCTCTTTCCACATGCATGCAGCTCCTGCTCTTTCCCGCCCGCAAACGACTCCTGAGAGCACAAATCCCCATCTCTCGAATTTTCAGTTTTGCTTCTCGTTTTATCGTCTTTCAAACTCTTTATTATTTATCTCTTCATTTCTGCAGCAAAGTTCGTCACCCGTGCGTGCGTGCGTGCGCCCGACGCCGCAACCCGTGGCAGGCAAACGAAAACAGACTCACTCAGCTGTCAATATGTTCTGCAGCATTCCGCATTCCGCCCGACATTTTGATTTCGAAAAGGCAAAAAACCCCTTTTTTCCTCTTCGAAAACGGAGCTCTACAGCAATAAATAGCAACGTAGCCGAGCCCTCGGCTGGCCCACACCGATATATCTCTTGCAATTTTCAGCCATACGAAAGTACAGAGAACGACTCGCCCCAGCTCGCGAGAGCCACCTATTTCATCACAATCTGCGTGTGTCTCAGCGTTGGAGAGGCGTCTCGAAAAGGCTTTTGACTCTTGAAGAACATCCAAGGGCTAGGGTGTTTGGCGAGAAACTCTCTCAGAGCGAACGAGACGAAGAAAATGAAAACGAAAAAAGGACGCATATTGTGACTGGGGTCAGTCCTTTTAGCTTCTCACCTCTACTTGCGGAGGAAAGCGTCCTTGATTTCCACCTCAGCCGCATTTTGTTATTTTTATTTCCGGCATCCTAGAACAACGAGCTGTTTGTACCACACGAACACAGGCAGCAAACATCGAAAGCCTAGTCTTCCGTCCGCCTTCTCATCTCCTCTCCCCAAGCTACCCCTGACAGCAGCAGGCACTCTCTGAGATGCTGTGGGAGGATGGGGATGCAAGCAATTCATTTTGAGAAGCCACAAAGACCACCACAAAACAAACACGTCATTCTATTTCGAGGTGGCACAGCACTTGGGCGCCTCACAGTCAAATACGAGCGTTTGAAGCGAAAGCTCGATAACGACGAAAAGACGACAGACTCGATCGAGCACGGCAACATCGGAGCTGAAAATATCGGGGACAGCGGAGATCTAGACGAGACAACAAGCGAGAGCTAAATGACAAAAAGACATACGAGAAACCAGAAAAGGAGAAAAAAAATACGACAAGGCAGAAAAAACGAAAAGACATACACTGGCCTTGTTTTATGCAGCCTAGCCGTCGCCAGAGTCCACATTGTAGGACATGAGATCCCTGTTTTTTGATAGCGAAAGCGCAAAGAACCAATAAATCCTTCAGTCCTTCTAGTTTGTACGCGGAAACAAGATCTAATTCCACACTCTCGGAGACTTACACCGTTTCGTCTGCAAAAGGACCAAAAGGACTAAAAATACGAGTACCACTACTTGCTGGTCCCGCGACCCAAGAGCAGCTCTAAACCTAGCCTTACGGGTCTTTTGTTTCCAACGGCTCGACACTAGCCTTGTTTCCCTTCTCTTTTGGTGGTCCTCACACACTTTTCGGTGTTCAGGCAGAGCCAAGCGGGCGACGGAAGAAATTGCTAAGACAGCAATCCTCTTGCTTGTTCAAGTAAGGATCGCCCGTTTCTGGATCTGTGTCTGGGCCGTTTCCCAAAAAAACGACCTTCTAGTCTCTGTTCCAAGTGTTTCTACGACGTATTTCCCCACCGTTTCCCTAATAGGTGAGACATTCCCGCCGTTCTTGATCAACACAAATGCACATGCACAAACGGTCCTCCTCACACCCTTATTTTTTAGAGCCGTTTACGCTATGTGGTGTAAGAAAGGTACAAGTGCACCAGCTGGCCGGCACCGAAAAACGGTGTATTTTCTGTATGCATAATGCATTTCTGTGAGGCTTCTCATGCCGGGCTGGACTGAACACTTCTCTCTCTGGCTCGCTCTCTTTTCCCACCTTCGTTCCTGATTCTGGTGCGGCGTTTTCGTCGGAAATATTGGTTCAGACGTTGCGTTAGCATTTTTGCTCTAGACTGAAACGAAGTTTCTGTCAACGCCGTCTTTTCTTTTTTTCTTCCTTTTTTTTTCTTCTCCTTTTTCTTTCCTAATTCGGCATTCATCTGTTGTCACTTGCCTGTCGTCTTTCCTGCTACACAAGTGATAGTTTGTCCTAGTGCACCGTTCTCTTTCGGAGATCCCATGGTTCATCTCTTCGAACAACTTGATTTTGCTCGAACCAACGCCTTCTTTTCTTCCTCATCTTCCATGTTTCTTTTCTTGTAAAAAAAAAGGCCCCCCCTCCACCAAAACCGGACTGCCACAAAATCTCACCCTTAGCCGTGCTTCCGAAGGTCTTCGAGTGACACCTACTTTCAACCCACACACACACCCTATATGGCTATTACACCCCCCCTGTCCTTCTTAACACGTCCTACACCGTCGATAGCTTTCCCACCTTCTCCTGTAGTCTGCCACATTTGACACAGCAGGTACTTGCAGGATGCGCAGCTTACGAAGAAGCTTTTGCTCTCTCTTGGCATCGTGGCATTCGTATGTACTTTTTTTTTTCTATCCTTTTTTTTTGGGAGCCCTCTTTTTCGTTTTCTGGAAACGGAATGGCCTGCCTGCACACACCCACCTCTTCTAGCAGCAACCTCTTACCTCTCGTTGCTTCCCCATGTCTTTGCCTGCAAGCATTGTGCTACACATTCCTCAACATCCTTAAAAAGCCACGGAAGCCCTCATCTCCGTCCATCAGCTGCTCATTCTTCAGGACTTGTTTTTGTCTCAAACTGCTTCCAGCGACAAGAAGTTCAAACCAGATTTCACTTGTTTCCTCGTTCCTGCAACGCCTGACCTGGTAACTGGTTCCCTACTCTCTACACCCCTTGTTTTACTTTTCTTTTTCTGTCACAAGAAGAACTTCAATTTCCTCTTCTTGCTCTTTCCCCCTCTTATATATCGGCATCCCTCTCCATCTCCCCAACTGCGTCGCCCCTTGCCCCTTTCTCTTCTTTTCTCCTCTTCTGGAAAGTAACTTTGCCACTCGCAATGTCTGTTTTTTCCATCATCAGAAGGGCCCAGCAGGCCAAGGAGCAGCCATCCAGCAAGACCACCGACAAGCAGCTTGGCAAGCAGAAAGAAGAGCAGGCCACGCCACGATACGTCCATGTTCCGACACATGCCGCTGCCGATGCCCTTATGGGTGCTCCGGCCGGCTGGATGCGGGATGACGCCGAACGAATCCGAGAAAACAACATGAAGCGGAACGCCACGACAGTGGCAGCACAACCGAGACGGCTACCACGGTCTGGGAGCTCGGCCATGCTAAGCCCTCTGCACGTCAATATGCACGCAGGCGGCAGCAGCAGCAGCAGCGGCGGCGGCGGCGGCGGCGGTAGCAGTCGGTGTGGGAACGCTAGCACAACTACACTCAACAAGAGAGGCTCACAGTGGCCGCGGTCACCTAGCAGCCCCTCTTTGAAAAGATCGTCATCCACACCAGTCACACCTGCGACGCTCTGCCCGCCGAACTTTAGCAGCCTTGATGAGGAGCTCTTCCGGGCCCGTATCTCGCCTCTCGAAGCTTCTCAGAGCGCATCATATGCTTCTCAAAGCACTGCAGCAGCATCCATATCGCCTGCTCTGTCGTCGACGGCGTCATTTCCTGGGTCGTCACCTTCTTCATCTCCATCCACGTCGCCCTCGACGTGCTCGACGCCGTCTTTTAGGCCGCACGGGAAGTCCAAGAGCAAAGGTGTGCTTTCCTTGTTTACGCTCAGCTCGTCATAAGAGCAATCCCCTCTTTGCCTCTTTCAGGGGAGTTTAGCAGCACTGCATGGGAAGTGCTGCAAGTAGAAGAATACTCGTTCTAACAGTGCGCTTTTCTTTTCCCTTATCACCAGACGACAACCAAGACTATTATAGCGATGGCATTTACGGAGAGCATTGCCTTTCCAGCACCGAGTCTTTTGAAATGAGAGTACTGCCATCCAGCATGGCCAGCTCCAAGAGCATCCGTTCTTGCAACTCTAGCAGCTCCATCCGCATCGCACCCAGCCAGCACGATATCCCGTCAGCCGGCATCCAAGAACGTCGCCGGCAGCGCAACCCCTACGCACAGCCAGTCAGAATCGAGGAGCCGACAGCACTACGCCTTCCCAACCCACCGGGATTTTCTCGGTCGTCTACTGAACGGACACTCGTTCCTCCTACAATTCGATCGCCTCGGCCATCACCAACGTCTACTGCACTCAGCCTCAGCTCGACCCTAGACCACTCTGGCTCGCAGTCAGCAGCGCCAAGGAGGTCGCCAGCATATACACCTATGGACGGCTTCGAGACCCAAGCAGTGTCTGGTGCGGCAGGACAAGCAGACTTGCCAGGGAGGAGCAAACCTCAATGGCCGTTGCTGGCACGCTCACAGCCTGTTGCGGTTGCCTTTTAAATCGAGTGCCTTTAATTGCTCTTTATTTTCACAGTCTTTTCATTCTCACTTCCATTCTCTTTTATTTTTACCCTTACCATTCCGAATCTCTCGGATTATTATTACTTTTTTTTTTTCTTTTCTTTTCTTTTTTCTTTGGGCATCTTGGTGACGGCGATTGCTTGGCGTTTTAGACCATATCACCTTTTTAATCTTTGGCTGGCACTTTCTTCCTTGGTTTTGATATACAACTTTCATGTACTGCAGGCATGTGACCGCGATATATTTTTCTCTATTGGACATTTGGGATATTCTCTTGGATATTGTATTTTTTGGGGGTTGGAAACATTTGGCATGAGATACACAAATCTGAAACTAGACTTTTTGCAAACATAACTATGGAGACTATGCCAGACACAAAATATTACTCTCTCTTTCCTTTGAACGTTGAAACCAGCTACCGCTTCAGCATATCAGAGCGACTGACGTACAAATGAATATAAAAGCACTGGTCCATCTCAGTAGGACGGCGATATTAGTGAGCTGTGGGGTTTATCACCCTTGAGGGTTTTCGGCTTTTTGTTAAGGTGAGAGACCATACTTGCGTTGGTTTTTGTTTATAATTTTTTACATTTTTATGTTTTTCTTATACTCTTTTTATAATCATCAATGATAGCTTGCCGTCTTGTACCACCTGTCGTTTTGAGGTTTACAATTCACTGCTCGTTGATGTTCGTTGATGCTTCACAACAAGAGTTTCCTAGTTGGGCGTGTTAGTACGTTCGTAGGCACTGTGAAGATGATTGGCTGTGTTGACAACTTAGCGCTACGGAGTATGGAAAGAGTCCAGATCAGGTCTGGTCATGTGACCTTTCACATGCGGGCGAAAAACTTTCACTAGCGGTGTGTGTTTTCAAGGCGGTGAGGGATTCTGCCGAAAAAAGTTCCCTTTGTCTAGGCAAAAAAAAAAAAGATGAAGCTTTTTTCCTCGTTCGTCTCTTTCTTCTCTCTTCTTCTCTTTCTTCCTCACGCAACCACCACTTTTCCCCCGCAACCTTTATTCGCATCACCGTCACCGGCAGTGAACCTCCAACAGGCGAGCCACCAGACACAGATCTTTTTTTATTGTTTTAGCATCAACGTCTTTCGACTTTTTCGTTTCCCAACTTTCTCGTCTCTCGACGCTCTTTGCCACCACCTGAAAAATGTCTGGTAACAAGGAGTCCGCTGCCTGGCCTCTGGCCGACCCTGCCCTCTCGCAGGAGATCCTCGACCTCCTCCAGTCGGCCACCCACTACCGCCAGGCCAAGAAGGGTGCCAACGAGGTCACCAAGGCCCTGAACCGCAACACCTGCGAGATTGCCATTCTGGCTGCCGATGCCAACCCGCTGGCCATCCTGCTGCACATCCCCCTGCTGTGCGAGGACAAGAACACCCCCTACGTGTTCGTCCCCAGCAAGGTCGCTCTGGGCCGCGCCTGTGGTGTTTCGCGCGCCGTCATTGCTGCCAGCATCAGCACCAACGAGGCCAGTGACCTGGCCGGCCCGATCAAGGCCCTCAAGGACAAGGTCGAGCGTCTGGCCATCTAAGCCGAGCTGAGAGGCCCGACAGGGACTCCAGTCGTGCTCTGGATATGTGTTCTAGGATGCACCCGGGCACCAGGGCATCTGGCTCCTCTTCTCGGACAACTGCTTCTCGTCCCTCTGGTCAGCCTTGGCACATGGTACCCATGTCGGACAGGAGTAGATAGAAATTTCACAAAACATAGGAAAACAGAAAAACAATAGAAGGAACGTCCTGGGGACAAGGCTGGCTTTTGTTCAAGCCGAGAGGCTTGGACAGGCCGCTTTTATCTCCCAGCGGCATTTTTGCTAAATATACTCGTCCCTTGCTGTGATGTGTGTTTGCTGTGAATGATGTAACTTGGTGCGATATCTCTGCGTATATATGAACGAGAGGGAGGACGTTTGCCTTGTTAATATAAAGTTGAGAAAGCTGAGAAGTTTGCCTGTGCTTTTGCTGCTCATAATCTTCAATATATCCCTGCGTTGAAGACATCCTCTTGTACGAACGTATCCAGTTTTTAATACCAGTCAACATGCACAGTAGAAAGGCCAACTTTGCGTTGAATATAGAACCTGTTCTGTTTGAACTTCGCTCGACCGCGTCTTTATATCTAACTGTTCTGTTCATTATTTTTATACTCCGAATTGCTGGTGACATAATCGAGACAACTTGGCAACTGCGAAAGGTCCAAGATGCAGGCACACTTTGGCTTAGCCTCCAGGCCTCTTATGTGCCCGTATGCACCTACCTGTACGGAGTATGCGCCGCACTTGTACCTGTAAAAACAGTGGGGGATCGGCAGGGAGTGCGCAGGTGCGCTACCAAAGCGTCGCGCTTTCCCCCTGGACCGCCTAATTTTAGCCCATACTACGAGTGGTACGGTCGTGTTATTGCGAGGAAGGCGCGGCCGTGTCGTCCACCGGTCGCACCTGCCCGCGCAAGCAAGAAGCAAGCAAAAAGAGAAGCTGCCACCTTGCTCCAACACGGCTCCACGACGCTACTTCCACTCCCACTTCCACCTCCCACGACGCCTCCTTCTCCAAACGCGGGACAGCTTTCACCACCTCTTTTCTTTCTCCTTTCCCTCTCCTCCCTCTTCTCCCTCTTCCCTCGCTTCTCTCCCCTTTCACCAATGCACTTTGCGTCTTGACGAGGGAGACGGAGGCCAGCACGGTCCGCTTCCGATCTGACACCCTTTCCCTACAGATCTCACTTTCGTTTCTTTTTCCTAGTATCCTCGACTCCTACGTTCATTTGCCTACGTCGTGTTCTCTCTCTCTCTCTTTCTCCTTCCTTTCTGTCCTAATCCTCTTTCTCTTCAATCCCCATCTTTCTCGTCCCCTTCCTCGCCATCTCGAGATGCACGGCCGCTGTTGACCAGCATAGCCAATACGTCGTACAACCTCAGCATCCACTCGGCTCGACGACCTATAAACCGAGAACCTACAAACCCATTACCTACCACGACAGCTCCCCCATCGCCCTCACAATGGCCGACATCTTTGACCTCACCAGCTCCCTCCTCGCCGCCCTCTTCTCGATCCCCGTCCCACTGCTGCTCCTAGGCTTCGGCACACTTGTGGCTCTCGCCTGCATCGCCGGCTACCTTCTCCTCTGCTACATTGCGCCCAAGCCGAGACAGCCCTTTGCCTCGGAAAAGACTTACCAGACAAGTGCTCCCCCTACTGGCAGCAGCAAAGAGGCTACCATTGTCTCGCGCCAGCTGCCCTGCTGGTATGACAAATGGCTGGCCGAGCGGCACCTGGCCGAAGCGGAGGCTGCATCCAAGGGTGGTGACAGCGGCAAGAACCCTCTTGGCAGCAACGCCTACAGCTTGAGCGCCATTGAGCCCGCCGAAGTCGGCCTGACGGTTGTTGTGCCTGCGTACAATGAGGCCCTGCGCATCCTGCCTGCTCTCGAGGAGATGGTCGACTACTGCGACAGGCGCTTCGGCCGGCCGAAGCCGTCGACTCAATCACAGAAAGCAGCTTCTAAGAAACCGACAGCGGCACCCAAGCGCAAAAAGGCCCCCTCGGCAGCCAAGCTCTACGACTTTCCTGCCGACAAGGCCGACTCCAACGGCAACGCCGCCACATTGACGACACCCGACGACGAGCTGCCCTCCGGCTACGAGATTTTGATTGTCAACGACGCCAGCAAGGACAACACGGTCCAGGTCGCTCTGGATTTTGCTCGCGAACGAGGACTGCACGACGTCCTGCGCGTCATCACCCTCGCCAAGAACCGCGGCAAAGGTGGCGGCGTCACACACGGTCTGCGCCATGCCCGCGGTGCCTATGTCGTCTTTGCCGATGCCGACGGTGCCTCGCGCTTCAACGACTTGGACAAGCTGATTGAAGGCTGTGACGTTGTCGTCGACGCGTCCGACCGCGGCGTCGCTATTGGCAGCCGTGCCCACCTCGTCGGTAGCGCCGCAGTCGTGCAGCGGTCCGCTCTGCGTAACTTCTTGATGAAGTCCTTCCACTTTGTCCTGACCATCCTGACACCGCCCGCCACGTCCCGCATCGGCGACACCCAATGCGGCTTCAAGCTCTTTAGCCGCGCCGCCCTGCCCCATATCGTGCCCTACATGCACACCGAGGGCTGGATCTTTGATATTGAGATGCTCATGCTGGCCGAGTCGGCGCCTGCCACGCCCGTTGTCGCCCACGACGGCTCCATAATTGGCACCAGCGCGGGCATTAAGGTCGCCGAGGTGCCTGTGGGCTGGCACGAGGTCGACGGCAGCAAGATGAATCTCGTGCAGGACAGTATCCGCATGGCCATGGGCCTGACGGTGCTGCGTGCGAGCTGGATGCTGGGTGTGTACCGCCGGCGGTTGACATGAGTTTGGGTGGGTGTTAGCTATGGGAAGATGGCGTAAAGACACAAAGGCACAGAGAGAAAACATGTAACGGAGATATACCACGAGAAGGGAATGAGCGACTGCAGATTTGGGTTTTATAAGAGAGAAAAAAAAGTTTATAAGAGGTCATCTGTGGTGGGCAAGAAGCCAACACCCGGGGATATCTATCTATAAATTAGACAACCAAAGAAATCAAATCACCATAAACTCGCTTTTTATGTTTTATGTTTATATGCTTTTACGCTGCTTTCGTCCGTCCACTCTCCTTACTTGAACGACGGCGTCCAGCGGGTAAAGTGGTCCAGCATCAGCGGCGTAATCGTTCTGGGCGCCCGCTTGATTTCGTTCAAAAACGCCTCCGTCGTAACATCCCCGGGGCCCGTTCCCGCCAGGTATTCACTGTTGGCCCTCTCACCTGCCTTTTGGCAGACACCCAGAATCTCAGCGCCGGACAACTGTGCGGACTCGCGGGCCAACAGATCCAGGTCCAGGTCCTTGCTGACCTGCATGTCCTTGACCCAGCTGGCAAAAATAGCACGCCGGGCAGCCTCGTCCGGTGGAGGCACATAAAAGTGCTTGTCGAACCGACCAGTACGTAGCAGCGCCGGGTCCAATGCCTCGGGCCGGTTCGTGGCGGCCACCACCAGCACCTTGTCCAGCGGTTCGAATCCGTCTAGTTCTGACAGCAGGGCCGGCACCATCTGCGGACCACGGCTCGAGCCCGCGCTGCCATCGCCAAAGTTGGCGCGCCGGCCACCGAGAGCGTCAATCTCATCCAGGAAAATGACTGCTGGAGACGCCCGCCGCGCCTTGTCAAACAGTTCGCGAATACTGCGCTCCGTCTCGCCCACGTACTGGTTCAGCAGCTCGCCGCCCTTGACAGAGAAATAGTTGAGCTCGCTCTCAGTGGCCAAGGCCTGTGCCGCCATGGTCTTGGAGCAACCGGGCGGGCCATACAGCAGGAAACCGCGCGGAAACGGCTTGATGTAACGCCGGTACTTGTCCGGATTGTTCATCATGTCGATGCGCCGCTTCAATGCCATAACTAGCTCCGTCTGGCCGTGGATTTCATGCCAGTACACGGGGCGAGGCTTGATATCGATGCCGTCCATGCGGCTGGGACGCACACTTGCACGTGCTTCTTTAAAGTCTTCTTCGGTCACGTAGAACGGCTGGTCCTCCTCCTTCTGAGGCAACACTACACCACCGTCGACATTGCCGTTGCCGTTGCCGTTGTCGTTGCCGTTGTCGTTGCCGTTGTCGTTGCCGTTGGTGAGCTGCTTCTGCTTCTGCTTCTCCTTCTTGGCCAGGGCGATCTTGCGGCACCGGAGAGAATACGCCTTATCCCACAATTTCGACAAATCGTGGCCATTGTAGGCATGTGTCTGGTGGCTCAGCTCCTTGATCATCCGTTCGGCCTGGCCGGTGGGCAGTGCCATGTTGAACGACCGCAGGATGGCGCGGCGACCAGCAGGGTCCGGGAAGGGGAGCTCGATGGCTTCTGACAGACGCTCAGGCTCGCGGAGTTCTTCGGGGATATTCTTGAGGTAGTCTAGACAAGTCACAAGCACAATCAGTTGCGGCACGGGGGACTCGTCGGTACCCGTCTGGCCGGGAGAGCGCTTGTGCACAATCGAGTCGAAAAAATCACACAAAGCTTGGATGACCGCTGCACGGTTACTCCGCTCCTCAACAAGAAGCTTTTGGATGTTATCAATGGTGACGATGCTCGGCCGCTGTTCGTGTGCCTTTTGAAACGTCTCCTGAATTGCAGCCAGCTTGTCGTTGGGGCGAATGGGAAACACGTTGCCCCACCCCGTCGAGGTGATTTTGTTCAGCAGCATCGTCTTTCCCGTGCCCTTGTCACCCTGAAGTAAAACTGCACAAGACTGGCTCTTCGGAGGGCGTTGAATTGTAGGGTCAAAACGTGTCAGGAACTGGTTAATCTGCTCCACGGCCGATTCCAGACCCTCGATCGGTTCGAGCTCTAAAGCCTGCGGTGGCGGTGGTGGTGCCGGTGACGAGGCGGGCTCAACTGGTGGTGTTTGTGGCAGCTTAATGGCAGTTGCTCTTAAAGCTGGAGACGACGGTGCCGCGCGCGCCTGCAGGCGCTGTCTTGATGGAGAAGCTGTAGGCGAGGCTGTGGCTGCTGCTGCCGTGCGCAATGGCAGCGTCGTGGTAAGTGATGGCTTGGGCGTCTTGGGCGTCTTGGGCGTCTGTGGTTGTGCTGCTGGTAAGGGAGACGGCGAAGACGTCCCTGCCCGTGTGCCCGCCACATCCGAAAACTGAACGCTCGTCTGGTCGACTACAAACCGAGCAACGCCGTTTGTCCGTCCATCCACGGTCTTGATGCGGAACGTCCGCTTCGTCCGCCGGTGGTACACGTCACGGACAACCATGCCAGGGTACACCACCTCGGCAAGATCCAGTTGATCCTCAAGGACAGTGGCCCAGCCAGACAGCTCGATCGCCTGTGTCGACGAGGCCACAGGTGCCAGGCCATCCCGGTTGGTAATATCCTCCGCTTCAACTTCGGCGGCCTCGGACAGCGAGCGGTCCTCGACAGAGATGCGGCACTTTTCATTCGCGCTCAAGCCACTGGCTTCACGGAACGCCTTGGAGACCCGGGCGAGGCCCTTCTTGAGAGGCTCGGGCGAAGCCCAAAGTGTGGCCTCACGAAGAACGGGCTGGCCATCGGTAATGCTGAGGGTCTCGACGGTGCAGATGCGGTCGTTTTCGAGAGTGCCGGTGAGCTGGAGCAGGTTGTCTTTGCTGACGACAATCCGTGCGGCTGCCTTTGCCGCTGGCTCTTGGTTGAATGAGGCCAAGTTGACCTCGACTGACTTGCCCATTTTGAATGTTTTTGGGGGGTGTGTTGAGTGAGGGGTGTGAGGAACACGCAACGGAAGAAACGAGGCAGGACCGTGTTTATTTTTGTTTTCGGTGGGGATTACCCCTCGTCTGTTGTTCTTTCCGTCCGTGAAGCTGTCCGCAGTGTGCTCCTTCCTTCTTAAAAACTGTCGTGGATTAGGTGAGTCGTTCCTTCTTATTCGTCCCCTATGAGTGAGTTGCTCTTTCCTGAATAACATATAATTTCTATGCGCCCGATTATGAGAATTTCTTAGGCTGTTGATGTAGTGAGTTTAGATTTTGCCGCCCGCCACCGCCCCGGCAAACTTGTAAGTGAACTGTCCCGCCATGGCCCACTGGAAGCCGGCTTTTAGTGCCAAAAAGCACCAAAACGCGCTACAACTCTGATTGGACGGGGCCACACTCACACTTGCAGTTTCAACGACATCGCATCGCCAAACTGAACTTTCATACACAAAATTTCAACACAACAACACGCTTTTTCACAGTTCGCCGCCACAGTATATTATTGTTCAAAACTCGCATACCTCTATACGATACTGCCACATATCCGAATGAGAACAGTCAAAATTCTTTCAGCCTCGTCCTAATGCCATTGGCGCAGCGGCTGGCGCGCCTGTTGCCGCCGAAACAAACGTCATTGCAGTTTCCCCTGGCGGGGTATATATCGAGATCTTCGGCGGTGACACCAGTACGCATAAACAAGATATGCAATAGCCGACAAAATACGGAAAGCCGGCGGACATGGGCGAGTGCGACCTCTCCGCGCCAGGACCAGTCGAAGCCGTCCATCTTTGCGGAGCTGTTTCCAGACCAAGCACGAAATACGCAGGAGAAGACAACGGCCGAAGACGAAGACGACTACATTGAGGACACATCGTCATTAAAACCGGATGGCGCCACTGTTCCAGAAGAAGTACGGCAATGGCTAGAGAGTGAGGGTGAAGCGGCAGGAGACGCCGGCGAAGACGCAGAGGCAGCCTCGAGCTCAAGGTCAAAAACGAAGAAGAGGAGGACAGAGCCAACTGTTCTGGTCTTATCTGGTACTACGCCATCACTGCTTCCCAGCGACTTTTTCCGAATAGCACCACGAGTTATGGCATCTTCAACCGATCAAGATGGAGGCAGCAGCAACAGTAGCAGCAGCCGTCTTGTCGATGGCTGGGCAGCCGGCAACGGCGGCATCTACAAGATCGTCCAGGACCGTGACCCGGCCACACTCGCGCCCCGTGGCCGCTACTTTTTGTACTTTGGCTCCTCGGCCGCTGCTCTAGCCTACTCACAAGAAGTGCGTGAGCTGCACATGCTTGCCCGCCGCGCTGTCCAACAGCCGCAAAAGGGTGCAGCCAGTGCGAAGCGGCGCCACAAGCGAAAGAAGGAGGACCAGGAAGAGACCCGCCGGGGCAACAGCGGTGACGACTATTCTTCGTTGGCCGGCAACATTAGCAGCGGCGGCTCTGGTATAGGCAGCGATGCCTACTTGGCCACGAGTGCGACGGCAGCCGAGGTGGCTGCCCTCCGAAGCTTCTCGTTGCTGGCACCAACGGCTCAGCTCGATCTCGTGATGCAGATGCCAGCTGGCAGCAGTGTCGGTCCCAGCTCAACCTCTGGCATCACACTGTACGACGAAGAAGAGCTGGATGATGTGGCGGCCGTTACTGCCACGACCAAGGTCCTCGTGGTGCTCGAGGATACGAGCTCAAGTGGCGGCGGAGGCGGCGTTTCCAAAAAGAAGAACGACGGCAAGGGCCCCGAAAGCTTCAACGCGGGCGGCGGGGGCATTACCACAGTCGAGGGGCTTCGTACACTGATTGAAGAAGATGGTGTGCGCCGCAACCTGCCGTGGGCGGTATCCGACGGTCTCAATGGCGTTGTTCCTGTGCAATGGCTGGTGGCCGAGCAGAAACGGCTGCTGCACGAGGCCGTCAGGGCGACCAATGCTCGGGCAGCCAAACACAAGAAGAAAAAGGCCGAGGCTGAGTCGACACAAAACACGGGACCGTCACATCCGCCAGTTGCACTCTGGGCCTCGCGTGTGCCCGACCTCGTCGCCAAGACGAACCAGATGAACGAGAATGCACGCTTCTCGCGATTCGTGGTGGCCTTTTCCGATGCTGTGGAAGCCCGGCGGTTTGTGCGCAACTGGCACCGGCGGGCAGTGTCTGTGCCCGTTCACAAAGCAGAAGCCACATATGAGCATACGGCCATTGTGGACACAACCGTCCTGTGGTGAGGTGTGTTTGTTGGTATACTCTACGAATAGTATGGCGTTGTTTACAATATAATGAGTAAGGATAGATTCATAGACGTGTATATAGTGTACAATAATCAAAATGCATCTCACTAGACTTTCCTTTTGTCGCCGTTTCAGAGGTTTTATGAAAATCACAGAACAGTGTATTATATGCATGCCGAGATCAAACAGTGAGAGAAAAGGGAGAGAAAAATACACAAGGCCACAGACTGCTTCTGAAAAGCAGGTAGCAGGCAAACAAAGAAAAGGCCGGCAGAAAAAAAAAATTGGAAAATACAACGGGGGATAGGTGAAAAGATGGAATGCAAAAGCAAGGGAGAAAGCAAAGTAATATGAAAAGAAAAAGCAGCAAACAAGGCAGGATAAATAAAGTAAAAAAAACAGTCCCAGAACGCCGATAAAAACCGCCCAGGTATCTGCCACCTCCCGTTTGTCTTTCTTCGTGTCTTTCTGCAGCACAATGGACTGACGACAGTGACGACAGCGAGGACAGAACTCCGCTAAGAAAAAGCACCTCCGCCTTCTGCGTCTATGAATCTACTGTCCTCCCTTCACGCCCCTCATCGCTATGTCGTTGAGTCGAAGGGGAAAAGCCGACTTGGCTGTTTTTCGTAAGGTTTTCTGCCGTTGGTTTCGTTTTCGTGTGTGTATCGTCTTTGGCAGACAGTAGAGGTAAAAGAAATAGTAAGGAAAAAGAATGATGAGTTGTCAAATCCGAGGCCCGTCTAAAGCATTGCAACAAAAGTGGTTATAGCCTGGTCTTTAACAGCACTTGCCACCGATGCCGCCGTTGTCGCCGTTCTGGCCAGAGACGTTGACACCAGACGCCGGTGTCTGCTCGGTCTTGGCGGTGTCGATGATGCGGGACTTGATGTCGGCGGCCAGGCTGTAGAAGGCCTTGTCGATGTTGATGCCGCTCTTGGCAGAGACCTCGAGGAAGGGGATGCCGAGCTCGTTGGCCAGCTGCTGGCCCTGCTCGGTGGAGATGACGCGCTTCTCCTCCCAGTCGCACTTGTTGCCAATCAAAATCTTGTTGACGCCCTCGGTGGCGTGTTGCTCGACGTTGGAGAACCACGTGCGGATGTCTGGCGGGTTAGCAGGGGGTATTAACACAGCAAAGATGTGGAGGGGGTTGGCTCACTCTCAAACGACCGCTCGTCGGTCACGTCGTAGACGAGCAAGATGCCCATGGCGCCGCGGTAGTAGGCCGTGGTGATGGTGCGGAAACGCTCCTGGCCAGCGGTATCCCAGATCTGCAGCTTGACGCGCTTGCCATCGAGCTCGATCGTGCGAATCTTAAAGTCAATGCCGATGGTCGTGATGAAGCTGGGTGTGAAGGAGTCCTCGCTAAAGCGCAGCAAGCAGCAGGACTTGCCGACGCCAGAGTCGCCGATGAGGAGCAGTTTGATCTGGAAGCAAAAACAAGCGTGTCAGTATGCAGTCGATCATGATGTCGAGACGTCGCGGGAGAGAACAAAGAGCGACGAAAGAGGGGAAGGAGAGGGGGGGAGGGGGCACCTACAAGAAAGTCGTAATTCCTGTTGCCGGCCATTGTGTCAAGTGGTTGCCGCAGGCAAAGAAGTCAGATTCGATAAGAAGGAGAGAAGAGGGATGGGAGTGTCGTGCCCGGGGCTTTCGCGATGATGCAAACGTAGGAGGGATCGGTCAAGTTGGTCGTGGCCGCAAAGGAAACAGTAACAATAAGTTGTGTTTCGAGGTGCGCTCGTGGGTTTGTTTCGTTTGGTCTGTTTCCCCTAATTTGGTGCAGTTCTAGTGCTTTGTTCGCTGGTCCTGAGAGTCCTTCTAGTCGTCTCTAGGTTGCCACTTTTCTGTGGGCGTTGTGTTTGAGTACCTTTTTTCCCTCTCGTTTCTCCTTTATTTGCAGAAGAAGTGGAGACAGCAGGAAACGTGGAGACTCGTGGAGAACGCAGTGACGTGGTGATGGTCGGTGTAGTGAGGGAGCGAGCACGAGGCGGGCAGTCGTGGGAGTGATAGGGGAGGGTCAAGTGTCGAGAACAGAGTCGACAGGGGAGAAAATGGAAGCAATTGTGTCGTTCAATATCAATTTTGGCTCAAGAAAAAAGACGTTGGCGGTTGCGAATTTATCAAAGAAAACGATTGGTTCCGCTGTTCAGGGCTCGAGAGGGGCGTAGAGACAGAGCGAACGGACGAGATGGCGCAGGCGTGGCGGCGAAAACGGTAGCGGATATGGAGAAGTCGTAGGGCGCAATGAGGGTTTGCGACAGGTAGAAAGAGTTGTGAGGTCAAAAAAAGTGGCGATGTGTTTTCGGAGAGTATATGTAGTCTGTTGGAGGGAAAGAACGCTGCAGGTTTGACAAAGAACAAAAGGGAAAGTACAGGGCAGAATGATGCAGACCGGTCCTGTCGCTGCTTCCCTTTTTTTTGTTCGGTCTTTTCGTCCTGGGTTGTTCCTGCCCTTCCGCTTCGCTTCGTCGTTTCGTTGGCTGGAATGGAAAGAAAGGGAAGAGGGGTGGCTGGAAGGCCAGAAGGCCAGCAGGCAAGCGAAGAGTCGACTACAGCAGGCACAGCGCCCGTAAACTGCCCGCTAGCTGGCTATTTGATGGCTGACCTACTTGGCTGACTTGGCCCGGCCAGGCTTAGTTGCTGCGAGACAGGCGGTCACAAAAGTACCGTACCTGCCTATGCAGAGTGACCTTCGTCAACGGGATGCACGTGCTGCAGACGGAAGGCACGAAAGAAGAGGAAGGAGGGGCGCAGCGCTCTTTCCCGCTGAGACAACTTGAAAGTCAGCAGCGAAAACTTTGGTGCCTGCTGGTGGCGGGACCGGCAGGAGCCAGAATCGAACAGTATCTTGCGCTTCCAGACGGGTGTTACGAGGGCACTGTAAAAAGCCGTGTCGCCTCGCCAGTGCATGTTAATCTCGAACCGGATGCTTGGATCGAGCCTGGAACAGCCAGGATGCATATACACGTTTCCTCGGGCCCTTGTAGCAGGGCAATCTAGAAGAAGAAGTGGCGAGGTAGCGTACGCTCTTTCGCGATGTGTAATCTTTGGCAGCAACTGGCTGCAGACGGCAGGCGTGCACGTAGCTCCTTCCCAACAAAATTGGGCCTGCCAGGAAAAAGCGACGAACAGTCAACTACGCCAATCCCCTCCTTCCAAATGAAAGGTTGCACTGCGATGGGCCAGGCCGTCGTGTCCAGTCGCTCCCAGTCCCCTGGAGCCACCCAAATTTTAGAGCTGTCCACCGCATTGACACCCAACTGAAAATAAGGGACGGGGACAAGGCCAGCCTGTGTCGTCATAGCCTCTGTCGTCATTCCCTCCCAAAGCCCAAACTGACAAGCAGCCGAACCAGGCCAGCCTCCCTCTTTGTTGCTTAAACAGACGACCTTCCATGATATCGTGACACCGCGTGACACACACACACACACATCTTACAGAAAATGCTTGTTTTTTTTTTCTCTTTTCTTTTTTGTCTCTAACTTTTATCATACGTCGTGTATTCGTATTTTCTCGTTTTTTCTTACTGCTATGCCTTTATGCAAAAAAATCAATAACCAACCCGCAAAACTGTATGTGTTGAATGCAGCATATCCTTCCAATATAAACGATCCTCCGTAGATACTATGCCGATGCCAGTGCCAAACCCCGTTTCCACGCTCCTTGACCATCATGTTTTCACTTTACACCTCGCCGTCAATTCAGATACCGGCTGTAGGCCCACCGCACACGGTCGAGTGCCAGCCGCTGCTTGTCGACTGTCTTGCCGTTCAACATCTCGTCCACATCCTCTAAAAACTCCTTCTCGACGTCGCCAGGGAACAGGCCCGTAGACAGGTTCCGCAGCACGTGGACCTCGCAGACGAGCAGACCACGGTGCTTGTAAGAGAGGATGCCGTTCATCGTCGCCAGCTCGACGGTGGCATCACAAAAGATGCGGTCAATGTTGCGCAGCACACGCACACACCGCTCGATGCGCTGGCCGCGGCGGAGACCCTTACGGCCATACAATATACCGCGGAAGTACCGCAGAGCGGCAATGCTAACGAGAACACCGGGCGTCAGGCCGACAAAGCCAAAGACAAGTTCTTGGCTCTTGAGCAGCGCGTCAATGCCGCTGATGGCCACTTCCAGATCGACCTTGGTCTTTTGCACCTGGATGAGCAGCGACCGCACGAGATCGCCACGCACGGCACCCTGGAACGGCTTGCGCAGGCCCGTCTCGTAAGCACGCAGCACGGGCGTGACGTCGCCTTCCCGCACCTTGGTGCGGATGGTCGCCAGCTCCGCTTCCGTGAGTGCTGTCGAGGAGCCGGCCAGCTCAGGGCGGTCGACGGCGAACTCGACGACCATGCGCTCGAGACTTTCGCGGTCCGACCGAAGGCTGTCACGGCTCATGATGGCAATCTCGCTGTTGGAGTCGTGGCGGACGGTACCAACAATCTTTGTGGCGGGCTCGATAACCCAGTTGAACCAAAAGTCGCGCACGGTCAAGCCAAAGTCACGGATCCACTGCAAGATGTCCTCCTGACGGTTCGAGATGATCTGAAGCAGCGCCGACGAGGACAGCAACAAAACACCAGCCGGCAGCCAGTACCGCAGCAGCCGTGGCGGGCGGCCATAGTCGTTGACGACCACCTTGAGATCGCCCACCAAACCAGGGATGCCCTGGGCGAGCAGCTGGTCGAGGCGCCGGGCCAGGCGCGCGGGCTTGTTGGCGTCAAACTGGTTTGCTGTCAGAATGGGGTCGCCCTGCACGTCGTTGAACACCTTGTCCTCAAAGTCCAGCACGGACGACTCGACGGCCAGAACATCGGTGGTGACTTGGTCCATCAGCGACACACTACGTTCGACGACGCCCTTCCACCGCCGGCCGTTGTCGGCTGTAATGTTCGTCAGCTCGGTGCCCTCGTCCAGGTCAAAGCGAAGACCCTCGTCGATCAAAATGCCCAGGCCGCTGGCAATCAGCTGCCGCAACCGCTTGAGACGCTTCTGGTTGTGTCGTGCGTCAGCCCGACACCGTGCAATGGGCGACAGCAGCCGGCGCTCGAGACCGGCAAACGACCGTTGAGCAATGCCCCGGCGCACAATAGCGTAAAACTGCTGCCATTGCTGTGTGAGCGAGGCGCTGCCGGACTGGATAGCACCAAGCGGCGAGTGGGTGGCGGCGCTAAAACGTGCCCGGCTCTCAACCACGACCTGGCCGACCTCTTTGGCCCAGTTCCAGAACCGCAGAGGGGACGTCTGCACCGTGTATAGGCTGAGGCTGCCGTACGAGGTCAGAATGTCGTCCCAGTACCAGATATCGTCGTGCAGGGGTGTGATGCGCTCCAGCAGCGTGTTGAGCAGCACACCATAAACCTGAACGGTGGCCTTGCTGACCAGAAGCCACTCGACCTCGGATGCCAGCTCGCCCTTGTCGCTGCCCGACTTGTTGCCTCCTGCTGCTTTCCCTCCACCTCTAGGCAGCTGGCCGGACGCAGCAAGGGCGGTGCCCGGCGACAGGCTACTACTCTCCGAGCCGCTGCTTTCCTCTTCTATGCCATCGGTACCGATACGCTGTGGGCCGTGCAGGTCAAGGTAGCCCTCTTGCTGCTGCCGGCACTTCTCCTCCTCTTCGACTTCCTTGGCGGTCTGTAACAGGCCGGACTGTTGCAGCAAGCCTCGTATGCTGGACGTGGACAGGATAGGCTGAGAGGACGAGGTCGAGCTCAAGTTCTTGACAATCTTGAGCAGGTCGTTGACGTAGGGTGACGACAGGGCGTCGACGCTGGCTTCGTCTACAGAGCCATCGGGGTTGGTTGCCGCGTCGGTTTCAAAGGACACGAGTGGCCCACGGGTAATGCGGTCAATGTCGGCCTCCCAGGCACGTACGTTGCTACACAAAGGAAAGAAGAACGGGGCAACATGTTAGTCAAAGGGTGTGGCTTCGGGGGCGGAGAAACGAATAACAGTCCATGGTGATAGTCTTAGTATTGCTCCGAGGAAGAGAGCTTCAACAGCAACCAAAACGGTTGGCCAATGAGCCCCAACACAAAGCAAAGAAACGGGGGGGGGGATGGGAAGGAAGGAAGAGGGGAGGGGCAGAACACGAACTCTACGACAATAGACATGGGGGGCGGGAACGGCTGCCTGCGTTCGAGATCCCACTCTCAGAAACGACGGACGAAGGAAGACGCAAGAGCTATCACGCTCTTACACAAGCACACATCAGCCGGAGTGTAACACATGAGCCGGGGTGTAAGCGGTGCGGTTTGTGGTGGAGGCGGTGTGTGTCGTCAAGGTTCAAGGTGGTTTAATGGAAGAACTCTGAACTGGACAAGCTTGTGCCCGCCAGATCCGTCTGAAAAGAGAAGGCTGTCAAAGTCTGTGTATGTTTAGTAGAAAAACAAGGTGGGCTGCTTTTGCAAGTCCGCTATCTGGCATCCGTTGTGGGGTGCGTTTGATCAGGGCAGCTCTTTTTGCTGTGTTTTGTTTGGAGTTCTCGAATCACGCCAAAGACGGATACGCTTCGATCCGGCGAGCGTCACAGAGCTTATCGGATTGTTTTCTTTGTGGGTTTTCAGGTTGTGGCAGTTTTGGTGTGGGCACGTCTTGTTCTTGTTCGTATTCGGGCCCAGGGCACGACGCGGGGCAAGGCAGTGGGCAGTGCTGAGCAGCGAGCTTCGGGGATTTGCAGGCTCTGGGCTGCGCGTCAGTCGAGTTCTCGCTGGCGGAGAAGGTCGCGGCCGTTGGGATTGGTGGCGATTGTGAGCTATGTGGAAAACATGCGATTCGCAGGTCTGGGCGGGTGTAGGCAAATGCCGGTAGAACCACTGGTCCGCTGGACTGGCCTGACTTTTTAGGGGGGGCCGAAATGGCGGAGGGAGAGGAAAGGGCGCTGAACAGGCCAGTTGAGATTAAAATTTGCAAATTTTGAACAAGGGGGGATTTGGAAAAGGAGAGGATATTCGGAGATGCAATATGCAGTTGCCTGGAAAGATGTTGTGAGTAGAGAAAAAAAGGAGAGAAAGTGCACCACAACAGGAAGGAACAGGCGGGCACTGCTTTTATTTCGTCGAGCAAGGCAAGAACGACACAAAAAGAGACTGCTTTTTGGTGCACGGCGATGAGATCATGGTCTGTCAGTGTTAACGCCTGGCAGAAAGGGCGGCTGGCGGCCAGGGTTCGCTGTCACGCAGGCGCGACCGTCCGCGATTAGCCCAGAGCAGTATCACAGTGAAAGAAACTTCTGACAGGTGCTGGGTGTCCAGACCGCCAGAGAACCAGAAAAGGGAAGGAGCGATCTGCCACCAGTACGGAGTACACCACCAAACGCCGACAATCACAAGCTGCCGTTGCACACTGCAACACACGCATGCACACGACTCCACAGTAGGAAACGCATGGCGCATGGCGCAACAATTTGCGGCGTCTGGGAGCGTGTCAGCATGTTCTCTGCGCGTTCTGGTACTCCGTGCCTGGCAGAGCACGCACAGGAGAGGACAGTACATGTACATCCGCACCGTAGACAGAGTGGGTCCAGAGTTTGCAGGGCGAAGCCCCACGCTTTTAGAATTGCGACATATGATTGGTCCGGGACACGGATCGCTCCTGCTCGACGTGGGCTCATTCACTCAACAATTCTATATCCGACGAGCAATGGCCCACCGCCTTCCCCTTTGCTGTGTTTTTTCACCCCTATATGGAAAGAGCCAAAAGAGGGAGGCGACACTCGAGCAACGGAGAAGATAAAATAAAACGATTTCGCAAGCGCATCCCCTTTCTCGCCTCGACCCTTTTCTAGAGCCATCCTCTTCGCGGAACAAGTCTGGGGCGTTTTCTCTTCTTGTCTTTTGCTTCTCTTCTTCGCAACTCTTCTCTCGGGTCGTCTTTACGTCTATCGTATTTCATTCGTCAATCTCCCTCATCGCTGGCCCCGCGCTGCTATTTGTTGGGACCCTGAATTTTTCTTCATTTGAACAACCCCTTTTCTTCCAGCACCACATCCGCGACCATGGCTTCATTGTACGTGTTTTGCGTGCCCATCTCGATAACTGAGGGGTTGAGAGTGCCCATCTTCTTGACAATATGCTAACAGTCTCTTGGCAGCCTTTCTAACGCGACGTTCTCGAACGGCACTTTTGCTGGTATTTCCGGCGGCGCCAACGACCTCTACGGCGTCTTCGAGGAGGTGTCCAAGATCAATGTGCAGCTTAACATCTACGAGCGCCTGTGGGCATCGTGGTACCTGTGGATGCAGAACGATATCCTCGCGACGGGCATCCTCAGCTTCATTATGCACGAGGTTGTGTACTTTGGCCGCTCGCTGCCTTGGATCATCCTCGACTCGATCCCCTACTTCAACCGCTGGAAGATCCAGAACCAGAAGGTGCCGACCGCCAAGGAGCAGTTCGACTGCGCCGCCCTCGTCCTCCTGAGCCACTTCACCGTCGAACTGCCGCAGATCTGGCTGTTCCACCCCGTCGCGACCTACTTCGGCATGCAGTTTGGCGTCCCCTTCCCGTCGGCCATGAAGATCGCCATGCAGGTGTCCATCTTCTTCATCATGGAGGATACCTGGCACTACTGGTTCCACCGCGCGCTGCACTACGGCCCTCTCTACCGCTCGATCCACAAGCTGCACCACACGTACTCTGCGCCGTTCGGTCTGGCTGCCGAGTACGCCTCGCCCATTGAGGTTATGCTGCTGGGCATTGGCATTGTCGGTTCGCCCATCCTCTGGGTCTCGCTGACGAACGACCTGCACCTGGTGACCATGTACATCTGGATCATCCTGCGCCTGTTCCAGGCCATCGACGCGCACAGCGGCTACGACTTTCCCTGGTCGCTGCGTCACTTCCTGCCCTTCTGGGCCGGCGCCGACCACCACGACATGCACCACGAGAAGTTCATTGGCAACTACGCGTCGAGCTTCCGCTGGTGGGACTTCTGCCTCGACACCGAGGCTGGCCTCGAGGCTGCCAAGAAGCGCCGCGAGAAGAAGCTCGCCCAGCTCCGCCAGAAGAAGGCTCAGTAAATGTGCACATATTCGATCAGCAGCCAGACAACACACAATCTGCTCGCGACAGCCTGGCCGAAGCCGATCGCCGACCGGTTTTTGGTCTCGGCCCGCGCCTTCTTTGGTCTTCGCCTTCTTTGGCAGACACTCGTCTTTTTCCCCGTCCACTTTGACGAGATATGATTTTGTCATCCTTGCTTGAGGTCTCAAAACAGTGTCTAGCCACATATGTCTACCCAGACATCAGCTGCAACCCTCTGCGGTAGTGCATGCAACTTTCTCATTTACTTTCTTTTTTTTTATGCGGGCGTTTTGGAGGGTCGGGATGCCTATGAGATCAGTAAAAGAAGAGCCTAGCTCCTTTCTTGTTTTCTTTTTCAAACGTACATATTGCCGTCGAAAACCCATGGGAGGGGTTATTAACTAACCTCTTATTCCCACACAGATCAACAGATCTTGTTCTTTTTTTTATCTATGCACCAAAAACACAACGATAGACTACTTAATACTTTTAATTGACTTTTTGAGAGAAATGATGCGAGTCACGAGATGAATCATGCTTGAGTGAAGTCCAATATGTGCAGCTGTTATGCTTTCGTTTCCATGTGCTAATCGTACATCTCCTGCCACAATCGTACCCCGTGTTCCTCCATCAATCCTTCTTCGGCCTCGGTGCGCAGCAGTCACCGCCGGCAGCACCAGCAGCATTGTTGGCCAGGCTCGACAGCGTGCAAGCGGCATTGTCTGCAGAAGTGTGCTCTGCTGGGGTAGCATCTTCCTTTGGCTTCGCCTCTTCGGCCACCTCACCAAACGCCCTGCCAAGCTCGTCACACAACAGCGCCAGCTCCGTATCCTTGACAGTCAGTCCAGGAGCCAGCCCAGCGCCTGGGTTGTGCGTGGTCCACCGGATAAATGTCGTGTTGTAGACATTTGACCACTCGGGGTGGTGGTTCTTGAGCTTGCACTGTAGAGCAACCGCCGTCATAAAGTCCTGGACGGTCAGCTGCATTCATTTTGATAGCACACGGGGGGAAAGGGAAACTCACCCAAGTCTTGGTAAAGTTCTTAAACTTAAAGGACCGCTCAATTCCAAGACCATTGGCCGTCACAGACCACCGGCCACTGTCCAACAGCGTCTCCAGAGCCGTCCGGGCGGCCGTCTCGTCGGCATCCGTCTTGCCCACAATCTGGGGCCTCTGTGTGCCCGACATGACTGCCGGTGTGGATGAAAAGGCGCGGCTATGTGCGGCAGCAAAGGTGACTGGTTCTTGTGAGAAGGTGGGCCGTGCAGCCACCGTGCAAACGGATGCACTCAGCCCGGTCCAGACCCGTGGTAAAGATGATGGAGGTGTCACGCGCTTGGTGACAGCCCGGCTGGCCCTACGAAGCATTGGGGAGGGTGTGGAGAGAGACGTCCCGGCGGGGAGGCGTGGGATCCAAAAAATGGAGGTCCTCCAAGGCCCAAAAGGGTAAATGGTCAAGCAAACCGTGCACGAGGACGTGATATCAGATACCAGACGGTCTCGAAGCAATGAAGATGCGACTTTAGCTTTGCCAGTCTGCCGCCGATAATCAGTAATCGTGCCTATTCTGCGTTCTTGGGCCTGGAGTCTGCTGTCTTTACCAGAGCTGTGATGTACATATAGATCTGTAGAGGTGACGTATGTTGCGTGGTTGTGCATTGACCAATCCAAGATTGGAGTCGTCTTGATGTCGTCTGTCTTTTCGATTTTCTGATTAGATGTGGGCTATGAAGGGACGGGAAGGAGTGGACGGCCAGCAAAAGGGCCACTAAAATCCCTTAGCGGCCGTCAGCCTCGGCGGCTGGATAGCTGCACCGCTAACGACGGTCAAATTCCAGGGACCAGTGCCCTGTAGGACTGCCTGCAGTGAAAAGCATCAGGAAATACCGTGGCCCTTGACCTCGAAACCACGACAATTACCATAGCACCTCTGCTTGGTCATTCGAAATTACAAGACTCCTACTTTCCATTTTTATCATCTAGGAATAATAGTCCTTCTCAAAGCTGTCAAAAACAATTCGTGCGTCCAGCGGAGAGCACCAGAGCCCATCAAACTGGTAAAGAAAGTTCACACAAGGGAAAACTAAAAAAAAAAAAAAAAAAAAAAAAAGAAGAAAAAAAAAAAAACACAAGAGAAAGAAAAGATGACAGTAAATACCCAAACTAATTGTAGGGGCTTCGACTAGACTTCAAGCGGGCAAAATGAGCGCTCTGTTGTAGCATTCCTCCCGTATATCAAGATGAGCATCGACACGATGGCAGATACGCCGTATATATAGCAGACCCAGCAAATTTCGGGGGAAAGACAAAACAAACGAGGTGTGCATACCTTACAGCTTTGAGTACACAAGGTTGGTCATCGGGGCAGCGTCCGATGGATACTGCACGTGGGAAAGTAACGGCTGTCTGCTTTCAAAATATCTACTTTGTACCCCATACTTTGATTTGGGTTATTTTGAGGAGCCCATCGCGAAGACAGGAAATACCTTGGTGGTTGGACAAAACGCCTAATAGCATTGCAAGCTGAATCGATGGACTGCGGAGAGTCTTACGAGCGCCGCATGGAAGCGGCCCCATTCTGGCCTTATGGACCCAGCAGCTCGGCGTAAGCACTGAGCACCAGCGAGCATCAGCAGAGGCCGGTCAAACGCCTTTGGCGAAGTAAGCAAAGAGCTTGTGGTATTTAACTTTGGCTTTTTCGAACTTGGTACTCCTTGCACATAATTTTGGATGATGTTTCTCCGCCTGGTACAGGATACGTCGTATAGTAAGCGGCGCTCGCATGCATTTATTGCTTTGTCAGTGTTCACTAATCGAGGTCGTCAACGGCGTCGTGAGATTATTATGGTGCTAATAGTACAGTAGCACACATGATCTTGAATGAACACCGAAAAAATACCTCAGAATGGTAAACGGCCATGGACGGTGTATGCTTTAAAGATGGGCTGCAGCTGGTGGATGCAGTTCAGCAACTGTCGAACAACTACTGAGTAGAAGAGGACAGTGCTGGGGACGACTATTTACAAAAAAAAAGGAGACTTAAAAAGCAGTCGGCGTTTGATTTGGACCGCAGGGTGCAGTGATGGCTGGGCTTTTGAGAGACGCCTGGCTGTCACATTCCCCGAGTGAGATAGGGAACGGAGACGGAGCTGAGGTTACGGGTAGCAGCCACCTTCGCAAAAGATCTGTCCGATTGCAACCAAAACACTGCACTTTTCATCTTGGAAACGGACAGCAGCCACGTACACAACCAATGACATTATGACAGAAATCCAGTTTCTCTTTCCCGTCTCCCCACACTAACTCGCATCGTCGGCGTTGGACTGGTCCCCAGATGGACCATATTATCACCTTCGCCAGCAGGGCAGGGAAAAAAGGAATCCAGAAGTGCGCCCGCGCGGAGATGCACTTTATAAATACATTTCAAATTTAGCTGCCAGTATACGAGATAAGCCAAATTTCCTAAATGCACCTCGCATTCTCTTTTCTTCTTTCACATCATCTACCCCAAGTAGACACATGTTTAGAAAAGAGAAGAAATGTCTGCCTTCTGTTAGATGCGGCTCCCTCACATAATCAAAAATAAAGGCAAGAAATGCCGTGAAAAGTGAAATACGCAAAATCATTGCAGCCCTCCAGGCGATCCAGACCACAAACCATGTGCTTTTCTCTCAAAAGTGTGGTTGAGTGCTCACGGTCTGAGATGCAGGGCTGGACAGCGACGTCGATGTATGTGTGATATAGACCAATAAAATAAATTCAAAAATAAATGCATAAATCATGGCACGTGCACGTCACTCCAGTATCTTCCCAAACCGGCGTCGTACTCGTATCAACACAGTGCGCTTGGCATCCCGCCACTGCCTGGCATGCCGCGCTCTGGCGAGCGGCAACGGAGTTTACGTAATATATTAGTTTGCGCGGCCGACCCCGCTTGAGATTAGCGCTGCTTACGTATTCACACGCGCCACAGTACGCACTGAATGAGCCATCATGACCTACAAATATGTTTATGACGCGAGAGCGCGAGCAACAGCCCAGCCCAGTGGTAATTTCCCCATTTTCACAGCAATCTGGTCCGAAAAGGATCCTGTTCCCCATGTCACTGTCCGCTGCAATTCCGCGGCCATCCAGCGTGGGATCAAGGATGCTGCCGTCTTTTTTATTGCTTTCCTATTTCTTATTTTCCAGCGTCGTATTGCTTGCCCGTATGGACCAAGGACCCTTTTTTGGCCGTCGCCGATGTTTTGTTTAATCATCACCTGCCCTGTAAGTATCTCAAAGAGCTAGAGAAAGAAATCCTCGGCCAGTCTGATGGCCGCAGTTCGCTGCTCAAATTCTGCACTTGTTCGCACAAAGAAACACAAATTCAGGCCAGGCCCGGCTAGGTCAGGGAACGTGATTGTAGATATCCCGGGCGGCGCATCTGTGAGATAAACTCCCAACCCCGGAGCTCGTCCGCGTTCGACCCCCGTGCCCTGTAGACTCTCTCTCGAAAATACCTGCGAGATTCCTCATTGGCAGTTTGGGAGTTTTTTTTGCGAGGTCCGTTGTCGACGACCGAAACGGGAAACTGGGCAAGGACAAAAGTGGAACTGCCGACGTTTCCGACAGGGAAGGAGGGAAGGAGGGAAGGAGGGAAGGAGCGACAGGCAGGAGCTGCGAAATTGAGATGAACGTCCTAACTGGAATAGCACAGAGGCAAGAGGTAAAATGCGCTGGAATTTTATTGGCTGCCCACTGAACAGAACCGACAAAGGCGTCTGGGGCTGACAAATCATGCGACAGCGCCAAACTCCAATGCCAAAATAACGCGCCTCCACACAAGCTCGACAGGCACCTGCCTCCACTGGCTGCTTTTGCTTGGCGGTCGCTGCAGACTCGCTTTCGGATGTTTTTGCCAGTGTGGAGCCGCTCCTTCCCTCATTGCTCTCTGGCACTCTGCAGTCCGACAGTTCTCCGAGAGCCTTTCGTGCCCACTCTCCCAACTCCCATTTTCCCATCTGTCCCCCTCTTTTCTGGCTACTCCGTTTCCTGCTGACTGAGCCTGCATTGTATGCCGATGATGACTTTGTTCTGACTATACACCCAAGAATCAGGCAAAAAAGAGCGACAGAACAACAGAACAACGGACCCCATTGCGACGCCAATCCCAGAACGTCAGTAGTTCCTTCCCGTCGGAGGCATACAGACCCCCAAAGACGACATTGGAAAAGGAAACAGACAGAGAAAGTCAGAAAGAGCCGCCCAGCAGGCCTCGTTTGCTCATTCCCTGCAGCCGTCTGACGCGCAGCGCGACCAAAAAATACACTTCGAGGAAAGAACGACCGCCGTCGCCCGGATCTCTTTCCTTTCCGCATTTCGCATTCGCGTACGAACGCACTCAGTAGGTAAGCAAACAAGCAAGCTCCTGCTCCTGCTCCTCACCACTACCGATCACCATCGGAAGCAGAGACAAGACAAGCCGAACACCACAATTCGCTGCATATCACCACCACTATTTCATATTCCATGCCCAGCCACGCGATTTGAATCCCCAGTTTTTCGCCGTCCTGCTCCGTCACTCTCTGGGCGCTGTGTGCTGTGGTAACTTTCTCGATAATCTGGCGCGTCCGCTCTTTTTTTCGCGTCAGAGAACAGGTTGAAGCAGGGCAAAGGCGGGCATTTGTTCAAGATCAACGCTCTTCGTCTTCTCAGTCGTCTTCCCACATCATCTTTCTCCTCTGTGCTGTACCTTGGAGACTTGCTGCTATCCACACACCCCTTTGGCTGTCTAAGATCCGCGTCACACACCCCAAAAGGTGCCATTTGCTGAGTCAGAGGCAGTACACAGGGACATATCTTTTTCTCTTTTTCTCTCTACCTCCCAGCCGGCCTCGAGATGGCCAGAGGTAGACTTGCCGCCAACGTCCCAGCTGCGGGCAATGGTAAGTCATCATTCGGATTGCTATTGAATAATTTTGTTGCTTTTTTTGTTCTTTTTTCTCGCAATTACTTGCCGGTCCTTCTCTCTGGTATCCCCTACCCCCTTCGCCCTTCGCATCTGCAGTCCACCCGCTTCCTCGCACCTTTCTTCTTTCCCCATTGAGCATGGCTGTTTTGGAGCATTGCTACACAAATAAAAAGAAGAAGAAAAAAAAGAAGAAAAAAAAAGCGAACCGCAGGGCTTCGAAATTGACCAAAGGGCGCGAGAATACTCCGTACCGCAAAAGCTTTGTCATGTTTCGGCTTTCCGTTTCTCACCCAGGGCCCTAAGTCCACAAGGGCCTCCACCTGCCACCACGCACGCTCCCGCGCTTGATTCCATTACCCTTGCACCATTGCACAGGAAGGTTAAAGAGAATACGAACTACGACGTACACAGTGTTGGTGGCAGTAAGACACTTGCAGAAGTATCTTACATACTAAGTATTACTGTGTACACTGGCAAACCCTCCGTCCGCCGCACGCCCATTCCCGCCCCCGAAGTGCCCTTTTATTCCTTTTGTCTACTCTACCTAATTACCTAATTACACGCGGACCCAGGGCTTTGCAAGCGTGCAGCTCGCAACGTCGCTAGAACATCCTTCAAGGTTTCCGTCGTTTCGAACACTGTATCTTGAAGGAACTGGGGCGCTCTTGAGATAGCTTGGTCGCTCTTTCTGCTGTTGGCGTTTTTGGGGGGTCGTTGCTGGTGTTGTCATCCTTCCTGCCTCTTTCGGCAACCGCGTGCACCTGCCTCGACTCAGGCTGGTCTGTGGTGACTCGTTTAAAGAGATGACATGGAAGGCGCAACTCACAGCAACGGCACACTCACATTGAAAATGCGACCATGTACTCCGTACCCCGTACCTGCATCTCCTATTTCATAATCACTGACTCCTCCATTTGTCGTTCTTTCTCTTTCCTTCGGTGTCTCACTCTTCATTCCAACGGCCGCTTCCACACCCTGGCCCACCCGTCCCGGGATTTTCCCAAATCAAATCCAGTGCTCATCTACCACTATGCGCGCGCTGGCACTACTGTGTACTCATAGTGCGACTGACTGGCGCTACTTGCTTGCGGGTAGTTCTTGCCTCCACCGTGTTTAAAAGCACCCGCCCTTCCCCTTCCATCTGTGATTACGAAATCGACTACCTTACCTCATCTTTCCCCGTTTTCCAACTTACACCCGCTTTCTCTTATACCGGCCTGTACCACACTGCCCATCAGCACCTTCCTCCTCTTCTTGACTCTTGACTCTTGACTTTCCTTAACTCTCACGTTTGCACCTGCCTCCTTCACCTTATTGCCCAAGCCTCCTTCCTTATCTCTTTTCACCGATTCCTGCTCAAAATTTTCCATCTTTTGTTGACTCAACAAACGTCCCTCAAAAGCTTCACTTCTTGCAAAGTTGCTCTGTGCGACCTACATCTTGCTTCCCACCAAACAGAGTTCACCACCACCACCACCACCACGCACAACCCGCATAAATATACACACCGCTCGCGGGCCTGGCCTTATTACTAACACGCGCGCGTCTTTTTGCCTGTCCTCCCGTAAACAGAAAGCGTGCCTGTCGCTTCGTCCACCTTTAACGAATTTGACGCCGAAGCCAGTCTTTTGGCTCTTCAGAAACACGTCGACGCTGCTGCAAACGGTGTCGCAAACGCGCATACCGTCGCCAAGATACAGCCTCTTCCGCAACCCCCGGCGCAAGAGCAGCTTTCCGCAGAAGAAGCTGCCGCTAACAGCATCGCATACGCTGCCTCGGCCGCTCTCGTCGCTGTGCAGAACAATAATAACAGCAACAACAACAACAATAACAATTACAACCACGGCCACCTGGACTCTGATCCGGACGCTATCATCCATCCCGATTTGAGACCGGCGTATACTACCACCAGCACAATCACAATGTCTGGCGCACCTCAGCCAACCGCGCCCGGCGCGCAAACCGCCACTTCGCCTCAGGAAGTCCCTGCAGCTCTCCCGCAGCAGCCCCAGCACACAGCCCCCGCACCCGTCGCACCGCAACAGTCTGTCTCTCCAGCCGGAAGCCAGGAGCTCGCCGAGGTGATCACGGATGGCCGCAAGGGCCCTCGTCGGGAGCTTAGCACCAGCAAGCGCGCCGCCCAGAACCGCGCCGCCCAGGTATGTTTGCTTTCCCCTGTCTTGCAATCTACTCAGTAGCTAATGCAGCTTGTTAACACATCGCAGAGAGCTTTCCGCCAGCGCAAAGAGGGCTACATCAAGAAACTCGAGCAGCAGGTCCAGGACTACGGCGAGATGGAGACCCAGTTCAAGATCACCCAGACCGAAAACTATGCTCTGCGCGAGTATATTATCCACCTGCAGTCACGCCTCCTCGATGCCAAGGCCGAGCTGCCTCAGCCACCTGCCAACCTGAACCTCGCCGCGCCGGGTATGCCGCCTATTATGAGCATAGGCCCCTCCCCCACCCAGCAGCACCAGCAGGTCCAGCTCCAGCAGCGTCAACAACTCCATGCTCAGCAGCAACAGCAGCATCAGCAGCAGTACCAGGAGCAGCAGCAGGCTCCCGCACCATCACAGGAGGCAGCACACACGGCTGCGGCGCCTTCAGCAGCGCAGGCCGTCGCGGCTGCTGCCGCTGCAGCTGCCGCCGCCGCCGACGAGCAGTCATCGGCTGCTGGTAACGCTGCGTCCGACGCCAAGACTGATGCCTCCCTCGCACGCGTGGCTCAGGCCGTCGCGCAGCTTGGTAACAGCACTGCCGAGACCTCCTCTGCTGGGGCCGCCCCAGACAGTGCTTCTAACGGCATCGCCAAGACTGAGCCCGAAACGAACGGCAACAGCGCCGGCGAGCCCATGGACACGACGGAGGAGACCATTACCCAGAAGCTGCAGAAGCTTTCCGAGCCTGTTGCGTCCATGTAGCCAGTGAAACGCAACTTGAAAGCGCGGTAACTCGTCTCGCACACTTGCCTGGCTCTCCTTTTCTTGTGACCTTTATGAGGCTTCGCTTCAGATCTTGCACGGATCCTTTTCTGTGCCTCTTTTTTCCGTCCCTTTTTATTGTTATTTCTGCTAATGTGAGGCGGTGGTTTCCTTCTTGTTGCTACGGTTCAATCTTTTGATTGGTCTGATTTTTCTCTCTTTTGTCTCTCTCTTTTTTCTCTTTCTTTTCTCTCTCTCTTTTTTTTTTTTTTTAACTTGCGCCATCTGTTCCCACGGGTTCGGTCCTGCTTTCGCGCTCATGTTTGTTTGTTTTCTTTGTCTATTCTCTCTTTGTTCTTATAGTTTCTTCTGCTTCTGTCCGCGTCTTTCTTTTCCAAAAGACCATTATGTCATGTTCTCCCCGCCGGGTGGGAGATGGAAAGAAATGGGACAGCGTTTGGGTTGCGGCGTTCAGAAAAGGATTATTGTTTTATTCTTGATTTTTTGCCCCTACTTTTATCTCCTTTAACTCTTACTTCAAAATGTTAACTGGGACTTTGCCTCCTATCTCTTCTCTCTCCTTGCATGCATATCTTGTAGAACACGACTCGATGTCAAAATGTATCTGCTGCTCACTCATATGCCAAGGCTTAGCTGTATGCATTTTTTTGATATCTCGACTTTTTTCGCTGTATATATTCCCTTTGCAATTGTACCAGTTACCCCTTCTCGCCTCAAAAAATACATATAAAAATCAGAACAAAAACGCCTTGCTGCCACACCCTATTGATTTTACAAGGAGACCACGCAATCACTTCTTCCGTGTCCTCCTCTTTGCTTGCACCTGTGCTTTTGCTGCCGGCTTTGCCTTTGACTTTGCTTCCGGCGCTGCTTCTAGCTCTGCTTCCACGTCCGCCTCTGGTTCCCCTCCCAGCCTCTCGTCTGGGTTCGGCTCCGGCTCCGGCTCCGGCTTCGGGTCTACTTCCGGCTCAGGCTCAAGCTGGACCACTATCGTATCCTTTGTTTCGACCTTTGCTTCTGTCTTGACTTTCGCTTTCAACTTTGACCTTGGCTTTGACTCTGTTTGCACTGGCTCCTCCTAGCTTGCCGATGCGAAAGCGTTTCCTTGGTCGTGTTCCTGTAGATGTTAGTAGATGTCCCAGAGATGATCGATATTGGTAGAGGGGCAACTCACCTTGATGTAGTCGGAGCCCTTCTCCTGGTACTCTTCCCGGGTCACAGCAGCCTGCCGCCATGCCGGCGAGCCTGCCCACTCGGCCGCACCGCGCCAGGCATCCGTCAGCGGGTCCTTGGCGCGCCGTAGCTTCAGGGGAGCACCTGCCGGCAGCAGAGCCTGCAGGCCAGCGTGCAGCCGCTCGTCGAAGTTCTGGAACAGCGTCAAGCCGCCGGTCAAGAAGATGTCCTTCAAAAAGTCGTCGCGCTCGACGCCAGCCAAACCCGTCAGACGCTGCGTAAGAATATCGCCAGCAATCTCGACAAGGCCGGCCTGGTCGATGCCGGCAATGGCGCTCGGTTGGAAAAGCACTTCAGGTACACGGATGCGCTCGACGTTGAGGTGGATCTGGTGACGCTCGGCAGGGCTGTCCGGGTCGAACGGCCGCGGGCCGCGCTCAAAGGCGTGCAGCATCTTCTTGCTCCAGTCGTCCTGTGCCTCACGTGTGTGCTCGTACGTAAAGTCTGGGTCGTACTGCAGCAGCAGCTCCTCCAGGGCCTTGAGCTGGACATCCGGGTTCTCCTCCTTTTCTTCGTCGTCACTGTCGTCCTTGTTGACGGCAATGTCGCGGTAGACACCCCAGTCGGCATCGTCAGCACCGAAATCGTCGTCGTCGCCGCCACCGCCGCGCCGCCGCTTGCGGCCAGTCGCGCTTGTACCGCCCGAGGGACCGTCGCTGGCGAGGTTGGCAATGTTCTTCATGCGAATGTACGAGGCCAGGTTCTTGCGGTTGCCCATGTCCTTGGACAGGCGCTCGCGCTCCTTGATCTTGGCGAGCGCCTCAAGACGGGCGGCCCGCTTCTCCTCGAGCCAGTTCTCGAGGTCGTTGGTGCGCCGTTCCTCCTCCAACCGAGCCTCTTCGGCCACGCGGGCCTTTTCGGCCTCCTTCTCGGCCTTGGCACGGGCGCGGGCGTCATGGTTGGACTTCATCAGCCGCTGCTGGCGCTTCGCCTTGAGCTGGGCCTCGTCGAGCTGGTCGTCGGGCACCTCGAGCAAAGAAAAGTCGGGCGCTTCGGCCTCCTCGTCTGGGTCGTTTCCCAAGTCCTTTTGCCGTGCGCGGCGGATCGTCTTCTCGAGCTCCTTAATCTGGCGCTCGAGCGCGGCCTCGTCCTTCACTTCGGCCTCGTCGAGCAGGCGCTTGGTCTCCTTTTTGGGGCTCTCGGCGATCTGGGTCTGGATGCTCTTGTAGTACTCGAGCTCTTGCTCCTTCTTGAGGAGTCGCTCAAGGCGCATCTTGACGGCCTGCTCCTGCAGACGGCGGCCGCTCTCCTTTTTGCGCTCGGCAATCTTGGCGAGTTCCTCTTCCGTCTTTTGGATAACAACCTCCTCGGTGTAGGGGAACTGGACGATGCGCTCGCGGTCCTCGAGCCCTGTCCAGTCCAAGATGCCGCGCAGCTCGTTGTTGTAGTCCTTGGAGATATAACAAAAGTCCTTGAGCCAGTACTCGGCCTGGGATTGGTGAATCTTGAGGTTGTTGCTGAGGTAGTCGCGGTACTTGAGACGGATGAGACGCAGGAGGTAGTCGGCGGCATGCGAGCCACCCCAATTTAAGCGGGTAGCCTGAGACAGGACTGCCTTGTGGTTGTAGACGGGGATGACGTGCGTAGCACTGTACGAGGAAGAGACGACGAGGCCGGTGTCGCCCTTGTTGTGGCGGTAGGAAAAGAGGGAGTCGATGCCGTAGGCGAGTGACGGGGCGCCGTAGCATTCAAAGACGATTTCGGTCATGGCTGGGTTGTCAGTGAACTGATGTCAATACAAGTCGTCTGGGGGACAGTGTACTCACTCTTTCGTGAGTAGGGAAAGTTGGCCACGGCCTCGGTGAGGACAATAGGCACATCGACGTTGCCATCGGTGCTGCCGTTCAGGCCCAGCTTGACAAAGGTGTAGTCGAGTATGTGCTCCATCACGTCCCAGTTGGCCACGATGCCCGTGCCGGCCTCAAAGGCGTTTCGTATATGACCGCGAGCGGCTGTGTCGGCATAACAGTCGGATCCCACAAACGAAAACGTTTTGCCGAGCTTGCGGTCGCGATACTTGGCCATTGTCGGCGGGATAACAAAGCGTGGATCCTTCTCAAACGACCAGCCAGCGCGCACAGCCGACGAGCCATTGTCAATCACAATCGCCGCATCGCCATCCGCACGCTTCTTCGCAGCCTCGTAGCCATCCGACCGCGGCTCCACAAAGTCCTCGAGAGATACATCCTTGACTGGATAGATGGTCGGGTCTGGCAGCAGTTTCCAGGCTTCGCGCCGTGGAAGAGGCTCCACGATGTCCATGGCTGACGGCGCCATGGTGGAGGCGGGAGGTCGAAATGGAGAAGGGAGATAGCAGAGCAAGATAGAGACGTGTTAAGGACTGTCGATTGAGCTGTTGTTGAGGTGTAGTCAATAGCAAAGACAGCCTCGAAGCCGCAGCTGGAGTTGGAGCTGATCTAGCCGAATCGCGTCTTCACCGATGCGACGGCAGGGGTCCGCGTTGCAATTGCGGCGGTCGTCGAGGCGCGATGGCGGAGTGAAGCTCGCAAACGGGGTTTCGAGATGCGTGCCGCGTCGATAAAGCGCGTCCTGTCGTCGGAGTTGGCTGGAAAGAGACAGGATGTCTCGATTCTGGCCTGCGACTCTTTCCTGATCTGATGGTCGAGGGCGACTGCCGTAATAGTGCTAATAGTGCTCCTTGCGTAGAGCGGACGCCACTTGATTATGTAATACACAAGCCACACTTTGCCATTGAGTTCCAGGGCTCACAGCTGCAGCTCCCAGGCACCTATACCATTGGAAGCGGCTGTTGAAATCAACAGATTGTTTCACAAAACGAGTTTATATTGCATCTCATTCAATTTGAGATGAGTTTTGATAAGAACTCAAATTGCTCCTCTAACTGGCCTCGTTGATGTTCGCTCCCATTATTTGACACGTGATCTTCACTCTGAAATCTGAAGCTGCCATATATTGCCTGCTCGAGACCATATGTCGCAGATCCAAAGTCGTTTCAGAGTGTCGAAATGCTCCGACCGTCAGATTAGCCGCCTTGCGCTGGGCGCGATGCTGCACGTTGTGCAGACAGAGACCTGGCTTGCATCCGGTCTGGGCCAGTCGCTCGACTCAGTCCTCAACGCGTGCAAGTTCCTTTTTGCAGTGCAAAATGATGTGTAAGCGGGGCTCGGCGGGGTAGCGGCATTCGCGTGGTGTGTGCACACTGCACCAAACTCCCCAGCGCCGGCAAGAGCGACCCTGCTTTGCTTCTCTGCCTTCCGCTTTCCGTTTTCCATCCCAGCTTGATTCGCGATCAGTGAAACAGCCTGAGCTGCAAAACGCCTCACATCCTCACAAACAAAGAAAACAACAGCCTTAGTCACCGCCGCAACTTGAACACGCAGCAGTAGAGTAATGGACAGGAACAATGTCGTTAGCAGCCCGCTTCAAGCTTGGCTCTTGGACACCAGTCCGCCCAGCGCCGGGAGCTTGCTCATTAGCGGGGCGGTCGTTCTTTCCTTGCCAGCTCGGTTGCCTGGAGCTTGCCTCTTGCCTTCCCTGACGTAGAATTACAGCGACTGTCCACCAGCGGCCATACCCCTCTTTCGGCAGGCGCTCTTTGGGGCTCTCCTTCTTGCTGAGGTTTCGTCTCTTTACGGAGCACTGGGGCCTTGCCTGCCCACATGCACTTCAGTTGTTCGCCAGCACTGCTATTGGTCTTAATCCTTGCGCTGCACGTCTTATTTTCCCATCCCACTTCTTCCCATTCTTCCCCTTTCTCTACTCTTCCCTTTCTCTCTCTCCTCCTCTCCTACTCCCGCTCAAGCGACCAAACGTCACACGTCTGTTTTGCCTTTTTTTTTACTTCCTCCCACACGATCCCAAATTGTACGTTTTCCCGCGACCTCGCATCATCGCACCTAAGCACCAAAGCTACACCATATAGCAACCAAAGCCCCTCTTCAACCTTTCCTAGACTCTCTGACCGCTATCCGAACACAATCCCCCGTACGACGCTGCGGTTTCCCCTCGACGAACCCACCTGTGACATTGCAGAACGCTCATTGTTGATTTTCTGTGCAGATTTCTCGAAACCGTCCCCTCGTCTTATCTCGTTACTGAGATAGACTCTAGCAAAAAGCAAAAACAATTACACAAACCAAACACACAACAAATCAACACCATGTCTTGGCAAGGTCGGTAGAGAACGTTCCGAGCTGCTTTTTATGTTTCGATGATGGTTGGACTGTTTAGCTAACTCTTTTGGTGGTATAGGATACATCGACTCAAGGTAAATACCTACTCTTCCCCTTTGCTGCTACATGCGTTGCCGTAGCTTGCCGACCCCGCGCGACGACATGAACTACCCGGCCGAACGATTGTCTTGGCCCCATCATCGAGGATATGGGGGCGTGGGGTGTTTGATCGGACCGTGATCGGACTGCGGGGCATATCGGTGATGGTGATGGTGACGGCGGTGGAAAGGAAAACGTTATTAACAGCTATGCTAACGCAACATGCAACAACACAGCCTGGTCGGCAGCGGTCACATCGATGAGGCTGCCATCATCAGCGCTGCCGGTGACAGCGTCTGGGCTGCCTCCCCCAACTTTGCGCTCAAGCCCGAGGAGATGAAGGCCGCCGCTGCCATCTTCGAGGCCGGCAACCAGGCTGCCATCGACAAGGCCTACGGCGAGGGTCTGCACATTGCCGGCGAGAAGTACATTGCCACCATTGTCAGCGCCGACGACAACATTGCAATGATCCGGAAGGGCAAGACCGGCGTCGCCGTTGCCAAGACAAAGCAGGCGATTATTGTCGGCCACTACGGCGAGAACGCACAGGCGAGCAATGCGCGGGCAACGGTCGAGGCCCTGGCTGACTACCTGCGTGGCCAGGGTTACTAAGCGTTGGAAGGGAGGGTGACGAGAGAGGAGAATAGGGGGTGGGCAGATGACGATGGCGAGAGAAAGGAGGGAGGTGCGCGCATTGGACTTGGCCCGACGATGGCTTCGTTTAGTTTGGATGAATTAGATCGCCAGGTACACAGAATACGAGGCGACAAAGAGCCATAGTTAAGATAGATTTTGTGTGGCAGATTGTACGGCAGGCGCCGTTTCTATGCGGTGCTGCGGAGCGAATGAATCCATGATATCAGACAACCTTGAGAGTTTTGTGAAGGAGGTGTAGTGTAGCCATATCAATTCAAATGTATCCCTTTGTTTACTATGCTTATGACCGTTGACCTCATATCCACCCTTTTAAGCCAACTATGCTCGACGAACGTATAAAAAAGTATATTACAAAACTCCAATTATATAAAATGATAAAACTTGGGGTTCGCCCTGTTTCGCCAAAAGCCAAAAAATAACGAGACGAAGGGGTATTTTTGTACACTGGTTCAATAACCACGCTTTTTCTCACCCGTTTCCCTCATATCTTGATTTATTTCCAACCCAACGCCGTATAAAAGCCACCCTCTGGATCCTGCCATTTTGCCCCTACTTGAGAGCTTGTCTATAACAGTGTCGAGACACCTTATTAGAGCAAAGAAATAAAGCAATAAACCACGGAGCAGGTGGTGGGCGGCCGGTATATAACCCGTCAGCCACAATCCTCCCGCCCCTCCATATTTTGCGCTGTGTGCTGCCGTTTTGGTCCAGGTCGGATCGCGGTCGATATCGGTACGCAAATTGTTATGCGCTGCGGGTTGCGCCCGACCCTCTTTCAACCCCGCAAGCTGCTCGTATTCTTAAGAGTCGTACAACGGACTCACACCGGCAGGTCCGTGTTGCGCCGGCCGAGCCCTAAGCGGTCCACGGCCACACCAATGTAAGGTCCCACAACCGGTGCGTTCCGCGCAAAGGCTGCAATCGTTCCCAAAAAGTCGCCGAACAGAACCATGATACCGTACAGCTCGATGCAGAATCCGATGAGTGGCCACCGCAGCAGAATCAGGAGGAGACCGCCGAAGAAGGCAGCGGTGCCCTTGGCCTTTTGCTTGCGCGCGAAGAAGAGGAGGGTCTTGGCCGGGCCGATGATGATGGTGAGGCCGATAAGGAAGAGGATCTGTCACAAGTTTGTTAGGAGGAGCTCGTAGTACGTTGTCGTCAAAAGCTTTGTGCTTCAGGGGTTTCGCCTGCTTACATTGCCCATGGCGAGCCTAGAGAGTGAGAGGTCAGTAAAGGCACAAAATTATGGCAAGAAAGCTGCGTTAAGGGCCGCCAAGGGAGGACACTAACATTGCCCGGTCGAAGAAGAGCATGACACCACCGATGAGGAAGAAGCCACCTAGGTACCGAGTTAGAGATGCGCAAGTCGTCGAGGGAGAGTTGAGAGACCTAGGCCGGTCGAGAAGGCCAAGCTATCGGGGAGGGCGCGTCGTCAACGTACCACCGGTGCAGAAAGCCACTCCGACTTCTAAAGGTTGAGAAAAGGTCTATGTTAGCATGAACGTCTTTGTCCAGATGCTTCGACCGTCCACGGAAGCACCCGGGTGGCTACTCGAGCCTTGAGCTTTGCGACCAGCTCCGTGGAGCGCAGAGCTCTTGAATGGTCGCGTGTCGCAAAGCTCGAGGGCCCGGGACGAAGAAAGAAAAAGACAGAGGGGCGCAGAGAAGAAGACGCACTCTGAGAGTCTGTTAACCACATGGACGGCATAGCTGCGGATAGGATATCGCGACGGCGGGGAGATTCGAGGGAGCTAAGTCGTTGATTGTTAGGGCTGAAGCTGGTTGAAAGGGTCTCGAAAAGGCTCGTCTTGGTGAGGTCGCACGTTTTTTGGTGTGGGGGGGAGGGAATAGAAGACAAAATAAGGGTCGTAGATTGTTTCCGTTGAAAAGGGAAGGAGATATCGGTGGTGGTTTAATTTGGTTCGACAACGCAAAACTCCACAGGGGGGAAGGATACTGTTCCGGGGGGTAAGTAGTTGTTGGGAAAGTGTGCGATACAAGAGGACAGAGAAGGAGCGACCGACAAGCATTTGGACGAGGCAAGCAGACAAGATATTACGCCCAAAAAACACGTCTCCTTTCTAAGGCTCCCCCCTTTCTCCAAAAAGCCCCTGTGGTGGACCGCGTATCGCTAAAGAGGGATGGGCGTGCCCAGCGTCGTTTTGATATTGGAGGGTGCTTCCACGCGGCAGGCCCCACCTGCTAAAACAGACGCCTGGAACGTCGCGATTGGCTGTCTGGGCAGGTGCGGGAAGTCGAGGAATTCTGGAAAGAGCAAACCAGCGGCCAGGCCACTGAGCTTTAGATTGTACACAGTACGACGTATTGCAGGCAGGCACCGACAGAAAGGGAAAGAACGGCAGTTACACGAACCCTGGCCAAGGAAGCCGGAGAATACACCGTAGCCAGGGGCTAGAGTGAAGGTCTGTGTTGCTTCAAGAATAATGACGATATAGGGTAAACGAATCTCGACCGTTTCGATTTCACGATAACTAGAAACAGAGAAGAAACAGAAAGCGCCTCGACGTTGTAGAGTCTACGGAGTATCGTACTTCGTGTTAGAGCTCTGTTCCTTCCCAAATAACCACAGGCGAGCAGCTTCGCACACAGTAGCCTCGTAGTGCAACGGCAGGCGCGACCGCCCGTTTTCTTTGTGTAGACGCTAACTCACAGCTCGCCCACTGCGCCTGCCTTTCTGTCTGCAAATGCCAAGCTTTGTCAGCCCGGATGACTCCCCCGCTATTTTGGCAGCGTTCTGGTGGTGGCTAACGACAACGAGCCTTAATTATGATGAGCTCAAAGTGCATCATAATCGAGGGGAGCTTATATTTGGACAGCTCAAGCTGCCTTTACATTTTTCGTTCATTCTGTTTGGCATTCATTCTTTTTGTTTCCAGCAACAAGCAGCGAGCAACTCGAGCGCGAAAATATACACACAAATCTGCCCCTCCAAACGAATACCCTCAAGGTTACAAAATTCAAACCTCAAGCTCAATCTCACAACTTACTTCTCTCACAAACCGGCCTCGCCATTTCACACGACCTGGACCTCAAGATGGCTTCAATAGTACCAAGCTCCGATGAGGAGCAGTGGCGGCAGCAGCTGGTGGCCATGACAGACGCCGTGGCAGCCCTCAAACTCCCGCCCACATCAGACGTCAGCGACCTCGATGAATACGACGATTCCGACGACAGCGACGGCTACTACAGCTCAGCTAGCGGTGGTGCTGCCCAGGATATCTGGGACTTTATCTCGGATGACGAGCTGGAAGAGCTGGGGCTCGCACCGAGCGATGGCGGCAACTACGGCCGCGGCGGCGGCAGCGGAGCCGGTGCTTCTTCTTCTTCTTCCTACACACCAGCCTGGCTCTCGACAAAATGCCTGGCCATGGCTTCCCGAAGCAGCCAAGCGGCTGCACCGATACCACCAGACGTGCTGCAGGTCCAGATTATGGATGTGCTCCAGTCGTCTCGGCCAGAGGAGGAGCTACAGTCGCAGCTGACGGATCTGGTGGGCTTTGACGACTTGGACTTTGTTATTGAGCTGCTGTCTCACCGCGACGAGATTGTTTCTGCAGCCATGGCCGAGGACGAGGCACCAGCAGCACACCTCGGCGGGCCGTCAGTTGGCGGCTCGCGGCTCCTGACAAGGGCACAGCGCGAAGAGCAGCTGCGGCAGAAAGACTTTGAGCACAAGACGGCTGTTTTGAATGCAGCCTCGGCCAAAGAGGCCGAGTACCCCCACGTCTACAAAGCCTACCACGCAGGCAACAGTCTGAGCGTGACGGGCAAGCGCTATGCTCTGCCCACGGGCAGCACGGTGCGCGAGAAGGAAAAGTACACCGAGTACTATATTCCCGCAGGCAGCAAGGGCAAGCTGGGCCCTGGCCAGAGCCTCGTCAAGATTTCTGATCTCGACGGCCTGTGCCGTGGCACGTTCAAGGGCTATACGGCCCTGAACCGCATGCAGAGTCTTGTCTACCCGGTGGCCTACAAGACGAGCGAGAACATGCTCATCTGTGCGCCCACGGGTGCCGGCAAAACAGACGCAGCCATGTTGACAATCCTGCACACAATCGGACAGTACGCGCTGCCCAACCCCGTGGACGATGCGACGGTCAGCGACTTTGCTGTCGATGGCGAGGACTTCAAGATTGTCTACGTTGCGCCCATGAAGGCGCTGGCGGCTGAGATTACGGAGAAACTGGGCAAGCGGCTGGCGTGGCTCGGCATCCAGGTGCGCGAGTACACGGGCGATATGCACCTGACCAAGGCCGAGATTGTGCGCACACAGATTATTGTGACGACGCCCGAGAAGTGGGACGTCGTTACGCGCCGTGGTGTTGGCGACACGGAGCTCGTGCAAAAGGTGCGCCTGCTGATTATCGATGAGGTGCACATGCTGCACGACGAGCGTGGTGCTGTTCTCGAGTCGCTGGTTGCCCGTACAGAGCGCCAGGTCGAGAGCACGCAGTCGCTGATCCGCATCGTCGGCCTCAGTGCCACGCTGCCCAACTACATTGACGTTGCCGACTTTTTGAAAGTCAACCGCTACGCCGGTCTCTTTTACTTTGACGCCTCTTTCCGTCCTGTCCCCCTTCAGCAGCACTTTATCGGCGTCAAGGGCAAGGCGGGCAGCAAGGAAGGAAAAGAGAACCTCGACACTGTCGCCTTCGAGAAGGCGCGGGACATGCTTGAGCAGGGCCACCAGATCATGGTCTTTGTGCACTCGCGGCGCGATACTATGGCCACGGCCAAGATGCTGCACGAAAAGGCGACAGACGAAATGTGTCTCGACCTGTTTGACCCCAGCAACCATCCACGCTACGAGGCCGCCGTGGCCTCTATGAAGACCTCAAAGGCGCGCGAGCTCCGCGATCTTCTGCCCAAGGGCCTGGGCATCCACCACGCCGGCATGTCCCGCTCCGACCGCAACCTGATGGAGCGTCTGTTTGGCGAGGGTGTGCTGAAAGTGCTATGCTGTACGGCCACCCTGGCGTGGGGTGTCAACCTGCCAGCCGCTGCCGTCATCATCAAGGGCACGCAGGTGTACAGTGCCCAGGACGGCAAGTTTATCGACCTTGGCATCCTCGACGTGCTCCAGATCTTTGGTCGTGCCGGTCGTCCGCAGTTTGAGGACACGGGCATCGGTATGATCTGCACGAGCCACAACAAGCTGACACACTACTTGACGGCCGTGACGGAGCAGCTGCCCATCGAGTCGCGCTTCTCGGCCAAGCTCGTCGACAACCTCAACGCCGAGATCGCGCTCGGCACGGTTACGTCCATCCCCGATGCCGTGCAGTGGATCGGCTACTCGTACCTCTTTGTGCGCATGCGCCGCAACCCCATGGCCTACGGCATTGACTGGGCCGAGTTTGCGCAGGATCCGATGCTCGTGCAGCGCCGTCGCCAGCTCGCCGTCCAGGCCGCGCGCACGCTGCAGCAGAGCCAGATGATTATCTACAACGAGACGACGGACGAGCTGCGCAGCAAGGACGTCGGCCGCATTGCCAGCCAGTTCTATATCCTGCACTCGAGTATCCAGATCTTCAACAGCATGATGCGCCAGCATGCCACCGAGGCCGACGTGCTGCAGATGATTGCCAAGAGCAGCGAGTTTGACAACATCTCGTCGCGCGACAGCGAGAACAAGGAGCTGTCCAAGCTGAAAGAGACGGGCACCGTGTGCGACGTCGGCGCCACCATCGACTCCCCGCAGGCCAAGACGAACATTCTCCTGCAGTCGTACATCTCCAAGGTGCAGCCCGACGACTTTGCCCTCGGCAACGACTTGAACTATGTGGCCCAGCAGGCGGCGCGTATCTGCCGTGCGCTCTTCATGATCGCGCTCAACCGCCGCTGGGGCCACCAGTGTCTTGTGCTGCTGTCGTTGTCCAAGTCCATCGAGCGCCGCGTGTGGCCTTTTGAGCACCCACTGAGCCAGTTTGACCTGCCTCGCCCCGTGATGGCCAAGCTGAACGAGAAGAGCACTGTGGCGTCCATTGAGTCTTTGCGCGACATGGAGCCCAGTGAGATTGGCAGTCTGGTGCACAACCACAGCGCCGGCAACAAGATTGCCCGCATCCTCAACAGCTTCCCGACACTGACAGTCGAGGCTGAGATTGCACCGCTCAACCGTGACGTCCTGCGTATCAAGCTGTACCTCTACCCCGATTTCCGCTGGCACGACCAGACCCACGGCACATCCGAGTCGTACTACATCTGGGTTGAGAACTCGGAGACATCGGAGATCTACCACCACGAGTACTTTGTGCTGAGCCGCCGCAAACTGCACGACGACCACGAGATGAACTTTACCATCCCGCTTTCCGACCCCCTCCCCGACCAGATTTATGTGCGCGCCGTGTCCGACCGCTGGCTGGGTGCTGAGACTGTGACGCCCGTTTCCTTCCAGCACCTGATCCGCCCGGATACCGAGAGTGTCTACACGGACCTGCTGAACTTGCAGCCGCTGTCCATCAAGGCGCTCAAGAATCCAGTCTTGGAAGACATCTACGCGCAGCGCTTCGAGTACTTCAACCCCATGCAGACACAGATCTTCCACACTCTGTACCACACGCCTGCCAATGTGCTGCTGGGTTCTCCGACGGGCAGTGGCAAGACTGTGGCTGCTGAGCTGGCCATGTGGTGGGCCTTCCGCGAGCGGCCCGGCTCCAAGGTCGTGTACATTGCGCCCATGAAGGCGTTGGTGCGCGAGCGTATCAAGGACTGGGGTGGACGCCTGGCGGGCCCTGCTGGTCTCAAGATGGTCGAGCTGACGGGTGACAACACGCCCGATACCCGCACGATCCAGGACGCCGACATCATCATCACGACGCCCGAGAAGTGGGATGGTATCTCGCGTAGCTGGCAGACGCGCAACTACGTGCGCAAGGTCAGTCTTGTTATTATTGACGAGATTCATCTGCTGGCGGGCGACCGTGGCCCCATTCTCGAGATCATTGTGTCGCGTATGAACTACATTGCCGCCTCCACCAAGGTGCCCGTCCGTCTGCTGGGCATGTCGACGGCCTGTGCCAACGCGACAGACCTGGCCAACTGGCTGGGCGTCAAGCGGAGCCAGGGCGCGCTCTTCAACTTCCGCCACTCGGTGCGCCCTGTGCCGCTCGAACTCTACATTGACGGCTTCCCCGACATGCGCGGTTTCTGTCCGCTGATGCAGGCCATGAACCGGCCCTCGTTCCTGGCCATCAAGAACCACAGCCCCGACAAGCCCGTCATTGTGTTTGTGCCGTCCCGTCGGCAGACGCGTCTGACTGCCAAGGATCTTGTCAACTTCTGCGGCATGGAGGACAACCCGCGCCGATTCTTGCACATGGAGGAAGACGACCTGCAGGCGAACCTCGCCCGCGTCAAGGACGACGCACTGCGTGAGGCCATCAGCTTTGGCATCGGCCTGCACCACGCCGGTCTCGTCGAGTCGGACCGCCAGCTGTCGGAGGAGCTGTTCTTGCACAACAAGATTCAGATTCTCGTGGCAACCAGCACGCTGGCATGGGGTGTCAACCTTCCCGCCCATCTGGTGATTGTCAAGGGCACGCAGTTCTTTGACGCCAAGATCGAGGGCTACAAGGACATGGACCTGACGGACGTGCTGCAGATGCTGGGTCGTGCGGGCCGTCCCCAATTCGACAACTCGGGTGTGGCGCGCATCTTTACCCAGGACGCCAAGAAGGACTTTTACAAGCACTTCTTGCACACGGGCTTCCCCGTCGAGTCATCGCTGCACACAGTGCTAGACAACCATCTGTGTGCCGAGGTGTCGGCCGAGACGATTGTCAGCAAGCAGGACGCGCTCGACTACCTGACATGGACGTTCTTCTTCCGTCGCCTGCACAAGAACCCATCATACTACGGGCTGGACATCCTGCCCGAGGAGCAGCAGGAGAACGGCGGCATGACGGCACAGCATCTGGCCAACGAGTTCATGGTGGATATGGTGGACAAGGCCCTCAACGACCTGGCCACGTCCAAGTGTGTCGAGGTGTACCCCAACGGAGACGTGGATCCGACGCCGCTCGGCAAGATTATGAGCTACTACTATCTCTCGCACAAGACGATCCGGCACCTGGTGCGCCATGCCAAAGCGCGCGCGTCGTTCCTCGACGTGCTGTCGTGGATGTGCCATGCCACCGAATACGACGAGCTGCCCGTGCGGCACAACGAGGACCTGGTCAATGCCGAGCTGTCGGCCAACCTGACCTTCCCGGGCACGTCGTTTGGTCTGCCCATGTGGGACCCGCATGTCAAGTCGTTCTTGCTGCTGCAGGCGCACATGTCACGTATCGCGCTGCCCATTACCGATTACGTCGGCGACCAGACGAGTGTGCTGGACCAGGCGATCCGTATTATGCAGGCATCGATTGACGTGCTGGCCGAGCTGAACCACCTGTCGAGCTGTCTCGAGATGATTTCGCTGCTGCAATGCATCAAGTCGGCCGCCTGGCCCACAGACCCGCCTGTCACAATCCTGCCCGGCGTCGACAGCGAAGCGGCTGAGGCGTACTCAAAGCTCAAGGGCAGCCCCTCGACCCTCCTCCAGACGGTCAGCGCCATGACCGAGGCACAGAAGCAGCAGCTCAGCAAGTCGCTGCAAGTACCCGCCAGCCGTGTCAACCAGTTCAACCGCGCCGTGTCGCTGCTGCCCAACGTGCAGGTGTCGGTCAGCCCTGTGACGTCGTCGTCGGTGACGATCAACATGAAGCGGCTCAATGCGCTCGTGGACCGTGAGGCTCGTATGTACGCGCCCAAATTCCCCAAGTCGCAGACAGAGGGCTTCTTTGCCGTCGTCGGCGACCTGGCGCGTGATGAAGTGTATGCCATTAAGCGTGTTGGCTGGAGCTCTGGTCCGAACCGTGCTGGTGGAGGTGGACGCAATGACCGTGGAGGACGCAATGACCGTGGAGGACGCAATGACCGTGGAGGCCGTGGCGGCGGACGCGGAGGCAGCCAAGCTTCTGGCAGTGGCGCCTCTGGTTCCTCGCAGCCGACAGCTAGAGCTGTGGTGCAGCTGCCCGAGTCTGTTGCCCAGAGCGGCAAAGTAGATGTCCTTATTGTGAGCGACGGCTACGTGGGCCTCGAGTACCGCTTGTTGGGCATCGAGGTTCCCAAGGCGCCCCTTGTCGACGGCATCGACAAGAAGGTGTAGAATAGGAAGAAGATGAGTCTATAGCTGTCACATGTTAGAAAACAGAAGATGGACATCTTGGCATATAGAATACATTTTTCAGCGAGTCAGCATTGCAACTTACAAAAGACAACATTGTCATTCCACACCGCCCATTCTCTCACTCATCACCCTGTAGGCGTAGGTACTTGTCGAGATCCTTATTGCCCATGATCTGCTCGCGCAGCCGATCGTGCCGTCGTCGGCGGTCTTCCTCCATATGGCGCAGCTGCTTTCGACTGTACTGGCGGTTTCGAGAAGGAGCTGGTGCAGAAGCTATAGAGCCAGCTGGGCGTTTTGAGGAGGAGGCAGAAGAAGAAGGGCCGGGATCGTTTCCGAGTGCCTGTCTATCCGGCCTCAGCTTGACCTCAATCGGATAGGCCATGCCCTGCTGGTCTGCACCGAGACCGCGCCCGCTGTCTGGGTCCCAGCCCTGGGCGCTCATGATAGTGAGTCCGAAACGGCCGCGATCGAGGGCGGATGGCGGCTTAGAGTGGTCGAGCGCGACCTGGTGGACAAGACAAGTCTCGTGGTAATGAGCAGCGGCGGAAGAAGCAGTCGTCAAAGGAAGGCTGCAGATATCACAGGCGGGGGCTGGAGAGGTGGTGGCGGTGGGGGTGACGGTGACGGTCTCGACAGCTGCCTCGACCTTTCCGATCGTCTTCTGAGCAGTGGTCTCCGTTGTTTTGGTCTCTCCCATGACGATACTGAGATAGAGATCCGAGACGGCGCCTCCAGGAAGGCTTCCTACTGGTGGACTGCCCTTTGCTGGCGGTGCTTCACCCGCGCGGACGAATGCGACACGCTGGCGATGGAGACCAGTGCCAAAGCCAGGCAGCTTGTGGAGCGGCGTGTTGGATGCGCCGTCTTCGTTGAGAGCGTCGTCGTCGTCTCTTGTTGGCTGTCTTTTGTGTGCCATTTTGGCGGTGAGATTTGCAAATTGTGTTTGAGGAGAGAAGAGGGGAAGGGGAGAGAGGAAGAGGGTGTCGTCGTCCAACTTCAAGTCGGGAAGTCGCGAGTTTGCCACTGCAGCCTTGGGCCCCACATAATTTTTGTTAAGCAGAAATTCAGATGGTAAGAGCGATGGACTTTGGCTTTTGCTGGGGTGTCGTCATGTTTCAGGGGAAGCTCCCCTTATCTTATCGCTACAACAGGCCAATGCGGCCACGCTTTCCCTGCTGGCTCCCTGGATTGATTAATACATTCCACTAAAACATGCTAAAAAAAGACACTTTAGCGGCCGCGACTGCCACGACACCTTCTTCGCCTGGACTTTTGACTTTCGACCTCCTTTTCGACCTTCTCTAATATCGTCTTTTCGACCCCAATTTCCCCTTCCAACACACCCCCTCTACACACCGCCGTCATGCCCATCGACTTTGTGACGAGCGCGTACCTCTACGGGCTGCCAGAATGGTTCCCCCAGCCCACCACCCTGGCCAAGTTCTTCGGCTCGCTCGGCGTGGTCGTGGCCACCAAGTTTTACTGCAGCGGCGCGTCTAACCGTTCGGACCGCAGCATGCACGGCCGCGTGGTTATGATTACGGGCGGCACATCAGGTGTCGGTGCAGCAGTGGCCCTCGACCTCGCCAAGCGCGGTGCACACATTGTCTTGTTGACACAACAGCCACCCTCCGATCCGTTTGTCGTGGACTACGTCGAAGAGCTGCGTGAGCTCGCAGGCCACCAGCTGATCTATGCCGAGCAGGTCGACCTGTCGTCTCTACACAGCATCCGCACGTTTGCGACGCAGTGGATCGACAACCTGCCCGTGCGGCGGCTGGACATGGTTATCCTGTGTGCGGCCGTGGCCGGTGTGGCGCAGAAAGACGAGCGGACGGGCAAGGCGTTGACACCGGCGCGCGGTGTGACGACACAGGACGGCATTGAGCGTGCGTGGATGGTGAACTACCTGGCCAATTTCCACTTGCTGGCCATTCTCAGTCCGGCGCTGCGGTCGCAGCCGTTTGACCGCGACGTGCGCATCATTATCACGACCTGCTCGTCCTACATTGGCTCCCCGCCGCTGATTGCCGGCCCTCCAGGACCAGAACCGATAAAGAGCACGAAGAAGAACAAGAAACCTACTCCCAGCACCTCAACCAACCCCGACGGCGTCGACATCCCCGACTGGTCACCTGCCCGCGCCTACGCCCGCAGCAAACTTGCCCTCATGGTCTTTGCACGCTCGTTCCAGAAGCACTTGGACGCCCACAAGCGGCCGGACAATCTGCCTGGCAACGTCCGTGTCCTGCTGGTCGATCCTGGTCTGTCGCGCACGCCCGGTTTCCGCCACTGGGTATCTGGCGGCTCTCTGCTGTGGCTGGTCCTCGCTTACGTCCTTCTATACCCACTGTGGTGGCTCTTTATTAAGAGCGCCGACGACGGCGCCCAGTCGATCCTCTATGCTGCCATGGACGGCGAGCTCCGCCGCATGCGCGACTTTGGCACGGCGGGCGACCCTCTGACGGTAGAAGCCACAAAAGACCCGCTGGCCCACAAGATCATCAAGGAGTGCCGGATCATGGACACGGCGCGGCGGGACGTGGAGGATGAGAATGTGGCCAAGGCGCTGTGGCAGGACAGCGATGCGCTGGTCGAGGAGACGGAAAAGAGATCGGCCGAGCGTCGTACACTCGAGAAGGAAGCCAACAAGGAGGCCAAGAAGGAGGAAGAGCGCGTTCGCAAAGAGGCACACCAGGTCAGCGAGATTGAGGCGCTGGTGAGTGCCATCAAGAAGGGCAAAGAGCGGGAGGCGGAGAAGGAGAAGGCGGACAAGAAGGGCAGCGGTGACAAGAAGAAATCAAAACGGAGGGCTTAAGCTGTGGCAAAGCTCGACTGGCGAATAGTATCTACGTGGCGTGGGGCAGCATTCACTTGGCATCGATATTGACTTGGAAAGAATGGCGTACAAAAGGGTTATGTATTTGTTTATAGACCGAATATATGATGAACATGAAGTGTAGCTCTTCGCCTTTATAGCGCTGTTTATTAGGCTTGTAATACGACGTACAGCACGAGAGCACCAGCTTTAAGCCACTGGAGCTCGACCGGACCGAGGCGACGGAACTCGCAACTCGCCCCCGCTCTAGCGGCCTCGCGGCGTGCTTCCACGTGAAAAAATGACGACAGCGGCTGCCGTTTGGACCGCTGCATTTATGTGTATTATTACCCCGATATGGGGAAGGAGCTCCCTAGTTGGGTTGCGAAATCGCAGCATTTCGCAACCTTTATTCCATACCAACTCAACTTTCATTACTTTCTTCTACCCAACAACATTTGCTCTTTTTTTGGTGCTCTTGCCATCTTTTCGGGCGAACTGTCTTACACCACTCGTCTCAATGATCTGAGCTCTCTGCCTTTCTGCCGTCAACATGCGGCCACTCTCTGTTACCGTCTCTACATCCTCAACCTCGTCGGCGGCTCCTGCCTTTCTGGGCTCCGCTTCGTATATGCCCTCCACAACACCGACTGCACCTTCCGCACACTCCGCACCGACTACGTCTTCGGCACCTTCCTTCTCGGACGTCGCGGCTGACTACGCCATACCACGTGCCATCCTGGCTCCGCATATCATGAACGGCGCTCCTCAGCCTCGTCTTTTCCCTCAGCATCAACAGCATCAACAGCACCATCGCGTGCCACCACCGCCACCGACCATGCACAACCCATCCGTCCTCCATCCCGTTTTCTTTACCTCGAACTTTCAACGGCGACGATCGTTTGGCCAGCCCGCAGTGCCAGTCCCCGTTGCTGCTCCTCCTCCTCCTCCTCAGCCTTCACTTCCAGCTCCTCACCACGTCGACAACCCTCATCTCGCTCCCTTTTCTCCTTTTCAGCCACATCCGGCCTTTGCGCTGCCGCTTGCACCGCCAGCACCGCCGCTGCCACACGCAAGCAATCCCGTCGCCCACGGCTACATCTATCGCGAAAATGCGGCCTGGCCAATACAGCAACGAACACGGCCAGTTGGTATTGGAACTGGAAGTAAACTGTAGTGGGCAAGCTGGGAATGAAAGGAAGAAAGGATGAAAGGAAGATGGCGATTGTTGAATGGTTGCCTACTGTACATATTTGCTTGAGCATAACAGGCACAGCATGAACATAATTTAATTACTGCTTTTATGAGGCATCAAGCTTTCCACTGTAATTACTGTAGCCACTGCAACCACTAACGTCGCTGTAAATTGATGGCACGTGCTGTAATACGGAGTATTAGGACACATTCCACAGCCTGTAACAGCACCCCCCTCCAGCACCCTGCGCCACGCCAGCAGGCCCAATTTAGCGCCCTCTACGGAGTACTTACGTTGGGGGAGAGGCCTAGGCGTGGCAGTTCGTCATCGACCACTCGTTCCTGCTTGTGATTACTTTGTGTGGTTGCGTTCCTGCCCATTACGGAGTAATCTAACCAGCTGTTGCCAACACGGACATCGCCAGCTTCCACCACTTTTGCCTCATTCACATCCCGTCGCCGAACCACACCCAACATACTCACGGCAGCCATCCGCGATCCTTTATCAACCGGATGATACCGCGACACGCCTTGGCAAACTGGTGATTGACTGCACCACATATAACCTCTCATCGAGCACATACCCAATCGGCCGTCAACATGACGTCCTCTGCGCCGACAACGCCTCTGCTCTAGTAAGTCCACATTCAGAGTCCCTCGCTTCTGTTGTCGCCCTCTAACACTTCCAGTGCATGCGTCGCCCACAACACGACCATCCTCGCCGAGTGCATCGCCTCCGCCTCCAGCCAGACCTCCGCCCTCGCCTCTCTCGTCCTCCCCAAAATCGACCACAAGACACCGCAGAAGTTGACCTTTACCCACGGATCCAACCACATTCACTACATTGCCGAAGCACCCAACCCTGAAGATGCCGACAGCACGGCCAGCAGCGCCGGCGGCCTGACGTTTCTGGTTGTGGCAGACGGCAGCCTCGGCCGTCGCATCCCCTTTGCGTTTTTGGTCGCCGTCCGCTCCCAGTTCTTTTCGGACTTTTCTCCCGCCCATACCGACTTTGCCGACCTGCCCAACTACGGCTGTGCCTCGTTCAACGGTACCCTCAAGGCGCTGCTGGTCCAGTTCGGCACCTCGTCCGAGGAGGATGCCCTGTCGTCTGTCCGGCGCGATATCGACGACGTCCGCGGCATCATGGGCCGCAACATTGAGTCCCTCCTCGAGAGGGGCGAGCGGATTGATCTGCTGGTCGACCAGACCGACCGACTGGGCGGCAGTGCACGCGAGTTCCGGGTGCGCAGCCGCGGCCTGAAGCGGCAAATGTGGTGGAAGAACGTGAAGTTGATGGGCTTGATGGGGCTGGTCTTTGTGCTGGTGCTGTTGACCATTATCCTGTCCGTGAAGGCGTAGGCGAGCGAAGAACGATCAAAGCGAATCAGCCTGCTTCTCTGTACCTTTCATTGTATGCCTTCCGTTTGTTATTTGCTGGGTTTGCGTCGTCTTTTTTTTCTTTCTCTTTTTGGTCTATCCTTTTTCCATTTCCTTTGTCTACCAAGCTTGTATTCTACGGTTTCTTTTCTCTTTTTATACCAGTTGAGATTCGAGGCATCATCTGTCCAAGAGCACTCTTTACTTTCTCATCTTCTCTTTTCCTTTCTATCTAAAATAAAGAGCATGCCGTTTACGGAGTAATAATGCACGACGTACGGAGTACGGCCAAGGACATCGAATTCCTCGCATCTCCCCTTTACAGCGCTTAAGCGCCTGCAGAATGACGTTTTAGTGGCCGCGCCCGCCACGCCAGTGCCACGCCCCAAACCAACAAACCCCAAACCGCGTCCGCACTACAATTACGCGCCTTAACCTATCAAAAATCAATTCTCATAATTAGATCGACATCCTGCAAACTGACTTGCCAACGTCACGTCGAGTCGCCCTATACAGCACCGGACACCTTTCTCAGCGACACCACGAAACTCTCTAGACGAACACAGACTCCAGTCGCGAATAAATACGCGTAAATAACTTCGATACATTACCAATTCCTCTTCTCTCTGCCCGCCAATCTTCTTCTTCCTCCTCTTCCTCGACTTCGACTTCACCTTCACAATGCCTTACAACACAACGGCCATTCCGCCACGGAAAGAGCCTACGGGCCAGACCCAGCTGCCTCGTGCGTATATCCTCGACTCTTTGTCCATGCTGGCACCCACTAACACACACAGTCTCTCGAGTTCGCAAGATCATCGCCCTCGACCCCGACGTCTCCATCTGCTCCAGCAACGCCGCCTTTGTCATTACTCTGGCGACAGTAAGTCACCCACGGCGCTCCCAAGTCTCCAAAAAACAGTCCCTAACCTGTACAGGAGCTCTTCATCCAGTACCTCTCCTCCGAGGCCGAGAACATGGTCAAGCTTGACCGCAAACCCCGCCGCAACGTCCAGTACCGCGACCTCGCCAACGCCGTCAACCGCGTCGACCGTCTCGAGTTTCTCGAAGATACCGTCCCTGTGACCGTTCCCTTTGGCAAGATCAAGAAGGACGCGGCCGCCGCTCAGGCTAAGCTCCGGAGCGGCGGTACCGTCGGTGGTGATGCCACAAGCGCTGCTCCCAAGGGACGCAGCAAGGCTGGCGGTGGAGAGTCGTCTGGCCGCAGCAAGGCCCGCTCGTCGACGGGCGGTGCGCCGCCCACGGCCATCTCGGCCCTCATGGCTAACGGCGAGGGCAGCAACGGCAGTGGTCCCGGCAAGAAGCGGCAGCAGGTGCTCTCGTTTAGCATTTTGAACGGCGACAGCGATGTCGACGACGACAACAACACGCACGGCGGCAGCACCGGCCTGACCTTTCGCTCAGCGGCCCCATCGACGGGCGTGGCGGCAGCGGCTGCACTGGCCCAGGCAGCAGCCGCTTCGGGCACCATTCAGGACGACTCGGGTCCGGACGCACAGCTGGAGCAGGACATGCAGCGGGCACGCAATGACGGCCCCGAGGACTCGTCGCGGCGGGACGGGACGGCACGTTTTTCAGTCGCCGATGTGGACATGCTGGACAATTAAGCAAGGGGCTGTGTTGGTTGTTTATGAGCATGCTGTATAATGTCAGTTTGAGCGTATAATGTTTGAATGAAAACTTGCTGTATTTTTTATATGTATGACTATGATCCCCAAATGCTGTAGAAAAGGCAAAAAAAGACCCCAAACGCAAATTTTATCTTCCTTGTATACGCCAGTACGCCATGTCTCAAAGACATTTTTGTGCAAGATCCCCTACAGCCTCCGGTGTATTAACGCGTTGGCATCCCAGAGCAGCACCCGCTCGTCCCAGCCCGTCGACGCAACCCAGCCGCCCTCGCCAAACAGCGACCAGTCAACGCCCGTCGAGAATTCTGTGTGCCGGTTCATCACACCCAGCTCTGTGCCCATCCGTACAGGCATCTGCTGCTGCGACGGCGGCGGGGCCGGCGGTGGCGGTGATCCGTCCGTCCACACCCGTACCGTCATGTCGTAACTCGCACTCAACAGAATATCGTGCGCATGCGGGCTCCATGCCAGCCGCCGCACGGCAAACTCGTGGCCCATCATGTACGACAGTGCACCGCCCGCCGGGTTGCGGATGTCAAAGGTACGAATCACCTTGTCCACACCGCCCGTCGCAATCACCGTGTCGTTGTACTTGTTCCAGTCGTGCGTCAGGATTTCGGCCGGTGCACCGCCCATGGCGCCCGGTGGCGGGACACCGCCGTTTGCGAGGTGGGGGAGGTGGCCCGAGTTCGTCGGTGGCGCGTGGACGGGGATCGTGGCCACGAGGTGATATTTGGCGGACACGGGCGTGCGCAGGTCAAAGATGCGCAGGTGGGAGTCGCTCGATGCAGCCGAAACAATTGCCGGGTTCGATGGGCAATACGCTGCCGAGTATGTGCAGGTGCCAATCGGCAGTGTGCGCAGTGCCTGGTTGCGCGTTGGCGACCACAGCTTGACCGTGCCGTCCCACGAGCTTGTCAAGAATGAATCTTTTGTGACGGGACTCCACGAGACCGACAGAGCCTCGCGCTTGTGCTCGTGAAAGCTCATCACCGGGAAGTTGTCCACGCCGAGATCAAACAGCTTGAGCGAGCCGTCGCCGCAGGCCACCAACAGTTGGTTCTCGTTGATCTCGGACCATGCCACGTCAAACTGTGCATCGTTGGTGTCCCAGGTTTTGCCAATCTGCGCGCCCTGCGCCGTCAGCTCCAGCACAAACAGCTTGCCGTTGCCGATAATGCCAAAATTGGCCGAAGACGCCACGGCCACGCGCGAGTCGTAGTATGGCGAGTACTGCACCGCGTACGGGTTGTACCCGGGCGTGCGGAACTCGAGCATAGGAGCAGCCATATTGAAGGATGGCGAGACTGCTGTCCGAGGGTGTTTGGTCGAGAAAAGACGTGGTCGTGATTGAGGTCGTTTGTTCGGTGGTTATCTCTTATTGTTGGGAAGGGGGGGGGGGGGGGGCTGTTGATGACGTGGGGAGCTCCTGCTGTTTTCGCTGTGGGCCGGTCCCTCGCTCTTGCCGTCTCAAAGTGTTTGCTCAAGGTCGGTCGTTCTTGCGGAAAGCCCGTTCCATGTGTCGATTGTCGTAAGGTGCGATCAAAGTCGGTGCGAGGTTGAAGATGAGGAACAATTACACGTAGACCAGCAAGGCCAGCAATGTTTCTTGGTCTAGCATCTTTTGCAAGCTCTGGCGCCGTTTTGGCATTTCTTTTGTCGCTGGCTGCTGAAACTCCGGCGCAGTCAGATGCCTCGGCTTATGGGCGGGCAGAGCTATGGAGTATTTTGCTGCTGTTACCCACCATAACTGAGAAAGTCACGTTTTCGCGAGGACCGCTCCTTCCCCGTATTTTCAGTGGAGAGCGTCGCTCCAGAGCTTCGACCAAAAGGAAGGCGCGAGCCTTACCACGCCTTACAAACATAGCACAAGCCAACACCGCATCAGCTCCAATGTATTTAAATACTCAAGTATCCACAGGACCCGGTTCTCAATCGCATTCGAAAAGAGCATATCCTTGAATGCCGTACCACAACCCTCGCCAGCGATAATGCGCCCAAGACAACGTCTATTGGGCTGACCGGGATACTCCAGAAAGCAAGCCAGCCTTGCAAACGCAGCGTGAAACCGCGGCATGTCTGAATACACGATTTCAGCAAGGAAGAAGCATCTGACGCCGATTTAGATACAAGCCATACCAATGAACAGCAAAGAATAACACGAGGACAGCCTGCGGCTGTTGTACAGAGTTGTGGGTTTCAGCACTGCAAGAGCCTTGAGTCTATATTTATTTCTGTTCGGGATAATAAGGCCTGCCCTGGCTCGACGGCGGCCTGTCATGTTTCAATATGTTTAAGTGGCCGAACCCTTGCTATCACAAGAAAAATAGGCCTTGTGTCTGCGACTTTTTTTACCTTATCTTTCAATACTCTGCAATCATCGTCCCAGGTGCCAATTTGTGGGCATCGCGTCGTGTGTCCCAGGGTTTTGTGTGAGAAGAAATACTCAAATATAAAGAGTAAACGGGTACGGAGAACAGTGTGCGCGCGAGAACAGCATCGCATGCGCTACGCCCAGCTTGGCCAGATGGAGCCCTGTCCAAGGTCAATCCTCATTATGAAAAGTTAATATCCTTTCCGCGCTGGTGGGCAGCACCAAAGCACCAAGGCACCAAAAGCAAAAAACCAGACGGCCGGGGTGTGTTTTTGCGGTGGCGTCCCAAATTTTCTTGAGATTGGCCCGGCTCGAAATGACAATCAGAGTCTGTTCCTCCACTGATCGCACAGCACAAAATTCTGAGAAAGGAAGCACGGGGAATAGAAGAAGTTAAACTAAATTTCAATGGGGCTTGCCGACCGCGTTTTCAGACCTGCGGTGCCTGGGCTCGGCACCTTTTTGGCTGCCATGTCCCTACTGTGTACGGAGTAATACGTCGTAAATTGGACACGACAGGGCTTTGGAGGTCAGTCGCCTTTTCTCTCTCTCTCTCTCTCTCTCTCTCTCTCTCTCTCTCTTCTCTTCTCTACGACGTACGAAGAAGCAAGTGACGATGCGCTTCACGTGACGGCGCGAGAATCAGTAAGGAGACGGGATGCGATGCACAGCATGCAGTAGTCTATTCGCAAATGTATGTATGCACTTTCACGGGGCGCCTGTATGTCGTACTCCGTATGTACAGCGCCAATCTCTGAGTTCACGGGCAGATGAGCATCCAGCCCCTTCTTTGCGACCGAACACGCCCTCGACCAGAAACTCACAAGAAGGCTTCACAACCGGCGATGGTCTGCTCATCCGTCTGCCGTGCAACTAGGCCCATCTGCCGTTGCGCCTATTCCAGCGCTAGCCACCGCAGACACAGCGGCTCGTCCTGGCCAGAGCGCCGGAGGTTTGAGAAACGAAGGACGGGATCTGACCTGAAAGATGGCGCTCAAGTCTCTACATATAGCGTAGGTGAGCTCCTCTGCTCTTGCCCCTTTTCCCAGCGACGTGTAAATACCGTGCGTGCATGGCTCCACACAGTGTAAAATCCAACTCGAATACAACGTGGCCGCATCTGGTTTGAGCTCTCGACACTGCAAAAAAGACAACGGCCAGAAAAGAGACAGATGACAAGAGACAATTGAACCAGCTGGCCAGATAAAAGTGCGCGTCCGACGTGCCGAACCAGTGGCAGCAGCGCCTGCCGTTCGCTGGACGGCCCTATCTGCCTCGCCAGCCTCGATCGAACACGAGAAAATCGAGAAACAGGTTATGCACGCAGCATCCCACACTATTTGTATATACACTCCCCATGTACCTTCTGACGTCTCCATACGAGCCCAGACCATTGCCATGTCCTCCCTTCCCGTGAAGCTTTTCATGTCTTAAAAAAAAAATTGTAGATCAACACCCTGCGGGTCCAGGAAACGGAACGAAACGTTCTCCAGCCTCTCCCTTTCTATCTGTTCCCCCTGGCTCTGTGAGCGTCTGTCAACCTGCGAGAGGTCATCAGAACCGCACAGTCTGTAGGACAATCCTCGCACAGTACGCGTGCTGGTCCAACTGCTGGTCCTGCCCGCTGTAGCGGACAGCACCGCGCTAGCGTGAGATCTGTGCTTCGGAAGCCTCTGCCAGCCAATGACAAGCTCACTGGCGTGGGGTCAGCCCCCGTCCTTAGCGTCCTTTCCTTATTTGCTTCCCTGGCAAGGCCTGCTCCCACGGCCAGCCATAGGCTAGAATGGCAGCTACCAAGACACGTCCCCACACGCTGGCCGCTCCCCTTTTTCTCCTTGTGCTGCTCATGCCTCGCTGGCGCAGGTCGTGCCTCCCTTTTTTTGGTGCTAGAGCACGAACCCCTTTTTTCGCATCGACAGGGGTGAGGGGCTATCCCGCCCAACGGTCAATTCAACTACGAAGTACTCCGTAATGCCAACTCTCGCCTTCGCTCCTGCTGCCCCAACTGCAACTGTATAGTTGCCCAAAGTGACCGACCAGAGAGACGTCGTCGTACAGTCGTACTGTGTGAGCCTGTCTCCCTGCCGCACCACAACTGCCCCCAAAATCCCCCCAGTCCTTTCGCTCCCCTTTTTCTCCTTTGTGCTTCCCCTCTGGCCTGCTCCTTCCTTGCCCTCCTGCTTTTCCACTCTACCCCCTTTTTTTCCTTCTTGCAATTTCCCTTTCTAGAAGGCATCGGCCTGGTATCTCTCCCCTAATTCTTTCTCTTCTCGTCTTTCGCTGCTGTTCCCTTTCCCTCCTTTGCTCTTTCCCACTTCTCCTCGAAACACTCTCAACATCTCACGATCCTTCCTTCCCTTTTCCGTTTCTCTCGATTCCCCCCGAGAGCTTCGAACCGACCGTCGTCACAAACAGCTGCGCGACGCTCTTTCCCCGGAACCACGTACAGCTTTGGGTTTCTTCTTTCTTCTCTTAATTTGCCGATATTTTATTTTAATAATTTTCTTCCGCTCTTTGGTAGGTGAAGCCCCGTGATCCTCGTCTTCACAGGCAGGACGACCCCCTTTATTTATGCGGCAGATGTCTGTGGACAAAGAAACGGCAAGAACCAGAGAAAGGGGAAACCGCGAGATTCACATCACATTGCGCCTGCCTCTCGAGCAATTCTGAACTCGCGTCGCCGTCTTGGCAGTTCTTTGCTGCGGTGCCTACAAACTGGACAGGGTTTCTCCCCTCGCTCCTGCCGTTTGAAATCATCCAATCTTGCTCTGGAAATATTGCCGAGGGCCAGCCAGAGCACGCGTTCCTGCCTTTCCCGTCCATATTTTTTGCATTGTGCTTCGCACACAATTTTCACACGGACGCATCGCATCGCCACAAAAGAGGAAAGGGCTAACCAGACATCGTCTTTCCCTCCCAACAGGATTCTACCCCCTTTCGTGCATTCGTGCCTTCCTTGTTTACCAAGATCCCACCGGTTTGACCTCTTTAGGTTATCAAAAATGGGTAAGAACGACTGCTTTCCACCTGACAATGTCCCCAACGTGTGCCGTGCCTTCCCCGACATGGTCTTGCTTCTCTCCTGGATCGCGGCTGCCTGCGATGAGGCGCGCAATTGCTCCTTCCTAGAGTCGAGACTATGAGCGACGACCTGCACTTTCCCAGATCTACTCAGTTGCCTCGCCTCCGAGCTCTGTAAACAACAACCCAGCCACTTTCCAAGCTTCATACTCCTGCGTTGGGATTTCCTGGCCAACCCTCCCAACTCGACAAACAACCACACTGAGAACAGTTGCTCGGTTGGCTTTTCGTCGCTTTGCTACCTCCTGTCTCTGTCAACTCGGTCACATCTTTGTTTCCTCCATTTCTCGACGAGCCGAGCTACAAGAACGACTCATCAGCCCCTTTTCCAACCACAACTCGTTCTGCCTCTCGAAGCCATGCATTTCGACCTCGGCAGCCATATAAAGTCGCGTTCTCGCAGTGGCCAGCTGGAAAAGACTCTCGCTAGCGTCGCAGGCATGGGTTCCATGTCTCTCGCAGACGGCAGCAAACGCTCGCGCCCTACGCTCCCTGCTCCTCACTCGTCGGGTCCGCTCACAGAGAACTCCAACATCGCCAATGTCGGGGGCAGTCTTCGGGACATTCCCGGCCATGGCTCGCGTCCTTCTGAGCCGACGGTTCGTTTCGATATCGAGCCGCCAAAGCTGCTTCCCGCCATTCCCATGACGTACGATGAGCTGTACGCCAAACCCGAGTCTGTGGGCAAGAACGAGGTTGAAATCGAGGGCGAAGGCGAACATACAAACGGGCCTGAGGCCGACAAAGAAAACGAGAACCCCGAGGACCAGGACGAAGAGAAGGAGGGTCACGAGATCGAGATTGAGGGCGAGACTCCAGAGCCACTGGATTTGACTTGTTAGATCCCGTCCTTTCCCTCCCCAACTCCGGCCCATCCTCCGCCCATCTTGGACTCTCCGACGCTCAAATTACTGGATCCTGGAAGCATCGACTGATCGGAATACTGCACATTTTAAGGCACATGCAATTTTTGTGAATTATCAGAGTTTCGCTAACATTGTGCCTTCTCCAGCTTCGAACGGTTCTGCCCCCTCCCCTCCCGAGGCCCTGGCGCCCCAGGCTCCCCTCAGTGGTAAGTTATCTGTCACTTTCCTGTTCACGTTTCTTGCAATTGACATTTTACTGACCTTATTCGCGCAGTTGTGAGCGAGTCTCAGAACATTGTCCGGCGGAAGCTGACGGGCTACGTCGGCTTTGCCAACCTGCCCAACCAGTGGCACCGCAAGAGCGTCCGCAAGGGCTTCAACTTCAATGTTATGGTCGTTGGTGAATCCGGTCTGGGCAAGTCCACCCTGGTCAACACCCTGTTCAACACCTCCCTGTACCCTCCCAAGGAGCGCAAGGGCCCCAGCCTGGACATTATCCCCAAGACCGTCACTATCCAGTCCATCAGCGCCGATATTGAGGAGGCCGGTGTTCGTCTGCGCCTGACCGTTGTCGACACCCCCGGCTTCGGCGACTTTGTTAACAACGACGAGTCGTGGCGCCCGATTGTCGACAACATTGAGCAGCGCTTCGACGCCTACCTGGATGCCGAGAACAAGGTCAACCGTATGAACATTGTTGACAACCGCATCCACGCTTGCGTTTTCTTCATCCAGCCCACGGGTCACTCCCTGAAGCCCCTCGATATTGAGGTCATGAAGCGCCTGCACACCAAGGTCAACCTGATCCCCGTCATTGCCAAGTCGGACACCCTGACCGACGAGGAGATTACTGCTTTCAAGCGCCGCGTAAGTCGATCCCTGATACTTTATGGCGACCATCCCATTTCTCAAGACGGCCTCTAACAATGTGCAGATTCTCGCCGACATCCAGTACCACAAGGTCCAGATCTTCGAGGGCCCCCGTTACGAGCTTGACGACGAGGAGACGATTGCCGAGAACAACGAGATCCTGTCCAAGGTTCCCTTCGCCGTTGTTGGTGCGACTAACGAGATCACCAACGCCGATGGCCGCAAGGTCCGTGGTCGTCGCTACCCATGGGGTGTCATTGAGGTCGATAACGAGGAGCACTGTGACTTCGTCAAGCTGCGGCAGATGCTTATCCGCACGCACATGGAGGAGCTCAAGGAGAACACCAACAACATTCTCTACGAGAACTACCGCACCGACAAGCTGCTGCAGATGGGTGTCTCTCAAGATCCTAGTGTGTTCAAGGAGGTCAACCCTGCTGTGAAGCAGGAGGAGGAGCGTGCCCTGCACGACCAGAAGCTCGCTAAGATGGAGGCCGAGATGAAGCTCGTATTCCAGCAGAAGGTCTCCGAGAAGGAGTCCAAGCTCAAGCAGAGCGAGGAGGAGCTGTACGCTCGTCATCGCGAGATGAAGGACCAGCTCGAGCGCCAACGCCAGGAGCTGGAAGAGAAGAAGTCGCGCCTCGAGAGTGGCCGGCCTCTGGAGAAGGAGGGCAAGAGAAAGGGGTTCTCCCTGCGTTAAGCCAACCGCGAACGCATTTTTTTCTCCTTGCGAATGTGCAAGCAAAAAAAAAAAGCAACTTTGCGATACCACGGCCTCGTCGTATCTCGGTGCGACCGGCCCACGCTCATGGCACACACCCACTTCTTTACACTCTTCTTGTCTCTCTTTATCGTTTCTTGCGCTCCTTTTATCTCTCCTATATGACCCATGTCTCGGTATACGCGATGTCGATGTCCACCGCCGTCGCGATACAATACCAGCCTACCGCTATTCTTTTGTCTTTTTATTATGTCATCAGATTCCCTTTTTTTACCAAGCCTCCCTGTTATTTCTTTTGTGTTCTTCTTTTAATCACATTTCTAATTCTCGAGAACAAAAAGGCCGCTTATTTCTCCCTGTTTTTTTATGGCGGTGTAATTACAGCAAAAAATTGTTTCCACAAAGTAACGGTCACGGAGAGGGTGGGCAATGGAAAGAAGAAGAAACGGCAGACCTTGCTCGGACAGGCAACGCAGACCAGCCATGGATAGCGCCTCTGCCTGATTGTTCCAAGGATGCGTGGCTGGCTCTGCTTGGCTGGATATGCAGTGGTTTGTCTACTTTGTTGTTCTGGAGTTCTGTGGTTATCACCAATTGATGTATCCTACTTTTTGCGAGTTGCGAGTGATGCTATATGGATAGGGGTTGCTGGTCTGTCTATATACTTTTTGTGGTGGACTGAGCAGCTTCCGCCGAAGTGCTGGCCCTAGATGTATTGTATTAGTTCGTGCTTGCCGGTTTTGTTTCATTTTATCCAGCTTTTCTCAACTGTGTTGTCTTTTAACTATTGTGCTTATTGTCCCTTTTCATTGTATATGTTTCTTGCCCGCCCGTTTGAAGAATTAACACAGTATTTGGAGAGTATATTTAAATATATTTTACTATTTTAATTTTACAGTGACGTACATCTATGCGTAAGGGATTTTTGTGTTGGGGGATACTATTTACACAAGCTATGGGAAGCGGAAGGGAAAGACAACAAGAAAGACGAAGAAGACGTGGTGTCATGTTCATGAAGTCACTAGCCGCGCCGCAAGTACCAGCTGTGAGCCAGCTGGGAGACCTCGGGGCCAAAGGGTGTGGGCACCTCAGCAAAGCCAGGACGGCAGACAGGGTGGCGCAGATAGACGGCGGCACAGATGTTCTGGTTGACCTCGAGGTAGCGCGGGATAAAGGCAAAGGCCCTCATGAATGGCCGCGGACGCCAGGGGGTGGCATACGGCTTGGTTGGGTCGACATCGTTGAGCTTGAGGTTCTCCATGAGACGCTCCCATTTTCTGCTCTCGTCCGCGGTGAGCTTGGGTCCTTCGGTGCCTTGTGCGTTGGGCTTGCTAGCTCTTCTCTCTTCTCCGAGTTTCAGCCTCTGCATCATGTCGGACAGGCACTCTGACAGGGGCGCGTTGTATGGTGATGGGGCCTTTCTCCGGGCCGGGGTGAGCGGGTATATTTGCCGCGACAACTTGCTCAGCTCAACGTGTGGCTTTTTGGACGTCTCGCACGCGGCAATAGCCTTTTTGAGCCGTTCAATTACCCACCCGTTTGCTCTGTGGCTGTAGCAGGCTTGGAAGTCTTTTCGTGACGGATCTGCCGACTTCACAGCTTGGGCCTCAGCCGGCTCGGCCTTAACAGGAGCAGGAGCAGGAGCATCACCATCCTCGTCTGTCTTCTCTTTGGTCGATTTGCGCTTCTGCATGCCTGTGCCCAGAAGGACCTTGTCCGGGTCGACCTGGAACAGGTCGCCGGGGCTCAGAATGTAGCCGGGGTGAACCATCTGCAACGAATGAATTCAACCGTTAGCGTTCTGAAAATACGGCCAAGAAGATAAGAAGAAGAAGAAAAAAAAAGAAGAAGAAAAAAGAAAAGAAAGACAGGGCGTTATAAAACATTGGAGTGGCGGGTGTTGGCTCTCACCTTTCTGCCGTTGACTGTGACGGCGCCGTGGACGACAAACTGGCGCGCCTGGCGCGCACTGCTGGCAAAGAGCGCGCGGAAGACGGCAATGTCCAGACGCCGCTCCATGGGCGCATAGGTCATCAGCATGTAGGGCTTCATGCGGCTCGAAGACAGGTTGGTGCCGTGCTCGGGGCTGTACCGCTCCATCTCGACCTCCATAGGGTTCCGGGACGGATCCTGCTGCCGGCCACTGCCGCGGCCAGAGGACTGCTCAGCACCGTCGAAGCGGGCCATGTAGCGCGGGTTGAACTCGGTGACGGACCGCAGACGCCGGCTGAACATGCGCTCCCACTGTTTCTCGCGGATGTGCTCGCCGTGGTAGCCACGGGTAATGGCCTTGGCTGTCCATTTCTGCTGGAAAAAGGTGCGGTTGATGAGATACGGGTTTCGGTAGTTGGACTGGATGTTGAAGAGGTTGTATTTATTCCAGTTTTGCCGGAGGCGCTGTGTTTCCGGCGTGTTAGTATTTTTGAGCACCCCTGAGCACTCTTGACTCTCCTCCTCTCTTCTATCCTCTCATCCTTTTATCCAGGTCAACTCACCACACGGCGCAGGCTGTGAAACCGTTCCGCTCTCCTCAACTTGACCATTTTGGCGGTTCGCGGGGGTCGTCAAATGTCGTCAAATTGGCGGCCGGTCCCCAAATTGGGCAGTTGCACTGGTAGGCGTGCTCGCCGGTGTTCGTGGAGGTCGTCGATCGGGCGCAAGGACGGGTGCAGTGGTCGTAGTCGTCGTGGTCGTCGTGGCGGGCGTCACACCTTATTTGGTCGTGTGTGCAGAGCTGGTCGTTCGACGTTGTCCAAAAGCTCTGCTTCTCCTGGATTGAAAAAAAATGCATCCGCGAATCACAGCGCTAGCGCGGCAGGCACGACCACAGAAGTGCACGTGACCTCATCTCGACAGCAGGATATCCAGCAACTCGATGTTGTCCTTGTATAAATCGCCAATGAAAGCCAGACATACTCTTCGCGTATTCTAGTTTGCTTCAGTTTTTTTTTCTTGCTCAAAAGATGCAGTTCGAGCCGTTGAGAGACATCATCTTTGTCGCATCTTCTCGATGTCCCGCCGTATGACTCTCACGTGACTCTGCAAGCAAAACAGTCACTTTGCCCGCCGGATTGCTCATCTCCACAGTACAGACGGTCGCAACTTCCCAGTCAGAGTCTAGGCTCTAGGCTGCCCGTCGCCCTTACTCCGTATTACTGTGTACAATGAGGAAAGAGTGCCCCGCTACTGTCAACGCTAGAATGTCTTTTACTGTTTTACATACTCCGTACACTTGCACGCAAAAGAGAAGGTCCCGCATAAAAAACCAGCCGCTAAGATTTTTCTGAACTCTTTTTTTTTTCTTTACAAGCTACTCGTCCCCATTTGCCTGCGTCGCGTTTCCTCGACGACTTTTTTTTTTCCTCTCGCTCCTCTCTTTGAACTTTCTTCTTCCCCATTTGTGATAAACAAACGTTCTGTCTGTTCTTCGGTTCCTCTATCCGTCCGGTTTACTCGCATCTACGCACCTCGCGTCTATCTCAACTATCTCCAACCTCTTCTCTTTTGCTTCAACTTTTTCGGCGACTCCTTCTCCAACCACAACCACCACCACATACACACACACACATCCATACAATATACAAGATGAGTGACGCACCAGCAGCGCCCGTCGAGGCCGTCGAGGTCCCGGCCGTCGAGGCCACCACCACCGAGGCTCCTGCCGTTCAGGCTCCTGCTGCTGAGGCCCCTGCTGCTGAGGCTATCGTTGAGGAGACTGGTGCGCCCGCTGAGGCTGCCGCCCCTGCAGTCGAGGCTTCTGCCGACAAGGCTGCCGACAAGGCTGCCGACAAGGCCGTCAAGAACAGCAGCAAGTTCGATCCCAGCGTGCTCCCCGAGTCCGAGGACCACTCTGCCATCCAGACTCAGGTAGGTCAAGTTTACTTTTGTTTTCCCACAACATTGCTTTGCCTTCAAGCATCCACTAACAGTTCTAGGTCCACTTCTACTTCAGCGATAGCAACCTGCCAACAGACAAGTTCCTGTGGGAGCTGACCGGCGGCGCCGAGAACAAGCCCGTCGAGCTCAAGAAGATCACCCAGTTTGGCCGCATGCGCCGCTTCAAGTCGTACGAGACCGTTGTTGCCGCCCTGCGCGACAGCAAGTTCCTGACCATCAGCGGCCCCGCCGGCGCCGAGGTCGTCGTCCGCAAGCACGCCTACAACCCGGACCGTCCCCGCAGCAAGATCGACGCTGCCACCGTCTACGTCAAGGGCTTTGGCGAGGAGGAGCCCTCGACCCAGTTCGACCTCGAGGCCTTCTTCACCAAGTACGGCACCGTCAATGCTGTGCGTCTCCGCCGTACCGCCGACAACCTGTTCAAGGGCTCCGTCTTTGTCGAGTTCCAGGACCCCGAGCAGGCCGAGGCCTTCCTCAAGCTGGACCCCAAGCCGCTCTGGCGCGACCAGGAGCTCAAGATCATGTCCAAGCCTGCCTACGTCGCCGAGAAGTCGCAGCTGATCCGCGAGGGCAAGATCGAGCCCAACACCAACAGCGCGCCGCGCTTTTTTGAGGGCCGCGTGCTGGGCGGCAAGCGCGGTGGCTTCCGCGGCCGTGGCAACGGCAGCCACAACGGCGGCGACAAGAACGACTGGAAGAGCCGTCGCGACAATGACCGCAAGAACGGTTTCAGGGGCGGTCGCGGCGGCCGTGGTGGTCGTGGCGGCAACCGCGGTGGCCGGGGCGGCAACTGGAACAACAACAACAAGGACCGCAGCAACGACCGCAACAACGAGCGCAACAACGAGCGCGCTGCTGCTGCTGCCACGACCAACGGCGGCAAGCCCGTTATCCACGCCACCAACGACAAGGGCGAGGTCGTCGATGCTGCCAACAACAAGCGTGCCCGCGAGGACGACGGTGCTGCGCCGCCAGCCAAGAAGGTCGACACCAAGGAGGCGTAAACCGACTACAGGTCTGGTCTTCTTTCTTGTCTTTCTATTTTCAATTTCTGTACTTTTTTGTACTTTTTGTATTCGGGCTAGATCTGTCGCTTTGATTTTCTTGGTACCACATCCTGTTATTTCCTCTTTTCATTTTCTGTTGCGATCACTCTACTTTTGTTCGGGTCACTCGGCGTTTTTTCTTTTTTTTCTTTTTTCCTTTTTTTCTTTGGGACTGGGAGAGACAAAGTGGGAAAAGCAAAAAGAGATAGCATTCATGCCCCCAGTTGCAAACAATTGGGCGAGGCAAACCTTAAAAACAGACAAACCAGATACCACCTGCCAAATATTGAGACCGAGTGAGACTTTCGAACGAAGTGAGATCTGATGAGACTGACTGCCCGATGTGCACTTGATTTCATGCCGTGCGCCTCTCTGGTGGGTCAATGGGGGCGTATCTGGCAATAGTCCATAGTCCGAAGTGTGACGCTTGCTGACGCCATCCGTGGATCGCGCATTTCCGGACCTGTCAGACGGGGACCGCCAGCCGCGATTTTCGGTGTATTCATGTCACTGTCAGAGTATGACTGCTTGCTGACGTTATCCGTGGATCGTGCATTTCCGGACCTGTCAGACGGGGACCGCCAGCCGCGATTTTCGGTGTATTCATGTCACTGTCCGAGTGTGACCGCTTGCTGACGCCAGCCGCAATTTTCGGTGTATTCATGTCACTGTCCGAGTGTGACCGCTTGCTTACGCCAGCCGCAATTTTCGGTGTATTCATGTCACTCTTCGAAGCAAATCCTGCGATATCAAAAATATGTGCTCAATCCAATTGATACGCAACCTTTTTATTTGTTCATTTTACGGTAAAATAAGGGTCTATGATTCATACCCTTGTGAAGCCCAATTGCGGTAGCTTCGGACCTATCCACCACCACCAAAATATCGTGAGATTTATGCGCTCGGGCGTCAATTTCCGCCGCTCCGATGGACTTGACTCGTCTGTCCAGCTTCCCGCTTTCAGAAATGGACGGCCTTACGCCAGGCTGTAGCAGAGCCGCTGGCGCAGACTTATCGAGTCAAGCATGACAAGCGCGTCGAGCACGTCAATAACCTGATACAGATACTTATAATAAGTCACTCTGCTGTCCATCCGTGATTTTTGTTAGCCAACACTCACTCACAGCCTTCAAGATACCCAACTCTTTCAACTCCCACCAAAAATGTCCACAATGCTCGCCGTCGACGACAAGTCTCTGGAGGGCCTCAAAGCTCTGCCACATTCTGGTGTGTTTGCAATCCCACTCTTTTGTTCCTTTCACCCACCGCACCACTAACAGACAGGCGTTTTGGTGACGCCGCATGTCCACCACGACACCTACGATGCCATCAGCCCCAAAAACATTGACCTCGCCGGCAAGGCTGTGTTGATCACCGGTGCCTCTCGCGGTATCGGCCGTCACATTGCCATTGCCTATGCCCAAGCCGGAGCGTCCAAGATTGCCATTGCGGCCCGCAGCAGCCTTAAGGAAACTGAATCTGCCGTCCTTGCTGCTGCCAAGGCCGCCGGCAAGCCTGAGCCGACCATCCTCGCCATCATCCTCGATACTACCGACTCCAAGTCCGTCGACGCCGCTGCCGCTTCCATCACCTCGGCCTTTGGCCGTCTCGATATCCTCGTTAACAACGCAGGCGTCGCCGAGCCCGTCAACCTTCTTGGCGACAGCGATCCTATCTCTTGGTGGCGGTCCTTTGAGGTCAACGTCAAGGGCGTCTACCTCGTCAGCCGTGCCCTCTTGCCTTTGTTGTTCTCCTCCCCCGACGGCAGTCGCACCATTGTCAGCTTGACCAGCATTACCGGTATTCTCGTCCTGCCTACCATGGGCGGCTACAGCACCTCCAAGCTTGCCGTCTGCCGCCTCACCGAGTTCCTGGCCGTCGAGTACGCCGACAAGGGCCTCGTGGCCATCGCTGTCCACCCCGGCGGCGTCGCCTCTGACATGAGTCTGAGCATGCCCAAGGAACACCACGCCTTACTTACCGAGACCCCCGAGCTCGTCAGCGAGTCGATTGTGTACCTGACGCGCAGCCCGCAGCACTGGCTGTCGGGCCGGTATGTGAGCGCGCAGTGGGACCTGACGGAACTGGAGGCCAAGAAGGACGAGATTGTGAAGGGGGATCTGCTGAAGAACAAGCTGGCCGTGTAAGGTTATAAGGGGAACAAGAAGAGAAAACCGAGGGGAAAAAATAGATATAAAAAAAAAACACTGATGACATTGGCCGCGGCATAACATAAGCGAAGAGAGTTAATAAATGGACTTTAGAAAGAAAAAGAAAGAAAAAGAGTACTGAGTACGCCAAATGAAGTATGGAATAAGCGAGGGAATGACGAGACAGTACAAGGTCAAGAACCCGCGGAACAATCGAGTCAGCTTGTCAGTCCTGACCGGCCGCTCCTTCCCTCCAATTTTTCGTGGGCCGGGGTAGTGCAACGCGACTTCCCCCTTCTTTCTCAACCCCATACCGCCTGACAGCGCCCCAGACCATTGCCGGGGCTAGTGCCCAGCAACTAGGGGGGGAAAGCGGGGGGGAAGACCGTGAGGAGGAAGGACCCAAGGACCAAAGGGAAGCCGCTAGAGGCCGTTGTCGCGGTGGTTCTTTCTTTGCTAGGCTATCAGAAAAGAGCCATGGATAGCTGTTGATTTGGGAGGGAAATGGGAGGAAAATGGGAGAATATACAGGAGAATTGTTGAGTGCCGGCCTGGACCCCGAGAGGGAAAGAGCAACCTGCTGCGGACACAGGCAGTCCATCGTGGCTTCCGTCTCCCATTTTTCGGGGTAATGCTCACTATTTTCACTATTTCGGTGTGCCGTCAAAAGGGGCAAGAACGGGTAACAGATAGCGAGCGCGATAGCAATGCACAGCATTCCCATTCAAGGAGTAAGTAAAAGGCAATGCTACAGTGACTTTTGAGATTTTTCGGGGATTTGCTTTTTGTTCTTTTCTTTCCTTGTAATTTTGTCCAGTGTTTACATTTTCATCGTCGCGAGTTTTTGTGAGAGTAGGAGTTTGTAGCATCAACAGTTGCCTGCTATGCCTTACAGCGGAATTCCCCTCGACACAGGTACGTACCCTGATATATAAGTCGGGAAGGAGCAAACAACAACAGGAATAACGTTGACGGAAGGAACTACCAGAAGAGAAAAGGAGGAAGGAGACAAGAAGCTAAAAGGGGCTCGAAATTACATGGTCGACTTCACCAACTTACACTTCCCAACTAACACACTACAGTCCCCCAGGACGTCTCGGCGTACACCTGGCTGTTTGACACCCGCGACGCCCGCCATGGCACCCCGATCGCCCACACCCGCAACGGCATTCGCGACGCCCAAAATGGCTGTCACTTGTCGTATCGCGACCTCGCCGCCCAGACCGTCCACTGTGCCACGGCCCTGAGCAGTCTTCACGGCCTGCAGCCGCAGCAGACCGTTGCTATCATCGCCAGCAACTCCATCAACTACAAGGTGGCTCTCTTTGCCGCTGGCCGGCTGGGCGCGACTGTGACAGTGCTTCCCTCGGCCGCCTTGGCCCAGGATATTACCCATTTCCTGTCGGCATCGAGCGCCCGGTTTGTCTTTTTCGACCGCGGAACGGGTGCCGAGGTGGCCAAGTCGTGGAACGGCCCGGCCGGCAGTAAGCCGCCCTATACGCTGTTCTCGCTGGATGGCAGCTCCTGTGGGACTGAGGGTGGTGCACCCTACACACTGGAACGGCTCGTGAGCGAAGGCCAGAAACAGGGCATTGGTGGCCAGACTCCCGCGTGGACGGTCCCGGCCGGCCAGTCCAACAAGGCAATCTGCGCGTTCCTAGCTTTCAGCTCGGGCACGACAGGCAAGCCCAAGGCCGTCATGATCTCGCACCACAACATTATTGCGCAATTGATGCAGGTCCGACTGATTGTGCCCGACCACCCGGGGCCCATGCTGGGCATCCTTCCATTTTTTCATAGTAGGTCGACACGCCGTGTACTGTTTTCAAACCGCATTCACTAACAGTGTAGTCACTGGCCTTCTTCAGTTGATCCACTTGCCGGTCATGATGGACCAGGAGCTTGTGCTCATGGCCCAGTTCGACATGAAAAGCATGCTCGAAGCCGTCGTCAAGTACCGCTGCGAGGAGCTGTGGCTCGTTCCGCGTGAGTTTTCTTTACCTTGTAGTAACCAATCGTAATAGTGCGCTTCCTAACAAAACAGCATTGCTTATCCGCATGGTCTTGGACGACATTGTCAGCAAGTACAAAATCGACTTCATCCGCCAGTTCAACACGGGCGCCGCGCCCCTGCCACCCCAGATCATCGAGAAGCTCGCCATCATGTACCCACACGTCGCCCTGCGCCAGGCCTGGGGTATGACGGAGAGCTGCAGTTGTCTGACCCTGACACCGCCAGGGCTCGCCACCTATGCCAACGCCGCCATGGTCGGCAAGCCGGTGCCTGGCACCGACATTAAGATTGTCAATGTCGCGACCGGTGAGGAGGCCCCTCTGGGTGAGGAGGGTGAGCTCTGGGCCCGTGGCCCCCAAGTCACCATGGGCTATCTTAACGCACCCGAGGAGACCAGCAAGACATACACACCCGACGGCTACTTGCGGACAGGCGACCTGGGCACCGTCCACCCAGACGGCTTCGTCGCCATCCATGACCGCATCAAAGAGATGATCAAGGTCCGCGGCCATGGCGTCGCCCCTGCCGAGCTCGAGGATGCTTTGTTGGGACACCCCAAGGTCGCCGACGCCGCCGTCATCGGCATTCCCCACGACTACTCGGGCGAAGTGCCCCGCGCCTACGTCGTGGTGGCCCCCGGTGTGGCCCAGACGGAGGCCACAGTGCTCGAGCTGCAGCAGCACATTGAAAGCTTGAAAGCGCGGTACATGCGTCTGGCGGGCGGTATCGAGTTTGTCAATGCGATTCCCAAGAGCGCGGCCGGCAAGATTCTGCGCAAGATGTTGCGGACACAGTATGCCGAAAAGGCAAAGGCGGCGGCGGCGGCAGCAACACCAAAGGCCAAGCTGTAGAGAAAGGTAAGCGCATAGAGGCACAGACAGCGTCGGTCTTCGAGTCGAAATGCAAACCTAGCACCATCACCATACTTTTACTCCGTCATTGTTAGCATATTGTATTCATCTTGTCAACATTTGCTCGACCTTCACTCATGACTGCATGTTACCGTCTCGCTTTGTCGCTTTTTGTTCATGGCCGACTCACTGTTATCAGAATGTCCGGATTGGTTTGTCATTCTGCATTTTAGGTTTTGTATTCTAAATGAGCTCGTTTGATACTTATCAGTGTTGCCGGCTTACACCGTTGAAAAGCGCTTCGTAGGAACGGGGACAGAGTTTATCTGTGGTCTAAGTCGATCACTGAAAAAATACAGTGGGCTTCAGGGCACTTGTTTGGCCACTAGCGGGCCACCGGCCGACAGCCGACCCGCCAAGGCCGCCTTCGGGACTGGATCGCTTTTGAAGAAGTTGGAGCTATATGTACAACAGCAACGATTACAGTTTGCATGGTATCTTTCAGCATTGATTCGTCTTGAGCTTCTGTCGTGCATCTTAGTTTTTTCTTTTCTTTTTGCACTAACGTGATCCACCGCTTTCGCAGATTTGGAGACAGAAAAGTCGGCACCTCAAGGCTCCGATCCCCGCAATGATTAGTGTGTTTTTTTGCTTTTCAGGGGATGTCCGCTTTTTGCGGGCTGCTTGTTCAACTTCCGGTACTCTGCTTTTCCTTTCTCTCCTCTCCCTCCCCTGCGCCTTCCTTATTTAGTGCCCTATTAAAGTTGGTCCCGGGACCCAAAATCTGCACCTTTCCACTGCTACGGTATCAGTTTCGAATTTGACTCATCGAGGCTGGTCGTTTGTCCCCCAAATTCCTCGAAGCACGAGCTAGAGCAGTTTGGAATCTAGTCCTGCGTCATCGGCTTCTCCTCTCAGGTACGACGTATAATTGCGTCTGTTGCCTGTACTCAGTACGAATATGGCGTAGGTAAATCCGGAGCGCCGTAGGGAGGGAAGAGGGGGAAGGAACGAAGGAAAACAAGAGGCGATAGGGCGGTCTGTGGGAACATGTGGAAGGAGCTGAAAGTTGACGAGCAAGATACCCGCCCAGGAAAGAACGACCGAGCACAGGAGATATGCTCGTTTTCGTTTAGTGGTTCATTTCATTTCGTTTATCATAGTTCTCCCTCAAGTGGACAGCCAGGCTCCAAAAGGCTTTAAAAGCGCCCAATGGCTCCGTAAATACACCCCGTAAATACGGCCGGACGGCCGTGCAAGTAAAAATCTGACAATGAAAAGATGGGCGCCATGTGGAAATGTGGAAAATGCACGGAACACGGGCAACGCGGCCAAACACAATTTAAAGCTTCGATGGCCCGTAGGACGGAGCCTTCACTTGCCGATGTTGCGCATATCTTTTTAGATACCACAGAGCAAGCTTGGATTTTCAGATTGTGTCTAAATAGTATTGTGTCTCGCTCACACGCTTGCCACGCTCTTGCCTTGCGACGATCGTTTGGCCCGCCCACCATCCTTTTTGCTCCTTCCCACACGAGTGCTGCGAGCGATGCTCTCTCAGAGTCACAGTGCATCTGAGGCATCCTGTTTGGAGTGCAGACGTTCAGTGCCAAGAACGCATACTCTTTATCCTGGGGAAGGCGCGTCCGATAAAGGGGGAAGCGGGGAAGGAGCATACTGTACTTTTTACAAGTAGCTCTATTTACATTTACAGTGCTGTCATTAGTCAAGAACATTTGACAATCGGTGGTAACAACAACCGATATCCAATATGAATAGAGCCCCGTGACAGTTTTCTCCCTTGGGACCACTGGACTCTCGGGACGCCCTGGCGCCTTGCCTCGTTAGTCCGGCAAACTTGCCATCGTAGGGAACGACGAGAGCGCTCGATTCGTGTCTGGTGGCCACTTTTGTTTCCTTTTTGTTCTGGTCGTGCTAGCCGCCTCCTCTTTCTCCTCTTTTTGTCTTCTCTGGGACGCCAAATTTAAGCTTTTATCTGCCTGCCATTGTCCACTCAGGCCCTGTCTTTTTGTGTATTTTTTGCACTTACTTTTTTTTTTCTTCGTTCGCTCTTTCCCAATTTTTAGGTGACCCTCTTTGACAGGGTGGGGCCTGCCGACTCGGCATGCTTTTGCCGGTCACTAGTCCAACAGCAGCTTCCTGGTTTGGCGTTTGGCTGAAAGTGGGTGGGTGTCTAGGGTGTCTTTGTAGGGGCTGGGGGAAGGTGGGAAAACAAGACAAGGAAAGAGGGAAGGAGCCAGGAGTGAAGAGAAAAACACGAATACGCCGTTCATTGTAAATCTCTTCTTTTTGAATTCATAGAACTTGCCGCGCTCATTTTTGTTTTAGACTCTTTTGTTTCCCCTTTGACTCGTTCTTCTCGTCCATCTCCGTCTCGTGAGGGCATCTGACGTATCTTCGGCCTTCTAATCGTCGACTCATCGCCCGTATTGGCAGACTTTGGCGGACTTTTGGCAGCTTTACTACCTCCGGTCCCCTTATTCCCTTTTTTGTTCGTGCTGTTCACAGCAAGCCTTGCCTTGACCTTCCCCGTCACGCATCTGACATCGTTTTGGTCCTGGTCAATCACTTCTCCTCGAGTCTCAGTTCCCCCAAATTAAGTCTCCCCAAACTTCAGGCCTTTCCATTTTGCCTCGATTTGATCTCATCATCGGCCTCTTCCAAAATTCATATATTTACTTCACACGTCCTCTTCTTCTATCCAGCCCCCTATCCTATCACCATTCTCTCGTCTCCATCCAGAACAAACAATAAGTAGCCTTTTATGTCCCAGTCTCACATCCTCACCTATTCGACCAAAAAAAAATCTTCACAGTACACCGGAACTACACAAGATCGCCGTTTCTCGTTTCAAAACCCCACTCACCGATCTGTTGACGAACCACGAGTTGCTTCTAGAATAATTCTAGAATCGTCGTATCCACATCCACCTCGACCTCGACTTTAATCTTCATCATCTTACACATCTCGCATCCTGCCATGGCTTCACCACCCGAGGCCTCGGGTGCCTCAGCCCTGCCAAGCAAACCATCAGACCCGTCATCACACAGTGCCGACTTGGCATCAGCTTCAGTACCCGCAGTGTCGTCATCAGAAAAGAAGGAAAAGTATGAGGAGAACGGCGACGGTTCCTCCCTCCGCGAACTCGACGACAGCAGTGATGACGACGACAGCAGCAGTAGCAGTGGCAGCCGCTATCGTGCCAAGGAGAAGGCACAGGGCAACAAACATAAGTCTCGCTCGCGGTCCATCATCTCGCGATCTCTCTCACGAACCCGATCACGCACACGATCACGGACCCATTCCTTGGTCGACGCCGCACCGCCCGTCACCAGGACCGTTTCTGAAGTCCGTGGCGGCGTCTACTTTACCCGCGATGTCGAGATCGACGGCATAGAGCGCGAGGAAGAAGGCGAACGTGCTGGTCTGTCGCACTCCAACGCTGGCGGCAATATTGACCTCGAGAAGGGCACCGGCAACGATGGTGCTCTCGGCCCGGGTGCAGCAGGCGGCGCCGAAAAGAGCGGTGTAGGTGCGGGCGGTGCTGGCGAGGAGACAGATCCGAACCTGGTCAAGTGGGAAGGCCCCGACGACCCGCAGAACCCCAAGAACTGGACTATTCGCAGAAAATGGGCCGCTGTCTTCATCGTCAGTCTATTCACTTTCATCTCGCCTGTGTCTTCCAGCATGGTCGCCCCTGCTTTGCCTGATATTGGCCGCGAACTCCACATCACCAGCTCCGTCGAGCAGAATCTCACTCTCTCCATCTTCATCCTGGCCTATGCCGTTGGCCCTCTCTTCCTCGGTCCTTTGAGTGAACTGTACGGCCGTGTCATTGTTTTGCAGCTCAGTAATCTTCTCTATCTGTTCTTCAACCTTGGCTGTGGCCTTGCCAAGACCCGAGGCCAGATGATTGCCTTCCGTTTCCTGTCTGGTTTCGGCGGTTCGGCTCCGCTGGCCATTGGTGGTGGCGTCCTTTCGGATCTCTTCACGGCTGAACAGCGTGGCCGTGCCCTGTCCATGTACTCGCTGGCACCGCTGCTGGGTCCGGCTGTCGGTCCCATTGCCGGTGCTTTTATTGCCCAGAACACCACTTGGCGCTGGGTGTTCTACTCCACCACCATTGCCGACGGTGCCATCCAGTTTGCCGGTCTCTTCTTTTTGCGTGAGACGTTTGCACCCGTCCTGCTCACCTGGAAGCGCGACCGCCTTCGCAAAGAAACGGGAAACAATGCTCTGTACACGGCCTTTGACGAAGCCCGCGCCGGTGGTGTTTGGCACACTCTGCGCATTGCCTTTAGCCGGCCCTTTATCATGGTCGGCTCGCAGCTTATTGTCCAGGTCCTGGCTTTGTATATGATGTACCTGTACGGCATCATGTACCTGGTGCTAGCCACCTTCCCGACACTGTGGACCGAGGTCTACCACGAGCGCCAGGGCATCGCCGGTCTCAACTATATCTCGCTCGGTGTTGGTATGTCCCTTGGTGCTCAGATCATGGCCCCGCTGCAGGACCGTGTCTATGCCTATCTGAAGCGGCGCTACAATGTGAGCGTTGGCCGTCCCGAATTCCGTGTCCCCATCATGGTCCCCGGCTCCATCCTGGTCCCTGCCGGTCTGCTCGTCTTTGGCTGGACTGCCGAGTACAAGACCCACTGGATCGGACCCAACATCGGCGCCGCCCTCATGACCAGCGGTGTCATTGTCGGCTTCCAGTGCATCCAGGGTTATCTTGTAGACACATACACGCGATATGCGGCCAGTGCTGTCGGCGCCGCAACGGTGCTGCGATCCATTGCCGGCTTCGGCTTCCCACTCTTTGCGCCCAACTTGTACTCCAGCCTTGGGTATGGCAAGGGCAACACGGTCCTAGCAGCCATTGGCATTGTTATTGGCTGTCCGGCGCCATTCTTGCTGTGGAAGTATGGCCCCTACCTGCGGAACAAGAAGTCGAGCTTCCAGGGTTGAGGGGTGTGTTGTTGTGGTCAAAATTCGTCAGAGACCCTGGTAGCAAAACAGGGGGTCGAAGAAAAAAATGCAGATACCACATGCCCATCTGGTCTTTGAATTTGTTAGATCCGTTTTAGAGTCTCAATCTGATTTGTTTGCAAAATGCACTTGCATTTACATAGCGTGGGCTGGAGAGGAATGTTTTGTTATGTCTTGGCTTGATAATCAAAGAGAGGGGGAAACAAGATACCAAATATAAAATGATAACTGCATAAATGATATACCATTCCCAGTTATTTGAACAAAAGAGGTAGTGGTAACGGGTTAGCAAGATGTAAAGGGGCAAAATCTCAATGCCAAAGGCCCTTGAGCTACTTCGTAGACCAACATCAAACCATGGATCACGGGGAAAGCATCCAACAGCCTCGGTTACCACAACCAGCAGAAAGCACCAAAGATCACCAAAGATCAACACCGACCAGAGCCGCGTCAACTGCTAATTTCAATAGTCCTTACCGCTCATTCCATGGACCCCTCTAGGAGAGGTGTACTTGCACTCGCCTTGTGCTCCCACAGCCTTGAGACCAGCTGCTGTCTCGAGGGCAAAATTCTGAAAGTCAATATTGTAGCAGGGCTGGCGAGTTGAGCAAGGACTTCGGGCCGTTCGGATGCTGCTATTGTTGTTGTTGCTGCTGCCGTTATTGCCATCACTGCCTCGACGATTGTTTTTGCCATTCAACGTTCCCGTAGAGTTGACAAACGCGATGTTGCTGATTAGTATATTCGGCGTTCCGGAGTAGGATCCTAAGGCAGCGCCAGAAGACATATTAGCTTGTGTTAGATAAACCTTGATAATGCTTCGTCTCGGATATGTCAACATTAGAAAGGGCCACAAACCCGACCGTGCGGCGTGGTATAGCGCTTCTTCGCCTCTTCCCTCGCGGTCCTCTTCTTTCTTTTCTTTCTTTTTTCCTCTTCTTCCCGCTTCTCTCGCCTCTTACCATTGTTGCCGCTGCCTTGGTCGATGGCGGGACCACTGCCCGCGCCATCGAGGCGGAAATTTGCAAAGACCACGTCCGTCACGCTACCGCGACCGCCGCCGTTTGGCTTTCTAGCACCTTCGTAGCCCTGCTGCGGGATCAAGGCTACGTTGCGTGCGTCCATAGTATCGAAGCCGTCTGTGTTTTGCACCCAGTTTTTGCCCGGCGGAGCCGTAGTCGCCGTACTATTAACATAGATGTGGTTCTGAAAGGCAATGGGGTACCGGTTGTTTCGCCAGTATGAGATATTCGTCGAGAACTGCAGCGAGTAGAGTATACAGTCAGTACACGGAGAGTTCCGTTGGGCCCGTCTTTGCCCTCGATATAACCTCATATAAGCCACAGAGGTACATCAGGTACGTCGTACGCCGTACTCACCTCCCACACGCCGTGCTAGTCTACAGTCACATCCTGGACGACCGGGTTCAGACGCGAGGCAATCGAGTACCTCGTACCTTTGGGGAAACCCACAGTGCCGCCATTGTTGCAATCGGCAAACGCCTGCAAGATCTGAGGCACGTCGCCCACGGCCACCGCCTCGACAAAGGGTGACATTGCTGTCATGTCGCTGCTGCTGGATCGGTGTGACAATGCACAGTCTCCCATTGTTGGCAGGGCTTCGAGGCTGGACCATCGACACGGGAGACAGGTCCCGGGCCACGGCTTCTGAGGAAGCATCGTTCCTGTCAACACCACTGGCAAAAGCACCAAAAACACCGGGATCATGGTTGGTAAGGCTTTTGCAGACGATCGTTCGCCATTGTGATCATGAACACAAATAGCGAAAACAAATCATACCCCAGAATTTGTTCCAGCGGAGCGGTGCTTTTTCTTTCGAAGCAACTCCATGTCTCCTTGTTTCCCTGTCTTGCCCCCCTAAGCCCCCGTCTGCGGAGGGTTCCAAGCAATATCAAGCCGCTTACCAAGTCGCCAGTCTCATCCCGTCTTTTTCCATCGACTCTCCGCCTTGTCCAGGCATTGTCTGATGCTTTTCTTAGCTTTTGTTGCGTTCTTTTGCTGATAGCTCCACGTCTTTGCCCTGTTTTGTTTCTTTTTGGGTGACGGTCGCTCGTGTTTCCGGTCATCAGACGTCTATTTCGAGGTCGGCAGCCTTGCTTGGCACCAGGGTGTTACCGTTGAAGGGCGGGCGTCCATTCTCGATTTCGATGTCCTCAGATTTGGGCTGCGAATCTTACTCCGTGCAGGAAAAGGAGAAAAGAAACAAAAGCTTGTAGGGAAAGCCCTTGTCCCAGAAGTAAGCACCTTCGTCTCCCCGGGGTTTGAAGCGGGTTGCTACTTCCCATCTGTACAGCCCATATTTATTGCTCCGTCCATGCACCCTGTGCGCCTTTCTGCGAGATGCAAACACATGGTTTTTTGAAAACATGGTAGCCACTCGCGACTTCCCGAAACTCGGATTCTGGATTAATTCAAGTTCTTACTCGAATGTAAATAATTGTGCAAGAATCCCACCTGCACCACCCATTGCACCTGCTGCGACGTAACTCCACGACCACCGCACGGCAGGTGCCACCCCTTTGTACCTGCCGATCCCAGAAAGGACGCAGAGTGCACCCGTACAACTTTCCTCGCCTTCCTTCCCGGTGCTGTTGTTCCTTCCCTGCAACTGTCTGCAACTGTCTGCAACTACCTGCAAGTACCTGCAAGTACCTGCAACTGCCTACAATTGTTTCTTTATTCTCGTTCCTTCCGACTGCCACTGCCGTGAAACTGGAGAAATTGTACTTCCGCAGGCCCTTCGAGACCGCCCATCCCGTCGCGCCTGCCTGCGCACACGCACAACATTTTCGCAAACCGACTCTTTTGTAAACTAGTGAGCCTGCACACCTGCCTCGTCCTGCTTCGCAGTTTCCTCCGCAAAGGGCAATTTAAACCGACATTTCCTTAAAAGGTAGGCGCAGTTTCACGCGGCTACCACGTAACGCTAGCCAGGCGATCCCCAAAGCCAAAAACCCATGTCGCTCTTTCCCTCACCTCCATTTTGTCTCCATTTTAGCCCTCTTCCACTTTTTTCCCCATCTCAACATCATCTGGACCACCAAAACCCAAAACACACTCCGACATCCTGTCCATTTACAACCTCCGCTCCAAAGATCCCCGTTCCAGCCGGCTTACTGGTTTATCCGCCACTGAGTCCCCTTCCACGTCCTTTTTTTCAACTGCTGTCGTTTTCCAGGGACGACGGAGTATCCCGTTTCAGCAAAGTACCAACAGGGCCAGAGTCGCCAAAAACATCGATTTGGTGATTTTGCTTTCGAGCCTTCAAGCTACAGGCCTACGCAAGCGAGGCAAGCAAGTTGAAACTGCCTGGAATCATTGGGCGTCTTCCGTTTTCCCACAACCGTCCACAGCTACCATGTGAGCGGCCCTTTTGTCGACCTGGTTCATTTTTTAAGCTTCAGGTAAGAAAGAGCTGCTTTACGCCTTATTCGTGTTCTTGTTCTTATCCTATTTCGTGGCCTCTCACCAGCCATTGTCGCCGGCCTGTTGGAACTTGGACCCTGTGGCTTCGTTGGCCTTCTAGGGCGACTCGCAAGCCTTTACGGAGTACTCCGTATTACTGCACATTGCGAGATTGCCCTTATTGCCTCCTGGCTGGGCTTCTAGTCACCTGCGCTTGGCACATTCCGCCACGCCCAACGTTCCCGATTTCTCTGCGAGCCTGCTTCACCCGGCTTGCTCAAGTCGTGTTGGCCTTTTTCTTTTAGAATCGAAGGGCGCTCTGCTGTTTTTAGCTTTAGCTCTTCTGGTGCTCGTGTTGTTCTGTCCTTCTGTTCCTCTGTTTCTTTGGTCGGTCAGGATCTCGGTCATTGTCGCGATAGGCTGTCCCAGCTGAAAATCCCAGTCTAAAGCAGACCAGGCCTGGGCTTGGTCTCAATCAGCAACTAGCCGCCTCCGGCGCAAATCAAGGATCAACCTTTGTCACTCGCTTTCGATCTCGACTCATGGACGGCTCTGCGCTGTATGGTTTCTCCCCCACTATGCCGAAAGAGCACCTTCTGCATGCGCTGCACCCTTCCCCTCTCCTTGGCTAGGCCCCATTTTTTGCCTCTGCTTCTCTCTTGCATACGAACGGTGCTCCTCCTCTACCGCCGTTTCGTTTTGTTTTAACTTTATTTTTCTGTGTATTCTCCGAAGTGTGTGGTTGATGCGCTCTTTATCTCGTTGAGCTCGTTTATTGACCTGGTGCCGTCTCGCTTTCCACTCACAGTGTCCCACGCACACTATATATTAACTTTTCTACGTCACTTTTGCGCAATTTCCACGCTACTCTCAACTCTCAGCTCAGTGATTCTTTCAACATTCACTTTGATACAAACAAGGAAATCTCGCGCGCGCCGCTCCTCTCCTGCCCTTATGAGACCTAGCGCTTGTTCTGGCAACCGACAGCGCCGGTCGGCGACTAGAACTTTCTTGGCTACACTGCGTCGCTGGATTCGCACTTCGCCTCAGTCGGCAACGGTCTCGCACTGACTGGACCTGGGCTATCGCCGCTCATTCTCGCTGTAAGGACTGGAAATAGTCCGGCAGTTGGGTCACTGGCCACTACGTCGTACTTCGATGTGATAGACTTATTCTCCATTACCAATCTGGCCCTACGACAACACTGTGACTCCTCTTTGGCCCCCAACCTTTTTGCACTTCAGCACATCTGCACCTCCGCTCTCCAACATCTCTTTCCCACCTTTTGCCTTTCCCCTGACGTCAAAACGACGCAGCCCATATGCATACAGCATTCTACAGCCCTGTGGCCTCGTCTCCATAGTTGGGGAGCCGCGTTCTGCACTGTTTATTCCGTGCTTTGCTTCCGCTGAACAGCGACTTTGCATCGCATCTATATTTCATCTGCGACGGCCATGAGCGGCAACAATGTACAGCCCGCCTATGGGCAGGCACAAGGACCGCTCCCGACAAATGGCTATAATTCCGCCTTTCCGCCATCCGCAGTACCCGCTGCCTCGGTAACGCCTCCCTCGGCCGTGTCCTCGCACAACGGGCCGACGTCGGCACCATCAGGGGGATCAGGAGGATCGACACCCGCGCCGAAGAAGAAGTCGCGGCGCAACGCCGACCCCTCGGCGCAAAAGCGGCGGTGCGTCAGTACGGCCTGTGTCGCATGCCGAAAGAGAAAATCAAAATGCGACGGCGCGCTGCCGAGTTGCGCTGCGTGCGCCAGCGTCTACTGCACCGAGTGCGTGTACGACCCGAACTCGGACCATCGGCGGAAGGGTGTCTACCGCGAGAAGGTCGACAGCATGAAGGCACAGAATTCGACCTTGCAGATTTTGATCCAGGCGATTCTCAATGCTGCCGAAGATGATGTACCCGCCATTGTGAAGAAGATCCGTACCTGTGACAGCCTTGATGCCGTGGCTGAGTCCATCGTGAAAGAGGACTTTGCCAACAGCGATGACACTGCCGGGGATACCGGTACCGTGTCCGACAATGCGCCAATCGACCCGAACCAGCCAGCGGAGGGCGAGTTTGATTTGGCTCGGAAGATGGGCGAGCTTCGTCTCGAGAACGGCTCTGTCCGCTTCATCGGCGGCACCTCGCACTTGATTTACATTGGTGACTCCCTGGGCGACAACGACGTCGACTCGAGTCCCGAGAACAGCACCGAGGGCGTGTTGGCCGACCGGGTGGAGTCCCAGTTTGAGGTGCCCTACAGCACGACCGAGGAGGCCATCAACAGCTGGACAACCGTCACCACCGACACGACCCTGATCATCCACTTGATGAATATGTACTTCAACTGGCACTACACCTACTTCACCACCCTCTCCAAGAGCCTCTTTTACAAGGACTTTTTACGCGGCCGGCCACAGGTACAGCAGAAGCGCACTGTTTACTGCACGTCCCTGCTTGTCAACGCCATGCTGTCCCTCGGCTGTCATTTCACCGGTGCCGTCGGAGCCTTTGCCGTGCCAGGCGACAGCCGCACAAAGGGTGACCACTTCTTTGCGGAAGCGAAGCGTCTGATCGTCGAGAACGACGAGTACGAAAAGCCCAAACTGGCTACTGTGCAGGCCCTAGCACTCATGTCGGTCCGCGAAGCTGGTTGTGCCCGCGAGGCCAAGGGCTGGGTGTACAGCGGTATGAGTTTCCGCATGGCCCAGGATATTGGTCTCAACTTTGACGCCGGCACAGGTACAGGGCCGTCAATAGGTGCTTCCGACAACGACGGTCATCACCAGATGGGTGACGCCGAGATTGACGCCCGCCGCATCACTTTCTGGGGCTGCTTCTTGTTTGACAAGGCCTGGTCCAACTACCTCGGCCGCCTGCCCCAGCTACCAAAGAACTCTTACAGCGTGCCCAAATATGACGTTTTCCCTGACGAAGATGCCGAGCTTTGGTCGCCGTTTACCGATTCTGGTTTTGATGTTTCACTCCGCCAGCCCTCACGGACACGCGCCATCGGCCTGCAGCTCTCGAAACTCTGTGAGATCAGCAGTGATCTCCTCCTCTTCTTCTACCACCCGAACCACATTGGCCGTTTCAACGGAAAAGCAGTTGAGCTTAAGAAGCTTAGCGAACTGCACCGTCGTCTGGAAGACTGGCGTCGTGAGCTGCCAGTGGAATTCGAGCCCAAGGAGGGACAGCTTCCCAACGTGCTTCTGACTCAGTAAGTTGTACACAGTCCTATCGTAGACATTCAGACATAAAGTGTATTCTGACTAACGCCGCTGTAGCATGTTCTTCCATCTCCAATACATCCATCTCTTCCGCCCTTTCCTCAAGTACACCCCGAAAACTTTACCCCTACCAGCACATGTCTCACCGCGCCGTATCTGCACATCCAACGCCAGCGCCATTTCCAAGCTTATGCGCTTGTATAAGAAAATTTACAACTTGCGCCAGATCTGCAACATTGCGGTCTACATGATCCACTCCGCCTGCACGATCCATTTGCTCAACCTCCCCGAGAAGACAGCAAAACGCAATATTATCCACGGCGTCAAGCAACTAGAGGAGATTGCCGAGGATTGGCTCTGTGCCCGCCGTACTCTGAGTATCATCAGTGTCCTGGCCCGCAAGTGGGGCGTTGAGTTGCCTGAGGAGGCATCGCAGGTCCTGCAGCGCTCCGACGAGAAGTATGGGATTTTTAGCACGGCCGATGTCCCCTCCCCAAACCTATCTGTAGGCTCTGCCGCTGGCCCCACGGGATCGGGCAATTTACCACACAACAAGGATTATGGTAATATGGGTCCGGGCGTCGACAACTCCCCTTCGGCCAACATGCACAACGCCGTTGTGAAGTCGGAGCAGTTTGGCGCCGGCAGCCTGGCCGTTACGGCTATGCCGGGTTTGTTGGAGCAGTTCTCTCAACAATCACCGACGTTCCTGGATTTCTCTACCCCAGGCGTCACGCCAGAGTACCTGGGCGGTATCCCCAAGGCCAACTCTCCTACTACCGGCGCCATTGGCCCGGCGCCGAAGCAGCCAGCCTACCCACAGGGCATGGGCAACCCATCAGCCGGACCTTCGGTTGTGTCTGTTAGCGGCACAATGCCTGGCATCAATGCTTGGACCATGGCCCCTCCCACGTCACAGTCGATGCAAGGCAACTCTCAGCAACAGCAGTTGGCATATCAGCAACAGCCGACGTCACAACCAGACATGCAGCAGTACAATGTCGGCAGTCAGGACTGGTTTTTGAAGGAGGGTGCCAGCTGGCAGCACAACTTTGAAACGTGGGGCTATGCGCAACAACAACAACAACAACAACAGCAGCAGCAGCAGCAACATCAACACCAACAAAACGCTGTACAGCAACAGCCGCACTTGCAACAACAGATTTCACGGTCAAGCCACCACCCACCGACAAGCACGGACAACAACAGCACACCGATTGCGGACAGCAGCTTCTTTTTGTCTTGGGGCGCACACTTCTCTGACCTGGACATGTCATTTGACGACCTAGCCACAACGGGCGGCAACCTTGACGGCCTCGGCCCTGTCTAGTCGACTCTGGGCAGCTGGACTACGACTGCAATGATTGAAGATGTTTTGCGCGTCGCGAGTGAATCTATCTAGAATACACTTTTTGGTTATATCTTTTAGTCCTTTTTTTGTACCTACATCGTTTCAGGAGCACGGGGTGTCTTAGAATATATCACAGGGTTTCTGTTTCGGAGAAACAGAGAAAAGGGTGGTTATTTTGATTATTGGTCGTGGCTTTTATGGCCTTGTTACACCTAATGGCGAGACTCTTTTGGTTTATGATTCTGACGGAAATGATATGGATTATATGACGGTCTATATATAATGTGAAAACCGTGAAAAAAAAAACATCACGTTTCCCTGATCTATCGCTCGCTTTCAAACATCGGCATGCGTTGACTTAAGCTTCGAATCCGGACCGAGTCACTTGTCCAGCACCTTGTTGATCGTCTCACGGAACGCCGCCGCCTCGGCCTCCATCTCTGCCATCGTGCGCGCCTCACGCGAGCTGTCCTCAATCTTGGGGAATTTACCGCCAGGCTGTGGCCGGTCACCAAATTGCGAGGTGTGTGCCGCCGCCAGCGCAGCATCCCACTGCTGCCCGCCCACATTGCCTGGCTCCTCGGCCATCTTCTCGTACAGCTCATCCGCCTCTGTCAGCGCAGCCTTGGCCGTCTCGCCCCGGATCCGCGGCAAAACGTGCACATGCACATGCGGCACTGTCTGGCCGGCCTCGGGCCCGTCCTGGATAGCAATGTTGAAGCTGCCCTTGTAGCAGTCGTCGGCGTCGTCCTTGTGGGCGGTCACGCCGCCAAAATAGTGGGCAGCGAGCATGCGCTGGACGACCTGGACCGACGCAAAAAGGTCCAGGACCTCGTCGGCGGCCATGTCCGTCAGGCGGCGGTGTAGTTTCTTGGGGCAAACAAGAACATGGCCTGGCATGAGGGGCTTGAGGTTGACAAGCGCAAAGGAGTACTTGGTCGAGTAAAAGACCTGCGTTGAGACGTCAAAGGGGCCAAAGGAGATTTTCTCCGGCGGTGCTGTTGTGGACGACATATTGCGAGACGAGACTGAAGGCGAAGGTGCAGAGAGCCGAGATGCGGTCTGCTGTGTAGCTCGAGGTTGTGCGGTCTTAACAGAGAGTGCGTGCAAGGAGCTGTGTGAGCGAGCTGGAAGCAATGCAGTTGCAATTGGGCGGCCAATGGCAGTGTATATGGTTGTATTGGCTGTGGCTGTGAAGCTCAATGTGGAAGGAGAGGCTCTTGTCAGGCAAAGGCAGGCGCGGTTCATTGTTCTTTGAAAAGATGGGCGGGGAGGAGGGAAGGGAAGGAGCGGCCGGGTGAATGGTGAGATGGCCCGGAAATGCAATGGCTGTGTTGATCAAGTGGTCCCGACTTGGGGGAGCAAGAGGTTGGAGGTGAGAATAAAGGACGAAATAGGAGTCTCGGGGCGACAGGTGTGGACTCGTGGACACGCGGACTATGCCAAGGAGGAAAAGTGACCGGAAATGGTGACCGGGGAAAATGACCAAGTTTGACAAAGAGATCTCCAAGGAGCTTGACGATGCACCTTCCTTTCCCTGGCTGATTTCTGGCTATTGCGGTGTTATCCGTTCTTTCCCTACGTCAGACATTGGAGTAAATTCCGGGGCGTTGGCGGTGCCATTCTAGGCGGGGCTAAAGCCAGGCTCGGGGGACAGGAAGGTACAGGCGGGCAGTTTCCTTTGTTGTGAGGTCGGGTGAGACCTGCCGTCATGCGCTCACGTGACACTGTTGCATAGTGGTGATTGGACTCTTTGATGCCCAGACGTATGAATTAACAAGTTAACAAGGGTCAATCAGCTTTCATACATTTTGTGTTATCTCCTGGTTAGTCTTCAAATGTTGTGTTTCTGCTGTGATTTTGCAGACGTTTTCTTTCTCTTTCTTTTTTCTTCTTTTTTTCTTTCTTCTTTTTGATATAAATTTGAAAACAATGTCGATTTAATCATCGATATCAGCTCGCTCTTCTGCTCTTGCCACACCCTTTACACGATACACGTCGAAACAAATGATGAAAATAAAATAAAAAACCGACAGAAATAAAAACAGATAAGCAAATATACGCATCACAAAAAACTCCCATTCCCAATTGGATCTACCTCGCCTTTTCCGAGACACCCTGTCGACACGATGTTGTCTTTTCTTTTGCCCTCAAGCCCGCCACCGTCATCTGATCCCACCCCCTTTTTTCTAATGAGGGTTCCCTCGTGGGTCCCTGGAAGGCCACACGAAAGCCAACAAAAATAGCAAGAAGAACAAAGTTTGAGAGGAAAAAAGAGTGATGTGACGGTGAAGTTCTTTGTCAATCATTATGCGGCATAGGCCGAGTACTGAGTATTTGCAAGGCGCAGTGTGTGGATGTGCCGAGACATAGGAGACTCATCAGTCACCGCGCAGCTCTCTCTGGATACCCTCCAGGGCAGAGACCAGTGCCTTGGCGTTGGGGATGCTCATCTGCAATGTGTTAGCAGTGTGCGCGGCAATATTACTGTTTCGTACACGACAGGAAGAAAAAAAAAAAAAAAAAAAAAACGTACCTTGGCTTGCATGCTGACGGGCTTTGCCTCGCTGCCCTCAAAGGCCGTGAAGAGCACCGTCGTGGCCTTGAGCGTCTGACGCTCCTTGAACTCGGTTGACGGCAATACGGCCGTGTTGAGAATCACACGGTGCGTCGAGTCCTGCCGCATAATCAGCCGGACCACGGTGCGCCGCGGAATCTTGGCCGCCTTTGTTGGCTTAGTCCGTGGCTTACCATTAGAGTCCTCGGCACCGCTGCCGGCCACAGCCTCGTCGTCGGCGTTGGAGTCTGCTTCGGCAGATTCCTCTTCCTCCTCCTCGCCGAGCGTCGACGCATCAAAGGAAGCGGGGATAACGCTGCCGTCCCGGTCAAACTCGACGCAGTGCTCGGGCACGTTGATCTTAAGCATACCTGCACCGCGCTCCTTCCAGCCGCCCAGGTCCTTGTCGAGGAAGTACATGCGTGCGCGGACCTGTAATAATGTGGCCTCGCCCGCCTCGCCGTCGTCGACTGCCACTCGTTGCAGCTTCTGCTTCTTCTTGTCGGCGTCTGCACCGCCAGCACTCTTGGCCGGCTGGTCCTCTCCATCACCGCCCTTGTCATCGTCGCCACCATCCTCCTTGTCCTCATCGCCGTTCTCGTCCTCCTCTGCTGCCGAGGCCTCGTCGCCACTTTCTTCGCCCTCGTCGCTCTCGGGCGCACCGAATGGCCGTGCCGGCTTGTCGCTCTTAAACGCCGCGCCAGGCTTGGCAAAACTGGTGAGTCCACCACCCGCACCAGACAGGGCGGCACCGAAGGCACTTCTAGCACCACCAGCTGCCGAGGCACTGCCGCCAAATCCACTGCCAAGACCGCTGCCAAAGCCACCGCCGAAGCTGCTCGTAGTTCCAGAACCGGCCGTGGCTGTGGCACTGCCGAACGCACTGCCAAAGGTACTGCCGCCCGTCGCAGAGGGAACGCTAGCAAACGGAGATGCCGAGCCAGTGCTGCCGAAGCTTAATGTAGGAGGAGAGGCCAATGATGGCGCTGCGGGCTTGGATGTCGAGTCGAAGGAGGTGGTGGTGGTAGCGGCGGCACCGCCACCGAGGGCACCAAAGGGCGAGGCCGAGCCAGAGGACGAGCCGAACATAGATGGCTTGCCGGGTGCACCGCCTGCGAGGCTGCCGAATGGCGAGGCGGAGCTGGTCAGTTTGGCGAAACCAGACGAGGCGAAGGCGGAGGGGGCCGACGCTGCCGCGGCAGCCTTGTCGTCTTTAGAGGGCGCCTAAAAGAGAGAGAAAAAGTTAACGTTAGTATGGTAGATGGTTGGCGTCGGCAAGAGAGCAGAGGGCCATCCTACCTCTTCATCACGCAACCGCTTCTTTTCGGGCTCGTCTGCGCGTGAAGCGCCGCCATTGGGAGCGTCGAGAGCAGCGGAAGCATTCAAGGATTTGTTGGTTGCTACATCTTCATCCTTGCTACTCGGCGCGTCTTCCTTGTTCTTCTTTTTGCCCTCGGTGGACTCGTCATCGTCGTCGTGGTCGAGCTCATCGTGGGCGCGCTTCTTCTTGGGCGACGACACCTGCTCCTTGAGGGTGTCGTGCTTGTCGGGCGTCACGGCTCGCCGTGAGGAGGACTCTTCCTCTTTGCCGTCGGTATCGTCACCGGCATCCTTCTGGTCGTCGTCTTTCTTCTCTGAAATTGCCGTGTGCTTCAGCTCTTCCCGTGCCGACTTGGTCGCGGCATCCTCCTTGGGAGACCCGGCGCCGGAGGGCACTGCGGACGCCGGATCGGTGTCTGTCATTATGTGGTGGTGTGCGTTTTCTGGGGAGGGGGTGTCGTAGAGATTGGATGGTATTCTTATCCTGTCGTGTCTCTGTTTCCGGAAGGCGTCTGTTCTTTGTTCTTGTCCACGTTGTAAATTGTTCCTTTTTTGGCAAAAGGGCCCGTTTCTGAACGGTGCGTTGGTTGCCGAGAGGAGCAAGTGGGTCGAAAAGCAAAAGCGCAGGCGCTTGGGACTTGGGTTGTTTGTCAGGGCGGGCTGTCGCAAGTGCCGTTTGTCACTCTCCGTCGAGGCTCTGCGTGGGCTCTGTACTGTGTATGCAAACGCTTTGCAGATTGTATGTATGTCTGTGCTGTATGCAGGTGTGTTGAAGTCAAAGGGTGGGAATCTACTTCTTTTGTGTGTAAAATAAGTTAAAGAGTTTAAAAAAAGTCGCGGGGGAGAGATCTGAGATGTGAGATTTGGGCCCTTTGAAGAAGCGCAAGGCGGCTGTTCCCAGAGATACGCAGCCGAGGCGGGAAAACAAAGGGAGAGGTCTGCCGGGCTGCTCGAGGCGAGGAGGGGGAAGAATGGTGAGAAGCCGGTCCGTAGGTGTGGTCGTAACTGTGGTTGTAAATGTGGTCGAAAAAGGGGAGAAGAAGAGATTGGACGGCTCGACGCTAATATATGGAACGGAGTTTGGAATTATGTGAGGAAGGTACGAAGTTGACCAAAATGGCAGGAAGGGGAGATTTGATCGTTGGTTTTTGGGAAGGAGCGCCCAACACACAAACCAACAGAAAGCGAGAAGCGAGGAGGGGCGGTTGCGCTGTTGCTCCTGCTGTTTTGGTGGTTGCTCTGGCTAGTGCGGGAGGGAATGGTTTTGCAGGGAAAGCGCGATATAGTGGGGCAGGATACGCCAGCACAGGCAAGAGGCAAGCTGAAAGGGCTGAGAAAGGACCATCGACGGCCCATTGATGGTGGCCTGGACCAGCAAGGAAGGTGCGGTCGAGCTGTCAAACTACGAAAGGACGGCATTGGACGGATGGAAAGAAATACACCAAAGAATAAGACGAAAGCCACTGCTGGTTATCTTGGCCTATCTGGTTTTACTTGGGCACAGCATATGGGCTTTTCTGGATGGCGATGCGCTGGCAGGACAAGGCCAGGCCACTTTGACGTTTGCTGTCAGTTGGTTGGCTGTCGTTGACTGGCTCGAAATGTGTGCGCATAACTCTGGACACGGCGTAATATTGTTTGCTTGCCTCTGATATTGGAGAAGACTGACTTACTGTGGTGTATTGGACTGAGGTCTGTTGAAAGAATCAAATTTGCTTCTCTACTCTGCTGGGACATCGTACAAGAGAAAAAGACAGCGCCCGTTGAAAGTTTAAACCCTGAACCAGTTGCCCAATTACCAAAGATATATCCGCATGAAAAAGAACGAGAAATAGAAAATAAAAGAAAACAAACAAAAACACAATCCTGGCAGCTTCCCCGCTCTCACCCATCTCAAGTCTATGCTTCCCATCATTTAGCTTTTCGCCAGGCCCATTTGGGCCAACACTGTCCCCGACTACTCGTTCATCATTCCACCTAGCTGATGAAGCACAGGCAGCCCAGGCCCAGGTAAAAGACAAACAGCGGGTACACCGCAATGCCCACCCGGTTCTTGACCACGCCGCTGCCGCCCAGGATGCTCACACCTGCCGCCATGGCCCACGCCACGAGCACCAGGTAGACGGGGATGCGTGCCACTGTTGGCAGGTGCAGTGCTGACAGAAGCGCCGCAAGCACAAGCGGGAACAGCGTGTAGCCGATGATACAGACGCTCTGCGCAAATGAAATGTTGCCGCCGAGCAGCTTGATCTGCAGCGTCACGACAGCCTCGCCGATCCAGACCATGGCGAAGACGCCCGAGAAGACAAGCTCGCGCTGCTGCTCGCGGGCGTTGAAGCTGAGGAGCATACTGAGCAGCAGACAGAAAACCAGAGGACCCCACAGGTCCCAGTCGCGCAGCCCGGGGGTCATGTTGCTCTGGCGCAGCAGGGCTTCCGGATCGAGGACTCGGCCGGCCAAACCGGCCAGCTCGTCGCGTGTGCCGGCGAGGCCTGCGTTGCGCAGCGTAGCGTACGCACCGCGTAGACCACCACCGCCGTTGCCATCGCTATCAAACATGGAGCCGCCGAACAGGTACCGCGGGTACAGGACCTCGCGCATCTTGGCCCAGACAGCAAGCAGGTCGCGGCGGAGGGTGGCCCAGACGGTTTCGTCGATAGTGTTGGTGGGTGCGGAGCGATCTTCGCCGGGAATTCGAGAGGTCAAGTAGTTTTCGCTAATGGAGCGGCCGAAGCCACCGCCACCGCCGCCGCTGCTGCTCGGGCCTGCAGTTGATGATGAGCCGATGTTGCCGCGTAAGGGAGCTCGTGAGGAAGACGCCTCGGGCGCCAAGGGGTCGTCAAGGTCATCGAGGTCGGCTGGTATCTGTGTTAGCTAACGGAAAAATGCCCGCAGTGAAGAAGATGGAGAAAACACCCACCATCATCCGGGTCGATGAGGTCGTCGTCATCGATTTGCGGCGCCGCGTCGTAGTCTTTGCGGTTGACAGACGCCATCGCGGGCAGTCAGAGTGTGGTCGAGGGGAAAAGAAGGATATGTCGAGACAGCTTATGATTGACTGCGGTCGAATCGTATGTGTGTACGTGGTCGCTTGCGATGGGCGCGGTCGGGCGGTGCGTGACGATGTGGTCTCCGAAAGATGATGGAAAAGGGTGAACCTAAGGAGGCAGTTCCACGTTTGCTCTAGTAGCCAGCTGTGCACAAACGAGCCCCGTTGGCTGAAGGAAAGTGCGTTTGGGGGCTCTGCCGCGTCCGCGCCTGGGATCCACATTTGTAGGGTGGACCCCAAGCTCGAGGTATTACGACGTACTATTATGGCAGGCACCGACATTTCGCTGGCACGCTATTTCCTCTGTATCTCACTTATGTCATCAATTCATGAGAGTGCAGTAACACAACATACGGCGTACTGCAGAAATCAGAGAACAAGCGAGCGAGCATCTCCACAATGTCCTCAATACACACATAAAATTAAGTAAATACAAATTATTCGATTGATAAAAAAACTATCTAGAAAAGCCTCTGAGCTCACGCCCGAGCCTAGGTGGGTATCTTGTCCTGTCGCTATGCTGTGTTTTTGAGATTGAAGATGGAGAAATGCACCCCGCAAGTCTTTGTTTGTCGTGGTTTCGACCAAAACGACAATTGACTGTGCGGGTGTTGGCTAGCTAGGTAAAATGAAAGGAAAGCAGGGAAGGGGAAATGGCATATAAGGTAACAAAGTGTGAAATGGCATATACGTAATAAAATGGGGGTAGATGGTGAAAGGGTATGGCCATCAAAACGACGAGAAAAGAAGGAAGAAAATTGTGTGATATGACAGAACAATATGAGCCGATAAGTCCAGTCTGTGAGATGCTATACGGAGTAGTAAGCTGAGTCCATCTCAGCGCCACCCGTAGTGGTTGTCCTGGGACGGGCCGCTTGTCTTCTGCGGCGGGCTTTGCGGGACCGGAGATTCATACGCCGGCGGTTGGCACCCGGCATCTCTGGAGAAGGAGGGAAGCTGGAAAGGCGGATTGGGCCTGGATGAACCTGACGAAAGGGCCGGATCATAGTTCTGGGCCAGTTGTTGGTGGTTCCGAGCGAGCTCAGCACGACTTATATGAGGCATTGCCGTCTCTGGAAGTTGAGACACGCCCCAAGCTGATGAATTAACAGACTCTGACCATGTCGACTGGTACCCGCAAGGGCTGCTCGCGTTATTGCCCATGACAGGGTCGAGGGCGTTATAAGTGGCATTGATTGGTGCCCGTCTGGTTGTGTAGGTGTGTGGCTGGCCCGCCGCTATCGTTTCCACTGCCTTCCCTTTCCCTTTGGTGGATGGTGAGCCATCCTCAGTTGCCCCATGTCTGGGTTGCTGCTGGCCGGTCCGTACTGGCCGTGCCTCACCGGAAGGTAGGCCACGTCCGTAAGCAGCCATGGCTGGGTTAATGCCGACGACCCCCCACGCAAACACGGCCACATCGCGTATTGAGCCCATGAGAACGTCCAGCGGAGGTCCGCCAGCATCCTTCACGTTCTCTCGTAGGGGCATGTACTGTGGAAGCAATGGGGGCCGGAATGTATATAAGGATTCGTGTGGAAAGTGCGGGCGGATCGGTTGCTGGCCCCATGGTGCTGCAAAAAGGCCGTCGCCGTAGTCGAAGGCCACCAAGGGAGGGTGTGCAGGTGGAATCGGCGGTCGTGCTTTTCTGAGGATGACAACTAGGCCGTCGGATGTGCAGGATACCACGGCTTCTAACTCGATCGAGGGCAGTCTTGCTGGTGATCCGGATGGCACTGCCTGAGATGCGAGTGGGACGGCTGGGAGAGAAACATGCGCGTCGTCTTCCTCCTCGACTTTGATGTTGATCGCGCTGGCGGTATCCATGTCGGTGTCGCCTGCTGTGGCTCCGGCATCAGCCATATCCTCGTCTTCGGGGTCGACGTCGATACTGGCGTCGCTGGCTGCACTTTCGGCTAGCTCGTCGTCCTCTCGAGGATCCTGGAAAAAGAAGCGTAGGTAGGCTATGGAGTCGTTGGCTTTGGCGCTCTCGAGGCACTCAATGGCTTCGGACAGGCAACTTTCCTGTATGCACCGGTAAAAGCCTTTGTTTTTGATTTCGTGTGGACGCAAGCCGAGGACTGTAGCAATAGACGTGGTTGCAAACATGATTGTGAGGTTCCGGGTGAAGCGATTCAATATCAAAGCGGCTCTTGGCTCCCGCTCCATTGGCGGCATTTTGAATTTCGGCGACAGGTGTTCCAGCATATGGTACCGTGGGTCGCGTGGTGAGCAGGAGAAGATGCGCCGAATTTGGGGCGCCTCAATGGCTCGCCCTATATGTGTCAGTGGTCGCCATGGATATGAAGTAATACAATTTACGGGAATGCTCACTCTCGCTCTTTGCGTTTCGCCGGTAGATGCTTGTGCAGGCCACCAGTACGTCATGGACGATGGTGAAGCAGCACTCGCATCCAATCCAGCGGCCGTCCCGGGACAAGATGCGGGCATAATGGAGCACGGCGGCCTTATCCAATAGCACGCCCCGGCTATGGACGGAGCGTGCAAAGGGCACCTCTTCCGGGTGAAAGTAGTCAAAACATGACTTGCCCTGCACCTCAGCCGGCTGGTAGCCTAGGATGTCCGCGATGGACTCGGATGCAAAGAGGATATTGGCATCTGGGCTAAGGTCTTTGTGGTTGCGATTGCGTGTCAGCAAAGCTCGCCATACATCAGAGACATCGGGACACCGGAAGGTCCGGAATGGCCGGTAAAGAACTCACTGTGAATTGTCATAAAAGTCTGTTCCATGACAGGGACTGACGACGTCGACCAGCGACGCAAAATGCAGGGAGCAGAGACGGCGAGAGACGGCGGCGGGCTACTTGTTCTGGGCAAAGGCGTCTCAACTAGACGAAGCCCTGGCCGTACGGCGCACAAAACGATATATTGTTGAAGTGGTCACCGGGCGCGACTCTGATGGTGAGATTGTTTGTGAAGAAGCAAAGGAAGGCAGCTCTTCAAGATAAGAAAGAGTGCAAATGGCACGAATGCACGAACCCAGAAACGAAACAAGCCTTGGGGAAGAAAAACAAAAAGAAACAGCAAGACTCTCTCCACGGAGAAGAGAGGGGAAGAGTAGGTCAAGTCAAACAGGGTATTGTGTAGGGTTGGATAAGAGGGGACACAAAACGAAAGAGAAGGCCTTTGCTTTCAGTGAGAATAATAGAACGTGGTCAGAAATGATCGACGGGGCGCCGGCAAGACTAAAGTAGCCCTGCAGCATGCGTTGTGAGGAGACTGGAGGGTAGACTTGGAGGAAGGACTTGGGGAGGCACCGTTTTACTGCAAGAAACCCCTTCCGACACAAGAGAAGCTCGTAAAAGAATGCACAAAAATGCAGAGCTGCGGGGGAAAAGGATGACCGACCCTAGCAGTTGGTGATCAACGGTTGGGTGTCGACGTTCTGCACGGCCGTTGGTTGGGATGTCCCAAGTGGCATGCGAGAGCAAGGGTCACTAGTTCGAAACGAAGGTAAAATAAAGGTCAAAGTTCAAAGACTGGGGTGACAAGATATGAGAGTTGACCTCGCGTAGTAAGCTTGTCAGAGCCGTATTGAGTCCTGAGAAACGTGTTGTCCGTACTTTGCTGTTTGCGGCCGTGGTGTGTTCGGTTTGTTTCGTTGCTGAGCACAGGAATGCCGTACGAAAGGCAGCGATGCACGAGAGACACAGAAGGGCACAATAAGAACACAAAGGACGACAGGAGGACGAGGTGCACAGCAAAGACAGCGACTTTGCGCGAGCCGAGAGGTACGTCGTAGTACAGACCCCGTTGGACGGGACCGGTTACCAGGTCTCGGCCGTTGCAAAAAAGAAGAGTGAAAACAAAATGGCCTGGAAGTAGAAGGGAGAGCGAGAACGCGTAAGGCAAGGGATGAGATGGAGAAGAGGGTGAGCGGTTGGGGAAAGTGAAGGTGAAGGACAAGAGGCCAAGGCAAGCCAAATAGAAGGATACAATATAGTCAAGTGAAGCACCGTGGGACAGAGAGACACAAAATCGAGTGAACAATGTAGAACAGGATAAAAGCAAAGATGGAGATGAAGATGCTGAAGAAGCCGCTGCAGACCGAGAGGACGTTCTTAAGAGGTTGCAGTTCCAGTTCCAGACGCAGCCTTCAATGTGCTGTCCGTAATTTTGTACTTCGTACGGAGTACGTCGTACGTCTCGATGACTCGTGGTACTGGCACCTCTCTTTTGGCCCCCAATCTCTGCTGTGCTGGTACGGACGTTGCGTTGCCTGATGCTTCCGTTGCGTTTGTGACGGTGAAGGTGTTGTGTCGCGTTCGCGATGATGGGGGTTTGACTGTGTGATGTTATGGTGTGTGGTCTAAAGGAAAGGTCTGGATGGAGACCTGGTGGTGTGTGAGAAAAGTGTGGGTGGGTAGCGTGCTGTTGGAGGTTGGAGCTGAAAATGGCTGAAATGGCTGAAATGGCTGAAATGGCTGAAAAGTCGTGAAATAGTGAGCGTCACTGATGTGGCCCTGGCGTTAACCGGGCCGGCTGCAGCAACTGGTAATTTTGTTTTTCTCTTGTCGTCCTTTTCTTCTTCTTTTTCTTCTTTTTTCTTTTTGTTGTTCAAAGCTCAGTTGAAAGGAGTTTTGTTTTGTTTTGTTTTGGGAATGCCTTTTCCATCCTTTTGCTCCTCTTCCCCTTTTGTCTGTCTTCGTTCGGGGTCTTTCCTCTTTCTGTCAGATCGTTCTTTCCCTTTCCTAAGAGCTCTGTGTCGAACGCTCTTTCCTCTTGTTCCGCACACTGTGCCGAGACAGCCTGGCAGAAGAATAGGGAAAGAGCAAAGGGCGATCAGAAGATCAGAAGATTAAAAAGGAAAGAACTGGACCAGGGGTGTGCTATGTGTTAAATGGGGATCATAACAGGGGATATGTTTTCGTGCAAGTACGGAGTACGGAGTACCTGTTCCCGTACGCGTATTGCTTGTACTCCATACGTCGTAGAATGGAAGAAGTTTCTCTTTTCAAAGAAACGGCAACGCGAAAGGATCCACTGCAGGGGTTTTGGTGTGGTTTGCTGCAGGTGGTCAAACTCCCCAGTTCTTTCTTAAAAAGGGCCAGTTTCAAAAAAGGAAGGAGCACTCAACGAGCAAACACAGGAAAAAGAAGAAACAACAACCAGGCCGGTCCATCAATAAATTGCTGCTTCCTTTCAAGATCAGACTGCACCAATCCAGCCCAGGGAGGGAACGAGTCTGTGAGTGTTGATAAAGGTAGCGGCACATTGGCATGCTTTAGCGACTTGGCTTAGCGGGAACAAAAGAAAAGAGAGGAAAACAAGGGGCGAGTCTAACTCGAGCGGCTACTTCGCAAAGGTGGCTATCTGTCTACGGAGTCTTCCAATCTACCGAGTGGCAGGAGGTTGTACTTTACTGACTATAGTGATACAGTTCGTGACAAGATATCTGGCGTCGCCGTCAAAGACACGAGCAGAAAAAGAAAGAGGGTGTGCATATGTTCTTTGTATTACTTCGTGAGGCTTCGGAGGGAAGTGATATCGGCAGGCGCGCATCGCATCTGCCCGGACAGCGCGAGCCAATCGCCAGCCGTGCTTATTGTTGATGGACAAGTATTACAGGGACTCTTGTTTGTAAGATACAAGTACACTTCTGCAAGTTCTGCGTGTATACATGTACATGCAGATACGACGTACTCCGTACTTGTAACAGCATATGAGAGCGGTGAGGCTGTCGGGATAGCCGTGGGGGAGAGAGAGGCAGGAGCGACTTTGAGCAGTATCAACATTTGGAAAGAACCACCCTTAAACAGGGAAGCTGCACATGGGATTATGGGGTATTGCGCAAGTTGCAGGGCGACAAGTCATATCAACGGCCGGGATAAGAGCCGACGGGACAGGAAGGAGAAGAAACAAAAAAGGAAGGAGCGAACGAATGAAGGCAGAACAGAAAAACACCTGGCCGCTGACCGACGGCAGGAACGACCAGCTTGACAGTTGACCGACCGAAACTCACGGGACGAATGACGAGGCAGTTCCGTTGGAGAGGAGTTTTATCAATGCACTCGAAAGAGGAAAGAGCGGAATGACAACCTAAGAAAAAGAATAAAGCAAAACATCAACATCAGCCTCAGGAGGAAGAAGGAAGAAAAAGGTGCTCACCAGGTACTCCGTACCCCTTAAAAATGATACATACGACGTACTTGAGAGTGAGAGAGTATCGCGAAATTCAACACTTGATTACCTTCAGAACTCCAAGGTTGCATCCATCATAGATAGCCCCAGGGCTGGCTCAGGGCACTGCCAGAACCAGTTTCCAGCGGCGGGAGCGCTAGTGTTGCAGGAGTGCCTGCGTATTTCCCATCCTTTAAACGGACCAGCTTCCCCATCCTTTTCCTTCTTTCCCTTCCTTGGCTTGTGCAGTCTTCTCTTCTTGGCCATCCTTGTCCTCGGCTTTCTCTCACTTTGTCGTAGCTCTCTTCGCGCACATTTCCCTTTTTTGGTCTGGTTTCGTCTGTTTTCTGCTTGTCTCTCGCATCCTTCCTGCATGTCTTTTGTTCTTTTTTGGAGGTCGGCTTGGGAGGTCGGCATGCGGGGCATTTTATTTTCTTCTTTTTTTCTTGTCTTTTCTGTGCTGTGCGTGCGAGAGATTGTCTTGCCTGCTTGTCCGCCTCCTCTATCTTCATGTTATGTTCTTGCTCTCAGTTTGCCTTAATTCAGTGCCAAGAAAGTCTATGCTGGCCTAGAACCACGAAAGCCAGTCCGTGCAGTGAGCTAGGAGACTTTCACCTTGGAGGACTCGTGTAGGTATACACAATCTATGGCACAAAGGGGGAGGGTTACTCGCACACGTACATATGCGTACAGACCACGTAACATACGACATACACATATTTTGTTCAAACTCGCTTCATGGGGTGCTGTGGCCTCGCGTCGAGAACTGGTGGCTGAAATTTGCGCGTATGGAAGCGAGGCGTAAACGCAAGACTACCGGTCCATCGCGTGCGGCGTGATACAAGATAGAGTGATTTGTGCGAGTGTAGTTTGTAGTTCGTATCTCAATGATTTATCTTGCTATGCATCTGGATACGCCGTTGCCCGCCACTGTTCTGACGTATCATAACGGCCATTGTTCACACATTCTCTTCATCTGATAGCTTTATTCGCTTCCTGCAAAGTAAGCTGTGCTGAGACACACTTCTTCCACTAGAGAGAGGACAAGCAACAAAGAAAGACGGGAGACCGCTCCATTCTGAAGTCTGTACGCGGAATACAGGACCTTAACGGTTGACAGAGATGGATTTGAGAAAGCCACCATCACAAGAAGAGTCTACGGTGCTGTTGTTCGTCCAATCTTCTCTCCAATTTTCTGCCCATCTGTTCCATCTTTTCCGCTCTACGAAGTACTCCGTATATATGAATGAGCACGGCGATCGTCATTGACACCAAACCTGTCTAGGCCAAGCACGGAACGTACCGTCTAAATGAAGTGTTCTTTCTGTGCGTGGATGCGGATATTCGGTACGACAAATGCGTATTACATTCACTCGTACGGAGTATATTCGATTATATATGAGCATGTGCATATAGATGCCCAAGTAAACAACGGCCCACAAAGCACAAGACTGTCAATATATTGTACTCAGTCTGAGCTGTCTGGGAGACACTGGAGAAGCTCTCAAATCACGCTACGGCGCAGTGCTATTGAAACTTAATGGGCAATGTTGATTGAATGTGTGCTATCCTTGTGTGTTCAAGCCTCTCAAGGCCCCAATAACACGAGCAAAAGCAGCAGCCCTGCCTGACCGTCAGGGTCACCACAGAATAGCAATGTCGTAGGGCCTAGACAAGACAGGGGAGAAGCTCTTTGACGACGTACAATTCAGGGGCGCCAAACAGAGAATGATCGCCCACCTAAAATTAGGCCCTAGGCCCGGTTGAGCCCTAGCAGCCCTTTGGGCATTGTTGGGGTCTTGTCAAAAGTGTCAAGGCTATTTGCTACTTTGTTTGGACTTTTGCCATTTCGTTCTTCAAGCTATTGGACAGCGTGGCGTCTTGTTCCATCAGACACCGCCCTCGTAGAAAGATACCAGGGAGGGAAGAGTAGGTTGGGAAGGGAAATGCCGGACATATCTCAAGTTTTTGGCGCATCTTTGTTTGGAGGCCGAGGGCGAGAGTGGCACGTCGAGGCGGATATACAGACTCAAGACTGCAGCCTCCAGATAAATCTGACAAAATCAGATGCGACCAAAGAACCAAAGGAGATGGTGGTTCGAGGATAGTTCGTACTTCGAGATACGATGGATGTTCTGCTCCATCGAAAAGATACAAGGTACGACGTACAACCAAGAGAGCCATCCAACGAGGATGCAAATGAGACGAAAAGAAAGACGGAAAACCAACAATATCGATACTCCCTTCTCGTCACGTCCAGCTCTTCGGACAAAGGACAAATGGGAACCATCCGGCTCGGGCCCGTTCCTGTTGGTCGTCTTCACGCCGCTTTGTGCTTTTTAATGTTGCTTCTGTTCCCATCTCCGTGGCACACTTATCCATGCTGCCCATTTCCAATGCTACTCTCCTTCCTTTTTGGTGTCCCAGCTGAAAGAGCCTAGAGTTCTTTACGGAGTAAAGTGTCAGGGGAGGACCGAATGCAGCATTGACCCTCAAGGGCTGTTCCGGCCAGCAGGTAACGAGGTAGTTCCCAAAGCGGGAAAATCCCAAATCCCACTCGCTTCCTTCGTCTTGTTTTGTGTGCCTGCCCATGCTTTGCACTCTCGAGCGTTCGTTTGTTTGTTTCTCCCATTTGGACATTTGGATCTTGGGGATGCTGGAGAAGTGCCAAGCCAGACGACAATCCAGTCCGGGAAGGCTGGGCGCCCTGGCATTCACGCCGGTGGCATCTTGGCATTTCCTCGAGCCTTTTGACCTTTCTTACGCTTTTCCCTTATTATTTCTTTTTGGGTTGGACTTTGCACTTTGCGCTTGGCCCACCCACGGCAAACGTGTCGTTTAGTCGTAAAGTTAGTTATCGTGGGATATCTTGCCATTTATGGGCACGTTGTCGACGCGCAACGTGTTATCATCAGTCACGATGGCGACATGAAGCTTGCCATGACCAGCCGGAATCCGGAGAATGAAACGAAAAGGAGGAAGTAGAAAAGCTAAGTAAATTTGGCGACGCGAAGAGAGAGGAGCTCCTTCCTCGCTTCCTTATTAATTGACCACTTGAGGTTATGGGAAAGAACGCCGCGGGGAGTTTGTTTCCCGTCGCTTTCCAAGTGCACTTTCCTCCAATGCACCTTCTTGCACCCCTGCTCGCGCTGCACCTGCACCCTCTTTGCTCTATCCCAACTCCGGCACCCCTGCCCGTCCGAACCACCTGCGCGGGATCTTTCCCTTTCAGCACACACACATAACGCACAGAGGTGGAAGGAACGTGCCTGCGTTGGGCGGACTGCACGTCCTCTGCCCTGCTGCCAACGCCCGGAAAGACCCAACCAGGCAGCCCGGCTACACACATACGTCGAGAGACAATATGCAGCACACAACACACTGGCAACAAAAGAGCTCCGACATGCACCAGGCCTATTGAATTACTTTCTTTTTCTTCTTTCTACTCCGTCTTTTCTCCCATTTGCTTTCTCCTTTCTCCATTCTCCTCTCCTGCACCTAGCGGCATATCCTGCCTATCTCCCGCTCTCGTTTACCCGTTCCTTGTCCATCCCTTTTAGCATTGATCCCCATTTCTCTTCCCCCATTTTGTTTGCTTTCCCCGTTGTTTTTTTTCTGGTATTCACTTCTCGTTGTTCCTTTCTTTTTGTCTACCTCGCCCTCTATTTTCTTTTGCCCGTTATTTATCTCTGTACGTCTTACATACTGTGTATATTAGTTTTGTCTCTGCACTGCGGAACCGCAATCGCGAAGCCCATCTCAGACCAAATTGGGCGTGGGCTATTCTACTCTCTCCCGTCGACCTGAATAGCTCCAACGGTCAGACACACCACGCCACATTTATTATCCTTTTAAATATTGAAATCAACACCAGGGAGGAGTACACAGGCTGATCACAAGACAGCCTTGTCTGGCCCCAACGGGGTCTTGGCCATACGAGCTCTCTTCCTCGCAGAATCAGGGCGTCATACAGGTTGTGATCCGAGTGATCGATTTGATCGATTCGACCAAACTTGATCAATGTAGATGTTGATGAGCAGTCTTTCTCACTCTATCTACATGTACGAGTACGAGCAGTACAATATCCATACGAAGAGAGAGCACCTTTATAGAAGCAATGTTCTTTGAATGGCTTGAAACATCAAGCAAAATATTGAAAATGAAACACTGACACAAAATAACGGCCAAAGCAAACACACGTAATGGCGACGTAATATCTCTTTCTGCCCATTGTTCTGTACGCAGTAGCATTCCTTTTGGAGCCTTTTGGAGCCTTTTGGGGCACTTGAGCACTGTCTCTAAAAACCCTTGCAGCAAATCATCCTCGGCGCCGTCTGTGCTTTCGTGTTGAGCCTGTTGGCCTTGTTTTGGGTGTGTTGCTGGCGAGAGATGGTCTCTTGTTTTCTTTCTTTTTCAGGAGGAAAAAGTACCGTCAATATTGCCTTAGCGCTGGGGTGGGTCTTACAGGGTATTGGAAGGAGCGTTTCTTGGGGGTTCTTAGGGGGAAAGGAAAGAGCTCCAAGGCAACTGGACCCTGACCAAAAAATTAGTACATACGGAGTATGCATACGGAGTAGTTAGGGAAGCTGATTGTTGGGCGCAAGGGTGACAGCGCGAATCACGCTTGCCCCGCCTTTTCGCGTGGTCGGCGCATTTTCGTGCTATTTTCACGCCTTGTTCAGTGTTTGCCGCGTCTTGTCTCTCAACTCGCCTTTTACGAATTACGCATACAAACTTGGCAGTCGCGACCCATTTCCCAATTTGCGTCCTGCTCTTTCTCAAGTGCCTGCCACAAACAGCAGCACAACGGCCTACGTCGTACAAACTGCAACTGCCACCTGCCGTACCTGAATGCCCCTTCCACACCTGCTCCACTGAGCCCATTTCACTTTCCCCATTCACTCCCGCTGCCCCATCCCCATCCAATGAATGCCAATTTTGGCGGACCGTTCCTTCCCTGTTGCTGAGCCGAGTTTGCTCTTGCACTTCCTTCCGGGACAGCTGCCGGCGGCGCCTGCCTCAGCGGGAAGAGTACATGTACTGATAGAGCAAAGAAGAAACTGCAGAAACGTAACTGAGTAAGGGGCGGTCACAAATCCACAAATCCACAAACCCAGCAAGAGGCACAAGAGGCACACAAACGCCATGGCGCCAGCATTGCCGTCCGAGTGGGAAATGCCCAAACTGCGGTACTCGTTGAATTTTGAGGTAAGTGGAAGCTCGAGGCCCTTGAAGCAGACTCTGTCGACTGACCCTGATTAATACGGTGCATTCTCACAGGATACGAAACGCAGCGCCGACGATGTCAACTTGGACACGGGTAGGTACCATCTCTAGATGGTATACGACGTAGGGCTCATGACATATCATTGATCTTGATAGGAGCTAACAGGGCAGAATTCTTTGATGTCAAATTCTATCCATACAACCCGCCCGGCAGCAATCCGGTATTTGCTGCCGTGAGCAAACGACATGTAAGCTGGCTGGCATCTATACCAAGATGTCAAATATTATGATGGTATATCCAAGGATGCCGTGAAACTAACTCGTCACAGATCTTCGTCTGCCGTCTCATACAGACCAAAGACTCAAATCCATGCGAGATCATTCGTGTGATCCGTGATGAAGATGTATGGTGAAGGTCATGATGTCGAGCGGTTTTCGAGCGATTTCTTGTAGACACTTGCTGACACACACCAGGAAGGAGCTTTGAACTGCTCGTGTACATGGGCACGAGACCCTCAAACAGAACGGGCACTGCTCTGTGTTGCCGGCCGTGATGCCAAGGTCAAGGTCTACAATATCCGCGACGGCGAGGCTGTTACTGTGAGTGCTCTATATCCTGTCTTGAGATACTACAATTTTCGGACTGCTAACCCATGCACTGTGAACAGTCTTTTGTCGGCCATGGAGGAGTGAGCATAGATACTGTTTTGATATCTATATGCAAGACAGGACAGACAACTAACAACTCTAGGAAATCAATGATCTCGCCACATGTCCAACCAATCCGCATCTCATCGTGTCTGCCTCGGACGATACGACTGTCCGGCTATGGAGTCTCGATCCTGTCCACAAGAAGCAGCCCTGTGTGTGTCTTCTTGGCGGCGAAGGCCATTCATGGAACCTACTGAGCGTGGTATGCATATACTCTAATGGCTTGAGGCAATGTTGATATGTCTAGCTAACATCTGTTTGAGGCGTTCCATGACACTGGTCGCTATGTAATATCGGCTGGCCATGACCAAGTTATCAATCTTGTAAGTGCTGGCCAAATACAAAAGATATTCACATGATGTGGTCCTCCATACTAAACCACGCGCAGTGGACACTTCCTGATATTCCAAACGAGCACGTCGAGGTGCCCATCGTTGTCCATTTCCCACACTTTTCAACCTCGGAGATCCACACCGGACTCATCGACTGTGTTGCCTTTTACGGAGACCTTATTCTGTCTCGTGCCTGTCTCGAGGACGTCATTGTCCTCTGGCGCATCGAAGGCTTCGACTCGACAGCCGAGCCGCCCTCGCCTGAGCAAGCCCCCTCCAACCAGGACACCACCAAGGTTACCCGCTCCGCCTTTCACGTGCCACTTATCACGTCGCCGTCGGCTGTGGCATCGGCCAGTGCCAGTGCCAGTGCCAGCACAGCGGCCGTCGCCAGTACGACACCCCAGTACACACGCCTCCTGCAGCTGCACACACCCGGCTGTGGCCCGCAGTTCTTTATGCGCTTTGGGCTGTTCAATGTTGCCGGGCACCACCCGATGCTGGCCTTTTGCAACGCGGCCGCCAAGATCTTCTTTTGGGATTTTACGTGTTTTAGTGCGTATCGGCAGTTTATGACGGCCAACCACCGGCGGGAGCGGCAAGCGGCCCGGCTGGGTAATGGACCGAATGGAACGAATGGAACGAATGGAGCGAACGGGACTGCAGCTGGAGCTGCTGCCTTGGCTGATGAAGGACCAGTGCCTCGCCCGCCGTGGATGCGGATCGTCGTGCCTAGAAAGCGCGCGACCGCAAACGGTGCGAACAACAACAGCAACACCACGACGACCGGTCGCCGGGTTAGAGATGCCGCGAGCGGGCTGGGGCTGCTGGGCTCGGTGCACCGCGATGGCGAGGGCAGTGATCACGAGTCGTCTGTCGTGTCAGGTGCTCCAGGCGCAGCGGCGGCTGCCAATCGAAATGGGACGCCGTCCGCCTCTACACCCGCACCGACCACGGCTTCTACGACCAACACAGCCGGCGCCACACCAAAGGGCCGAAGTGCTGTCGGCTACAGCATGACGGACCTGTACAACCAGGAGACGCTCGATGACTGGGATAGCAAGTACAATGCCAACGATCCGCATGTGCTAGTCAAGGCGCACAAGGCGGAGACGACAAAGGGCTTGTCAGCGGTGGGCCGGCAGGCGGCGTGGAGCCCCGAAGGCGAGTGGTGTGTCGTGGTAGGTAGCAACAGCCGCGTGATGATCTTGCAACGGTGGGCGAACGGCAACAACAGTGACAACAACAGCCATCCAGTCGAGGAGGCTGAACATTGAGTAGGAAGTAGGAGGTAGGAAATGGGCGGTAAAGAACAAAAACACGGCGTTTACGACTTGAATGATGGATTTGGGATGCTATGAGCAAAGTATGTTTGGTATTTGATAAGATTAATTTTAAATGAGAGTTCAAACTATGTCTATCAAAACGATGCGTATATTGGGTATCAAAATAATGTGTATATAAGAGAGGAGTATGTCCACTCTGTCCCACCTACTGCTGGCTCCTGTAGGGCAGGGATGAAAATGTTGGCCGGTTTCTGCCATGGTCTATGGTATCATTCTCCTCCTCGCTGCTGCTGTCGTGGCCGTGAGCACCTTCATTGCTGCCGCGTGCCAGTCTTTGAATGTATTCGTCCACGACAGTGTCTGGCACGCCTCCACGCTTGTGGTGCCGTCCCGATTGGATATCTCGGTCTACGTCCAGCAGCCGTGCAAAGCGGGTACGTGCCCGGGACCGTTCTTGAGCACGCACCCGCTCACCTTCTTGTGTCTCTGACTGCGTTCGCGGCGGCGTCACAATAGCCAGGTCGGCCATGTAGAGTGCCACCATTCCGCGTAGCCGGAGCATTTCTGGACTTGTAGCATAGGGTGGACCTGCCATGACGGCATCCATACGACGGGCCAGATCGCGAAGCTGCTCGAGCGAAGAGAGGCGGATGTCTTCGCGGGCCAGCCGGTCTGGATGGTTCCGTTGGCGACGGTGTCGTCTAGTACTGCCGTTGCTGCCGTTGCTGCCGTTGCTGTTGTCGCTAAAGTGGCCGTTGTCAGAGCCGTCCTCGTCAGAGCCGTCCTCATCAGAGCCGTCCTCATCAGAGCCGTCCTCATCAGAGCCGTCCTCATCAGAGCCGTCCTTATCAGAGTCTTGCTGGCTCTCAGAGCTGCTGTCATCGCTGCCAGCTTGCGTCTTCTTCTCTTTCTTCCTTTGCTTTTCCTTGTCCTTGGCATCCAGCCGCTCAGTCACAAGCCGTGCCTCTGCGTGTATGCTGTATAGCTCAGTGCCCGCCATGGCCGGCCAGAACGTCAGAGCGTTCACGGACCGCGGGAACAACCGGTTGTATGGGTGCTGTTGGATGAGGTCTTCGTAGAAAGCCCGCACGCGTGGGATATTGGCAGCTGAACCCCAGCGGCGACTTTGAAGTGATGTGCTGTCGTTGTTGTCGTTGTTCTTGTTGTCTTTCTCGGTTCTCTCGTCCTCTCCTTCGCGCATCAGAAGCTCGGCGCCCATGGCCCACAGGTAGTTCTTCCGCAGGTCCACAGACCTGCCCTTGATTTCCGTGCGCACAATCAGGCCAAACGCTCGCTTGGCCCGCGCAAGCCCAATCGGCGCCGCCAACCGGCCAGCTTCGCCCGTGGATGTCATCACGCTCGGAATTGTGCCGTGCTCGGCCTCCTGTAGGCCCCGCTGCACAATCGTTGCCAACACGCCCACATTCTGATCGTACGCACGTTGCATACGGAGTGCATTGCGGCGTCGACGGGCTTCACGGCGGCGGATCTTGCGCTGCTTGACGGCGACACGTGCTGCGTTTTCGGATGGATCGCCATTGGCGTCCATGTTGTCGTCTTCTGTGGTATCGTACATGCCTGAATCCGAGTGGACCGAGCCAGTGTCATTGTCCGAGTCGGTATCAATCTCATCTTCGTCGTCGTCGCCTTCGAGGCCTCCAAGGCCAAGTCCAAAACCATATCCAAACCCGGTGCCGAATGCATTCTTGTCTTTGCGTGCCTTGGCGCTTTCCTCTTCGTCACCGCCTACACCGTCGGGCAGCGGCCGGTGGGGGAAGCCCTCGACATAGTCGGTCGGCAAACGGTCTGAATGCGACAGACCAGCGACGAAGAGCTGCCGCCGAGCTGACGGGCCGTAGCTGTGAGGGTCAATGGCATCGCGTGGCAGATGAGAGACGACGCTGGACGCTACTGACGCTGAGCGGGCTGAGCGCTTGCGCTTACGTATGTTGGTGAGCGTCGGTGGCTCAATGTACGACATTGCGGTGGCTGCATGTGAAAAGGCTATTATGTGGCCATACGTCGTATTTTGTGGTGTAATGTGGAGGTGACAAGTGAAAATGTGAAGCTTTGTTGTATGGTTGTTTGAGGTTTTGGCGAAGTGACGTTAAAAGGGCCCCACTATAAATTTGTAGTTTACAACTGCAAGCACGACGCTCGTTTTCATGGCAGGCAACCCACGAAAATTCAACCACAATGTTAAATGCAATACAAACAGGACTCTATGTTCGCCTTTATCTCTCAATATATGTTGGAGCATCTTGTTATTCGAAAGCAGAAATATATACACAGCCTCCTCTAAAGTTGTACACGAGCGCTCCTCTCAAAACTCGCCTTTCTTCTTCCCGGACTCGACTCGCCGTATGAATATGATATAAGTACATTCATTGACGGCCGCCCAAAGACTCAACGCTGAATTGTGAATTGTGTATTTTGTATTGTTTTTTCGGATATTATCAGGTGTCGTCTCGTTTGCATTCGCCCTGCAGACCCACCCTCTATGATGACTTGCGCTCAAAGTACTTCCACTGGCCCTCGGCGGGCTTCTCCTCTAGGCTCTCCCAGCTGTGGAAGAAGTTAGTAAATGTTGCCCAAATAGATCATAGTCCCTTGTGTTTCTGTTTCGTCTTCATCCTGAACTTACACCTTGGCCTTGATCATGACGTCTGCGAGTCTGGCCTCGCCCTCGGCCACCTGGATGACCTCCTCGATCAGACCAGCGCCAATCTTGGCCTCAATCTCCTCGATCCTGAAAAGGGAAGAAACAAAGGTTAGCATGTATTCCCCAAGTCTTCTGTAGTTATTGGCCTGCCAGCTGGGGATGGGGAACTCACTGATCAGCCGTCAGCTGCGGCTCCGGCTCCCAGTTCAGCGACACGGCCTCCTCGAGCGGTTTCCGCGTCGCCGACAGCACCTGGTCCGCACGCTCCTCGGCCGTGCGCACACCCTCGAGCTCGGCACCCTCGTTGATCTCGCCGTCCCACTCCTTGAGGCGCTGGTCCACAACGTCCGGCACGTCCTGGATAATGAACGTGCGGCCGCCCTTCTCCACGCGCCACGTCGCCGCGCCGTCAATGCCCAGCTTCGCCACGCTGCCAAAGTGTTCCGGGTTCTCGGCGACCGTCTTCTGTGCCTGTGCCAGCCACGCGTCGTAGCCCTCGGGCTTCACGGCCTGCACAATGGCCATGCGGTGCTTGGTGATGGCCTCGACGGACTGGCGGTAGGCCGACTGCTCGGGGGCGGCCTGCAGCTTCTCGAGGGTCGACGAGTAGAGGAAGAGGAGGGTCGAGCGGGGGGTGTCGTGCGTGTAGAGGCCCGCGAGACCCGTCTGGGCGCCGTTCTGGAAGTACCGGCCCGGCTTGACGCCGGCTAGCAGGCGGAGGGATGTGCGCATTGTGTGGAGGAGATGAGGGGTCTTGGGAGCGATATTATCAATGGTATGCGCTTCGTCAAGTTGGTGTCCGCTGTGGTGTCCGCTGTGGTGGTCCAATTGACCTTGTGTCGGCTCGGGGATGCGGTGGGCGTTCGGTCGACTGGGGAGGATTTTGAGCTCAATTGTGGCCGCGGGCCCGGAAAACGGTAGAGCAAGCGGAAAGAATTAGCGTTTTCGTAATTCCCGTCACGTGGTTGGCTGTGGTCGATGAAATGATGACTAATGGACCCACATCATCGCGACTACGACTACACAGTACCGAGTACACTGAGCTTCACCTGCTTTAACCTCAATTCACGCTTCACTCAACAGAACACTCGGAGACGCTCGGAGAATTGAAGACACTCGGAGAATTGAAGACACTCGGAGAATTGAAGACACTCGGAGAATTGAAGACACTCCGAGAATTAAAGACACTCGCAGTATATCCCGTTCAACGCCAAATGTACAATTATGGTGATGCTATGCAATCCTCTATGAAAACAAAACAGTAAAAAAGAAGACACGCTTTTCTCTCCACAACCCAACTCTAATCCAGCTTGATACTCCGGATAAGACCAGTGCTGATACCCGTCTTCTCGCCCTGGTAGTTGTCGCGGTCGACGTCCTTGTAGACCGCGCGCATGCTGGCGAGCTGCTTCTTCTTCTTCTCGAACTTGACGCGCTTCTTGACACGCGGGTTGTTCTTCTTCTCCTTGAGCGTCTTGTGGCTCAGGCCCTTGTTCTTCTCAATCTCCCACGTCAGCTGGCGACGGCCGTCCTTGTCGAGCGACGTCTCGGGCAGCACACGGTCGAGCTTGCCGGCCTCGATGGCAGCCTTGCGCGCGGCCTTGACGTCCATCTTGGCGTTGTGGGCGTTGACGATGCTGTCGTAGTAGGCGAGGCTGGCCTCCTTGTCTGCTTCACCATCAAAGTCGCCACCATCGCTGCCTTCATCATCGTCGCTGCCGCCAAGCTCCTCGCCAGGCTGCGGAGCTGCCTCACCACGGCGCGTGGCAGCAGCCTCAAGACGGGCCTGGCGGTCGCGGAAGCGCTCGCGGTAGGGGATATCGGCATCGCCGCCAGCATTGCCGCTGGCGCCTGTCCGCAGGTTGGACTTTTGCATAATCTGGGAGGTGTAGTAGCCGAGCGACTTCTTGCGCTTCAGCTTCTCCTCGGCCGTCCGTGCATCCAAAGCCTCCTCCTCGCCCAGGTCGGACAGGTCGTCGTTGCTGTCGTCGTCAACCCGCGAAACGGCAGATGCCTTCTTGGACGCCTTCTTGGGCTTCTTGGGCTTCTTGGTGAGCAGTGCTGACAGGTCGGCCATGGACTCCTCGAGCTCTTGTGAAGCAGCACCGGCGCGCTTGTCCTTGCTCTCCTTCTTGGCCTTGGCAGCGGCCTTCTCAGTCTTGTCGGCCTTGGACTTCTTGTTGGTCTTGTCAGACTTGCCAGACTTGCCAGACTTCTCTGCCTTGGCCGCCTTGGCCGCTGCCGCCAGCTCTTGTGCCGCCTTCTCCTCAATCGCCCGCTCCACAGCCAGTGCCGCTGCCGCCGCTGCCTTCTTGGCCTTGATGGCCCGCCGTGCCTGCAGCTTCTTGACGCGCTCCCACGTCGCCCGCGTGTCCACCAGGTACTGCATGACCTCGTGGTCGTGCAGCTCGTCCGGGTCCATAATGTAGCGCGTGCCGTTGGGGTTGTCGCGCGAGGGCGACATGAAGAGCGAGAGGTACATGCAGATGGTGGCAACGTAGCACGACAGCGCGCGGAACTGCACAACCTCGAGCGACTCGCTGGGCTTGCCCTCGGCCAGGGCCTTGTACTCGTTCATGAGCGGCTCGAGCTCGGTGAAATCGTCGCACAGGGGGTCGAACTCGGGGTAGTAGTCCTTGAGGAACTTTGTCTTTTCTTCGGGCGTCATGGAGTCGATCTCCTCCTTGTTGGTCCTGGTCGTAAGCTTCACCGTACGGCCGGCTTCGGTTGCTGCATCCGTCACCTTGGTGTCCGTCTTCTCCGTCCACTCGTCCACGTCAAAGAAATCCGAGGCTTTCATCCGCGACAGCTGCTTCCTCTGCAGCCGCCGGGCCTCCGCTTCTTCTTCTAGCGCATTGGCCTCGGTCTCGATTGTCTCGCCGTCGTAGTACTCCTCCTTGGAGGTGCCCCACCAGCCCTGATCGCCGTCGTCCTCGTCGCCGCCCTTCTTCTTCGGTGTGTCCTCATCGTCGTCGTCGTCGCTGTCGCCGCCTCGTGACTTGGATGCAGCAGCCGCTGCCTTCTTCGTTTTGGCTGCCGCCTTCTTGGCCTTCTTCTTCTGCTTCCGCCGGTCGCTGGGGTCCTGTTCCTCTTCGTTGGCCGAGTCGTCCGAGTCGCGGCGCAGCACTTCGTCGTCCGACAGGTCTAGGAAATCGTCCTCTTCCTGCTCCCTCCGCTGGCGCTTGGTGCCCTGCTCGTCGGCCAGTAGAATCTTGTCCTTGTCGAGAAAGTACTCCTCCTGCTCGTCGGCAATGTCTTCAAAGGTGTTGATGGGGCCGAGGCGCGCATCTTTCGAGTCGTAGTCTCTGGGGCCCGAGGGCGCTTCAGCCACGCGGCTGGCCTTTCTCTTCTTTGCCATTGTGAGGTGGTGTGGGGTGTTGTGAAAGAAGTAGAGGAAAATAAAGAATAAGAAAAGGGCGTCAACCAAAAGGGTGGGCGCAACGACGAGATTTTGCTGGTCGATTTTACAAGAGGCAAGTAACTTTTTTCTGCCCGATAAGAAAATTATTTCGCCTTATCGGCAGGACCCATAAAAACCCAAAGGCGGTTGCCGTTGCTGGCTGTCGAAGGGACCTGTCAGCTGATCAGCACGCGAAAGCGACCAAATCAGGGGAAACAGCTAGCCTTAGCAGCCTCGCTTTAGCGCATCGCCCTGTGGACGCCCCTAGATGGCCCTGTAAGCCGCTGTAATTAATAGTTCTCCAGTCGCAAAAGAAGGATCGTTCTTTCCCTGGTAGCTGTCTGGCGCCTTGCCGTTGTTCCTTCCTGCTGCAGCTGCTCATCCAGGGGCGTATGTCGTATGTGAGAGTGAGAGAGAAACGAGGGAAAGAGCAACGTCAACTTTGAGTTCTTCCCTTCTCCGTGCAAAGTAAATCTGTTTGACTCCTCTCCCTTCTTCTGCTCTATATATATCCCACTTTCCGACGACACCGTTCAAAAACACACGCACAAAGCATGCCGAGTACACTTGCCCTGACATCTGCAGGTCTCGTAGGCGCTTCACTCGTGGCAGCTTCAAGCATGGGTCTCTTTAGCGGAAACCAGATGCCGGTCGACGGCAAGGTGAGTTCAATCTTTGGCACAGACATGTTTCTAGACGTCTCTCATACTAACATTGCCTGGCATCTAGACCGTCCTGATTACGGGTGCCTCGGAGGGCATGGGCCGCTCGGCTGCCCGCCTGCTGGCTGCCCAGGGTGCCAACGTCATTGTTGTAGCCCGAAATGTTGATCGTCTGAAGGAGACCGTTGACGAAATCAAGGTGAGTCCCGTGTGGAGAGACGAACTGCATTGCAGACAGATTGTGTATCGATATTAACACCTCGCCTAGTCCGCCGCCAAGTCTAGCTCGCAGCGCTTCCACTTTGTCTCGGCCGACGTCGCCGTGCCAGACTACGCTTCGGCCGTCATCAAGGACGCTTTGGCTTGGAACGCCGGCAAGCCCATTGACATTGTCTGGTGCGTCGCCGGCATGTCCACGCCCATGCTTTGGGCCGAGGAGACCCAGGACGTCGCCGTCGGCGCCTCCCGCCGCAACATGGACGTCAACTACTGGGGCGCCGCCGAGATGGCCCATGCTATCCTGCGTGAATGGCTGCGGCCCGAGGCTGGCCCCTACAAGGAGCCACGCCACCTGATCTTCACAGCCTCCGTGCTCGCCCTGTACCCCGTGGCCGGCTATGCTACCTACACGCCGACCAAGTGGGCCCTGCGCGGCCTAGCCGATACCCTGACGCAAGAGGTGATGCTGTACGAGAAGACGAATCCCGTGCGTGTCTCGGTGGTGTACCCGGGCACGATCCTCAGCCCTGGCTTTGAGCGCGAGACCAAGACGAAGCCCGACGTCACGATCCACCTGGAAAAGGACGACCCGCAGTTCACGCCCGACGAGGTGGCCTCCAAGGCGATCAAGGGCCTGCAGCGCGGCGACCACTACGTCACCGTGTCGATGCTCGGCGATGTGATGCGGTGGGGTGTGTTGGGTGGTGCACCGCGCAACAACTGGGTGCTGGACACGATTGGTGCGTGGATCATGTCCTTTGTCATGGGATTTATCCTGCTGTGGTTCCACGGCGAGATCAAGGGCTGGGGCAAGAAGAACGGCCACCCGGCGACCTACAAGAAGAAGATATAAGCGGAGGTTTGTGTCTTGTCTGTTCTTGATGCTTTCGGTAGTTGATTGTCGTAATTCCAGCGGGCTGTGTAATATAAGAAATTGTAATATAAGAAATAAGAAAAATGAATGAATGGAGGAAGATGTCCAAGATCCAAAATAAATCAAATGCTTTTGATGGCTATATGCAATGGAGGGCTAAAGTCTCTCTCTCTCTCTCTAAATAAAAACAAAATACATCCTTATACGCATGGGTATAAACAAACATCATGCCCTTCTTCTTTCTCGCCTACACACCCTTCCACTTGCCAAACTGCAGCCACTTGCGGTACAGGTCCTTGAAGAGGGCACGACCGCTGGCATCCACAGCATCGTTGAGCAGTCGCCGTGTCTCGTCGGGTGTGATGGCCAAAACAGAGAATAGACCCGGCTCCAGCGCCTCGCGGACACTGCGCGACAGCACAGCACCGTCAATTTGCAGTTTAATGTACGTCATGAGCACGAGGTACATGTGTTGACCGGCCGACCGCTTGGCCGCGTCGGTGGCCGAGTGCAGCGGTGCGGCCGGTGCACCCTTGCGAGAAGCCATCATTGTCACAGCCGCCGTCGACGGTTCGCAGATGAGCTCCAGCAGACGAGAGAAGTGCTTGGCCTGAGGGGCCCACGAAACGACCACAGAGTTGGAGGTGTTGCTGCTGCTAGCCGACTTCTGCTTCAGCTCGTCTTGATGGCCCGCAGCCAGGCGTGCAAAGAGAGCCTGCAGAGTGCCGACCAGCAGATGGAACCGGCCTTCGAGACGCACACGGTGGCGCTTCAGGACGGCTTCGACGAGCTGGCAAGCGCCGTCATATGCAGCCGGCGAAGCACGGACAGCGGCGTTGGTGGCGTCGTTGCCGGTCCCCTCCAGGCTAACAACCAAAGCAGCAGCACTTAGTGTCGTGTCAACGTTCCACTGTCCCATGGCACCGGCAGCCTTGTCGTCGACGAGTAGAGTCCGAATGGTCTGAGCGAGCAGCTTGCACTCGGTGGCGGTATGTGCGTGCGGCAGGCGCTGGGCCAGCTTGCTGTGGACGACGCCGAAGTGGAAACCGTTGACGGTCTTGGCCGAGGCAGAGCTGGGTGTTTCAAAAAGACGGACAAGAAGGTATTGGATGGCGAGGAGCTGGCCGACAGTCGAGGAAGACTCATTTGTGTCCAGTGCGTTCACAACTTCCTCGGTGTAGGAAAGCAGTGCTTCTTGGTCGTAGTTGGCGGTCTCACCGGCGAGGTAGTCCCGGAGTAGGTCGCCGTCGAGTAGAACGGATGCAGCAGTAGAAGCCGCCGTGCTGACAATTGCGGTCCCATTATCATTGCCCAGGAACAGACCCTGGAACAGCACGTCACGAGCAGCACGGCCCTCCTGGCCACTCGCGTATCGTACAATGAATGCCTTCCACTTCCAGCCAATCTTCTGGCGCTTAGCACAGAGAGCGTCCGCTGTCTTCTTGGCCTTCTTGACAAGGGAGCCAAACTTCTTCTGTTGGACAAGCTGCGGCTGGATATCATCGGCCATGGCGGCGTCAAAGGTAAGCAGGAGTTGCAGAGGGAGACGGCTAACATCATCGGTACCTGACATATCCACGTCCTCGTCCTTGCCCTCCAGCTGACCAAGAAGTTGCTTGACGACAAGGGCTGCCAGCTTATCTTTCGTCTCCGAGAGCTGGGCAGACTCGACGTTTTTGAGCGCCTTAAGCTTCGCGCCGCACAGGACGAGCTGCAGGTTGGTGGGAATTGACTTGGGAATGTCGCAGTTGCCTCTGCTGGCGGGAGACTTGATGACAGCCTTGGCCACCTGCTGGAAGCGGTCGTAGACGCCGAGAGCCGACTCGGCAGCTGCAGACTCGACAGTGGCGTGGACTGTCTCGCCCAGGTAGACAAGGCGGTCAAACTCGACATCGCCAAAGGCGCGCTCACGAGTGACCTTTGTCAGGAGATCCAGGACCAGGGCAGCCTCTTCCACGGTCAAAGACACAACCTTCTTGTTAGGTGTGGACCGAGAGGGTATGAGAGAGGCCACAATACGCTCGCGCTGGGAGCGTGAGAGAAGGTGGGAGGGAGTCTGGAGCAGGGTTAGAGCGGCATCCTGCAGTCCCGAGTTCTGCTTGCCAGCTGCCTCCTCGAGACGCTTGACCTGTGCCTCGGCGATGTTGCTCGTAATCTTCTGGTTCTGCAGATTCGTGACGTTGCTGTAGACCAGCGTGGACAGCGTGTTGGCCGCCAGCGTAGCAGCGCCGCCCTCAACATTCAGGCCAGACTGCCATGCCAGCAGGGCGTCGAGAAACGTCGAGGACTCGTCGCTGCTCTTTACCATTTCGTCAATGAACCGTGATGAGCCAGACAGCATCCACGTCAGGTATGTGGCCGCAGCGGTTGTCTTGCTGTCAAATGAGCCGCCAAAGGACTTGGCCGCATCGTCATCTGCTGCCGTCTGGCGGGCCACCTCTTGTAGGAGACCCGTCTGGCCCTGGCTGTTCTTTACGAGGAACGACAGCTCGTCCTGGAACCGTGAAAAGAAAGCCCATGTGGTCTCACGAGCTTCTTGCTCATTCTTGTCATCAAATTTGAGGGCCATCCACAACGAGAAGCTGCTGACAAAGGCCTCAAACTTGTCTTCACTCAGCACAGAAGACGAGCTCGAGCTCGAGCTCGAGCTCGAGCTCTTCTTCTTGCTGATGCCGCTGGTTGTCGAAAGAGCCTTGAGAGACGGCTTGGCCTTGGTCCAGATGCGCTCCGCATCCTCAACGCCAACCCAGGCTAGTGTCCGGCGAATGAGGCGCCACTGGATAGCGAGAATCTCGGGGACCAGCCTCGAGGGGATGTCAAGGCCGAGAACACTGTCTAGTATTTTGGTCTGGACAGCATCCTCAAACTCTTCGGTGCGAACGCCAGCACTGAGGGCATCAAAGATGACGAGACGAGCCACACCCTGTGTAGTCACTGTCTCCCTGTCACTGTCATCACCGCTAACGGATGACTTCTCCACCTGAGCAATCATGGCAAGCAGCTGCTCCTTGGACAGAGATGTCTGCACGGTCTCGGCCACGGCCGCCCGGAGGCCCTTGCCCAGCCAGGCGTTTTGTGCTGTCTGAGACGCGCTGCTGCTAACAAGGCTGGTACCCAGAGCGGCAATACCGGCGTGCCAGCGCGTGACAAAGCCCGCGAGGTTGCGGCTCCTGGCAAACCCTTGGGCCAGCGAAATCAAGAAAGCAGAGGCAGACCGTGCGTCTGCAGGTGTCTGTGGTGCGGTAGACGGACCGCTCAGATGCTCCAGAGCAGTTTTGAGGAGAGCCGTGCCCTTCTCCGACAAAAGGAAGGCATCGGCATCACAGCGTGCAATAGACGCCAACAGTCTCCAGCCTGTCGTTGCAGTCTTGGACTTTTTGTTTTGCAGGGCGCTCTTTTCACACACCAGCTGAAGACTGTCAATAGACGGCGCAATGTTGTGCTGTGCAGCCATATCGAGAAGTTCGGCCAGGGCCGTGGTCTTGGCCTCGGCAGTCAGAGAGCTGGTCGTCATGAGCGGCTCGCGGATGGTCTCAAAGACGGCCTGCAGCCAGAGCTCATTGTCTTTGGCGTTCGTGCCGCTGCCGGCTAGAAGACGCGGTGCCTTGAGTGCGAGATAGAAGAACGTGGCAGCCCGCAGAACGTAGTCATCGCTGTCAGCCTTGGCGGCAGAGTTTGACGTGGCAATTGAGAGAGCATCGGTGTCTTTGTTGTTGACATAAAGTGACCGGGCGGCAAGCACGAGGTTGTTGGTAAAGAAGCGCCGGAGGCCAACGGACCAGCGGCGCTGCACCTCGGGGTCGATATTTGTTATGGACTGGCTGATGGAAGGAACAATATCCAGCAGACGACCTAGCATTGTCAGGCCGTCCAAAGACAAACGTCCGGCAACGTTGAATGTGTCTTCCGGGCCCTGGAGACGCAGCTCCCAGAGTGTCGAGAAAGTGGAGATCCAAGACGCCTGGCCATCGAAGAGTGTTGAATTGCTGTTGTTATCATCAGAGTCCCGTCCTCCAGCGTCGCGTTTTGCCTCTGCCTCCGTTGTCAAAGCCAGTCTGCACATCTTGAGGAGCGGCTCAAGCAGGATGTTAGCGTCTGCGGCTGGGACACTGAAAAATGATTTGATGTGCTCGGCGCCCATGTGATCATATGGTGACGAGGTAGACGTAAAAGATGCACCGTCTGCCTTGCCATCATCCAGACGAGCCAGAAGCACGCGGAGAGCCTCAAAGAGAGCACCAGCCGAGACAGCGCAGTTTTGTGCTTCCCGCAGCGAAGTCAGGTCGAACTGGGCATCTTGTGGTCGCTTCCGCTTCAGCGAGCTTTGTGGAGCAGCTTCTGTCGTTGTTGAGGGCGTGGCCAAGTCCTTTGCAGTCTGCTGGAGGACGGCAACAAAACGGCGATCGGCGAGTGATTTGGCCAGCGAGAAGAGCGGGATGCGTGCAAAGATGCATGCCAGGATGCGCCATGTAAGGGGCCAACGACGCAGCGTCTCAGTCTCGGGACTCACGGGGCCGGAGCCAGACGAGTGCATGTTCTTCAACAGCCACCGGAGGGCAACTTCTTCTGAAGCATGGAAACGGCCAGCGCCGGATGTGGAGGCAGTTGTGGCAGCGAGGGCGTCCCAGAGCCGCAGGAGCTTGGAGACTACCGTCTCGGGACCGCTCTGGTCCAGAGACCGGGCAGCCTTGAGTAGAGCCGCCTCGGCCATGTCGTAATTTGAGAAGGTAAAGGGGTCGATGAATCGTCGATTCGAGGAGGAGGAGGTTAAGAGTGTGATTATCACGACTCTAGTCCATGAGAACAGAGGTGCTGTAATGCCCCAATTCAAACACAGATGTCGAGAAATGCAACGGTAATCAAAGCGGAAGTCGCTTTGCGCTGTTTCTTGAAATGACGTCTCAAAATAAGTCGTCGTCTGGAATCAATGTAAAGATGAACTTGTTCTGTTGAGCTTCTCTGCAGTATTTCTTCTTCATGCAGCCGCTCTCATCGCTCCTTCCTGATATCCTATCCAGAAAAAAAAGTTGAGCCAAAAGAATTCTGCCGGTTTTGGCCCTGCGCGGTCGACCAAGCTAGTGCACGTTACTTCACCGCCTTTGGGCCGAGCCAGCAAGACCAGCAGGACCAGCAGGACGCACCTTCCCCCTGGGCGGCCCTGGCATGGAGCAGTGGAGCATGGGTGCTTGGTCGTGCTTTCCCGCCTGCCGACATGCATTTTTGGCGCAATCTCCAATTCCAATGAGCCCCATTCGTCTCCTGCGAAAAATTGCTAGCCAGAATTGTTAGCCGGTTTGGTCCGCGTCTGCGCGGAAAACACGAAATCGCCCTGTCTCTGGCTCCTGGTCTCCTTTGGTTAGCGGTTCTTTGTCTCCCGTCCGTGTCGCAAAGAGCTTCATTTGCATCTCGTCACTATTTTTTTGCGTCCTTTGTCCGTTGCATCATCAGCATCACACCACACACTTTATCAACGTCCATTTACGAGAGCGATTGCATCAACGTGCGTTTGACAAGTCGATTGATTGACGATGGAGCTATTTGGCAACGACTAACCTTTCCTTTTGTTTCACGCAGGCTTCGTCTTCTTTCGACGATATCAACTCCGACGACCTTTCTTTTACTCAAACCACCTCCTTCCCCCCTCACACATCATGTCCGACGCATCGGCTCCGGTGCCATCACAGCGGGTGGTCGCGCGCCCCGTCAGCGAGGCGCTGCTGAACGAGAAGGTAGGCTCTCAATAACGACGGACGATTTCAACAACTACCCTTACTAACGACTCAGTGGGACCACTGCCTGTCCAACCTGGTGATCAAGTCGGGCCTTGGCCTGGGCTTTGGCGTGGTGTTCTCGGTGCTGCTGTTCAAGCGGCGAGCATGGCCGGCGGTTGTCGGTCTCGGTTTCGGCGCGGGCCGTGCGTACGAGGAGTGCAACTGGACGCTGAAGCAGGCTGCCAAGGACATCCGGACGCAAGCATAGAGCGGCGTGGCAGGCCCTTTGAGAAGTAAAGACGCGGAACAACGGAAGAGGAGAGACATTGGAGCTCGGAGCAGGAGCAGAGAGCTGCTCCGATTGTAAAACAGCGAGGAGGATGTGCAGGTGTCCAGCATGGAAACATGACGATGCGGAGGAGAGAGACTGGGATAGTGGCATGGCAGCCGTTGACGGACACGTCTTGTCGCTCTCTCGTCTCCTCTTAGGACACTGCCCTCTTCTCTCGATTGTACAAGCCTACCCTCTGTATCATTTAATATTTGTGTTACTTTTTATTTGTCATATTTAGCTGTACAGGAGAAGGACGGACCAGAATAGATGGCGAACCAACTGCTATAAACAGAAGACCAACAAAAGACGTGTATGCAATATGTGAAGTGTAATATGTAACCATTATGACTACATGGTTTGTGGAAGAGCCCGTTGCCAGGTCTTTTACGTGAAATTCGACCCAATCCAGGGTATGACTGCCCGATCCGATGTGCTTTTATATTCAGAGCACGGAGCAGAAATGCCCAGCCTCTTGTCCAAGTGACATCCAGTGAAGTGTCCAAGAAGATATCCAAAAGTGATAAACAGAAAAAAAAGATGCGAGTATATTACAAGACCGCGGTAAACAGCATTCGCAATGCATATCCAAACAGCTCTGCGCAACAGCACAAAACACTCCAACAGCCCCTCACATAATCGTACAGCACTGCTTGAGCAACCGCGGCAAGCACTTGACGACAGCCTGCTCGATCTGGGCTTCGACGTCGTTGTTGTTCTGGTTCTGGTTCTGGTGCTGTTGCTGGTACTGGGGCTGCTGCTGGTAGTGCGGCTGTTGCGAGTACGACTGCTGGTGCTGACCGTGCGCTGCACCGGCATAGCTGCCCTGCTGCTGGCCTGGGTAGCCTCCGCTGGTGTTGCCGCCGTGGTAGCCGCCCAGGTGGCCCGACGGCTGCTGCGGCAGAGGCGGCGCGCCATGGACGGCGCCGCCCTGCAGGTTCACGTAGATGCGGCCCTCGTTCTCTTCCGTCGCAAACTGCAGGCCCATCTCGCGACACAGCTGCTCCACGGCCGGCTTAATCTTCTGGACATGGTTTACGCTGTGGTTGCCGCGGCCGACAATGACGTGGAGGTGGTTCTGGCCCTGCGACTGGGCGGCGCGGATGCGCTCCGTCAGGATACGCTCGGCCTCTTCGACAAACTGGCCGTGCAGGTCAATGGTGTCGGCGGCGACGCGGTTGACCGCGTTGTTTTCCCGGAAAATGTATTCGGAGGCCTGACGGTTGTACTTTTCCATCAGGGCGGCGTGTTTCTTGCCCTCTTCGGACAGAGCTTTGGCACTGGCGCCGTCGCCGCTCTGGTAGGCCTGGTGGGAGCGGTCCATGCAGGAAGACCGTTTGGCGGCCTCTTTGCGGGCAAGGTCACGGAGGCGGTCATATTCGGCCTCGGCATCGTTGCCGGCTCTGTGGTTGAAGGCTGCAATATGTCAGTGGGAGAACATAGCAATGGGGAGGGAGCATAATAGACGTACACCGCTCGCCCAGATGGGTCATGGGAATGGCAGAGGAAGCCATGGCGATGTCGGAGGGCAGGAGCTCTGCTGTGGCGCGCGGGGGGCAAAAGGGAAAGAGTGCGACGCGTCAATTGCGAACGGAAAGCAGGCGCGATGGACGCACAACACGCAACGAAAGTTGCGAAGTGAGGTCAGAGAGCCGGCCAGAGTCGTCGAGCGGGGAAACTGCGACCGCAGGGTAGCACAGGCATACACAGGCAGGCACAGGGGAAAGGCGCGGTACGGGGATTGTGAGATTGTGAGGAAGGAGGGACTGGGTGAGTCGCGGGACGGTGACGGCGGCAGCAAAATAAGGTGGTGAAGCCTTATTTTTTATTTTTTTTAGCGAGGAAGGTGCAAACGAGAGATACACAACTACGATCGATCTACTGGGGAAAACGGCGCGACGTCGTTGGCTCGTTTGCGATTCTTGCGACAGTCCAGTTCGCCCAGTTCTGGGTTCCTAGAATCTTTTTACACAGTTTCTTGACGTATTTTGTCGGCTAGTTTGCGCCGCCCAATGGCAGTTTGCGACGGGCTGGTTTCGACCCTTCAGCCACTGTAATTTACAGTTATCCGCCTCGATTTAGTGTTCAGAGTGGCCGAGGTTGGGCAAACTCAAAAAAGAGAAGACAAAACGACGAGGCGACGAACGGAAAAAGAAACGAAAAGGGGTCAGACTACAGTAGCTTGGCGAGCTGAAAACCGCATTGCGCGGCTGGAAGGCTGGTTGCAAAAAGGATGAGGGAAATGCAGGGCCTCCAAAGATCGAGAAAAACTAGCTCAGCGCCGAACCCAATTCCAATTGTGCCCCGGTGCGCCGAAAAGAGGAAGATCGGCGGCACACTGGATGCTCAAGTGGATGGGCCTACTTGCCGCCGGTGGATGAAGTCGTACTGTGCCTCCGTAAGGTAAAAGGCAGTAGGCCGCACTTGTATCTTGCACACACATACGGAGTACTCCGTATATATACACTTCGGCGCATCGAGAGTGGTGATAGAGCATACAACCACACTCGGCGTTCTCGTGATACGTCAGTGGTTGCACTGTACACTGTGCACCACGGGCGGTCCCACGACGGCGGTGTGGGAGGTGATAAAAGCGATGGAGGGGAAAGAGAAAAGAGAGAGTATGACAAGAGAAAGGGAAGAGGACGAAAAGGAAAACGAGACCGGGAGAAGGAGCAGCCTCGACGGACGACGTCCAATGGATATCAATACTCTCCGAGCACGACAGGTGTGTGGTTGCACAAGACGGGCTGTCTTTTTTGTCGTCGAGGCTCTGTGGCTCTGTTCGGGCCAGTCAATAAAGCTGGCTTGACGCGCAACGGGTAGATGCATCTGTGGGTGTGTTCTGTATATTGTCAATGTCTTGTGGACGGCCGTGGAAGGTTGCGGATGGACAGTATGCTCTTTTCTCGTTCTTCTCGAAGGGTGCACGAGCAATATCAAAACAATGCAAGACGGGAGATGTAGAAACAGATAAGAACGAAGAAAGAAAAATAAAGCAAAACATATCAAGAAGAAAATTATGGCAAGATGCCGGCAGCCGCAACTAGAGTCGTCCAAGGCCGGCCAACGGGCCGAAGGAGGAGTGGAAGGGTTACACCGGAGACCATCAAGAGTTTGTGGTTGCGAGTTGCGACATGCGGGATGGAAGGCCAAGCCATAACATTCTGGCGCGGTGAGGAGTCCACTCTATTAGAGCCCTTTGGGTATTGATTGTCAAATTTCGTTTTGTTCATTTCGTTCATCTGCCAGTGGCCCAGAGTGAGAGGGCTGGGGATACGGGGGGAAGTGTGGTCGGTGTGGATGATGAGGATGATGTAGATGATGTGCACCGTGACCAGTGGCCAGTGGTCGTGGCTCGTGGTCTTGGTCATGGTCATAGACATGGTCATGGGTTGCGGCATCATCGACAAGAAAAAGTATCCCAAAGTCCAGAAAGTCCAGAAAGTCCAGACTTCATTCAAACATCAGACAAAGCATGGAGAGCCACAATGGCAGTGCCTGTTTCTCTCTGAAATATGTTCGAAATATGTTTGAATAATGGATGCAACCTTGGCAATATTAGAGGAGACAAAGTCGGGTTCATCGTGAGGCTCGTGAGAAACGATGCCACGATGCCACGATGCCACGATGTTTTTATGCATTGCTTCATCTCAAGGGGCTCTGGCTCTTCCATCCTCCCTTCCAGAAGTTTTCTCCAACATGCTCATCAGCAGGTGCAAGCAAACTGCAGGCATTTCGCAGACATTTGCAGATAGTTGCAGGCATGACGCAGGATATGCACAGGCCAGAAGCTGCACAGGCCAGGCACAATTTTGATTTCTGATTCACTAATAGTCTCCGGCCGTTATTTCTCTTTCTGTATTTCTCCATGCGTCGTACGGAGTACTCAGTATTACATCTCGTACCGTTTCTTTGCAGAGTTGCGTTTTCGTACCTGTCAGATACGACGTCGACGCCCTGCCAAAACGTTGGAGCAAAATAAAAGGGGGGCCAAAAAGGCAAATCGAGCCAAACAAATGGCGGAAAAGGCAGAAAAGGCACGAGAGAGCATAAGACTGGCCCCAGACTGGCCCCCCTTTCCCGTTTCTGCTGCAATCTGACGAGGACGATGCCACCTTGGCTAGATGACCATGCCACTTTTGTATCGAACTAACGTCTCTGCACACGGTTTTTTTTTTTTTTTTTTTTTTTTTTTTTTTTTTTTTTTGAAAGGAAATATCGTGAGGGCGACTAATGATCAGGCGGGCGGGCTTCGCCTTTCTTTCCCGTCCTGTCTGCTTTCGACCCCCTTTTTCTTTCGAGGTCCGATCAAATTTTACTTTGTTGCTTGCACGCGTATAAAACATAGTATTTATTTTTGTTCCTTGAACAGGGGTGGAGGGAAACGTGGTGCGTGATGCATTTGTTCGTCATTCCAGAAGGGGGTGCATGAGAGTTTATGGTTTTATGCCCTGGGCAAAAAGAAAGAGGTACTCTCATAGCCTGGAAGGAAGCAACGGGCGCAACTTACCACTTTCAAAGCCAAGATGCACTCCACCCAAAGCGTGCGTTCGAAAAGAACCCCCTTTTCAACTTGGGCCCTTCAACTTTGTTGGGCTTGTCGATGTGGTCTCTGAGAAAAGAAACAAGTCTCCACAGGATTTGTCTAATGATGAGGAAACTACGTCGTAATCCAGCAGTAGCCACAAATATCAGAGACTTGCTGTTTCGCGGCAAGACAAAAAGTACGGAGTATGCAGTAGGTAGTACTTCGTAGTGCAGTGAGTGGTGTCAAAGCAAAACTCAAGCCACAGGGTCTTCCCGTACGAGGCGAGGAAACGTCAAGTTCCTACTTTGAAAGAAACAGCAGACACACTACCGGTCCAGCCCGGCCGTTCGCCGTTCTCAGGGGCAAAATTCGAGCAACAAGGCCAGCCAAGAAAGCTCTGAAAAATAAAGTGCTCGTTGGCTTGCACTTTGTGTCGACATCCAACCTCTGACGAAACGTTCTGCCGTATGCAGCCATGCCTTGAAAGGAGGCACTATGCCGGAAGTTGAACAATGAGAATGGACACGCCGGTTGTTGGAAGGAAGCGAGAGAGGAAAAGCGACTTTGTCCACGGAGTGGGTTCGCTGGCCACATGGCCATGGTCGGGGTTTTCTGTGAGATTTGAGGCCCCTTTCCCGTTAGCAGCAAGATGCAATGTGCCGACATTGGCATTGCCTTTTTGAGGGGTTTGGGGTCTGCGAGCGGCACTGCACGAACAGGCGCTGGGTCTTGGACTGGGTTTGGCTGGGTTCGACTGGGTCTCTGTTTATTTTCTGGCTTTTGGACGGAGCATCTCATCTTCTTCAAGAAGGTGCCTTTTGCAACCCTCTGGGCCCATCTCGTCAGTTTGCTCATCTCGTCATCTCGTCATCTTATCATTGCTGGCCCCGGGGAAGGCGATCACGTCGGGATCAGCGTGAACCTGGCCGTGTGACAAAGGATAGACTATGAGAAGAGATGAGAGAAAGAACGGTTAAAGATACTCAGAAGTGATATACTGAGTGTGTATGTATCATTATGAGGTTCTAGAACAGAGTAAAACAAAGAAAAGGACGCCTCTCGATGACCAGAACGACATCTGCTTTGCCTGGAGCTATGCCCAGACAGGTGGGACTATGGGATCGCTGGAAGAGTAATACGTCGTATTATTACTCCGTACTTTGGACCGAAATATACGAGACCTCCAAGGAGCCCTGCAAGGAGCAACTGTTTGGCTGCAGAAAGGGCCCGCATGGCGGCTAAAACAGGCCGTTTCAAGCTTGAGGGTGTGGTGGAAGAGGCGGATTCTGCGGACTCTGTGGCACAGAAGGAAGAGGACTCTGCAAGTTACGCAGTAGCGTGTGGAGGCCGAGTACCGAAGGGATAAGATGGGGACAGAGAAGAAGGCGACATGAACCAGAACGACAGGACAAAAGAGCTACCACAGTAGTTCGTATAATGCTGGGTGAAAAGATACAGCCACGGGGAAAGGGGAAAATCAAAAGAATGATATTCAGGGAAAAGACGACCGCGACCGGCAGCCGTCCACGGTTGCACCCCCAGCCCGGCTGGCAAAGGCGTGAACAGGCGGGATGAGACGACATGATGACGAAGATGAAGCAGGCCAGGGAGAGAGATACGTGCGAACTGTTCGGTGAGATTGTATTGTGTCCGTCGAGCCGTCCTGTAAACAAGGTGAGCCAAGAGCCTCGTTCATCGTCCTTCGTCTGTCGCTCGTCGTTCTCGTCCCGGTTTGGCGAGGATGAACACAGCACGGTTTTTGTTTTTTTATCGTGCCTTTGTCTTGGTTGTCGTTGATTTTGTTGTCGTAAATTCGCCGTTGCTGTCTCTCTGTCGTCTCTTTCTCGACTGCTTGACGGGAACTCGGCTGTCACCTCAAACATTGTTTCTGCTGTCTGCCATCCATCCACTTTGCCTGCAGCAATAGTGAGATATCTCTCTGGTGGTCTGTCCGTTCCCCCATCCTTCTGTGCTCTGTTCTAGGCTGGTTTTTTGCTGGGTTCTTCTGGTTTCTGCTGGGTTTTTGGCTGTGCTTCTTGCTTTGCTGGGTGTCTACCCCCTGTCTCGTCTCACAATATTGCCGAGAGAACGGGAGCCAGAACAGCGAGACATTCAGACCCAAATGGGCAACGATGTCGACGAGAGGCCGGCCCAGAATGCGGCCAGAATGCGGCCAGAATATGGGTAGAATATGGCCAGAAGACAAGCGGAAAAGAGGCTAAAGAAGACGCAAGGAAGGAAAGAAGAAAGAACAAAAGAAACCAGAGGGCACCGAGGACACGCACGGCAGTGGAGCCTTGTCCTGGATGTCTCTCTGGTGTCTTGTCTCTTCTGTTTCTCTTGACATGCGACAGGCGAGAAACCAAGGAGCCAGGCCCCGTCAAAAAGAAGCAAAAAATGCAAGACAAGCCTGAAGAGGACCCCCTATTGTGGGTTTGTGAGCTTCTCTATTTCAGCGGTGGCATTGCTTCTTCGCCATCGACGGCAGATTTCCAGTTTCTCCAGTCTTTTTCAGCGCTCACCGCTGCCGGCTGCGTCTCGCCTCGCCGTCTCTCTTGTTGTCTGTCGCCTTGCCTCTTTTGTCGTTTTCGATGTCGATACTCCGTACGTCGTACTTTGCTGTCGATCGTCTGTATCGCTCAGATCCCCCTCCAATACGGAGGCCCCTCTCCCACTCTCACTCATACGCCAACTCCCATTATCTGGTCTCCGTATCTTTTTTTGTTTCAATCGACACTCGCCCGGCCGCCTTTTTTCCTTGGCCCTCTGTGCGGCATGATGAGCGGCCGGGCGGCTTGTGTGCGAAAAAGAGTGGGAGGCTGCCGGGTGAGATACACAGTAGGGGACAATCGGGAATGAAAAGAAGAGACGGGAAACCAGCAAATTGAGTGAGGCCCCAAATAGTTCGTACTCCGTAGGTAAAAGCCCATCACAGAATCTCAAGGCGTGCCGCCTCCTGCCGTCGGGTGCGACGCACACCTTTTCTCGGGTCGGCCAAAAAGGCTGTCGAGGCTGTGATAGCTTTGCTGGGCTGCCAATTGGGAACTGCAATGCGTTAGAATTACAGCCCAACCAGCCAACCAGTGGTCGCTGTTGGCTGGTGATGCAACTCTGTGTGTGCCTGTCGAGCACTGTTCTTGTGTTGTTGCTGGTGTATTCCGTATCTGGCGGCTGATCAAGGTCTGAGCGTAGGGGCACCTGCGCGTGTCGACGCCGCCTCCTGCCGCTCTCTGTGTCGCTCTTTCCTGGCCGCTTTTCCATTTACCTTTTGCCTCTTGCCTCTTGCCTCTTGTCTGTCGTTCGTTCAAATTGTGTCGTACAAGCCCATTGTGCTTTCCCAATTTCAACAATGCCCTCCCCTCACTGTCCTTCCCGTCCTTCCGGATTCGTTCGATTTTATTCCCCTTCGCTCCTGCCCTCGTCTCTCGTTGTACCCTTGCTCTTTCCATTTCCCTGTCACTCACAGGGTCACAGCCAAAAGTGCATGCATGCTCGTGCGACGCTTCACGGCCTGCCACATTTTCCCCCATTGATTGCCGGCTGGGTTCTGGCGGCCTGTCTTTTGGGGAGCAAAACTCCAGCAGTCTGCCTCCTGTTCTTTCGTTTCGTCTTGAATCCAGGTCTCTGCATGCATTGTTCTGCTGCTCCTGTCTGTTTCCTCTCTAGAACCAGGCCAGCATCTCTAAAATAGCGGCCCCTACGACGTACGGAGTAGTAAAGTTACGGAGCAGGGGTGGGGTGTCCACTCGCTCTTGCTGGCCCTGGATCTCGCGCTAGATCCTTGCTCCCAGAAGCAGAAAGAGCCAATCGCCAAACGGCCCCTCAGGGAAAGAGCGAGGCAAGCATCGCAGCGCCGTCGCGAGATACTTACATATACAACTCTAGCTGTGAACATCTCGCCACTCCAGTAGCTGCCTCCCCCTCCTTCCGTTACAGCTTCCAATGTATCTTTTGCCCTCCTTCCCCCTAATTTACATACTCGTAAATGAATGAGCTCGACTGAAGCGAACGGCAAGCACATCGTAGTCACTAGCGCGGCCGCCCCCTTTCGCACCTTCCTCCCGCCTCATCTCCCTTTTTTTCCACCCAAACCTTTAGCGCAATCGGGGTCCCATTGCGTTGCGGCCCTGATGAGCCTGACTCGCCCTGTCGAGCCTTCCACCGCCTCTGAAGCGAAGCATATGCATTGTAGGGTCACCTTCCCCCTTTCTGCTTTCTACCGGACAGCCCGCCAGCCCAGGCCACACCCGTTCCTTCCCTATTTCGATACCCATTTTTTTTGGATTGCCCATTTTCTGCGTTTGCCGGCCTGATCACTACCTACCACCACCCCAATGCGCCAATCCTGCCCGTCGCGCCTGCCTGCTACACTTCAGGTACCCATAGTCAGCTTCCCTGTCACTCATCTTTCCCGCCACCACCCAATAATCTCCTTTTTTCTCGCTCTTGTCAACCCGTCTCCTCTTTTTCCTCTCCTTCCGTCGCCCAGTCTCCCCTTTCACCTTCTCCATTCTTTTTCTCCTCCCCATTGTTGCCCTTTCCTTTTCAGTATCCACTGTCCACTGCTCTTTCCCTCTCCAGTCGTCTCACCTCGCAGTTCTTCGCCCTTCACCACAGAACAAGCAGCTACGACCCCAGCACGCACCCTCCCTGGCGCTCTTTCCCCCCAACCTCTTTTCGTCACTAGTTAGTTGCATTTCCTCTCTCTCTCCTTCCGGACCATTTCCTTATTTTATTTCCTTAGTTTATTTTGGGTCCTCTCTTTCTTCGCCCACTCGGTTTTTGCTCCTCCTATCCTTTCCCTCCCCCCTTTTTCCTGATCCCGCCGACTTCGAACCCTTTCAACATCGCGACATCTCGACCGTTTGTCTTCTTTGCATCTGCGCATCTCGTCACCGTCGAACTTCCTCTCACATTCGAGGCATTCTTTTGCTGGACATTATTCTTCAATACACGGCCGATTAGACAGGTAAGTCTTGTTCATTCTTGCTATTGATGATTTCTATCTTTTTTCTCCCTTTTTCTCGCCTCTTCGTTCGTGGCCCGACTCTCGACGCGATCAGCACAAAACGGCTTCGACAAACAGACCATCACGCCCCTGAGAACTGCGAGCTTCTGGTTTTCATCCCTTTTTGCACTCTCCGGATCGAGCTTTCGTCATTCAATCAAAGCAACGCCAGCTTGCGATGACATTTCGAGGGGCACTTCTTCCCTGTTGTCGACCTGCTATTGTTTTTTTTTTTTTTTGGTCTCGACCAATTTGCTCTGCTACTCTTCCGTCCGATGCTTGCCAACAAACAATCGCCACCCCTATTCTATATTCCACCCGCCACAATGCCCACTCCGCGTAACGGCGACAACAAAACCAAAAGTCGATCTTCCCCAGAAAATGCTAACCACAATTCAATTCAATAGAACCCGCGACTTGCCAACCCATCAACAACGAACACACACGGTCGATTAACCACATTCTTTCTTTGCCCCTTTTACGAATCCTTTTTCGAGCTCTCGTGCGAGACACCAAACCGCCAAAATGGGTTGCGGAATGAGCGTGGAGGAGAAGGAGGGCAAGGCCCGGAACGAGGAGATTGAGAACCAGCTCAAGCGCGACCGGATGCAGCAGCGGAACGAGATCAAGATGCTTCTTCTGGGTATGTTACGCGCGTCTCCTCTCCCGATTGACGAAGCATAAATGAACGGCGTCTAACGAATGTGAACAGGTGCTGGTGAATCCGGAAAGTCAACGATTCTGAAGCAGATGAAGCTGATCCACGAGGGCGGCTACTCACGCGATGAGCGCGAGTCGTTCAAGGAGATCATCTACAGCAACACCGTCCAGTCCATGCGCGTCATTCTCGAGGCCATGGAGTCTCTTGAGCTGCCGCTTGAGGACCAGCGCATGGAGTACCACGTCCAGACCATCTTCATGCAGCCCGCCCAGATTGAGGGTGAGGTTCTGCCGCCTGAGGTTGGCAACGCCATCGAGGCTCTGTGGAAGGACCGCGGTGTCCAGGAGTGCTTCAAGCGCTCGCGCGAGTACCAGCTGAACGACTCGGCCAGATAGTGAGTTTCTCTTCTTTTTTGTCTGTCTCATCTGCGATCCCTTTGCTAACACATTTCAGCTACTTCGACAACATTGCCCGCATCGCCGCGCCCGACTACATGCCCGACGACCAGGACGTTCTGCGCTCGCGTGTCAAGACCACCGGTATCACCGAGACCACCTTCATCATCGGCGACCTGACCTACCGCATGTTCGACGTCGGTGGCCAACGTTCTGAGCGTAAGAAGTGGATCCACTGCTTCGAGAATGTCACGACCATTCTCTTCCTTGTCGCCATCTCCGAGTACGACCAGCTTCTGTTCGAGGACGAGACGGTCAACCGTATGCAGGAGGCTCTGACCCTGTTCGACTCCATCTGCAACTCGCGGTGGTTCATCAAGACGTCCATCATTCTCTTCCTGAACAAGATCGATCGCTTCAAGGAGAAGCTGCCGATCAGCCCGATGAAGAACTACTTCCCCGACTACGAGGGCGGTGACGACTACGCGGCGGCCTGCGACTACATCCTGAACCGCTTCGTCAACCTGAACCAGCACGAGAGCAAGCAGATCTACACGCACTTCACCTGCGCCACCGACACAACACAAATTCGTTTCGTCATGGCGGCTGTCAATGGTGAGTCCCCTTCAGCGCCACAGTAGCCAATCAATCACTGGAGTAACATCTTGCTAACCCCCCATAGATATCATCATTCAGGAGAACCTGCGTCTATGTGGTCTCATCTAAAGCACATCAGCGTCTAATTGCATTTTTCCTTTGTTGTTACAACAGTCCTCCTATATACCCGAACGATAGTGCACGAACCGGGACTCTGTTGTCCGAAAAGAGGATGTATCCACTCGGCATCATATAATACGATATAATACGATGATGTGTGTCTCGCCTCAAGTCGGTACAGCAGAGCCGGCCTCTCTACTCCCCTCTATTGTCGCTTCTGGAATCGACCCGACTCGTCGAACCGAAACCGAGTAGCGACACTTACCGACCCACACGTTGCGCTCTAGTTGTTCTACTACCGCCGAATTCCCTCATCGATCTTACGACAACAAGCTTTGAACGTCTATTTTCACTATTTCTCTTTCATTTTCCAGTTCCCTATTTTTACCATGTTATACTCTAGTACCTTTTTATTTTGTTCTGGCGATCCTTGGTTATCTTTTTTTTGCTATTTGTTTATTTTTTTTCAGTCTGCGATTTTTGTGTTTTGACTCAGTTCTACTTCCTTTACGACAGTGAACTGCAGTTGGGAGGAGCCGGTTGATTGATTGACCTAGACCACCGCGACGGCATTCGAAGTGCAATGAGGAATGGGACGGAACGAGTACGGACGCCTGGGGGTGTGACGTTGGGTGCCGAAGCAGAATGGCCACATTTGGGTGCGACAGTCCAGTCTATCTTGTACTACAAAAAACAAAAGAGTTTCCTTTATCCTTTTGGGAGGTTGAGGGGAGTCTGGACGAGAGGCAGTTGGGTTGATCAAGATGCACACAAAGCTGTGTGTCGTCCTGCCCCCTCCCTCTCCTGCGGTCTCACGTCTACCTCTCTCTCTCTTCTTTTTTCCTACTTTTTTGTTCATTATTTCTAATCTCTCTCATTTTTCTCGCATATTTTAGGCCGCAAAATGGGGCACGGGAAGGCTCGATATCTTGTTTAATTATGACAGTTTTTTTTAACCATGCTCTGATCCTAAGACGTGACTTTGATATACACAGTAAATCATAAATCAATACGACGTAATGGGCAGCGGATGAGCAAGATTGATAAAACGTTATTATGTGAGACAGCAGCCACCAACAGTGGCGGTATTTAGGCACTCCCGTTAGCATAAGCTGACATCAGTTAACATTAGATGACAGCCGTTGAAAGCTTAAAGTTGAAATGGGGTAATGTGCAAAGTCTAATTGAGTAGGATAGTAGGGAAAATAAACCCCCTTTTTGTACTGGATATCATCATAGTTAGTTCCCGATCTGGCCCTGCCCTCCTTTGTAAACTCCATAATATAGCAAATCCCAAGCCATAGCCTATATCGTATAACAGTAGAGCCCCCTGCCAGCCAGTCTTGTCTGTATAATTTGGCTCTTTCTACAGAGTTTTTCAAATATTCAACAATCTGTTGTCAATCCTCACATCACTCGGCTCCTGCAGGTGCTGTCCGGTCAGTATTGTTCTCGTTGTTGTCTGACACACCATCTTTAACGGCGGACGAGCTATCTTGAACAGGAGCATCCCCTGCCGTTACTGGCGACGCCGCTGCTGCAGCTGCTGTTGATGCGCCCTCTCCATATCGGACAATCGCTAGCGCCAGCTGTTTCGCGGCAATCTCAACAAGCATCAAGTCCCGCCCGCGCTGGTCGGCATTGCGCACCTCGGCCAGTGCCTGGTTGATGACCAGGCTGACGAGAGGCGTGGAGTCGGCTGTGGTGGCATTGTCGCCTCGGTTGGCACCAAGGAGGGCGGTGACCAGGTCCATACTAAACGGCGATGCCGACGCAGGGGGGGCAGTGGTGGTGCCGTTATTATTCGAAGCCGCGCCGTTGGTGCTTGGGCTGCTGGTCCCGTTCAGTGGCGGTGGTGGGACGGGAAAATGGCCGCCGTTGCTCAGTTGTTGAACAGCCACCGCTGCTGCGGCGGCGGCAGCGGCAGCCTGCTGTGCAGCGGAAGACGACGAAGGTGATGTAGCCGAGGGTGGCGGTAGACTGCTTTGGTGTTGATGTGGGTGCTGATGCTGCTGATGCTGCTGATGCTGCTGATGCTGCTGATGCTGCTGATGCTGCTGATGCTGCTGAAGTTGGTGACGTTGCGCAGCAAAGCGGTGAAGCACGCTGCTGGAACCACCAGCTAAAGGCGGCGCAATGGCGTAGGAGCCTGCCGCGGCCAGCTGGGGATCCAAGACAGACGGCACGGCCGTCGACGGTGATGGCGGCACACCGCTGCCAAGAGACTGCCGGCCCGGGTGGCCGTGCATGTGGCCCTGCATCGATGCTGTTTTGGTTTCTGAAAAGTTAGCACGCTGGCAACGAGGATATAAATATCGAAAGAAAGCTCACCATGAAACGAGCACCGCGCGCCCGATGCGTTGAACCAACAGTTGGCACAGCTGCCACACATTTGGCCGTCGACTACGACACACGCCGTCCAGGGACCGTGGCCCTTGTGGCAGTTCTTGCAAGGGATGGCGACCTCAGCGCCGGCGATGTGGGCAAAGAGAGCCTCGACGTTACTGCGACGGCCCAAGTTCAGTTGCTGGCCGGGTCGGCGCTGCTGGGCAGGCCGCAGTCCCGGCTCGCGCGACAGGCGCCTAGCGAGGGCGCTTTCGACGACGAGATGGTTGTAGCCCGAGTCGCGGGCAAGATCAGCCGTGCTGGTGGGCTCCGTAGAAGAGGCAGGGTCGTCTTTGGGCGGCTCTGGTGCAGCGATTGTTGGGTCTACCGGCGCGGGTTGTGTGTCCACTGTGTTGTCGCCAGCCGCCGTCTGGTGCTGTGCCTCGACTATCTGAGCCTCTGGCGCATGTGCAGATGGGCTGTAGTCGGTCGTCTGGTCGTGATTGTGGAGGTGGCTGATGACATGGCTCTGGCCTGTGGTCGCAAGATGCGAGGCAGAGGCTACAGCTGCGGCTGCTGCTGCCGCCGCCGCTGCCGCCGACAGATCCATATCGATGCCGTGGCTGTGCCCGTTGGAAGCTGCTGATGATTGTGCTTCTGTCGCCTGGGCCTGCCTTGCTTCTGCAGCGCCAACGCCAACTCCAACACCGTTCTCGCCTCCGCCTGTATAGCTGTTGACGGCATCGCCGACCATTTCGCTCATCTCGGCCTCGTTGATGTCGGTCACCATGTTCTCGGTGTGGCCATTCACATTGTGTGTCGCACTGCTGCTCTCACCGCCGCCGTGTAAGTCGAGCATGTCGCTGTCGACGCCGTCTTGTCGGCCCGCCTTGACGTTGCTATCGTCTAGTTGGCTGTGATCGTCGCCCGTCTGGCCCTTTGCGCCGTACTCTGTCGCGTCGCCGTCGGTGTGCGCTTGTGCTTGTGTTTGCGCTTGCGCCTCGTTACTGGTATCGGCATTGTAGTAAAGCCCGTCCTGTATTAATGACTGGGCCTGCTCTGGCGAGAGGTTGTCTGTCGTTTCTGTGGATGTAGCCGTCGCATATTGTTCTTGTTCTTGTTGGCTTTGGTCGTGTTGACTTTGGTCTTGTTGCTGCTCGCTCAGCGCCTGCTCAATGGCCAATTGCCGGCCTGTGGAAGCACCAGCAGCCGCACCATTGCTGCCATTGGCCGCCCGTCTCGTCTGCTGAGCTGCTGTCACCGGCGGTTTTGTGACTTTGTTCGGACGGCCGCCGCGCGGAAAGCGGACGATGCCCGTCATCTTTCGGGGCGCGCAACGCAATGCGCTTTTGTATATGCTCGTACCCAAAACGGGGCAAGTTGGGGACTATATGCGAGGACGGGCAAAAGAGGGTAAGCACGCGACAGTGCGCACAACGTGGTTTCGCAATAATAGTGGTGACAATCGAGGCCGTCGATGTTGAGTTTTGTGGAAAGTTGATTGTTGATAGAGAAGGAGCAGGGCGGGAAGGAAGTGGCAAGCAGCTGGTGTCAGCTGGCCGCTCTTTTGGTAGTTGGAACTGCCTTGTGAACCAGGGAAGCAGTCGGCAAAAGGGCGGAGTTCGCAGGAAAGCACGCTTGCAAGTACGGCGCTTGGGAGGAAGGTGCGCTGTGACGCGCCTGCCAGGCTCGCCCGGGCTGATTCGCCAATTCGCACTTGCCTTTCTGGTGTGGGTCATGTGCGCCAACCAGCAAGCGAGCCAGCTCCTGCCAACTTGCAGAGTCAAACGCACTGGTTCTTACTCCGTGCTCTTGACGAAAACAAACCTCAGACAAAGTTCTCTCTTCTCTCTTCTCTCTCTCTTCAACACAATGACTCTCGACGCTCAACGCGCACCTCGGTAGTTCCAACCTCGGTCCAATTGAGCATTTCATTCACTTACACTTGCGAAAACGACATCACACTTTTACGAAGACAGCCAGTACTCGTGTGATCGAACTATGCAAATCGCTTTTATGTGGCTCTATTTACCGAAACCTGTGACCCATATCCTTCCTGCATTTCGTCCTCTTTTCGACCGCTACCGTCTTTGCTCCCGGCTCTGCACAATCTCCTGCCATTGCTGTGCAAACTCGCGCAGACCGCCTTCGCCGGCCATACTCGCGTCGACGACCTCCTTGGGCAGCTTGTGCGCCGAGTAGGGCGCCGAGCTAAAGTTCATGGCGGCCGGGTCGTCCTTGTCGACGAGCCGCAGCTCCGTGTTGTAGTCGTCCTCGTTGTCGTCATCGTCGTCATCGTCATCATCCGCTTCATCGCCCTCTGCGGCTTCGCCATCAACACCATCCGTCCGGTTGTCCTCGCCGTCCTGGTTCTCATCGGCCACACCGCTGTCGCCCACGATACCCAGGAACGGCGTCGGGATCTTTAGGTCGAGCAGCTCCTTCCAGTCAAACAGCAGCGTGTCTGTCCGCGGCGCCCACGGGTTGATGTCGATCAGGCGCGCATACGACAGCCGGCCATTCGGGTTGGGCGCGTCGGCCTCGTTGTCGCCGACATCGCCGACTGTCCCTTGCTTCTCGGGAATGTAGATGTCGAAAGCAAAGTTGCCCGAGGGGAAGGTGAACTGCAGCTTGCTGTGGAACAGTGTCTTGGTGCGCTCGATGATGGTGCTGCGCAGGCCCTCGAGATAGGGGTAGTACTTGAGGTCGCGGGGCGTGATGGCGACGAGGTTGCGCTGCTTGACGAAGCAGCGGAACTCGAGGGCGGTGTGGATGTCAAAGTATGACCGCAGCACCAGGACAGGGTTGAATCCCAGGGTAGAGGAAGGGGAAGAGGAAGAGGAAGAGGTGGAGGTGGAGGCTGTCTCAGTTGTTGACGGCGTCGTGCCGTCAAAGGCATGCTCCAGATCGTGGGAGACAAAGTTGGAGCTCTTGAGCATAAAGTAGATGTCGTCGGGCGTGCGACACTTCATCGTGTTCTTCTGCTCCATCAGCTCCGCCGCGTCTTTCGGTGCACTCCAGTTCAGCTTCGGCGCCACCACGCCGCCCAGTGCCGCGATCTCGTCCTTGATGCGCTGGTGCAGCTCGGGAAAACGCTTGTTCGGTGGCAGCCGCACAACAGGCGGCGCATTGTCGTCTTCGTCGTCGCTATCGTCGGCGTCCAGGAACACGTCGTACTTCTTTTCGTCGTCTGTCTTGTAGTGGCGCATCGTCGGGTTTGACGGCTCCCAGTCGTCCTCCTCCTCCTCCTCATCTGTGCCGTTCTTTGCGCCATTGCTCTCGTCGCTCAAGATGATGCTGTCTTCGCGCAGGTAGTCGATAAACTCGGCCGGCAGCGGGATAATGCGCGACTTGATGCACACCTTGCGGTATTTGGGAAACCAGTAGTCGTAGGAGCAGTAGAGAATGTGGTCGCGACTGACGGGCGGAAACCGAATTTCTTCGGCGGCAGCAGCAGCCTCGTCGCCGATGGCCGGCGCCGGCAGCGGTGCTGAGTGGAATTCGGGCATTGTATGTGTGTGTGTAAAATTCGCCGTAAATCGGTGTATCTGAAAATATGTTCAGATCGCAGAGACCAGAAGTTGTCGAGACAAGAAATGAATTCTCCAGATGTTCTAGTTGAAGATTATATCGAAACTTGGGACTGGACATTTAGAGAGGGGCGAAAATTGTGAGTCAACCCCACAGGGCCAGTCATAATAGTGCATACAGCCTACCGTCGTCCCCTGCAGTTTGCAAGTTAGCTGCAGTTTACGGAGCGTTGCAACTAATTATTAGTTAATACGTCGTATTACAGGCTCCTTCCTCGCTTCGTTGGTCGTCTTTTTTTTCTGCCGGGAGAATGCACCAGAGCCTTGTCGTAGTCGCCACACCGCCTTCCCAAAGCTGGGACTTGAGTAGAAGAAAGGAAAGCGCGACCAGCCAGCAAACAAGCCTAGCGACTGCCAACTGTACGAGCATTGGTTCGCCCAGTTCAAGCCTTGTCAGTTTCCATCACCACTTTTTATCGAGCCTCTCTCTCAGCTCCTATCCGACCACCACTTTCACTTTCCCTCCCACCACCCTCCACCACCCTCCACCACCCACAATGTCCGACAACGTCGGCCTCTCCACGCCCCGTGGCAGTGGCACCTCCGGCTACGTCCAGCGCAACCGCGCATTTATTCGCCCGCGCGACAACGCCTATGGCGGAGGACCCCATGGCAACACCAACCCACGCGATCTGCTCGCAAGCCAGCAGGCCAGCCGTCTCCGCCAGCCCGATCAGGGCATCTTGGAGCACGACCGCAAACGTGCCATCGAGGTCCAGGTGTTTGCCCTGCGCGACGAGCTCGAGGAAGAGGGCAAGCTCGACGAAGACGCCATCGACGAGAAGTGCGACGAGCTGCGGAAGAAGCTGACAGAAGAAAGCCAAAGAAGGGGCAACGGCAACAATGGTGGCGGCAACAATAACGGCTCCGTTCCCCAGCGATTCAAGTCCCACCAAGTCCACGAGCAGGCACGCGCCAAGATTGTCGAGAGCGAACGTCTCCGCCGTGCTCTGCGCATCAACAAGGACTATCAAGAGGGCGGGCATTGGCGGCGGCAGGAAGAGAAGCAGCAGCAGCAGGCCCAGAAGCGCAAGGTCGACGAGGAGGGCACATCAGATGCACACCCCTCTTCGTCCAACGACAAGCGGAGGCGGCGGTACAGCGACGACAACATCGACAGCGACGACGGCTATGACAGCCGCGACGAAGGAGGTCGGTCTGGCCGTCGGGCGGCGTCGCCTCCCATCAAGAGCGTCGAGGACGACAGAAACGACAGAAACGACAGAAATGACCGGAGACGGACAGCAGAAAAGGACAGGAAACCAGCGCCTGTCAGCCGGCGGCGGGACGAGCACAGCGACCTTAGCGAGGGTGAGGTGTCGGACGACAGCAGAGGACACAGCAGGAAGAGTCCAGCTCCTCGCGGCCGGGCAGCGCCACCACGTGACAGCCGGTCTCTGTCACCACGCAGTGCGAGCCGCAGTTTAAGCCGGAGTCCCAGTCGCAGCCCAAGCCGGAGTGTGAGCCGGAGCCGGAGCCGGAGCCGCGGACGTGGCAAGAACTATGACAGCCGCAGCCCGAGCCGAAGCCGCAAGCCATCTCGCCGTCGGAGCCGGAGTGACAGCCGTGATTAGGGAAGTGGTGGGTTAGCCTCATTGAGTGTGTATTGTATTTGGAACTGCCGGCGTTATAAAAGGATATTTCAAAGCAAATAAACTGTCTCGTAGTTCATCACTATATCTCATATCTATGTAAAGTCTATGACGGGTAAATCAACATCGTGTAGATCTTAAGTGGGAGTTCGTACGAAATCAAAGATTGAAAATAAAACGGATATATTATTGAGCAATACTTCCCAGTCTGGTGAATAAAGAAGATAAAATGAAAATCAAACCCGATTCCATGCTCCCATAACTAACCGCATTTTCAAACATGAGAAACGAGTGAAGTAAATAGGCGAGACTAAAGCCACATCCATGTAAGGTATAAAGAAAAAACAAGATGAACGTAGAAGGTAAAAGAAAGGAGGAGAAATAAAAAAGAACCACATCAAAGCAATGTTAAGAGTTGAAGAAAAGGGGAAGAAACCCCCAAAATCAAATGCAAACTAAACGTAAATCAGAATGAAAAAATCCAACTAAGCCCTGGTATCGCAAAAAAAGGGGGGGAGAACTCTAAATGTGTATCAATAAATAAAAATCATATCGGCACACCTCTTTCTGATGCGTACATTTTCCCTCCTCTTTAAAGATGATCCTCCTAGTTATTCGTAAACGTCATCCACGTCCCTCGACAAACGAGCAATTCAAGTCTTCCTCATAGGACAAGCGGAAGTACAGAGGTCTAGGCCTTGACAGAAAAGCCTAACCATCAACGGAAAGCAAAAGTCTGCTTTCCCTCACAGGAAGCCAGATTCGGCCAACACTCTGTTATGTACGTTAGTATCGGCTCTAACTTGACAAACATAGGGTCACAGGGGTATCGACGCCGACTTACCTCACAATCTTTTCGTCTTCACGCTCACGAGGCTCCACTTGCAAGCTCTTGTCGTACATCTCGTGCACGTCGCCCGCCGCCTGCATATTGTTCAGAATGTAGTCCTGCAGCTCCACCACCGGCTGCAGCAAATACGCCACGTTCTGGTACTGCTGGATGTCGCGAATCACCTCGGCCGTCTTGGCCCGCTTGGCAAAGTTGATCAGGTTCGTCTTCTTGATGATGGACGGAATGCCGTCCTCGATGAACGTAAGATCCGTCAGGTAGACACCAAAGAAGGGAATGCACGGCGGGTTGGCTGCATGCAGCGCCTCACGGTACTCGCCAAAGTTCTTCGTGCTCGCCATCAACTTGCGCATGCTCTCCAGAATGCCCTGCGTCTTCTGCGGGACGATATCCCAGGTACGCTTCAGACGGGCAATCGGGGCCGTGCCGAGGGCCGAGATAATCGAAGTCAACGTCGAGAAATTGTTGAGACCACGGCATTTCTGTTCTGTCAGCATGTATTCAAATATCATAAGCGGGAGGGGTTAGACTCACATCGGCAACGGCAACAAAGTGCTTGATCACGACAACACGTTTCTTCACATCCGTCTGTGCCAGAATCATCTCCGCCACCCAGTTGGTCATCTGGTTCGAGTGCAGAATCAGCGCCTTGACGTTCGGTGCCGGCTCCGGCTCACCCTCGCCCACCTTCTTCTGCCATGTCTTGTTAAGACACTCTGTCGGCTTGATCTTGCCGTACAACCGCGACTCGATAATCGTCAACTGGCGCGCAAACTCGGTAACGTCAATGTCCAGGAACTTGAGCTTCTTCATGTTCTTGGGCATAATCGGCGGCGGCGTGTTCTGGTTCAGTGTCTGGATCAGGCGTCTCGCGCCCGTGTCCTTGCCACTCAGACGCTGGTCCAGCACGGCCATCAGCGGCGCCGAGCCGGGCGTCTCTGTCGACTTGACCGTGTCGCGCGCAAAAGTGTACACGTCGCGGATCAACTGCTTTGTGTCCTCCAGAGACGCGTCCTCCATCCAGAAGTTGTCGAACCAGTTCTTGATAATGTTGACAACACGGAACCGGATCAGTTTCTGTTTGCGGTCGCGCCACTGTTCAAACTCGCTCTGGTTAAGGCCTTCGGGTGCCTGGATACCGAACCGCTTCACCAACAGCTCAAACAGCTCGCGTGCTGACGTGAACGACCGGTATGTGAGTAGGAACGTGTTGTTGAAGCTCGAGTCCAGCTTGTCGTGGCGTGTCAGCTGCTCAACAAGGGCCAGCAACGAGCCACCCTTGACCTGTGGCGGCTGGATCTTAAGATCCCACGACAGGTCGTTTTCGAAATCGGGCCGCAAGAAGTCGGGTGTGTCGTCGACCATAGGGTTGGACTGTGGTGATGGGTCTTCGCCAAGCAGCTTCTTGAGCTTTGAGTAGTCGCCACCCTTCCGGTACGCCTGTGCAGCTGCATCGCCGCCTTCGCTGAAGGACTGCGTCTGCAAGATCGGTGGCCGGGAAACAATGCCGCGCGATTCGGATCGCTGGTGTGTGAGCGTTGCTGAAGAAGAAACAGAGCCGGCTGTGGAAGGAACAACAGTCGATGCCGCCGACGATGCATAAGGCATGGTCTCGCCGCGTCGCAGTGGCTCACGCGCCATAACGTGGTCGTCACGGCGCAGATCTGAAGACTGCTGCGAGTTGATCTGGACCTGCTCAGACAGCAGCTGTAGTGAGAAGCCAATGTGCGATGAGTTGGTCTCGAGCGCGCGGGCGCACTGGCGCACGTACTCCAAGCGGTTCTCCAGCGCCTCGCCACGAACCTCTGCCCACTCATCCGCAAGTGGTCCTGCGACAGCCTGACAGCCAAGCAGGAGGTCAGAAATGTTGTCGTAGAGGCTCTGCTTGTTGGTGCTGAAGTCGGCGAGCTGTGGGGTCTGGAAGCTGTTGCCCAGCACAGACAGGTCGATCGACTCGATCATGGCAATCCACGGCTTGAACATTTCCAGGACCTTACCGCCGGCAATGCAAACGTTGTTACCAATAACTTCGTGCTTAAACGGCGTCACGATCTTGTCTGTCATCGCCAGGTACTTGTCAAGCTCACGAATGCTAGACACGAGCATACGCTTCAGCTCGTCCAGCCTTTCAAGCAGCTTGCCGTCCAGGACAGCAGAAGGTTCCGATGTGCCTTCCTCATCGTCCAAGAAGTTGGATGTAATAGGATCGCGGGCGCCGAGAGAGTTGTTCTGCCAGCTGCCGCCAGTGCCACTGCCAATAATGAAGCCAGGGAACAGACGCGGGATCTCCTCGCCACGCTGCTGGCGGGCAACCTCGACGTAGCTGAAGACACCAGAGAGAACACCGTCGGCTTCCTGCAGACACTTCTGAACCGACTCAGCATTTGGCCAGTCAGCCGCGGCAATGTGCGAAGAAATAACCAGCTTCGAGAACTTGGACATCATGTCTCTAAAATGCGGGTACAGAGCCTTGTTCGTGGAGATAATTGACGGTTGTCCGGAGTGGTTGTCGGTCGTTCCCGATCCAGCGGCAAGGAGAAGGCGCAGGTGGTCCGAGATATCTTCGGCACGTGCCACATATTCGGAGCGGCGGTTGTAGGTCACAGCATCGCGGTAGCGGTCGATTGACTTCTTCATGTTGGACACAAGGCGGCTCCAAGTCAGTGGCGGCGTAGTGCCATCGTCAAAGAACGAGCGGGGGATCGTCGCTGCAGTAGGCAGGTTGAAGGTGGTGGACGTAAAGGAAGTGGCTGCTGCGATCATCGGCGTAGTGCCATTGCCGTTGGCGCCATTTGCGCCTTGCTGGGCCGATACAAGGTTTCGCGTTGGTGACTGGCCGTTCATGGACTCCATAGAAATGGTGGGGGAAAGTGTGTCGTTGGGGAAAGATCGGTGATTGCGAGGCTTCTCATAATGTTAGACAAAAGACGGGTGTGGTGCCAAATGGCCAGATGGGAATGCAGAGAGTATAAGAGGATTTTTCTTACCAAAGACCCACGGGATGCCATCAGGATCGACTCGCCCTCCATTTCGGACGCCGAGGTCGCCTCCGAGTCCTCGTCCTCGTTCTGGGTCAGTCCCCGTGCCATCATCTCCGGTGGTGGCCGTGTGCGCTCGGGCACGTTCATGTTCATGCGGTCGCGGGGGCCGCTTTCCGTGGCAGATGTGGGCGACTCCATCGGCAGCTCCATGCAGCTCTCGCCAGTCATTGTGTTGTAGTAGAACAAACGGCCATCAGGGGTAGCCTGTGGTATCCAGTAATCGGCGCCTGAGCGGCTGACATGCGAGTCGGTGCCTTCTAACGGGAGACCGCTAATGTCGTCTGTGTCGTCATCGTCCTCGTCGTCGAATCCCTCCTCGTAGACATCCTCCTCCATATCCTCGTCGATGTGGTCGGCCACACCAACGCCGTTTTGTTCTGATTCGGGAAGCTCATCGGCGCTGGTGACAAGCTGGCAGTAATTGCTAGGAAACCAACCGCGGACGCCGTTGATAACACCGTCCCACCAACCGCTCTCCAGCTGTGTGATGACCTGGATGACATCGCCCTCATGGAAGCTCAAGCTGGTCCTGTCGTCCGCTTCGTAGTCGTATAGGGCCCGGACATACATGGCACCGGGAGGCGCCGTTCCGACCATGCCGTTCATGTGTGTTTTGGGGGGCAACCTTGTCGTCGAGGGTATGATTCACTTAAGGATGGTAGAAAAAGAATACAAAATGTCGAGCAGGTCTCGGATATTGCACAATTATCGTCAATATTACTCAAGTGAGCTTCGTGCAGCTGCCTTGGTATTGAATATGCGCCGGTGCTGGGTTCAACTGTTGTTCCAAAAGCATGGCGTGGTCCTCGTCGTAATGGGTAGAATAAAAGGAAGAAAATGGCGAGAGGTCGATAGGCCCTGTTTCCGTCTCGTCAATAGCTCTTTAGTCGCGTCGTACAGAACCGTGAGCCTTACCAGGCAGCGTAGGTAACCGTGAGCCAAAAAAGCAACAGAACAGAAAAATAAGTAAGACGGATGTCGCGAAAGTCGCAAGTCACAGAATGATCGGCCAGCCGAGAGGGGAAAAGCCTGCCGTTGAAAGAGAGATCCGACAGCAGTCAAAGAGCTGACTGAGGCAACGATTGCTGTAGGGTGATAAAAAAGTATAGCAATAAAGCAGTGGGGTCCAAGTAGAAAGCTGATGTCAACCCAATCGTTTTTTCCTGTTCTCCTCAATCTTATTTCTGATGCCAGCGTTGCAATGGACTCCTATTTTCTCTCGTTTGTACCTCGTTTTCCGTGAGGTGACCGCTTTTCGGACGCTTGTCGTCTATCCAAACCAGCTGAGGATCAGCAGTTCCGCTGGGCAATGCCTTGTATCGAAGACAGTCGAGAAGACGCAACGGCAATGGTGGCTGGTCTGAAGAACAGAAGAAAAAAGAAAAAAAGGCGAAGGCGGGCGGTTGTTCGTCGTGGCAGCCAAAGAGGCCGTTCGGGATCGAGCGGTCGAGAATAGCAACAAGAGAGACAGTGAGCCAGCGAGCCAGGGAGCCAGCGAGCCGGTCGAGGGATAAGATAGATCAGAGGGCGAGAAGGCGACTGGTCTGGGTTGTGAGCCCTGTTGGCGGCGATTCTTTTTGAGCCTTGCAAAGGTCGAAGGAGGCTGGAGAAGGGGAAAATTATTGTCGTCGGGTCCGTTGGTGGGAAAGGAGGAAAGAAGGGGGGGTGACAGCGACGCAAGAGGAAAGGGAAGGCGTGGCCTGCGTTTGTCTGGGCAAGAAGGTGCAAGATGGTGGAAGGAGGTAAAAGTGACACTGAATACAGCTCACGGAAGGAGGGACCGCGTGGGAAATGGAAAGAAGCAACGTCGTCGGTCGTGTATCTTACCTGCCCCTCTCGGCTCCAGGTCGTGATTTTGACTTCTTGCCTAGTTCGGAGCAGGAGGGAGGAAGGCACGACCTGCTGGAAAGGAGAAAGAGGGGGCCTTCCAGGTTGCTCTCTGTGGGCAGGAGGGAGAGAAAGCGAGAAAGGGGGAAGGAGGGGTCCAATAGCGTGCGAGCGTTGGGTGTGGTTGGTGGACTTGGTGGATAACGGGGGAGAGAAAGATGGGCGGAGTCGAAAATGGTGTGTTAATGGGATTTGGCGGTCGGGGGCCACACCACGCTATGTGGGCAGCCAGGCCAGGTCAGGCCGTGTCGCCGGGTATTAGCCAGCCGTTTCAGAGGCCCAAAAATACGCCAGCTCGGTGAGCGGTACGGTGGTACAGCGCTATTCCTGCCGTTTCCAGGCGTACCTGGCATATTTGGCATGAGAAAGGAGAGATAGGAAAGTTTTGTCTGTCCATTGCCTCCTTCCTGTCTTGTTATTGCCCGTCCGTGGATCCTTCCCCTTCTCATATCTTGAGGTTTCCTCTTGCTCTCTTGCATCGCATCGCAGCTTCCCATTATGCTCCTTGCCTTGCTCTCTTCCTCTTCTGGGCCAGACAGCCAGTCGCTCTTACCCACGTCTGACTGTTGCGGGCCTTGCCCAGCTCGCTCCTTCCCTCTCTGCAGAAACTTCCCTGCAAAACACGCGCATCTCACCAGGCCCCCTGCCCTGTGCGCCTTTTCTCAGATACCTTTTTGTCACTCGTTCGTGCCTTCCCTATTTTCCCTAGGAAACGTCTCTTTCCCCCTCCCCCCTATTCTTGTTCCCTCCTTTGCGGCCGGTTTATTTCGTCGTTGGATCGTAGTGAGCTTCTTCCCCTCATTGTACTCCGTATTTCATTTTCTTCGTCTTCTCACCAGCGCTACACCAAATTCGTTCTGGACCTCACCTGCCATGCCTTCTCTTCCTCATCTTTTCCCTTTTGATCGCTTAAGTTTCTTAGCATGAAATGCACTATGCACGCACGGCCACAGTCATGTCGCTGGGTTGGTGCACACACCACATGCTTGACGCCCTTTTCGACCATCCTGCATGCTATTGTGTACAAAAAGACAAGATCCCAACCTCTTCGAGATCGCTGATCCCCAAAGATGGACATCTGCTCGTCTGCTTTTGGCTGTTTTGGCCCGCCGGCATCTGCACAAATAGGGGCAGGCCAATGGAAAGGTGCCCAATGCCGCCCAGGGCACCCTGAGGCAAAGGCAAAAGGCAGAGGACAGGGATCAGAGGGCAGAGGACATGACATTGTGTTTTGTTAATGGACACTGGGCACTGGGCACTGGGCACTGGACAGACACGACTCAGCCTTGACAATCAACCACTCTGACGCCGTGAGCACCAACAGCTTGGCGGGCCCTTGCAACACCACACCAGTCTGCACCATTCTTTGCATGTATCCCACAAAGTAATCTTGGGATCGGGCACTAGGAGCCTCGAAATGCGCCAAACAAACCGCCGGGTGCGACTATTGAGACCAGAGCCGTGGCAAACACTGTCTGGTGATGCTGCAGTCGACCACAGGAAAGCAGAGAAACCCTGAAAACAACGAGAGACAACGAAAGAAAGAGGATCCGGAAGCAACAGGCCCTTTGTCCTTTGTTCCAATCGGAGCCCACCAGAGGACTCGCGCGTTTCTGGCTGGTGCACAACAGCAGCGCCTCCATGGCCGGGCCTTGCCTGGCTGTTTTGGCTGTTTTGGCTGGCTCGTCTGGCACAATATGCACGCCAACGCTGGTGGCCTGGTGGGGGAGGACCGCGAGCCGAGCCAGAAAATGTTCCAGGTAGGCTTCCCCAAAGCGGCAGATCAAAAACGCGACAACGAACCGACAGGGGGCAAGTGGCCGGCCACCAATCGCGCTCCAGAGTGGCCAGTGCGGCATTGTCTTTTGGCATTGTGCCCTTGTCTCTACACAGCGGTTCGCCAGCTTTCATCAACGTTCGACCACGCGCATCGACATTCAGTTCAGGACTAAGATATCGTGTTCTTCGCCGAGCATGGCCGTGCACGTCCCGAGCGGGAGAGCCAGTGCTGCAAGTCGACACGTTTTGTACGTCGATGTGGACCCGAAAAAAAGACACCAAGACAGAAAAGAAGGCTCGGGGCAAATTGGGAGGCTCAAAGCACTGGCCTCCTGTTTTCAACCTCAATATACCGTAGCCGATATATCTGGCTGAACTCGCCCGTCTGCCAAGCCGTTCTTCTTCGGCCACTGCCTGCCCTGATCGATGGCTCGCTTGGATGCTCAAGTCGGTCGTGAACATTTGTGGGAAATTACCGTGTGATGTCAGGTTGTCGGCTGTCATTGAGAAAGCCATGAAATATGGTGGTTTGTCGTTCTTGCAGGCTCTACATGTCCCGGCCGGCTCCCGTTTCCCACATTGTCCCGGTTTCACACAGCATAAAACGGCCAACACAAGAAAAATACAACAACAACAGAAATCGGAAGATGGGGCCAGCTGTGCCAAAATGAAAAATACATGAAATTGGGAGCGCCACAGGCACAAAAAGTTGGTCACGGAGATTTGTTTGTCTCGATTCTATTTCCCCCATTTCCTCCTGGGGAACCTCCTCTTTTCAGCTGCCACTGCAGGCCGCCTTGCTGCTTCCTCGGCCCATTTTCCTGTCCTGGTAGTTTGTATTTGTTGCTTTTTCGACTGCGTGTCCTCCTTTCTGTACGTCGTATTTTGTTTCTTTTTCTTTTCCTCTGGAGGGTATCGCGTTAAATCCTGTCCTCTCTCCACACACCCCTCCCCGTCAGGCCGTCCCGTCTCGCGTGGCTCGGCCGTTCTTCAACCGCCGAGTGGATCATAATTCCTTTGCCCCTTTTTTTCTTGTTCTTCTTGTTCTTCCTTTCTTCTATTGTTGTGTTCATTTCGTTCTCTCTCTTTTCTTGTTCCCCAGTTTCCCATGTGGCTTGCAGAGTATTGCAGGGTTTTTGAAATACCCTGTCACGTTACTGTTATTGTTCTGCCCTGCATCGTCTTTCGTCAATCTCCATCTAACTACGACTTTCTGTCCACTCTCCGTCTCTTGCCATCCGCCGCTCTGCCCTGCCACTGCATACCATGGCCTGGTGCAGGCGCCTCTGGCACTACCACAGGCCGTGTCAAAGGATAACTGAGCCCTTGAAAACAGGTGCTTACATGGGGCCATCCCAGCTGTTTTGTCCATGACTGGTCCACGCTTCTTGTTGGACAACTACCAACGGCGTTCTCAACACTTCACACTCCCCGCCCACACCCAAGTCTGGTTGTCGGAAAACACATGCGAGGGACATGGCAATCACAAATATCAAATATCAAATATCAAATACTGAGGGACAGCACAGCACATCAGGCGGAGATGTAGAGACTCCTGATGCTCGATGTGCGGTTGCGAGGCTCATCATGATACGCCAACATGCCTTCCCCCGCAAAAATCACTGTGCGGCAGACGGACGGCCCGCTATCAAATATACGCTATTGCAAGTTGCAATGTCGAGAAGCGAGTATCAATTTTTTTAACTACACTGGTCGTCCTTGGTCTTGTCAAGCAAGTGCATTACAGACTGCGAGCAGGTATCACAATCAAGGTAGGCACAGTCTGTTGCCTTACGTCAACCACTCATCTGATGGTTGAAGGCATAATAAGAGAGTGTCAGAACTTGGTCATCCTTTTTTCTCTCCTGGCGCTCCTCCGAACGCTGCTCGTTGTTCATCCCATCACAAAATTTCAAACTCTGCCGCGAGTCATGCAGAGGGTCTTCTCATACTCGTGTCTGCCCTCACACGATATTTTTCTGCAAGTGTAGAATGCTCCTGGTCATGATTGGCTACCCCTTGTTCTGATATTCCTTTGAATAGGGGCCTTGGGCGAGGTCAAGGAAGCCGGAGAAAAAACAAAGGAGGTCTTTTCTTGGTGGAAAATCATATGTCACCTACTTCACATCTTAAACAAGTTCGGATATTGTGATGACTGGGTGAGAGAAGCGAGACCGATATCTAGGGAAATGCAAGGTCGTTTCACTCTCTCACGTGCTTTTTATTGGCAACAAAAGTCACCTCGTTATTGTCGCCTCCTTTCCCTGCATTCTTTTCTCTTCGCGAGCCGACCACATACTACTCGGAAGTGGTCAGCCACCGGCCGCATCGGACCCGCCACTTCAATACTATCGCCAAACCGCCGAGTGTTCCTCTGAGTCGGTGTCCGGGCACCGGATCGTTGGTAAAGAGAAGAACTGCCTTGGGACGACTCTTGCGAAGACGTTTCGCCGGCTAGAAAGGAAATATGCGAGCACCTCTCTATGCCGTTTTGAGCACGCTCTCTTTGTGCAATGCCCAAGAACAGTGCTCTGGGATCTCTTCACGTCTGGACTCAAAAGCCCACCCCTCGCAGTGGCCCGTTGCCTTAATCACGGCGTAGTATATAAAAATATACACAATTATGGTCCGGGCTTGCCCTGTCAGAGAGAGGTCAGAGAGAGCGGCACACGATACTACCCACAAGACCGTCACTCTTGTTCTGCGGTTGGCGTGCAGGTAACGAGGAGAGGATAGAGGCTCGTGCTCAGCACGACAACAACAATGACATGTACGACACGTCAAGCACAACGCACCACGCACGACATACCGCACTATGGAGTCGCAAGACTGAGTGACTAGACAGAGGTGCCGATGAGCTCCAGTCAGTCGCCGGCTGGTCGTTGCATTTTTAACGGAAGCCCATCTTTTTGTATTGGCCCTTCACTTCACCATCCTACGAGTGTTCAATTCAAGATCTCGTCGGCGGCGGCTGGTAGCCGTTGTCAATCGGCCGGGTGTGGGCAAAGTACACAAAGAAAGACCACGACCCCTGCCGATGCCGGGGGCCAGATATAAGCCTACTTATCAGAGTGTTGTCCATCTCTGATCTCGCATGTTCTCGGCGGCCGTAGATCTTTATCAGGACATAGCCATGTCGGTCCTTTGAGTCAGAAATCATGCCCAAGGGCAGGAAAGTACAAATATTTCCGTGCATCAACCCCGGCGGCTCCTGCCTTCGTGGAAGCTAAAAGACTCCGGGGACACCCGCAGTCCCGGGCCGGGCCGTCATCTTCCTTCGGGCCCTTCTTAGAACGGCATTCACGGTCATTTTGGAGAGCGGTAATATACTGACTTATATCTGATACCATGGACCAGGGCAGCCCCTTTGGCACGAGGAATGTCACAACCAAACGCCATCCCGAAGAGCTACCGGGCATGGTTTTGGCTAGATAGTACCGGATGCCATATCTATCTCATGTGCTCGTCGACTTCAGCAGGTCCTTTGTTGTCCAGCCTGGCCATGCCCACGTTCGGCCGGGCATGGCATAAGACTGTGTCGATGTCATCTGGGGAATGAAAAGGCGGCCGCCTGGTAGAGATATGGTCCGATGACTTGGCCTGGCTAACATAGGCGTTTGGTACTTTCCTGACTTTCTGGCCTGCAACCTTCTAGATTTGTACTGGAATAAACTCACACAGAATTCATCACTCATGCTTAACTCGGACTGACACTGCGAAGTTTTCTGTATCAGTCTTCGTATTGTCACTGAGATAAAAGGCTTCTCTTCGTTGTTATGGAAGCGGGCGATGGAAACCTTTGTTGTTCCCCTTGTGTCTCTTTTATATGGACCGGCCGAGCCAGCAGCATGATGCCGGACCATATTTCTCTACTCCAGACTCCTGTTATACGCTCATGTTTCTCTGGGTATTGTGTTGCGCCAGTCTTGTTGCTCTTGGTGTCATTTTGTCGCTGGCTTAATTTGTCCTGGGATATTCATGGATAACATTTTCACATCTAAAAGATGAAGCACACAAAAAAGTGGCCTCTTTTTGTTGAAAAATAAATAAAAGCAAAAGCAAGAGCAAAAGCAAAAGCACTCAATAAATAACAAACAATTAAAAACAAGCAAATAAATTAAAATGGTTCAAAGCGAATAAGCTCAAAACAAAGACATCAAAGTGACAGACTACAAAATATACAAACATATACAAACGTAGAGAGTTTATCTAAAAATCGACAACACAGCCATATCGACGAGGAGCATTCACACCACAGAACGAGAAGGAACATATCAGATATGATCTGCAGCCCAGGCAACGGAGCAGATACAAAGCCAACAATGAGTTCTTCATAGGCAAGTTTAGATTTGCGCAAGCCGTATTACCGGCCAGCCTCGGCCATTGAGATTCACCGTCCGCACTCGGCACGTGTTGATCGGACGGTCCATAGGACGGTTCATGTGTGGAAGACGCACCGGTCCGCACTCCGCCTCACCGTTGCGGAAGCCGACTGCAGAATGTAACTTCAGACTACAGAGTACAGACTGCATGTCACTCTACCTCGGGTGGTTCCCTGCACAAAATATCGCGACATGGTGTCTCTCTACAGGCCTCGACAAGAAAGAGTCTGCGCACTGTTCTGAGTGCCCCCTGCTGTAAGATCAGACTCAGCACTCGAGGCGGTGTGCCGGAAGGTGGACCTTGCCAGTCCCCGGCCGGCGGGTCTGGAGGGGAGGAGCCACCGAAGACAACGGAGGAAGAGGAGGAGGCCCCCCCACTTGTGTACATTTTTCTTGTTGCAGCCCTTCACCGACTCGACGGGCAACGGGAGGGAAGAGGGTGCTATGAACGGTTTATGGCGGTGTCGTTCGTGGGATGGTTGGGATAAACTCAAAAGAGAAACAAGTGCAAAACTAAAAATACGAAAACGAGGACGGAAACGTAAGAGACAAATGCACGAGATGCAGGAACCAGGGGTTGGTTTTGATGCAGCTGTCGGCGTCTATCCACATTCTCATTCTAACTCCTCAGATTTATGCTCACAGGGCTTCACCGCATATCATGAGCTCGGGCTTGGGCAGGAGACAGTGGCCAGGCCGGGCCAGAACACAAGACCCAGGATGGAGTCAGGCGGATGGGTGATGTGGCTGGTTCAATTCTGCATAAGACAGAGCCTTCAAGTCTGTGAGTTGAAGAACATATGTTATACTCCGTATAGTCCATCGTCGCCGTGCATGTGGGTAGCCCAAAAAGACGGTATGGAATGTGGTCGAACTGCTTCCGGACGATACCAAATGTCGAAACGGGCAGCTGCATGTACGATGTCCGATCTCGAGACGAACGGTCTGTTTGTTCCTGGATAAGTGTGACCGTCTACGGAGTACGACGTACTTGAACAAAACAAACCAGGTACTCCGTACGTCGTATAAGCGCTACAGATATTCAAGCACATAAAAAATCAAACATAATAGCTTTCCTCGAGAGAGGCCGTCGGTGACATGATACAGTTGTCTGTCTTTCACCGACTTTTGACTATTAGAGACGGTCGAAAGCATTCAATAGTGACGGTGGACGGTGGTTGTGGAGAGCTTACGGAGCTTTCCTGCAGCTACAGCTGCAGCTGCAAGTCGCAACTGTAAAAACATTGAAAAAGGCAAGCCACGCTCTCACCGTCAGCAGCCACTGGAGAGGATCGAGAGAGAGTTAGGAAACTGCTTGTGAGTTGTGACCGTGGAAAGCCACAAAAGAACGGTGAACGCTTCTCTCCTACTGTGGTAAAGCCGAGTCGAATTCCACCATCGATTCAAACTCTGCTTCTTCTCCTTCTTTGCTTCCTTCTGTTCCCACTGTGACTACGGCGTATGCATGTACTTTAGAGTCGCGCGTTGGATACTCCATTTTCAAAAGGATGGAGATGGATGGAGATGGGTGTGGATATTCGTGGGCGTAGCGTGCCTTTTTTCGCCTGTCCAATTTCTGACCGTTTGTTTGAACTGCCAGACAGGCCCTGCCTCTCACTTTCTCTCCAGCCGAACTGAAAAATGAGCAAAAAAAAATGGACCTTCCAGCCCCAGTTTAGAAACCATTTGGGCCTACCGGGTAGCGGCCGGCTCGGGGCTTGGGAAGGGAAGGGAGCGGGGCGCTTTCCTCGCGCCCCCGTTGATGGACACTCTTTTTGACTGTTTGGCCTACTCTCGTCACCAAAAGCAGAGAGCGACAGGGGGCTAAGGCCGGACCGCTCGTAATAGCGTCCTTTTACTGGCTTCACTACGGAGTACGTTCGTACTGGTTTGGTCTGTTTTGGCAGCTTGCTTCTTCGGCATGTAAAAGTGGTCAAGGAGTTGGCTTTTCTGCCAAGGGGGACTGGACGCAAAAGGAGGTGTTGAGGTAACTGTTCATCGCAAAGTAAAGGGGGAGTCACAACGCTCAAAAGATAGCAGTCGAAGGAGGGATTGGTCTGAGATATACTCCTTAATGTATATCTTTCGTCAAAACACTTCACACGGAGGTCGCCGTAGAGCCGTAGAGATAAGTCGACAAGCCACAAGGAAAAGAAAAAGGAAAAGGAAAAAGCCCCATCAAAAAGAACATTTCGAAACAGCCCCATAGAAACAAAAGAAGGACAGGGAAAGGAGAGGATTGAGCAGCAAAAAAAGAGAGAAGAGACAGAAAAAAGGGGGCGCCCCGTCAGATACGGAGCCCATAATAAGACTGTTAGGCCCATCGCAACCCAGCCGATTTGAGATGCCCGGAACCACGGTGTTGGTGCTCTTTCGCCAGCGAGGCGGGCGAGAAAGGGGGAAATCTGCCAGGGGGTGGCTTGTTTTTCGAGGAGCTGGTCGACTGTTAGTACTTATTTTCTTGTTTTCTGGTGGGAAACTCTTAATCTCGCAGCAGGGGGTGTGAACAGTTAAAGGTAGGAAAGGCCCAAAGAAACTCCATAATGACGAGGACAAGCAAGGAAAAGGGGGGACGAGAAATTGAAAAAGAGGCAGTCGAGTTTGTTGACAAGAGGCAAAAAAGAGGACACCAAAGGGAGGGACCGAGTCACACTCTTTCTCTTTTCCTCGCCCAATGAACAACGACGAGTATCGACGATGCGCTGGCCAGTCCTCGTTTTACGCTGGGACCTGACTGTTGGTGTTTGGAGTTGCGATGATGCAGCGGAAAGATAGGGGGTGGCAAAAGAAGAAGTGACGGACAGCAGAAGAAGCAAGCATGGCCGCATACCTCGGTGGCCAAGGGAGGATTCAAATCACTGACAGCTGAGTGTTTACTCCGTACAGGTGCAGGAATGCTTTCGATACGATGTTTACACTCTTTATTTGCGCAGTATTCTGCTCAGTAACACAGTATTATTATTTTCTCCCTTTTCTCCCTTTTCTCTCTCTTTTTTTCTCGACTTGATCCCACCAAATAACGAGAGCCATGCCCCCACGCCTCGACATATATGTACAGACAGGCGGTGGTCGATGCGGTGAGCATCCCCGGCGGACAGCATCGAATATGCATTGGAATATCGAGGCACGTTCAGCACATGAACTGCCACAAGTGGGAGCAGTTCGAGACGCCAAAGAAGCCTGCGAGGAACACTCGAGGGAAGCGCAATCGAAGGCACGCACAAAGGCCCCAAACCAAAATGAGTTGACTTGCGAATCGCAAACAAAAAACTCTGCACGACAACCCCTGTACTCAAATTTCCGGTGCCCCCAAAATACACATCTCGGATGGCCAGCGGGCACGACATCCACTCACACAGGCCAAATACAGGCCCTGCCGTGCCCGAGCATTGAAAGTCAGTGGACAAATACAGATACGGAGTATTACTGTGTACGGAGTACTCCGTACTGAGCTTACCCCTTATGTGTACTCCGTATGTAGTTCCCAGACTCGCCAGGCTTGTCTACGGAGTAGACTCGGTGAAGATGTTGCTACGCGGGCCGTCCAGCGAGCCGTTTTGCGTCCACTGCACAGTGCCGCTCTCTACTCGTATTGCCCGGCTTCTCTCTTTTCTAGAATCGAGAATAGAGAGGAAGAGGGCAGCCTGTATCTTTCCAGTGTTGAGATGAAGGCGTCCCTTTTGCCCTCTGGCGGCTGATTTTCAAACCTGCCCCTCTAAAGTGATTAACATTTCGCCAGCTGGCCTTTTTTCTTTATATTTTTCTTTTTCTTCGGTCCCCAACTGTCCTCGACAGCCCTCAAGACGAAACAGGACGGCCGGTACTTTTCTTCCTGTGCTCATCTCAAATCTTTAATCTGCATTATATCTCACGGGGACTTGTATTCCCTTCCTTCCGGGGGCCACAAGGTATACACAGTGATACTCCGTAAATATCTTGTATCTTGACTTTTGAGACTTTGTCTCTCTTTTTTCCTTGGCTGTTTTTACCGTCCTCCCTCTTCCTCTCTCATGGCCCCCTGTTCCACACGCGAACCAGACCCTTGTTGGTCCCAAGATTTAAAATGGCCCCTCCTCCCCTTCTACCAGCCCCCCCCTGTCGCGTCGCTCCTACGCTACAAAGTATGTATTCTCATGTCTTTTTCTCACAAATACTCTGTATTCTCATATTGAATGCCCGCCCCAGTCCACCCAAGTCCATGAGCAAGGTCTCTTTTTCGGCGCCCTAACGCGGGCGGAAGACTGCCCCGAGATGCCTTAGTACCGATCCAGTTTTCTGCTCGCTGTGAAGGTGGCAGGGTTTGCGACAAGACAAACAGTCCACTGGAGTCGACAGGAGACCTGGAAATTGTCGATCAAGAGCAAGAAAAAAGGGAAAAGAGGAAGGAGAAAAGGAGAAAATACTGATAGAGTCACGCAACGAAGAGCGCAAAAGTTGGAAAGACGCGACAAGAGTGGAAATGAGGTTCAACCCCACCCGTTTTTGCATTTCTGGTCCCTCTGATCTCTCTTGTCCCTCTGTCTCTCCGTCTCTTTCTGTTCTTTCCCTCTTTCTGTTCTTCAGTGTCGAGTTGAGCTTTGACAATGACGCTGTGCTTTTCTTTGCCCCTCTGCCCTGCCAATTTTCTGGCTGCGATGATGTGCTCGCCCATGGTCGTTCATCCATGTTTTCTGTCCCTTCTTTGGGTGGATGTGCGACCGGTCTGGTTTCTACGGTTCTGTGATTTACTTTGCGCGCGCTCGCGCCACATCGTCCACACAGGGCAATATCCTGCAACATATGCGCCATGGGAGCTATTGCCTTTGTACGGAACATATAATACATACGACGTATATGCGTACATACACAAAGTACTCCGTATCTTAGCTCAAACATAACGCGCCAGTGGAAAACAGACCAAGGATGAGCTGCCAACGCGCCGCTATTTTCTCAAAATACGAGGCGCACATCGGGGCGCTGCACGCTGGAAATTGCGCAGGGGGGCCCAGAGTAGAATTAATAAGATAAGATACATTTTGCTTTTTCAGGGCGTAATGCTCTGGCATTCAGTGGGTTGCACGGATAAAAGTGGCCTGTGATGGACAACACTGGGACATGGGACGCTCGGATGGATCGTGGAGTAAACAATTTCATTAATTGTGATGATTGTCGTTGTGTCGCGCTCCTGCCAAAATAAACCATAAGAAACGACCTCGGCCACTGCCGTAATAGCTGACTGCACTATCATGTTAGTGCACTAGTTCCCTTTTTTGTGCCTCGTGCCACGAGTTTTAGGTGGTCCCTCTCCGTCTCCTTCCCACCTTTCTCTTCTTCTCTCCTTCGCACTTGCCTCGCTACTGTGTACATGTACGCATAGGAAACAGGCCAGAACAGGTAGGCACGACAGAGCAATAAGAACACGCGCAGCTTTGCAGCAATACTTGTACAGTGTGCGAATGGCGCACACGGCTTTACACAGTAATATCGAAGAGAGAAAGAATAAGAAAAGAAAACTGGCGCATCGAGGGGCACTTTCGCAAAGAGTGGGCGACCACAAAAGACCAGCACCATCCTCTTTTGCGACAAAGTGGGGTTGCGCGTTGTTTCCTCTTTGCCTTGCATTTTGCAGCCGCTTGTCTCTTTGCTTTTTGCGTGCCTCTTTGCTTCGTCGCACTTTCTTCTCTCTCCTTTTTCCTTTTTCCTTTTTGATTTTCCTACTTCCCATCGCTCCTTCCTTCCTCTCGGCCTCGCCTTCACCTCGCTCTCTTCGCGCCTTCCTTCCCTCGGTATTCATGGCCCCTCTTTCTTTCCATCCTTTCCTCTTTCCCTCATTCGTCCTCCCCTCCTTCTGCTAGCAGGTCACTTGCTACTGTTTTTTCTTACTTTTCTTTCTGTCCTTTCTTTTAGCGAGGGGTATACCCGTTTTAGGGTGGTTTTCGACGTAGTCTCGGTCACTGTTTCTGCTTGTTTTTCAGACGGTTTCGTCGCCCCTCAACCCCTCCAAATCGTTGTTGCTTTCTCCGCTGACCTTGTCTCTTTCTACTATAAATTGGCTGTTCGGGTACCTGGCCAGCGCCACTCCTGACTTTCAGGGCCCCTTTAGAGCTTCTTGCAAAAACTAACAAACTCAAAAGCCACCAAGTGGGATGTTTGGTGTCGTGTTAGCTGTTAGACGTTTGATGGTTTCTCGAGTTCTTTTTCTTTTATACTTTTCTCTGACTCTTTTTATTAGACAAGAGAAGACTCTATTGTGTGCCGTCTGACTGGCTCTTTCCTGTTGTATGCGTAGAAACGACGTCGTTCGGGACTGCCCCTCATTTTATACGGAGTATGCTGTTCTTTCCCGAACTGCAACTACATGTACAACGTGCATCGGCGGGAGAATGGAAAGAAGGAACGACACAGAAGCACGTGATGTTATGTCGACCTCCTGTCCCTCCGTTGTGAGGAGCATCTTTGAAGTAGAAATACACAGTACGACGACAACGTACTCTATCCATCGTCAAAAGAAACTCGAAAAGAGAGAAAAAGGCGCGTTGCCTTCCGCGGTCCCCGGCAGACAAAACCAAAAGTGGCTTTAGCCAAATCGCCCCCCGGAATTGCTGGCTATATTGGACCAACTTGAGGGAGAACTTGATAACACATTTTCGCCCAAACGAGATGCGTCGACGTTCCTCTCCTTGCATCCTCTGGACTTCTTTCTTACACATCAACTCAAAAAGCAGATGCGGGCACAAATGCACGCACTCAAAAGGCAGCATATGAAAATGACAAGCGGCAACATTCCAGTGGCTCGGCTTCCTGCAGCCCCCGTGTTTGTGTGTCCTTTTGTGTTGTGGCTGTTGTCTGCGTGGGGTCACTTCTGGCGCAGTTTCCAGCACGCCTCTTCCTGTGTATTTTGTGTGTATTTTGTGTGTATTTTGTGAACTGTCTAGAAGGGCGTTCGTGCATCGTCCCCCCCTCTCTTCTTTCCGACACGCCTGTTCTGTTACGTCGTGCGCGAGCAGGGAGAGGGGAAGAAGGGGATTGGGCGGGAGGTGTCCGTTTTCTGCTGCAAGACGCCCACTCACACACACCACCAGACACTGCCTGACTGCTCCTCCTCCTCTCAAACAAAATACGCAAGCCTCACTTTGATTTGGCTGGTGGCCGTTGGTTCTCCGACACGAGAGTGATTGCGACTGCAGTGTGCGAGGTAGCCGCGTCTATTATTGCCTGCCTGCTTGTTTTTCTTTTTGTTTTTGCCTTTCTCCATCTTGTCTCCGGGAATCCCTCCTCGTTCGTCAACTCGCAGGATCGATGCAACTGCAACTGTCTTCGCAGCGGATAGCCTTGAGGTTGCGTCTTGTCTTGCAGTCTTGCGTCTTCCTCTGTCACGCGTGTTTCGATCGTTCTCCTTCTTCTTCCTCTTTCTCCTCCAGAAATATTGGAGACTGTCAAAATCTTACTCGGGACCAGGCCGAGGGCCCGACCCCACAAAGTGATACTCTTTTCTTGTGCCCGTCTTAGCCTCTTCTGTTCAAACGGCGAGTAAGAGAAAAGTACAGAAGGGAATGCGCCCTCGTGACTCTTGTTTGAACGAATGAGAAAGACGTCGTATTGACCAAAAGACTCCCCCTCCGCATGCTGCCCATCCGGGAAGGAAAAGACAGACGGCCAGGTCAATATCGAGAAAAGGCCCTTTTGAACCCGTGGAGGCTGCAAAAATAAACAAGCAGCTGTCTCTTTTGTAGCCCTCTTCTTGTCTTTCTTCCTCTTCTCTTGCGGTCTTTCTTTTCGCCTGGAGACGGATCTGAAGCGAGCAAGTGTGACGGTGACCTACCCGTTCATAGTGCACAGTAGGACAGTGACGATTTCGACGGTTTCTTCAATCGCAGACTCGCGGGCAGTGGAAGTGACAAAAGCTCGAAGAGGAATGCAAAACGGGACTTGAAAGCCACCGAAGACGACGTTCATGACTGGACAAATACTCCGTACGTCGTACTTTGGACTGGCGGGGAAGCGTGCTGGCTGGGGTGATGTACCCTGCTCAAGAATTAGGTCGCTTTACACAGATTACTCTGTGCTGAGTACTTGTGGTACATACAACATTGCCTAGCAGGAAACCCCCACCATACTATTTAGTACGACGTACGACCCGGGACCAGAGAGAGCGGGCCTGCAATGTACTCAGTACCCAGCCAACCTTCCAAGAGCCCATGCCGGATGACGGGGTCATAGTGGAGCTAGAGGTGGCCGTGACTCGTAGAAGATACCTCGCGGGGCCAGTTTAAATCTCCCGGAATGAAGGAGCTAGGCCAGAAAAAAAAACAATGGGTCGCTATTTCCTGGGCTGATTTCTCGAAATCCCCCCCATTTATTTCTTCCTGCTGGAGGAACAGCTAGAAAGGAGCAAGGGAAAGAGCAACGTGTCTCACAGTACTCCGTACTCCGTAGCCGCCTAATGATCCCCTGGAGCCAGGGGCCCAACAGGCCTATATCGACCAAGCATATAGCGACAGGAGGGCCCTCCCCAGCACAATCTCAGCGCACTCAGCACGCACTCGCTGGCATCATCCGCCCAGCCCCACGGTCCCCAGCCACCCATACCGCAAGATTGGCACTCTTCCTGTTGTCCTCTCTCCCTTCAGCAGGCCCACACACCATCATTTCGTATTGGCGAGACAGCTAAAAACAGTCCGGCGGTCTTTGCGCACTGTCCGCTGTGTCCCTCAAATTGTCCCCTCAAGACTCTCTGAGAAACAAGCGTACGATATAGTTCGATGTGTCCGACGCTCCTGCTACAATGAGACAGCCCCTCCAACAGGCCTACGGAGCAGTCAGTGACGACCCCCCGCTGCTGGTCGCTCTTTCCTTCTTTCTTTCTCGCCTCCCCCCTCCACCCCCCTCCATCCCCCAACGCAAGCCCATAATAACGCCCCTCCCCACTAACAGCGCCCGTTGCTCCCCTCGTTCCTTCCCTCTGTGTTGTTCCCTCTGTTGCGGTTGCTGGTCGCTTCCCCCCCCCAGCCAGCCAGCACGCAGAAGGTCGCCCGCCCACCCACACCAACAACCAGCCCACCCGCCCAGCAACTCCCATCGCTCTTTCCCTCCCTCCACCCTTGCGCGCGCCGCTCCCTCTCTCTTGCTCCCTCCCACCTCCCCTCCTTTTTTCCTTCCAGAAAAAATTCCCTCCCTCACCCCTCTTCCTCTTTCCTCCTCTTCTTTCCTTCTCTCTTTCCCCTTCTACTTTCCCTCCTCTTTTTTTTTCTCCTCTTTCCTCTTCCCAATCCAAACACCTCAATCAACGCCCATTTTCGACTTCTCTCCGTCAACATTCATCGTTTGCATTGCGTGCGCGCATCAGCCTCCGTTCCCAACAACCAAACATCGCCACAGCACCTCCATCCGTCGGTTGCTGCTGATCTCAACACCTTACTTCTATTTTCTCCAAATCGATACGTCGAAGATTGGTCTTGCTTACTACAGCTCGGCCAGTCTTTTCGTCATTCACATCTTGCCAACATTCAACGGGCTTCAGTCATCGTCGCCCCTTTTCCACCCTCGACCCAGCCAGGACCCTCCTGTCTCCCCTACCAACCCCATATCGATTCTTCCTATGACCCGTATACCGCAGCAAATGAACTACAACGCCCGTCAAAGTCCCAAAGACACCCTTTAAATCCCACGGGAGCGCGTGTGCGAGAGAGGTGTTGGGGGGTGATTTCAACTATCGCTTCTGAGAAGAAGAGGGACTCATTATCGGCTTCCGACACTTGCCCGTCGCCATCTGCCGTTGTTGCTGTCTGCCGCCGTCTTCGTCGCCGTCGTTTTCGTTTCCACTGCCGAATCCGCCTTCGTCGTCGTCCGCCGTCAAACATTCATTTCCATCCGTTGAACCGTTGAGAAAACGCTTGAGAACCATCTAAGCCACAAAAGACTGCCAAAAGCAGTCGGAGATAAAAAAAACAGAAAGAGAATTCAATTTCCATCGTCAAAGCTTGTCGTATTGACGAAAAACCACACAACCAACGCAAATACAACAAAAAGAAACAGCAACAGCAGCTAGACACAGACAAAATGCCGGGCGCAAGTGTAGCCGTTATGCCGACCGCCGCGCCTCCTGCGCCGGCCGTCGCCACCCCTACTGCTCGGAAACCGGCCTCTGCCCCCGAGAGAAAGTACAAGTGCCAGTTCTGCAACCGTGCCTTCAGCAGAAGTGAACACCGCAGCCGTCACGAGCGTTCGCGTACGTTTAGACCCAGAGCAGACAAGACAGCGGGGTTTGCCGACCTTTGCCAGACTGTCGTCTTTCCCTTGTCCTCTTTTTTTTTTCTTCTTCTTTTCCTTTCTTTTTTCCCCCAACAAAGCTAACCCTTTCCCTTTAGACACCAAAGAGAGACCTTTCAAGTGCATGAAGTGTAGAAGTACATTCGTGCGCCGCGATCTTCTCCTTCGTCACGACCGTACCGTCCACGCCAAAGATGGCGGTGTTCCTCTGCACAGCGACGGCAAGCGCCGCGGTGGTGGTGTGACCAAGGCGCGCGCCGTCTCCGGCCCGTCCAAGTCCACCATCGCTGCCATCGACACCGCTGCCATCGAGCAACTGGAAGCTAGCAGCGAAGGTATTTTTGACGTCGAGACCGCTGCTATGCTTGTGGCTGACATGCATCACAAAGCGACTGCCGCCGCCCGCTCTTCTAGCAGTCCCTATGAGAACGCAAATGGCATCCCTCCTTTCCCCCAGAATGGTCCCAACATGATGGAGCCCGCCGTCACCTACCCGTCCGGTGCTATTGCCATTCCCCAGTGGGACTCCTACATGGCCCAGAACGACTCCAAGCCGCACTCCATTGCCTCTAGTGCTTCCGGCGCGTTTGATGCTCCGCCCTTTGCCGTCGCCAACGCCAACCAACCCCTGACCACCCCGCTGCCTTCGCTCAGCAGCCACAACATCCACGGCGCCCCCGCACCTGCATCGGTCTATCAGTCCGAGCGTCCCCGCACACCCGTCGAGCCGCCACCGACCCCGGCCGGTTTTAAGGTCCCGCAGGTCACCAGCGACGACGAGCGCAACATCATCCTGGACAACATTCGCAACGGCGACACGGAGCATGCCATTCCCGAGGGCTTCCGCGTTCCCAACATCTCGTCCATCAACCGGTACCTGTCGACCTACTTCGGCCTGTTCCACCATCACCTGCCGTTTCTCAACCCGGCGTCGTTCAACCCCACACAGACATCGCCCCCGCTTTTGCTGGCGGTTCTGTCTATCGGCGCCCTATACGCCTTCGACCTCGAGCAGGCGTACATCCTGCACATCGGCTCCAAGGTCATGGTCAACCAGTTCCTGCAGCACAAGGAGAACTTCAGCTCCCGCAAGTGCCCGCTGTGGACCATGCAGGGCTCTCTGCTCAACATGATCTTCGCCAGCTGGAGCGGCGACCCGAAGGGCCTTGAGTGGGCCTGCTCTATCAAGAGCCTTCTCGCCAACATGGTCGCTGGCAACCGCTACGAGCTGAAGCTGCGCCAAGAGGGCCGCGAGGGTCGCGCCCCTACCCGCGCCGAGTGGGTCGAGGACGAGGGCTGCCGCCGCACCTACTACGCTGTCTACATCTTCTTCGGCCTGCTGACCATGTCCTTCAACTACACGCCCGCCATTGGCTTCAACGAGTTTGAGGACCTGCAGCTACCCTCGACTGAGGCGCTGTGGAACCTCAACGTTGCTGACGAGGCCGCGTGGCAGGAGCAGCTCAAGGCGTCACAGACGGTCACCTTTATGGAGGCACACGACAACCTGTTCCAGGGCGAGACCATCAAGTACAGCGCCTTTGCGACTCGTGTTATGATCAACGCCCTCTTCCTCGAGGTCTGGTACCACAAGCGCAGCCCGGAGGCTCTGCAGGACGTTGTCACCGAGTACAAGCTTCGCCTTGCTCTGGAGACGTGGGAGAAATCCCTCGAGCTCTGCGAGCCTGAAGCCTCGTCGGTGCCGCTGAGCGCGCCTCACAAGGGCCACCCGCTTACCTTCAACGCCCGCGCCATGTGCCGTAGCGCCCGTGCCCGCCTTGAGGTCGACCTCAAGACCGTGCAGGAGGCGCTCCGCTACCACGACTCGTACGAGGTGGCGGCGGCCATGTCCAACGCCCGCGACAAGGTTAAGCGTTCTGGCGAGATGCTCAAGGTCATCCAGGAGTGCTACGAGTGCATTGAGACGGCCGTCGCCCAGGGCGTCCGCTGGGTCGCGCGCACGTCGCCCACCAACTGGAGCATCGAGCACCCGCTGTGCGGTATGGATCTGATGATCATTCTCAGTCTCTGGCTGTATCGTCTGGAACACGACGAGGAGGCAGCGACCGAGGATGAGCTGAAGATGTACGAGAAGGTCCGCCAGCTCTTTGAGCAGGATGTGGAGGAGGCGTTTGCCACGCAGCTCAGCTCCATTGTTGCACGCCTCTGGGGCTCCATGCTCGACGAGGTTGTTGTTTGGGGGTAAGTTAATCCTTCCACATTTCCTTCATTACCTGTCAACATCTACTAACTTTGAAATAGTATCACGAGACTCATGGGCGAATCGTTCCGTCTTCACTCCCAGGCCCTTGTTGGCTACGTGGACGACATTGAGGCTTCTAGTGGCGCGACAACTCCGTCCATGACCTCTCAGGGTGCCGACGAGGACAGCGTTCTCTACTAATCGAAAACGTTTCCATCCTCTCTCATCCCATCCCTTCCTGACACTCGTTTTGGGCGACAGGCTCTCTCGCCTATACCCTACACCCCTTTTCACCCTATCAAAAACCATTTCCTTTGTCACCTGATTTCATTACCGGTTTCTTGGTTTACGGCGCGGGCGAAGGACAGACGGAGGCCACGAGGGAATTCCTTTTGCTTTGCTTTTCCCTATATGGCCTTCCTACTTCTCATCTTTCTGCTTCGCATTTCTTATTCCCTCTTATCTTCTGCTTCCTGACTTCTATTCGTTTTTCCTTTGTCGCATATTTAATTTCCTACATCGCGGTTTGCTTTTCTTGTTGTGCCAGTTTTTTTGGGTTTCTGCTTTGCTTTGCTTTTCTTGCTTTGCTTGCTTTTGCTTTTGTCTTTTACTTTTGCATCAAGCGGGCCTATACATTTTGGATGGGTCGATGGTCACCGGGCAACTAATACAAGGGCAGGGTTGGGGGCAAACATTGGTTTATTATATTTTTCTCGGCGACTCGAGAAAAGGAACGAGGTCTCGTTGTTTTGAACAAAACAGAACCAAAACAAGTCCAGACCTCAAAACAAAACTAATATCTGCTGCACGAATTTTATTTGTTGGCTGGTCCATATTGGAGGATTTCCTTACATCTCTTACCTTTTTTTTTACACACTCTTGTTTTACTAGCTACGGTCATCTCTTCTCCTACTCACCTGGGTGAGGGAAGACCTCTTTTATTTTTAATGCTGGACGTCAGCTCTTTTTTGGCGAAACTCTTAGGAGCCGCCTCTCCCACAAAAAGAACACTGATCGGGCCAACTACCTCTTCTCTTCGCATTTCTTTTTTCTCTCGTCATACCCACTCTTACTACTCTTTCATCATCATCATCAATACCTCTTCCTCCCGATACCTTGTTCGATATACAGATTGTCTTTTAACTCTTATTATTTCCGTTTCGTTTCTTCTTGATATTTTCCTTTGTTATTTTCTCAAGGCTATTAGTTTATGCAAAGTTTTGTTGTCTTTTCTCCATACTTTTGAATTTGCGTGAACCAAAAAAAAAGATGCGTTAAAAAAAAAAGATACTTGGTAAGAAAAGGAGGCCTGGTAAAAACAAACAAAAAAGGGGGACGAGCGATACAAGCGAGTTTAGTATCTAGCGTGTTTGCACAGTTTCTGTTACCATCTCTTTACTCAATAATTTCATTGTAATTATGTCGTACTTGGTATTTATTTCCATAGCAATGCGAGCAAAACAACTTCACCCAAACTACACTGCCTCTTGTCTCATGGCGAGATGATTGTATCCTTGACCAAAGTTCCTATGGTTTCTGATGGGGTAGGCGACTCCATTTTATGCATACACTTGTAGGACCCCAAAACTTATATACTATATCTACTTACTCTTTCCAATTCCACTGCTTATTTTTTTTCTACGGATTTTGCTACTACCACACCGCAGACCCGTTGTCCTCCCGTCCAAAAGCAAAACCGATGATCGGCGTCCGGATAAAGTGGACGGCCATGCATCACCGGGAGAGCCGCCTTTATTCTGACAAGGAACAATAAAACTGTGCAAGTGTGAACAGATATAAAACACTCTTACATCAAAGAACTTTCCTCTTTTTCAGATAGGCTGTCCCGTTCGAAACAATCTCTGCCAGGAACGCATCACATTACCGCACACGACTAAATAGAGTGCAATATAAATCGAAATCTCGCACGGCCACCCATCTACTCGTAATGTATGACACGCGTAACCTGTATTGCAAATCGCCATCCATTCTCTTGGTGTCGTCTGTGTCTTTGGGGCACCCTTTGAGGAAGAGAAAAATGCAGACGAGAACCAGCTGTGCCTCTATATAGGAATCTACGACAAAAGAGCATGTGGCTTGGGACGGCCTCTCATCTTCTTCTTGTCTTTTCGTGATACTTTTGTCACGATTAAGTGGATCATGGAGACAAAAAACCAAGCACAAAATATATTGACCTGCATCTTTCGGTACGACAGCAAGGCTCGATAATGGATTTCCACAATTTTATTCTTTTCTCTCATTTCCTCCTGCCATTGGGACTATCAGCTTACTTGCTGCAATAGAACATTCATGCACGCAGCGGCCGCTACCCGTCTTGTCCTTCCGTCGCTCCCATTTCTTTACCCTCATCTTCTTCCTGTTCTTTTCTATCTGCCGTATAGTTCTGATTTTGCATCTCGTACTCCTAGCCGTGACGCCCGCACGACGATCGCAAAGCTCACCTCATTTTCCTTCTTGTCTTCATCTCCGCCTTTTTCAGACAAAGCGAAGCTTGTCCTCCAGGCTGCAGAGATTGATTTTTGTGTGCTATTTTTGGTTGTCCACGATGCTTCCGCTTCTGCACGATATGTCTTGCTGGCTCTACCTGTTTCAGACAGTGGGTAGGAACGGCCGTTTCACTGGGCGTGACTTCACCTTCACCAATGCTCTTTCCTAGAATGGATCCTGCTACTAGTATATGTATCTTCAGCACCATTAACTCCCGAATAGGAAAGAACGACACGGTGAGAAAGGTTGAAGTACAGGAAGGAGCAATGGACTCTGGGTCGTGCCTTCCCATTACAAACTGATTCCCCCCGTTTCCTGCCATATCATGAGTGTCAAAATCTTTTCTTCTCCTTTTCTCATCACATTATTATTATCACCACTCCCTCGTCTGCCGTCTTTCCACGCCTCCTATCTCACCAAAACGGGATCTTCTCGACATCTTCCGTGCCTTTTCTGCTGGGCCGGAGGCTCCGGTTTTCGCCGTCGCGACATTGATCCCGGTTACGTGCAAGTGCACCATTGCAAATCCAATGTTCGCAGGGCCCAAAATCTCAGATTCTGCGTTCAATTGGTCCCTGCCGACTTCTCTTCTCGATCGTGTGCCAGCAGATGCTCCATGTTCTTGGCACTTTGGCAGCCCTGATGCACAGAAAGGGTATGGGGTGAGAGCCTATCGTGGCATCCTTCGCCGGCATCCGTCCCCCGACAATCATGTGTCTTTCCTCTTCCCTGTCCCTTTTGTCTGTCGTTTTCTTTTACCTCATGAGCAATGATGGCTGACAAGCAAGGCATCGATTTAGACAGCTAGACAGCTAGACAGCACAGTACCGACGTCCTCTCAGTTTCCTTGGACGAAAAACCCCTGTCTGAAAAGACTGCTCATGGGTACCGTTGGCCAATACCAATTTTCATATTTCTGATCCCTCACCAAGCGACAGTCTTGTGTCACCAACCTGCACGACTGTCGAACCAAACAGCCAGGGGAAACGACCAGAAGACAGAGTCACACAACACGACAGGAAAAGGAGACAATCAGGAAGAAGAGAAATACGAATGAGCAGCTGAAAAGAGGACGAACAAAACGCCACCGCCCGCACCCCCTCGGCCTGCAGTCACCCGTTTTTCATCACGCCCCTCCCTCCCACCTTGTCACCACCGATGTCAAAAGTTCTCTTACTGGACCAGACTCTTGTGTGTTTCGATTCTATAATATTTCTTTATCCTCTGTCATAATATTTCTGCTTTACTCTCGTGTTTTCACGCAGTGCGGTGGAGTCATTGCCTTTTCTTTCCTTTTTGTCTTGACGGAGGTGGAACTCCTTTGAGCGCTTCACTTTTCTTGCCTCTCTCGCTTCTATTGTCATCTATCATTCCCTTGTCCTTCCTTCCTTCTTTTATTTTTATTTTCTCTCCACTCTTTCTTTACTACTTTCTTTTTTCTTCCTCTTCTGTCATTGGATCTCGTTACTGTCGTCCAAGATCGCCATCCCTATCCTTTCGATTTTGGTGCGCCCTGGAGACGATTCGCCTTCGACGTTGTCGACTTGCAGCCTGACCGGCCCTCTGTTTGCGACTCGCCTATCCACTCGTTGTCTCATCGCTTCCCACACGCTCGCTTAGAGGTTTAGTGTATATTGCTTCACTTCTTGTTCACCTCATCCATCTACAGACCGGTTCCCTGAACTCGCTGGTCTCCTTGACGGCGCTCACTTGTCAAGATCTGGTGCTTCGGCAACCTCTCTCAGCTCGCGTATCCAGGCCTTTTACTCGTGGCACCTTGACCTCGTATACGGCGTACGGGGGACACAAACGGCAGCTGTCCTACCCAAGTTTCGTGCACGACTTTGGGCGCGCTTGCGGCCTTCTGATCTCCCCTTTCTGGATTCAGGAGTTTGCCAAGCCTCTGTATCCTGCTCGCGATCATCAATACGCCATCGATACACGAAAAACGACATCTTGCGACCACACCGCGAAAGGACACGAGAAAAGCACCTACCTCTATATCTTATGGGAGTAATCCTCCTCTCAAAGTGACAATGGTCTCTCATCGACGTTTCGCTCCTACGGCACCTGGCATCACTGAAAGCATTTGGTCCTTCTCTGCCGTTGTTGGCGCAATCCTGCTCGTGGGATTCGCTCGTCCTACTGCAGCGGACTGCGAGTGCGGATATGCCACAGTCATCGATGGCAATGTGCAGGCTTTTACCGACCTGATCGAGACGGATTTTGCGCACCTCGACAACATTGCGACAAACACCGACTGGGTGCGCCAGGCCTTCAATGTGACCAGTGAAAAAGACCGAGGTAGCTATGGCGAGATGTATGCCATCGAGAACATGCGGACGAGCCTGATCCCAACGGCAAAGTCGAAGACGGCCAGGCAAAAAACGGCCAGCCAGCAGGCTTGGGGCTGACTGTCAAGTCGAGCCTTATCGGTGACATGGTCCCCGTGTCCGAGATTGACTCCAATCGAACGGACATTCTATACGGAAGCTTCCGGGCGGGCATGAAATTGACCAATGTGACTGGCACATGCTCTGCTTTCTTCTGGGTACGTATGACCTATTAGGGTACGATATGCGCGCCCAGTTAGGCCAATTTACTGACTCACTTTTTGCAGTATTTCAACGACACACAAGAGATCGACATGGAGTTTTTATCCAAAGAGTACAACTCAACAAACAGCAGCTACCCTGTCAACCTCGTGTTGCAGTCCCGCGAAGCCGCCGAAGATGGCTTTGACGCTCAGAACACACCGACGTTTATCAAGGCCAATCTGCCGTTCGACCCGACAGAAGATTTCCACGAGTATCGTATCGACTTCCTACCGGGAAGCGTCTATTTCTATGCCGACAGCGAGCTCCTCGCCGAGATGGACAGCGATGCAGTGCCGACACATGCCGGCCATCTCGTTTTGCAACAGTGGAGCAACGGCAACCCGTTGTGGTCGGGCGGACCGCCATCGCAGGACGCCGTCACGACCGTATCGTACGTCAAGGCCTACTTTAACTCGTCCTCAGCGCAGCGCCAAAACGACTGGGCACTCCGCTGCCGCGACCCAAGTGCACCCGGCGCTGTGTGTACGATTCCCGACACAACGGCTACAAACACAACTGCGGCGGGATGGTTTTTTACGTACCAAAATAACATGACCAACAACCAGACAGTGTCTGGTCAGGATAATGCTGGTAGCGTAACATCTGCAGTGGCTTCCCTCTGGCCCATGTTCGCCGTTGCATTCGCCGTTGTCGGCTGGGAACTCAATATCTGGTGATCAAGGGCCAACTGATAGGAATAAGGAGCCGCAGGCGGTCCAGGCAGGTAAAAGGGAAGAAAATTCCTGGTTTCTTTTCTGGGCACGCGTAAAGGCCGGGATAGCAAAAGCAAGGCGTCTATTGTTTCTTTTCCGTTTCTTATTTTTATTTTAACTGTTTAATTCTTGCAGCCAGTTGTCACTTTCTCTTGAGCCCCTATCTTGGGTTGACGTTTGGTTTGTCTGGTACTTGGGTCTTTGGGAAATGTGACAAAGAGATGGGATATCATTTTGCTTCAGTTTGGGCTGTATCTACGTTTTCATTTCCTGTTAATGTTTCCCCCCCGTTATCTCTGAAAATCTTTATTGGTTTCAATTCTTCTCCTTCCTTTTTTATCCCATTTGGCGTTTGTCTTGCTACGGCCGCTTTTCTTGCCTATATATTTTACTATTTATTCCATCCCCCACGCCATGCATGACAGGCCATCTCAGACAAGACGTGAGCCTCCTTGCCGCCCGGGCATTATTTCCATGGCCCTTGCGATAACACACATCGAAGACAGGGTTCTGTCTAGAACGGATCTACGACCATCCTTGCCCTACTCTTTAGCAACTAACAAATAGAGCTGAAGCAGACGCATGCAACGTTCCGCGAGAATGACGATTGGCACGCTGAGATACAACAAGAGGTATCTGTCAATTTTGAGCTGGTACCACTGGAAAGGGCGGCAGAGTTGTCGAGTTACAAGGTTGAGTATGTCTCTTCGCGTTGTCTCCACGTTGTCTCTTGTCACTGCTTTTTGTTTCGTGTGCCTCTGTTCTCATGTCGCCTTTTCTTCCCTTCTCTTTTCTTTCTTTTTGTCTTCTTTGCATTCTTTTGCCCCGCGATCTACTTCTTTCCTTTTTCTCTCTTTACGTTTTTTCTCCTTTGTGGGCTGTCACGCGACGGAGCTTTTCCCGAATGTCGACAAGGCTGTTGTGTTTTGCTATTTGATAGTTGGCCGCCGGTCTCCCGTTCACCCCGCTGCCGCAAGTCGATCGTCAAGCCATGCAGAAGGGTGAGGAGAAAGAAGCATACTCAGTGAGGAAGCGAAGTCGCGAACCGCTTGCGAACAGACATGTTCGCAAGCCTCGCTGTCAACTTGTCCAAAAGAATACTTTCTCGTCGTTGTCACCCCCTGTCACTTTGTTAAGCTTTCCCCATGTCGCCTTTCGTCTTTCGTCGTCCCCGTCGTCTCGGAGCAAAACGAACAAGATCGGACTATCGTGCTAGTGCGATGCCTAAACTCACACTCCCTGAATCCCCTGTTATGTTTGTTCCCTCTCCTGCCTGCTCTTTTTCTTTGCGTCCTCTCCTTGCACGTCCCTTGCACGTCTCCTTTTCACACGACTGTCCCTGTGCATGCATCTTAGTCTCACGGCCCGATTGCAATTTTGTGAGGGGTGATGGGATGAAGAAAAGAGACAAGCAAAAAAGAAAAGAAAGTAACGGTTGTGGCATGTGGCATGTGGATATGGCGGCTCGTGGGAAAATCAAAGACAAAATGACGAAATGAAGAAGCTAGCCTTGCTTACATTAAAGACAAGACACACACACACAGATGCAGCGCGCATGCACGAGCTTCAACCTGGTTCACGATCGACGCGTGCGCAAAGCCCGAAATGCGGTTCAGGGAAGGTGGTGGCCTCGGGTTGCATTCGACCAGATTATGCCTCTCTCGCAACCCCATACTCACATTCGCAAATATACGCACGCGCATGCTGCATACTCTTTTCCCCAAAAAATAAAGGAAAGAAGGGACAAGCAGCAGGCGGACTGTCGAGTCGACAAGTGATGGGCTGCAAGGTCCAGGATGAACATCATTTGACAGAACGCCGTGCCCAATGTGTGCCAATCACGGGCCGTTTGTCGTGCATGTCCTCGATGGCACTTGGCAGACTTTGCCAGAACAGAAGAATACTCAGTACGCCGTAAAGAGCACGCACACTCACAAAAGGATCGGACCCCATGTGCATCATCACCCCGGCCTGGCTAGGCCGGGACCCCTAGCTAGGCCTCTTCTTCCCCCGGTCTTGGTCTTGTCCCATCGCGGCTCAGACTGCAGTTTGTCTGTTGTTGCTTTTCCTTTTTCCTTTCTTCTTTTCTTTTTCAATCATGAGAGCGGGTCGCCCACGCTGGTGATTTTCTCCGCTAGGCGCATCGATCGTCAATTTGGCGCATCATTTTAAGCGCTCGGTCTCTCTCTGCTGTGGGGTAGGTAATTATCTTGCAAAATCGCAAGATCGCCATTGAGCCCCTTTTCTGTGCCTCTTCTTGTTCCTTTGATGTTCCTTTTCTTTGTCTTTGGTGCCATTTTTCGTTGCATTTACAATCGGAATACCATTTCTTTCCCTTCCCTTCCTCTTACTCAGTACTTTGAAATTAACGTTTGCCCGTTCCTGAATCCTACACCCTCGATGGAACGCTTTCAAGACGACGTTGATGTATTTCCTATTGGCATCCTTGTCCTTTCAAACTCCTCTTTAAACTAGGGGCACGAACGTGCACAAACAGCACAAACAGCACAAACAGCACAAACAGCACAAACAGCACAAACAGCACAAACAGCACAAACAGCACAAACACTCACAAACAGGGGCTCAGCCACACACGTGTTTGCAAAAGATCACCAGAGTCGAAGACGTGGATTGGCGCGGATGGAAGCGGATTGACGGGAATAGCAAACATATCAGGGCACCCTGGTCGCACAACAGAAAATCGCAGAACCAGAAAATAAAGGTCGACAACGTGCTGTGGCTTGTGATGCGACGACGAATTATTGCTATTACACAGAAAAGAGAAGAGGGTCGTCCGGCTGGTCGCGCTTTCCTGGCTGGCAGATCGGCCTGGTTTTCGGCCCCCATTTTCTACTTTCCTATTTGGGAAGTGTAAATGGACGACTGGCGCCAAGCATCGCAGCTTCCAATTACCGTTTTTCTTTTGCGTCTTCTTTCCTTTTTATTTCATTTAAATTTGGGACTTTAAGGGTCACTCCCAAAAGAGGAAGCCACCCGTCGCTGCCGTGTGGCTTGCTCTTGCACTTTTTGCACACTGGAGATGGCCACACCTTCCACTCGGCCGTTCCTTCCTCCGCCGGTCTGAGACTCCGCATTCCAACGGCGGTCTGGTTTTGATTTGCCCCTTTTTGGGCTCTTTTGCCTGCATCGTGCAAATTGTATCGTAGGATCTGCTGTCTGCTTTCTACTTTCTGCTTTCTGCCTTTCCCCCTTTGCCCTCCATCCTTCTACTCCTCCCGCTTTTCCCCTTTTGCTGGCCTGGCATCTTATCGCTCACCACCTGGCACCCATTGCTGTCCGATTTTATTTGGCCCCCACGGCGGGAGCATGCTGATAGGCACAGGCACAAGCGGAGACTAATATCAAACGACGTCAACACAGCCTTCACGATGTTTCCCACGCCGCGACCCGTTGAGTTGAAGGACGGCATTCTCTCGTTCCTCCAGGACAACACCCTGATAGCCAGACAGGCCAAGATCACCGATACATCAAGAGCAGAGGCCGACACACAAGCCATGAGCCCTGGACAGATGTTCCCTTCGTCTACCACAGGACTGATTTTACGTTCAGGATGATCCCTTTCGGAGCTGCCGCGGGTGTCAACACCCTTCTTTTTGGTCCTCCTGGCTCTCTTCTTGCTCCTCTTGGGCCACTCCACTCTTCCATCCTCTGATGATCTTCCCTCATCTCGGCCGTTCTCTGCTTTCCTTTTGACGCGATGCTATTTATTCTACGGAGTATGTACAAAACGGATGCACGTATACAGGGTGGCTCGGCCTTTCTCTTTTTCTCTTCTGTTTCTTTCGTCTCATCTACCCCCTTTCACCGTCACATCCCCCGTCCTTCTCGCCCCCCCCTGCCTCATCCTTCATCGTCTCTTTTTTCTCTTTTTCTTTTTTCCTTTTCTTTTTTTGGTTGGTCTATTTCCCTTTCGGGTGCTTTCTTTTGGGGTTCTTTTTCTTTTTTCCTTCTCCTGACATCCATCTATGTACCTAGATCCATCCCACGTTGCCTGTGCCTCCCCACTCCTGCTCTCCAACGCCTGTCTCTCTGATTCTCTAATCCGTACGCGTTTCCTCTTTCGGGGTGTGGGAAACGCTCTCAAGTGTCTCATTTGCCTCATCTTTCCTTCGGCCGTCTCATCTGATCTCCTCCTATCACCCCCTCTGGCTCCACGCTTTCCTAGGGCTCTTTGCCTTGCTGGGTTCTCAATCGGGTCTCTCCTCATGGTCCCATCGTGCAGCCCATCCACCTTCACCGGCGCTTCTTGGTTTGTATTTTGCAAGCATCACGCAGGAGCCCAGAAACTTGTGGCCCCCCTCGCCGCCAGGGTATCTATTCGGATGGATGTCTCCCCTGGTCAGGTGTACTTTCACTGTCGTGATTTTATTTTTGCATGTGCTGGGCAGAGCGCGGAAAACCCGGCTCGGCGTCAAGACAGAGGAACCAGTGCTCACAAACAGTAAGATACATATCGATATACAACGAGGAACGATGCTCTGATATTTCTCTATAAGAAACGGCCTCCGCCGCCTCCCTCAAGCATCCAGAGACGATATTTCGGCCACATCGCGTTACAAGTGTGACGACAGACAACATCATCTTCACCAGACCACCGGACTTCTATTCTCTCTGTTCTTTTCGACAACTAAGACACTCCTTTTTTCTTGATATCTTCTTTTTATTTTTATTCTAATCCCCTATCCCATCTTTCGTCATCAAGTGACGTATATCCCCGAATCTCTTCAGCCTCCTTTTTTGAACGATCTCGTATCGCTTGACGCTCGAGGCCCCGATCGTCATTCATCACTGTCTGTGCCATACACCTGGCCGTGGATCTCCCGTTTTTTGTCCCACTCTTGCCCTCGTTGCACCTCTTCTTTACTTTTTTTACCCTATTTTCTTCTTGACACCGGCTCCGAAAGAAGCAGAGGATAGCCCTGGCCGACCCAATTTCTGCATTCCTGAGACAACACCACAGCTTTCACACACCGCAAGGCTTTCTCTCCCGCCTCACGCACGTTTTTTTGCCTATTGTTCTGAGCTTGCTCGACCACCCGATCGCCATCTTTTTTTAATTGACGGCGCTAGAAGCATTCCAGACGTTGCCCAGAAAGACTTTTCTCGTCCTTTTTTGCTCTTTCCATCACCACTTTGTGAAGCTGTACCTGGAATTCTGTCTTAGTCACATTCCAGCAGCACTCGCATTCCAGCACTCCCGCGTCACCAAGTCACCGCAAAAGGCACATATTGCGTCGATACTACGCAGCATCCCGCACATCTCGCACATCTCGCACATCTCCATTGTTTTTGGTAGCAGTGCAGCACTCCCATAGGCTGGTACCCGAGACATATACTCGCGGCCTAGACCCTCCCAAGGACCCTTTTTGACACTTCTGCCACTTCTACCACGAACCAACCCCTTGCAGCCAGAACGGCATACCAGACGCCCGAAGACCGCACGCCAGTCCGTCTCGGCCGGCCTGTCACTCTCTTACCAAGACGCACGCAAGCCCCAACCCGGATTTTATCTGTGGCTGGTAGCATTGAGAAGAAAGGCAAAGGAGGCAAAAAGACCGCTTTTGCACAAGTCGATCAGTTTTTGTCTGTCTTTTCTGTCTTTTCTGCTTCTTGAAGAGAAGTCGTTTCGAGAGATAAATAGACCGTGAACCGTCTCTTTTTCAGATTCTGTTTCTTCTTTCTTTCTTTTCCCCTCTTCATCCAACTTTTCCATCTCTCAAACCATCATCTTTCAGTGTTGCCGCCTCTTTAGACGACATTGAAAGCGGAGAGATTATTTTTCATCCAACCAACTTACACTGCCCATCTTACACCAGACCCACCCACACAAAACCGCAGCCATGGCGACCATCGACGACTGCATTCGCAACCAGCGCCAGAAGGGCATCCTGGCCTCGCCCACGGATGCCTCTGCCAGCTCTACCGTTACCAACGGTCCCTTCGCCCCGGCTGTCTCCACTTCGGCCTCGACCACGCCGTCGACTATGAAGATTGCCCTGCAGAACAACACCACTTCGGCCACTCTCTACGCCTACGTCACTGGTCTTGACCTGAACAACAACAACGCTGTCTGGCTCCTCCAGAGTGACGGTGTTACTGGCTACTACCCTGCCAACCCCTCGGCCGACCAGTCGCCTCTGTCGGCCAACGTCTCCATCCTTGTCGGCGGCCCCGGCAGTGTCCGCACTGTCACCGTCCCGCAGCTGGCTGGCGCTCGCATCTGGTACTGCCAGGATGCCGAGCTCACGTTCCTACTCAACATTGGCTCTGGCGGCCCCGGCCTGGTCGAGCCCTCGGTGACCAACACGGCCGACCCCAACTACAAGCTGCGCTGGGACTTCTCCGAGTTCACCTTCAACTCGACCGAGCTCTTTGCCAACATCACCTACGTTGACTTTGTCAGCATTCCCGTTGCTCTGCAGCTGACGACGACGGATGGCACTGCCACGCAGACTGTTGAGGGCATGCCCTCCAACGGCCTCGACACTGTCTGCGCGGCGCTGCAGGCACAGCAGAAGGTGGACTGCGCTGGCTGGGACCAGCTGGTCGTTCAGATTAGCTCGGCGTCGGCTGGCACCAGCAACCTGCGCGCTCTGTCGCCCAACAACGGCCTGATTATAAACAGCACGCTCTTCCCCAACTACTTTGATGCTTACGTCGACCAGGTCTGGTCCCAGTACGCCAAGACCTCCATCAGCGTTGACACTCAGGCCCAGTGGGGCACCGTGACCGGCAAGGTCGACAGCTCTGGCGGCCTGACTTTCTCGGGTGTTGGCACCTTCCCCAAGCCGAGCACAGCCGACATCTTCTCGTGCAGCACAGGCGCTTTCGCCGCCTACTCTACCAACACGGACGAGATGGGCAACCTGACTGCCCGCCTGTCTGCTGCCCTCAACCGCACGACGCTCCTGGCCTACGCCAGCCAGCCTGACGGTGTCACCTCCGCCTCTGCCTACTACCAGACTGCCGTCACCAACCACTACGCCCGCATTGTGCACGCTGCCAACCTGGACGGCCGTGGCTACGCTTTCCCCTACGACGATGTGGCGCCCGACAACGGTGCTGACCAGTCCGGTGCTGTTTCGAGTGGTGCTCCTGATGTCCTGACCGTCTACATTGGTGGTGGTGGTGCCAGCGGCGCTGCTGCTGCCTCCAGCGCCACGCGCTCCAACCCCATCCGCCTGCGCGACATGGCCCGCCGTGGTCGCCAGCTGGTCGGTGGCCGCCAGCACTTCCGCCGCTCGCTGGCCTCGCCTCCTCCTCCCAACAGCGAGATGGCCACCATGGCCCCCTTCCTCAACATGGCCGCCATTGACAGCAGTGTCGACGAGAAGATGCTTCTGCAGGCACGCGACCGCGCTGCAGAGGAGTCGACTCTGGATCTCGAGAAGGGCCAGCAGCAGCTCGTCATGTCCTCGACCAAGATGGACCTGCCCGCCCCGGCTGCTCCCACCACCCCGGACCTGTCCACCCGCTTTGCCCTGCTCCTGCACCAGGCGCTGGTCTACCTGTGGGCTGCCGTCTGTGGCCTGGGCCGCTCGGTCTGGGCTCTTGCGCCTCGCCGCGTTGCCCAGCCTGTCGGCGCTTTCTGCAGCCGCGTCGCTGCCTCGCCCGCTGTGACGGCCGCTTCGGCCAGCATCTCCTCGTTCGTCTCATCGGTCGTCAAGTCGGCTGCCGCGTCGGCCGTGGCGGCAATGCTGATCCGCCCTCTGGTGGTCCGCGCCGTGCTCACTGCCGCCGTGCTCCTCGTGACCTATGCCGCCACCGCCGGCACCGCTGCTGGTGCTTCGCCCATGCTCGCTTCGGCCGTGGCCACGATGAGTGGCTGGATGGAGGAGCTGACTGGCAGCCAGGCTGCTCTTCCTCTGGAGTAAAAATCCCTCTCCTTTGAGATTCATTCAACACAACCCCCGCACACATCACAAGGCTCCACTACACGACAAACAACCTTCCTTCCCCTCACTTCACTACTAGCCTTATCCCACGCTCCTCTCCCACCACAAAGATATTTCACTTCTTCTGCACATATTTTTACCAACACTTTTTTTTTACAACCCTTCTTTGGCATTTTGGCGACTGGTTTTCCCCATCTGCCCCCTCTTTTGCAAACGTTTTCTTGTCTTCACTGTATATAGTTTACGACACACCACTTCTTATGTCTCTTTTTATTTTGTCTACCATTTTTTTCCATTTTAGCATTGGCTGTTATGCCTATCTACTTTCACACCGGAGTTAATATTTTCGGGCATCGAACCCCTATTTTATTGTTTACTTTACGCGCAATATAATTGACCAACAAAAGAGTTGGACCAATCACCAAAATTACAAAACATTATTAAAACAACCTGACCTCATCAAACCGTGACGATTGCAAACATTAGAAAGCACACTTAAACAATACACTCCAGATAGTCTCACACAAAGGAACTAGTAAAAATTGACTATCAGTTTTGCAATGTTTTTTGGTATCTCATTTAAAGTTTTTATCATACAAATAAACATTATCATCGTACAACATTCTCCCATATGCTAGTGATCCTCCAGTAATCAAGAACTCGTAGCCGGCGCAGATGTGCTGTCCGTAGGCGGAGGAGCTGCAGTGGCCGGAGCATCAGCAGCGGCAGCTGCCGGTGGTGCCTGCTGAATCGGTGCAGTCTCTGGTGCAGAAGGTGCGGCGAGTTCCTTTAGGGAAAGCGCTTCAACTGGAGCTGCAGGAGGTGCTGTGGGTGCCAAGGGTGCCGCAGATCCTACGGCAGGCGCGACTACTGGAGCGGCAGGCGCGACTGGGACAGCTTGGGCTGCGGGAGCGGCAGGAGCAGCAGAAACGGCAGGTGCAACAGGTGTGGCTACTACAGGAGCAGGAGCGACTGGTGCTGGTGCGGTCGCAACTGCCTGATCTGGCTTCACCGCGTTGAGAGCTACAACGGGCGCAGGAGCTGTAGAAGCCGCAGGTGCTTCAATTGCAACTGGAGCCTCTGCCGGGTTGCCGGCCTCTGCGTTGCCGGCCGGGGCCTGTTGGCTGGTAGACTCGCTCTGTTTCGGCGCCTCGCCTGCGTCACCGCCCTCTTTCTTCTCGCCTTCTCCGTCCTTCTTCTCGCCTTCCTTTTGCTCGCCATCCTCGCCCTCCTTCTTTTCACCCTCTGCTGTCGCTGGTTTGGGCTCCCGCTTCTTCAGCTGGGTCACATCCACAAAGCCATCGGGCACGCCCTTGGCCGCTGGAATCGCAGACATGGTCTCGGCCGTCGTCCCGCCAGGGCCAACCCATGCACCGATCAGCTGACTCCACCGCATCTCGCCCTTGACCAGCTTACGAATCTGCTTGTAGGCAAACGCATTGTAGAACGGCAAACCCGTCTCGACATCGCGGTAGCGTGCTGGATGGCCCGTAATGCTGCAAATGGGCGCATGCGACGGTTTGGCAATCTTGGCCATGCGGCGGCCAAACAAAATCTGCATCTGGACCTGTTTGTCTTGGACAGCATCTTCGTCAAAGTTTTGGAGGACGATGCAGTGGCGGGTGATGCGGGCGTCAGTTGGGGCAGAGTCGGCGGCAGCATCTCCTTCTGCAGGCGCTGCGGCTGGTGTAGGAACATTAGCTGTTGCTGGCGTTGCTGTTGCTGCCTCATCCTTAGCAGGAGCTGCATCTGTGGCAGACTTTGGCTTTGGCAGTGGAGGCGGCGGCATGGAGTTGTCGACAGGCTTTGGTGTTGTTGGTGTCGGTGTGGTGGTAGAAACAGCAGCATTATCTGACTGCTGTGCCTCGACAGCAATCTGAGGAGAAGCTGCTTTACCTGCATCTGGTGCATTCTCAGGTGCTTTCGGAGCAGGGTCGGAGACTGAGACCTCGGCGGCCGGCACTGACGCTGGTACCGATGTCGGTTCAGCTGTCGGCTGTTCTGACGGCGTCGGTGTTGCCGTAGGTGCAGCCGTCTCCGCTGCAGCAGCTGGCTCGACAGTCTTCTCAGGGGCGGTGCCTGGCACAGCCTTGTCATCTGACGAGGCTTCTGATGTTGGAGGTTGGGCAATAGGGAGGTTGCAATTTATCGGCGCGATCTCTGGAGGAGGCCTTGCTGCTTCCCCGGTCGATGCAGAGGCAGCAGCTGTCGTCTCAGCTGCGGTGGTAGGAAGTTGGGTTGCTGGTGCTGAGGCTGCCCCATCTGTAGAGGCTGGCGGTGCATCTGTCATGGCCACTTCGGCGGTTTCGGTCGTAGTCGGTGCGTCTGAGGCAGGCACAGCTGTGGTGGGTGCATCCGCCATAGCAATATCGGGTGCGCTCGTAGCTGCAGCCTCGGATTTCGAGGCATCTTCGGTAGTGGTAGTAGTTGGACTCGGGATAGGAGCAAGGCCGATGGGAAGAAAGACGGAACTGGAGTATGCGGGGCTAGGTGCTTCTGTGGCGTTGGCTGCTGCTGCATCTGTTGACGCAGGTATTGGAGCCGCATCCGTGCTCGACGTCGGTGCAGAGTCGGGCAGTGGTTGAGCGGTCTGTGCATCAGTTGGAGTTGTAGTTGGAGTTGGAGCTGGTGCTTGTGCTTGTGATACACCTTCTGCACCCTCGGTACCATCTTGCGGCTTTCCTTCTGACGCCTTGCCGTCTGCACCTGCTGGGGCATCCTTTGCTGTCTCGGCATTCTCCTTCTTCACTTCGCCTTCTTTTGGTTGCTCAGCCTCCTTGAGAGGTTCACCATCTTTTGGTGCCTCCCCGCCTTCCTTGGCTAATTTCTCCTTCTCTTCTGCGGCCGCCTTCTCGGCAGCTGCTGCGGCTTTCTCGGCCGCCGTCAGCCGCTTCTTCCGCGGCGCCTTCTCCTCCATCGCCACCATCCGTCCAACATGCGACTGCAGCTGGCCAGCACCCGTCAGCTCCACGATGCCGCTCCACACCGTCACCACGGGGCCCTCCAGCGTCCGGTTGTACATGGCCGCCAGCTTGGCCGCCCGCTCTGCCTCGCGCTGCTTCTCGGCCTCTTCCCAAGTGTTGAGACTGCGCGCATTCTGTTCTTCGACAATGGCGGCCTCCGCCAGCCGCTGCGCTTGTGTCAGGGGCGGCTTCTTGTTGGCTTCGTCGCGGGCTGCTTTCTTCGCCATAATGGCCAGCTGGCGTTCGCGGCGGCGCTCGCGCTCGGCCATTTGCTGGTAGAGTTCTTCTTTTCTGGTGCGGGTGGTGGCGCGCGAGGAGGCGCGGACGGGCATGTCGGCGGCGGTGGGCAGCCAAGAGGCACGCTCACTCTTCTTCTTCTTACGAGGAGGAGGCTGTGCCGACTGTATTGACGGGGGCAGAGAGGGTGTTGGTGTACCAGAAGCGGATACAGACGGTGTCGAGCCGCCCGAGGTAGGCGCTCTCCTGCGGCCAGAGGTTGACGCTAACGTCTTTTCTGGCTGATCGATGCGCACCTTCTTGCGGAACCGTGCGGGGATGGCCGCTTGGGCTTTGCGTTTGCGTGCAGCGTTGCGCTTCTCCCGTTCCTTGCGTTCAAGTTCGCGTTCCCCGGCCAGGTCGTCGGCATCGGCGCCGCCCTCCTGGTCGTCTTCGTCGTCGTCGTCGCTCGTGTCCATGTTTTCGTCGTCTCCTTCGGTGGCGGCGTCTGCGTCGCGGCGTCGTTTGCTCTTCTTTGCCGTCTTCTTTGTCGTCTTCTTTTCGTCTGCGTCCCCATCCTCGTCGTCGTCATCATCGTCGTCCGCCGCATCGTCATCACTCCCTTCATGGTCTTCATCGAGAGACCACCCTGCATCCTCGCCGTCTTCAGCAAACAACAGCTCCAGGTCGTCGTCGTCCTCGGTGCCCTTTCCGCTGGAGACGCCAAGATCGCCCTCAGCTGCCGCCACACTCGCAATCAGACTCTTCATGCGGTTGCCCGCCGTCGCGCGTTTGGAGCGTCCTGTGGCGAGCCATTCAATCTTCTTTGGTGGTGATTTCGTCTTTGTTGTAGGTGTAGGAGTATCATCGTCTGAATCAGAAAGGCTGGAGAGGTCGGAGGGAGAAGCTGGTCGTGGAGGATTGTTCGTCGTCTCGTCATTGACGGACGGCGTGACGGCCGCGCCGTCGTCTTCCGTCGCCATCGTTGTGGTTGCCGTGGGTGGTGATGGAGACTGAATCGATGGTGGTGGTGTAAAAGGGAAGCTTTTCCTTCCTTGTCCTTCAAGTGTCGAAAAATTACGGAAGTAGTGTAGGCAGATGTCCGATGTAATAATAGCACTACGCCGCGTCTACACAGTCAAGTTGCACGCTGAAAATTTGGGGAAGGCGCAACCTGGCAAGCGTGGAGCGTGTTCTTATCTTATCGGATTTTAGGGGGGCAGCTGCAGCCTGGTTTTGGTGCTCACGCGTTGCCACCGTAAGTGCGCTAACAGTCCACTACGTTTACGGAATATAGGCCGAACAACACTGCCAAGCGCTTTGATTTTCGCACTATAACGTCGTTTTACAACAGCATCTAGAAGGCAAGGTCGTTGGTGAATATATTCAAGTACAGAGGGTCCTAGTACTACCTATGTGCATCGCAATATGCAGCCTGACGTCCTGGTCAAAACACAACTATACAAGTAAAACACAGGAAAGGCGGAGAAAAGGGCAGACGTAAGGAAAGGACAAAAGACTGTAACAATAAAAGGCGAAAATACAGAAGCAAAAAGAAGGAAGAAGAAAAACCCAAAACACCGCCAGACGCCCGTGAAAGCATCCTTCTATCGAAGTGGATAATGGTATTGATATGATATAGTTGTTGGCTGTAGTAGTTGTGATTGCTGTTGCTGCGCCGTCATGTTTGCCCAAAATGCTATGGTAGTATGGATGAAGAAAAAGAGATGAAATAGGAATGGAAGGCGAGGGAAAAGAAACGCCAACAAAGGAGAGGTAACATAAAAAAGAAGAGAAGAAGAGAAGGTGAGAGTCAACACGAGCATTGTTACAACTCATCGGGCATGTCCCACTCTCTGCAATAGCCGAACCAGCTCCTGTGCCGGCACCGCTGCTTAGAAGTGGGCGGCTTGGTCATGTCTGGCGGAACGACGGCCGGTGCTGTCGGTCCAGTCGGCGGCGTCGTGATGGTATTCGTCACCGTCTCGGTTGCCAAGGCCGTGGACGTGGACGTGGACGTTGTGGTAACGGGCGGCTCGTCCCAGCAGCCCCAGAAACGACCAGGGATTTCGCAGGTTTTCGATGTCTGGGTCGGTACGGGCTTCCTCCGCGGCTCGGTCTTGGTTGCTGTCGTGGCCGGATCCGACTTCTTTCCTGTCGATGTCGACGTCAACGGCAATGTAGACGTGACGGGCGTAGAAAGCGGTCCGGTCTCAGTGGCATCGTCCAGACAGCCCCAGAACCGGCCGGGGGTCTTGCACGTTGTCGTAGTGGTTGTTTCTGTCGTCTTGGTCGACGTCTTTGTGGTCGTCGTCGTGGTCGTCGTTGTAGTCGGCACATCTCGAGTCGTTGTAAAGCCCGTTGTGGTTGTCGTCTCATCCAGGCAGCCCCACCAGCCAGGCGTCTTGCACGTTTGCGTGCGTGTCTTGGTCTTTGTGGATGTGGAGCTCGTTGACGTCGTCGTGCGCTCGGTGCCGTTGCTTTCGTACATCTTCCAGTTGGCACAGTCGCGGCACTCGGGCGTCGACTTGCACACGGGCACCTTCTCGTACGGCAGGAGGACGTCGTGGATGACAGTGCGGATCTTGTGCGTGCCAACCCCCACGCGCCACCCCTTGTCGGCCACCACATCGTACACGCATTCGTACCCGGTGTGGCACGCCGATTCGAGAGCGTACCCGGCGTACGAGCATGAGGCCGTCGCGCCGTTGCATGTGCCAATGTAGATGGGATCCGCCGTGTGTCCGAAATGGTACGCGCCCGTCAGCTCGCGCGTCTGTGGGAAGTCTGGATCGGCACCGGGCGGCACAGGGAGTCCCAGACGGCCAGCAGCCAGTGCTTCGGGCACGGCCTGGAACGTGACGACGGGCAGACCGTACGTCAGGCCCAGGAACGAAGTGACGGCACCGCCGAGCGAGTGGCCCGTCAGCCAGATGTTGGCGTCTGGGTACTCGGCCGAGATGTTGGCGTAGAGCTCGCGCGCCGCCATATAGTAGCGATTCTCGTCTTGCAGCGCCCTGCGCACACAGGTGTTGTTGCAGGTGTATGTGCCAGTCGCACAGTCGCACACCTGCCGGTATGTCCACTGGCCCTGCTGCGCACAGCAGCAGCTGAAGAACAAATTGTCATTCTCCTTGTCGTTGGTCGTCGTGCCCTCGCCGTCAAAGACCGCCAGCGACGTGCCCTTCAGGCCAATCACAACCGTCGAGTTGGTCGCGTCGGCAAAGACGTGGCCACGCAGTCCATCGCCCTCCCACCCAAAGTCCGACGTGCGGTTAAAGTGCTCGCCGACGTCGTCCCAGTCCGGTTGCTTGGGCGTCTCGACGTACGCGTTGGAGGCCATGTACGCCAAGTTGAGCACCGTCGTCTTGTCGGTAATGTTGGGCGTTGGGACGTGGTCCACGGTCCATGCGTCGGGCGACAACACCGTCGCGTAGCCCTGTTCCCGAGCCAGGGCCACCATGGGGTCGACGACGCTGGGCCGCCGGTCGACGAGCCGTTGCAGCTGTTCAGGCTGGCTTTTTGCGTGGAGCGTTGGCAGTTGGTGGCGGCCGTAGCCGTCTTCGGCGGCCAGCCAGACTTCGGCATCGCGTTGGTGGATGTCGAGCTTACGGTGGAGATGGGGATATCGATGTGTGCCGTGGTGGTAGATGTGTCGGAGAGTCTGGCGAGAAGAGAAGATGTTAGTCAACACGAGCCTGTAGAGGAGAAGGACAAGCATAACGATAGGAGAGGAGGCCGTACAAAGATGTGATCTGCCGGTGCTGGTGGCTCGGGAGAGAGAGCAGGCACCTGGCCAGCCGGCGGTAATGGCAGGACAAGCTGTTCAGAGGCACTGCCGCCCGTAGAGGCAGCCAGAGAGGATGTGGAGAAGGCGAGGAACGACAGCAGCATCTGGGCTGTCACCCGGCCGGCCGATTTGCATCGTGGTTTTGACTTGCCACGAGATGGGTATTGTTGAGACATGGCGGCGGCTGGGAGGGAGTCGGAGGTCGATGAGGAGAGGAGAGATGAGATGGGAAGAGGATGTCAAGAGAGGAGAGAGAAAGACGATAATGGCGATGACGATGTAAATGTCGATGTCGTGATGAGATGCTGATTTGTGCCAGCAACAAACACAAGACTAAACAAAGGAAATGATTGGAATCAAATGCAAATGCACACAACAGGTCAGGAATAAGAAAATAACAGCCAGCAACAGAACACGAGGCCGCAGTCGGGGTTCGCGGCGTTGAGGATCGGAAAGGGACGATGGCGAAGTTGTGAAAGGGCCGCGGGAGATCTGTTGACTGCCACTGGCTGGACGTTGTGCTGGTTGTGGTGGCAGTCGCCGCCAAACGGTAGTCATGTGGGCGTTTGTTGGGTGTCTTGGGTCTGGGGGGCTATGACGAATTGCTGATAAGGAGGCCAGGCACAGGGCGGATTAGGCAGGCTGCAATCGCGGAAGGCACGTAGCGCGGCGGGTCTGTTTTGGTGGAGACGGCGATTGGTGCCTTGTTTGTGAGGCAGGAACACGACCGAATCCAGCAAGAGTGAATAAACATGCTCGTACAGACGGTTGAGGTACTGTCTCACAGAAAATGTATGTAGGAGTACGGAGTACATCCTGTCCATTGATGTTCCAGACTTTTGCACGTGATCATCACATCCACTCAGTGTTGTCAAGCAGGCTGGCAGGCAATTGCTGTATCGATGGATTCAAATACATAGATTACCATGAAAATATCGTAAATGACAAAGATCGTGTATTTGATATTGTGCAGGAGCACAGCATGGCTGCAGGCTTCACCTTGGATTGGTCGTGGACACCTCTAACTCTCTCTGAGTTCTGAGCTCTCATGCACTGATTACATATCCACACTGCAGTGTCAAAGGGCCGGGTTAGCGAATGCCCCCATCGCAGCTGCCTGTCTAGCGGCCCACGCACGCGTCCACCCGAAGATCGAAGCACTACGGAGTACAAAGACGCTGCCTTACAGCAGGAGCCCACTGGGCGGACTCGAAAGGCAAGCACGACCAACAAGCTAAGCTCGCCCGTCGATGGCGCCTGCCTATTATCGCACAGCGTTGTCTTTCGTCTAGTGTCTCCACAACGGGCAGGTGCAGCAGCGAACTGAACCTCCTTCGTCTCCGACGATGACGCTCTCCCCGTAATATCTTCTCTTTCGGTACGACGTACAACCACCTCTCGTCTCTCTCCTACCGCCGCCAACAACCGCCGCAATCCTCGACGGCCGGCATCCCTACGGCATCTTTCTCGTTCGACAGCATCAGAAGACGGTCCATCTATCCTCGATTATCCAACGCATCCTCTCCTCTCCTATTTCCCTCGTCTTCCTTTTTCTTTTTTCCTTCTTTCGCGACATCGGCTTCTTCGGAGCTTCTATCTTACCTGCATCAACCTCCCCGCCGCCTCCGACGTCACCCAGCCCAACTTAACGCTCGTCCTCTTCCTATGTCCTTCCTGGGTTTCTCTATTGCTTCATCAACCTTTGTCGAAGCCATCCTCATTCTCGCATAGCATCCTTGTTCTTCTCCAACCACAAGTCCCCCCGCTCCACTTTCAACCCTCCTTGGCCACAGCGGGTTTCAAGATCACTTACGGACTTCATGCGTCCGCCATCTGGTGCGTATTTTCAGTATTCTTAGCATTGGCAGTCTTGAGCCGCAGTGGCATCATTGGCAGCATTGTTGAAAGGATTCTGCTTTTGGGTTTTGTTTCCAAGCCCTGTTATATCTCGTGTTTGCTGGTGTTGCAGTGAGTGGTGTTGCTTTATTTAGCATACCATCCCACTCTTGTTCGTCTGGACTCTGTTGTCTTTTGTTTCTTTTGTTCTTTTTTGTTTCCCTCCTCACCTCCCCACGGGACTCACCCTCCTTTTGTACAATGAGAATCACCCCATTAACAATGTTTTCCAGCTTGACCGAGACGTTCATGGCGCCGGCTGGCTCAAAAGATGCTGCTGCGGCCGGCAAGGCTGCCGGCAAGACGACGGGCAAGGACACAAGCTCACGGCCGAGTCCTCTGCGGTCCAACCGGACTGCTTCCAAGACAGACACAAAGCAGCCTACGTCATCAACAGCAAATCCGAAACAGCTGCCCGACGAGGCGACCTCGACCAGCAAACAAGCACAATCCGGCGAAGACAAGTTTGACACATTCGGAGATGCAGCAGGGTTCGATGACAACACGCCCGAGATCCCACGGGCATCCGTCGACATGGACGAGCTGCCCATTGAGCTGATCGGCTTGGCTGATAGGTAGGCACCCGGCGTTCGTCTTTGATTTTTGTTGCAGCTCTCGACTAATTTCTCAGCTTTATCGAGTCCCTCCAAGCCAAGGTGCACCCAACTCCTCCCAACATCGACTCCCTCTCCCAAAAGTTCCAGGGCTTTTACGCCACCGCTTCTACCCACATCGCAACACACATTGCCGCCCTGGCTATGCGCCAGAACCGCCAAAGCGCACCACCACCACCACCCATCACAACCCGCGCCTCCACCGCCAGCATCCTACGAGCCAAGGCTGCATCCATTGGCAGCAAGGACAGGTCCGGAACGCCGCCGCCACCACCGCCTCCCAAGAACGAGTCCGAGCAGCGGATGATGTCTGCCGAAGAGATGGCCGAGCGCAAAAAGGCACGGCGGTTGCTGGAACAAAAACGGGGCTTGATGGAGGAGGCCGCCGAGCGGAGGCTCTGTGAGGGCATCTACGATCGCATCTACCGGCACAGAACCACCCAGGACGAGGCCCAGGACGAGAAGCTGCGGTCCAAGACGGCCGCTCTCGATCTGGTGGGTATTAGCCCGGCTGATCTTGGTGTTGATTTGGGCGTACCAGCCGATGCTTCGCCCGAAGCTGTGGCGACACGGCTAAAGGAGGTTCGCGAGTGGCTGGAGCCTGCGCGGAAACAACTTGTTCAGATGGGCCAGACACACTACCCGCTCGGCAAGCTGAACCGCCTTAAGGCGGCGCACAAGAGCATTGTAGATACTCTGGCGCATTTCCACCCGTCGTCGTCGGCCGACGAGATTATGCCCATGCTGATTTACACACTGATCACGCTGCCGCCTGAGCAGCTCAACGTCGTCAGCGACCTCAATTTTATCCAGCGCTTCCGGTGGGAGCAGAAGATGGAGGGCGAGGCCGCCTACTGTCTGACCAACTTGGAAGCGTCCATCAGCTTTCTGGAGACAGTGGATCTGTCGACCCTGCGCGCCGATGAGGCACCGTCCGGTCCTGTGAAGACACCGGGTGTTGGGACACCCAAGACGGAGACGTTTCCGCCGGCCTACTTTGCCCAGCAAGGCCTGACAGCAACAGCAGCAACAGCCAGTGCGCCCGAGGTGAATACTGGTGATGTGGTTGCCACGGGCATCAAGCCGACGCCCTCACCCTCAGCCGGCCTGGTTGCTGCTGTCCAGCTGCGGAATCGGCGACTTAGTGATTTGGTCAACACCCCGGCGCATGCTCTGAGCACGGCGAGCGATGCGGTTATGAACACGTTCAACGCGGCCGACCAGGGTTTGAAGACGATTGGCAATAGTCTCGAGGGAAGCTACCGTCTCCTGTTTGGACGGCTGGGTCCACAGCAGCAGGCGGCATCAGGACCGGTGGCAGACGGCGCTGCTGCCACAGCGGATGTTGTATTGCCAAAGACACTCGACGATGCACGCAAGCTGGTGACGACGCCACCTCCCGTCAGTGAGGACGAGGTCTCTCTCAATGGAGACGATTCGCAGCAGCACGACAAGACGCCGCAGACGACACCGCCACCACCAAAGAAGGCTTACCGCCGTATCTCGAGTCTCAACATGTCCACCAGTGCTGCGAACAAGGATAAGGACGCCAAGGACAGCAAAGACGACAGGTTGTTGTCCGTCCTGGCCGGACGCAAGGCGACGTCGCGTGATCCGAGTGCAGATAGTTCCCATAGCTCACGGAAAGCCCTGGGCGACGACGATACAGCATCGACTGCGAGTGCTTCTACAACAACAGCTGCCGCTGGCAATGCCACCAACCCAGCCCTTCTCGACTCGGTCCGCAACCTCGGCAACTCGTTTAATCCAATGTCGCGGCTATCAAGCATCGGCAATTTCCGCGGGTTTGGGCGTACAGCGTCGACGCCATCGGCCCCACTTGCGGCGACAGCCGGTGAAAAGCCGGCAGACGGGGTCGACCTAGCTACTGTAAGCATACACTATCCCTATATTTATTTCCCAACACGCCCACTGACGGTTTAGGCCTTCCCTGATATTGCTGCTGCCCTCCCACCAAAGCCGCAGGTGGCACCGCCCATCAAGCGTTTCATGGAGCTGCACAACCCGGCGGACCTGCGGATCAGCGAGGTCATGGAGCTGCTGCGGGACTACCGGCGGCTGGCGACGGCACTAAAGGATCTTGGGGCGTATGAGAAGTAGAGGCGGTATACACGATGGAGAGGTAGACGGAGCGCTCTTTGTTTTACTTGCCGCATCCAACTCATTTGTATCACGGCGTTGTTTCTTGGTCTCTTTTTTGTCGTCGTCGTTAACCTAGAAGAAATGCGGGTAGATTTTAGGGAGGAAAACAAACGCATTTGCTCTCACTACTGGTACCAACTGTGACTGTGAAGGATGGAATAAAAAGAGTTGTGATTCAAAGAATATCCAGAATTTTTGCTATGGGGCCTGCTTTATATAAGAGAAGAGCGATAAAGAGAAAGGATGAGAAAAGAAGGACAAAAAGAATATAGACGACTTAGTCGTCAGTTTTGGTAATGACGTCAAGTCATGTTGATGACAACAAAAACAAGAAGTAAAAAGATGACAATGTAGATTATATCGAGAAGAGAAACGATAATAACGGGGAGAACCCCAAAAAAGGGCAAAACAAAGAGAGTATGTACCATGGCCAAAACGGAACAGCTGCAGCAAAAACAATTTTAAACAAAAAGGTAGTCAAAAAGGTAGTCAAAAAGGTAGTCGCCCCCCCGAATGAAGAAAACGCCCGAGCAATACAAACGCACATGCAAAAGGTAAACCGCAAGATGAACAATCTAATCAGCACACCCCATCGCCCACAGAAGAGTCATTTCCCTAGTAGCCCACTTTCCTTGGGCTTTGGCTGCCGGCGGGCGGCAGTGAGTAGGACGAAGATGAGGACACAGATGAGGATGCCGAGCTGTGCTTGTACTGGTTCTGCTGGTGCTGTTGTGAGGAGGCAGACGAGAAGGTGGATGCATGTGAGGGTGTTGCTGATGAAGGCTGTGACTGCGACTGGGGCTGTGGTGATCCTGACGACGATGACGACGATGGCTCCAGATCGCCCATCATTTTGTCCATAAAGGTAATGTAGTCGTACTGCGGCGTGCCGCGGTCTTCCAGCAGGTCCGGGCCGGCATGCTTGGGCATTATGGTGACCAGCTTGTCAATGACCTCGTCTGGCACAAGCGAGTGGCGCAGATCCATCTCGGTGACATAGGGCTTGCCGTCGGCGACTTCGCGGAAGGACTGGAAGACCTGTTCGGCGGTGTTCTGATCTTCGGTGACTTCGACCATGAAGCGGATAAACTGTTCAAAGGAGACGCGGTCCTTGTGGATGGTGATGCCGTTGCCCGTCGTGGTGCTGGCGGCGTCGACAAAGTACTCGTGCATCTCGTCCTCGGAGAACACGAGGCCAAGCGAGGCCAAAGCAGCCGAGAACTCGAGCTCCTGCAGAGCATTGCTGTCGTCGCGGTCAAAGTGGCGGAAGACGGACTCAAACTCCTCGAGCTGGATGGGCGTCAGGTTGGTCATGCTGCGGGCGACCATTTGGTTCTCGAGGAAGGCCAGCTTCTTGGAGACGCTGGTCTTGACCAGACCCAGCTCGTAGGTCAGCTCGTCGTACGTATAGGTCGTAAAGTCGTTCTCCTCAATGTTGGCCTCCTGGCACTGGGCGTCGACGGCCTCGATCGTGGCCAGGTACTTTTCGAGCGGCGCAATGTTCTCGGACAGCTTGCGCACGTGGTGCAGCTGGTCCTCGACGTCGCCCTCGAGCCCGGAGATGGCCAGCTGGACGGTGTTGAGGGCCATGGCAAAGTCGTTGGCCTTATCGGCAAAGGACTTGCGCAGGTTGTTCTTGATGTCGCGGATGGTCTCGTTGATCAGCTGGCCGCGGCTCATCTCGGATGTTGTAAGCGCTGCCCACTCGCGGTCCATGACTTCGAGGCGCAGCTCGGCAGGAGGCTCGTAGGGCCGCAGGCGGTAGGTGCCAAGCTTCGTCTTGATGTTGCCCAGCAGCGTGGCCAGCTCGCTCTTCTCGGCGACCCACTGGCGCTTCTGGCCGCGCTTGTACGAGGCAAACGTGGCTGCCTGGGCTTTGGCGTCGGCGTATGTGCCAGCAAACTTGGCTGTGCGCCAGTCACCGACCTGGGCGCGGACATGGCCCAGCAGCTCGGCCATGCGGCGCTCGTAGGCACTCTGCATCTCCCAGGCGCCCTGCATGTTGTTGACAAACTTCTCGACGCGGCGGCCGGCGTTCTCGACTTTCTCCATCTGCGAAAAGGCGTGGAACCAGTAGGCAATGTAGGTCATCAAACTGAGGTCGTCGGGCTTGGCCACGTCGCAGACATCCTCGACATCGAGCAGTTTGGGGATGCCGATTTCGCGGTGGGCCAGGTCAAAGGCCAGCTGCATGTTGCCGCGGCGGTCGTTCTTGTCGAGGGCGTCGTAGTCAATCAGGTCCGGGCGGTGGATGTCGAGCAGGGCACAGAACGCCAGACCGTCGTTCCAGCTGCCGCTAAAGTCGCGCACATCAACCTCGTCGTAGCACGCCGTCTTGCGCTGGCACCACAGCAACAGACCCTCCTTGGCCGTCATGCCGGCCTCGTTGATGTCGCTAATGGTGAAGCGCAGAATCAGCGTCCAGATGAGGCCCAGGATAATCTTGCGGTTGCCGTCGACGACATCCTCGGCGCCAATGTTGGTCATCTGGATACCGCGCGACTTGATAAAGTTGAGCGACAGATTGGCATTCTCAAAGCGCTGGACACGCAGCTTGGGCTTGGCGGCGTAGCGGCCGAGCGACTCGCTCGACAGACACTCCAGCAGATGAATGAGTATGACGCCGTCGCTCAGGTCGGCCACCAAGTCCTTGACCTCGAGATCACGCTCCTGCAGCTTCGTGTTGAGCCATTTTGTAAACGTCTTCTCCTGCACCTTGATCCACCGCTGCTGCTCTGCGTACGCCATTCTTAAAAGGCCTCCTCCTTGTTGTTGTTGTTGCTGCTGCTGCTGCTGCTGCTGCTGTTGCTGTTGATCCTCGGTCGGGTGTTCCGATGACCGGGACGGAGACGTGCTACCGGCTCTTCGGCTGGCCCAGTCCCAGTGTTTGGCTTCGCGGCCGCCGTTGGTGTCTCGACGAGCGATGCTCTCGAGGGCTCGTTCTTTGCTCAAAGGACTGCTGTTGGGGTCGCCCAGGGCCACGCTCGCTGATCGTTGGACCCTGGCGGCATGCAGCTGCTTGGCGTCGCGGCGGCTGCGAGTGAGGGGACGAGGCGGCTGGGGAGTCTGAGGAGCTTGTGGTGTGTTGCCTGCTAAGTTGTCTGCTAAAGAAGTGGCTGTCGACGCGAGCGGCGGAGACGAGGACAAGGACAGCGACGAGAGCGACGAGGCGGCACTGGCAGTGCTGACGACGGAGAAGCGGCGAGGGTCAAAATCGGGGTCGTCGTGGACAGGGACGACGACAGAATCAGTCGAAAAAGAAGCGGCAGAAAACGACGAGACGGCCGAGACGAGCGAAACAGACGACGGACGGTTGACAAGATCAGTGGGCTTGTGCGGGATGGGAGGGTGTTGGCCGGCGAGCGGCACCTGGTAATGCTGGTAATGCTGGTAATACTGATTGTGGTGGTTTGTGTTGATGAGTTTGGATGTGATGCTTGTGTTGTGTGTGTCGACAGAGTTGAATTGATTTTCGTAGGGTTGCGAGATTTGGTGATGATGTGCGTCCCCTGTGGAACTGCTGGGTCGCTCTTGCTGCCCCTGGCGCGGGTGCTCCTGCTCCTGCTCCTCATGTAAACAAAGGTCGGGGAACGCCTCATTGGCTTCTTGGGCTTCGGCGGCGGTAGCGTTGCCGGGCAGGCTTGGCGCGGCGATGGTGGCCATTTCGTGGCAGGTGTCCACTGTGGACAGGGGAATAGGGGCTTTTAGTTGGGGCGGATGGGCGGTAATTGGGCGACAGAGTGGTGGCTAGTGGTGCCCTATTTGGGCAACGACAGGCTCGCCGGAATGGAGGGGCTGCGTTGTATCTGGCCCCGCAAAGATGGGTACTATCGGTACTTGGGCCCTGCTGTGGCCGTCAGGGAAGGAGCGAATGGCGTGGATGGGTTAATTGAGTGCCACAGTCATAATGGTGGCGCTAGTGTTCGCTGGGGGGATAGCGCAGTTATTACTCGTAATAGCGAACTGTGCGCTGGAAAAGGGCGATTTAGGGGACTTTGGCGATGTTTGGTCGAGTTCGGTGGGTGAATTGGAGGTTGATGAAGAAAAGACCAAGAATGAAGCCAAAAGAAAAAGGAAAGAAATTCGGCAACAAATGAGACAGCAGACGAAGAATAGAGTCAAAAGAATGAATGGAGAGAAAATGAAAAAGAAAGAAAGAAAAAGGAGAAAGGATGATAAAAAGAGCTCCGTGACAAAGGGTGAGAGCTCTGTCTGGGGTTATATGGGATCTATGTGAAGGGCAGGATAAAAAGCATCGTTCTTCTTCTAGTTTTTACTTGATTTATTTTAGAGAAACCTATGAAAGACGAAACACTCGTCCTCTATCCTCCCGTCGGGCCTGTCTGTCTTGCATATGCGTCCTGTCTGTCGCCCTGTCTGTCGTCCTGTTCTTCGCGCCTTCCTGTCTTTTTTACTTCCTGCTCCTTCCTTGCCCGTGCCCGTCGTCTTCGCCTCTTGCCGTTTTGGGCGGCTCTCACTCTTTCTGCCTCTGGCAGCCTGAAACGCCACATCATCGCCTTCTGCGTGATCGAGTCTGTGGCCTCTTTTTGTGTCTCTTTTTGTGTGGTCGCAATGCATTTCCCAACGACTTGCCCGTTTTGGCTCTCTTCGCCCATCTACCCTCCGTAGCCCTGTCGCTTTGCAAGAGCCGAGCCTCGTTTTGACGAATGGTCTTGCGTGTCAGCCTTCTTCCCTCTCCCTCTCCCTCTCTCTCCCTCTCTCACTCTCTGAAGATCCCTGCCTCTTCTTAAACTTTGCCCATCGTTCGACGCTGCTTGGATGGGGAAGACAGGGGCACACAAAAAACACAGGACTCGGCAGACCTTACAATGCCTGGAAGTGGGTGGCCAGGGCTCCAAGGACAAACGACCGGCGTCTTTCGCAATTCATGCAATCGAGTCCCAGCCAAGAAAGACGGCGAGGAACAATGCCATCGTTTCGTTTCGAGAAAAAGGAGAGGGTTCGTATTCTTCAACACACGGTTTCTTCTTCGATGGTCTCCCTTTTGGGCACCAAGGATTAAACTCTTCTCAGTTCTCAGCTCTCAGTCGGACCAGGACAGACCAATTGGGCCTTTTAAAGCCACCTTGGTTGAGCACTTTTATGTGATCACGGCGTCTACTGGAACCAGCACATGTTCTGATGCACCTCGCCCTGTTTTCCTTGTAAGTATCTGCCTTCTGTTTTGAGTCTCTTATTCCCCACTGCAGGCGGCCCGGCAGTGTCGCAGAGGGGACGGAGGGATGCATGAATCTTGGGCAAGGCTGTGAGCAGCAGAAAAAGAGGAGGCCTTCCGTCCCATGAAAGGGAGATCACTGCCCATCCTCGAGCCGTATTTTGTTATCTCTTCTCTTTCTTTCCTTTTTATCTAGGCTTCTGTTGAGGTCCCTGATCTGCCCAACGGCTACTTTTTTCAGATGCTCATTTGCTCCTTTTACCCGTGGACGAGAAAATGTGACAAAGTCAGATTCCTTCTCTCGTTGGTGCCTGATCTTTCGATGTTGGTTCGGAAACGATGCAAAAAGATACAAACATACTGTGTACAAAAGATCATGCCCAGCTGCAGAGCTTCCTTCGATGTTCTTCCATCATGTCTGGTGTAATACGTTGACGGCTTCCTATTTGTGGAGCCTGGCTTGTAGCGGCACGGCAAGAAAGTGACAGCCTTGAAAAGTTCCGTGTATGGCAGACACGAAAGTTGACGAATCGCTGTGCGTTAAGGCCTGGAAACTCGCCTTCTCGCGCTCGGAGCGACGGGAGAGCACTTTGCGTTCATTTCTTTTGTGCTGGCGTCGCAAGCCTGGGAAATGGGAGCTACAAAATGGAGAAGCTCAAAATATAATCCTGAATTGCAATATCCAGCCGTTTGATCAGAGCCTCGCCGATATTGCGTTTACTTGGTGTAGACTGAAATAGGAGAGAGATGATAGTAAATAAAGAGGCTCAAGCACACGGTATTTGTAGGGCCAAAGTCGACTAACACTGCTTCCAAGCATTACCTTTGTTGACGACAGGCCAAGTTTCTTTGTTTACTCGGCGGCAGTGGCCCCTTTTTCAGTTCGTTGTGACACTAGGTGGTGAGCTGAAATAGACTGAACAAATCTCCAAAAATTAACATTACTATTATTAAACCATTACAATTACAATTATTTCACGACGAGATTTTTTTCCAAAATCACGCACGTGGAGCCAGATAAAACAAAAGGGAATAGGGCAAAACAAGACAAACAAGACAGACAAGAAAAGAAAAAGAAAAACTGGGTGAGAGATAGCGAGTGTGGGAGAGCGATAAAGGACGAAGCAAGGAACAAAAGCCAAAACAAAATCAAGCTCAAGCAAACTCCAACACCAAACGCCGATCGCTACATAGCAGTGCTCAGCTCAATTCGGTGCAGTCCAGTTCTGGTTGTTAACAACGACCCAGTCGGAACTCTCATTAACCTCGCTCTTCTCGCTCTTCTCGCTGTTCTCGCTGTTCCCACTGTTCTCACTGTTCCGCTTCGCCGTTCCTTCCTGTCCCCTCTTCAGCTGCTCATCTTGCTGCCGCTCCTTTCTCGTTTTCTCCTTCTCCTCCTCTTTTCTCTTTTTCTCCTCCTCCTTCAGCAATTCACGCTCCTCGCGCGTAGTCGCCCATATCTTCGTGGTGGCCTCGGCTTTGCCGGAGATCACATCGTGGACAAAGTCCCGGATCACCATAGCGACCTCCCGCGGAGTGCGTCCCGTTGTGTCGATGCAGAGGCCATGATGCTCGCCCGGCATTGCAGGTTCCTTGTTGCTTTCGGGCGCCGTATAGGTAAACCGTCCGTTAGCATGGTTGCTCGGTCGGGAGAAAGTGTAGAGCTCCCTAGCGTAGTAGTCCGGGTTGCCGAGTGCGCGATATGCCTTTTCTCGTTTCTCGGGCGCCATGGCCTCAATTATATCCTTTGGAAAGACAATGCCGTGTTCGCGAGCATTGTCAAAATCGCGAACCTCTTCTCTCTCCCGGCACTCGAAGCGCCGCTGGTGCTCCTTGGTACTGCAGGTGAGATAAATGGGTATGAGCCGCCGATGGAATACCCTTGCCGCCGCTCGGTATGCATCCGCCGCATATTCGACATCTTTGTAGTCGTCCGATTTCGGGAGGTATTCGGTGAAGATCACTGTGCTATTGGGTTCCTTGTGATCGAGCAGGCCTTCTTGCAGTGCCATGCGGCGGCCACTGTCGAGGCGAGCCTGTGCATCGTCGCCGAGTTTTTCGTTCTTGACAGTGGCAAGCGACGCACAAAAATTGGCCAGCTGAGCCTCTCGATCGGCGTCGAACCTGCGTGCCTGGCTGCTGCCTTCTCCATTGACCTGGGACTCGAGCTCCATTTGCCTGAGGTGGTGAAGATAGCTCATATGATTCACATCACAGACGACGACACGGCCATCTGCAAAAATCTCTTTGGGACCAGTGGGCGCACCAAAATTGTAGCACGCGCCTGGCTCGTCAATCGTGGGCTGGTGACTTGAGCCACCGAAAAGGCTCAATGCCGCTTCTCGGACTGTCTCGAACCAGCTGTATAGTTGTGATAGCACCTTTTCTCCCAAGATACCTCCCAGTTCTCGTGCAACTATCGACTTCCCGGAAAACGGCGCCCCGACGATGACAATCATGGGGAGCCGATCATCAACAGCTGGGTCGTGTAGGATGCTCGTGTCTGACGCGTTTTTGACAGGCATCTTGTGGGCGTCTTCGCTGTTTTCTGAGCGAGGAAACCACTCGTTTGGGATTGGATTCGAACTCTTGTTTTCGGCAGGATCGTTAAGATCGAGAACGCTAGTGATGTAGGCAAAAAAGTGTGAGGCTTTCGAGCGGATGGTTTTGTCAAGCCGTAAACGGCTCTTGCGAGCCTCTTGTTCTTTACAAAAGGTATGCCACTGCGTCTGCTCGCTGGGTATTCTGTTCTTCCCCGCCGATATCTCTTCTTGGTTTGATCCACGATGGAGAAACTTCATGCGAAAGGGGCCGGGGTCGCTCTTTCGGCGGCGCTCGTGCTTTTCCTTCTTTTGCTTTTCCCGTTCGGGTTGGCGTTGTGTGCGAGCGCTGTTCTCCGTTTTCGATTGAAATAGTCTGGACAGTCCGTCTTCGAGCATAATGCGGGCGGAGGATGGAAACGATGGGAAGGGCAGCGGGTAGAATGATGATATTAGATGTATTAGTAGGACATCTGATGGTGGAAGCAAATGATACCACGCCAGTTAGAAACATATCAAAGTGAAGTCATGGTATGATGATAATGCGTGACCGGGGACTCAATGCGAGGAAAGGCGAGATGGAAGATGACGGATGGGTGGTCAAGTTTCATTGATGAAAAGGAGGTGACGGGGTTGGAAAGGAGAGAAAATATGGACAGAGGAGGCGACAAAGGATGCAGCTGAATTGTATCAAGAGGTCTGTTCATCTGGGGATGTAATGGATAAGTAATGTGATGGATAAGCAAGGAGCGGTCGATTACTCTTTCCTGTCACGTTGATGGTTTTTATGGAGGAAGGAGCGACCAGTGACATCAGCGGAGAAAGACAACACGGGAAGGAGCAAACCTGGGGAGGCAAATGGGAAAGCCCGGAGTCTCTCATCAACATGTCATGATAGCTTAGTCCGGTACAACTACCGGCGGGACTTAGTAGGGCCCCCCACAAACCCCAGCCAACAACTAGATGGTCCGGCCTGCGGCTTCCTACTTCAGATGAAATTCAACCCCGTCCGGATACAATGCTTGCCTTGGTCGTCAGAGTAGACTGGTGGTTCGGCACTTATTATTGGTCTTGGTCTTCTTTTTGGTCTTCGTCTTGGCCTTGTTGGAACGTAGCTATGTTTCTATATCATAGTCTTGTTGGTCGTCTAAGTATGTCTCTTGTACCTCCCGGCCAGCTGGCCTCTCCAATCATCATAACCACTGTGCTTCCTAGCGCGACTAGAAGTGGCCAGCATCGACCCAACGCCGGCTCTGTACCACCTCTGCAAGGTACTGTCCCTTAGCCGCCAGCCGGTTGCGGAACGCCTCGCACCATAGCAACTCCAGTGCTCCGTCACCTGATGCAGCGTTGATCTGCCGGTAAAAAGATTCCACCACAAGCAACGGAGCAGCCAACAGATCGGGCTGCGCTGTAGTGGCCAAAGCAAAGTCAAGGCCGCGGCAGACATAGCCAGCCAGCTCGCGTGCTTCCTTGGGACCATAATAGATGGAAGGATCACCGCCTGGGATTTGCAGGCTGGCCGGCAGGTTGGGGTAGGGTGATGGGAAGGCGTCCAATACGGGCTGGAAGATGCTGCCGTACAAGCTCTCGACATACGGATACAACAGGACCAGAATGGCCCAGTAGTAGATGAACATGACGGCCGTGACGGTATCTTGGAACGCAAACGTGTCGGCAAAGGGAATCTGGGCGGTCACTGAGGTGTGCTCTGGATCCACTATCCAGTACCAGTTTCCACTGCCTCCATGACTGCTTGCCCGGGCCCGAGCACCACCACCCCGGAAACCACCACCAACACTGCCGTCCATGCTCGCTGGTGCGCTGCTCATAATCGACGCCCCACTGACGCCAGGTCCTCCACGCATACCTAGATCCTGGACGCTCGCGTGCCACTGCTCGAGAACCCGCTCGACATAGAGGCAGTTGGCCAGCACATCCTGAGCCATCATACGACGGCCTATGGTCGGTTCGTGGGGCATGACATTGTCGGCACGGCTGAGCATGACTGGGAGAAGAGCGGCAATATCGAGAAGACGGTCGAGCCCGGACTTGGGATGGGCCTCCCATGGCATCGACGCCCATTCGGGATCGGACAGAAATGTGGCTTTTCGGTATATCAATGCAGACCAAATCTGGAGAAGTCAGTTAAGTGTGTCCCAACCATTACATTCGTTTCTACCCTCTACCCTCATCACAAACTTACCGCATTTGGCCGGTAAACCCGTGCAAAGAAGTGGTGGGCTGGAAAAGTGGCGAAGCGAGCAGGTCCGGCCTGGCGGATGCTGCTGTGCTGCACGGCCGGATCCTTCCATGGCGGCAGTAAACCTATCAACAAGGGTGAGTTGTGCTGAGGAGTCAGAAAAGTCAGCTTACGGCACATTCAGCTCGAGATGGAACGCACACCACAATGCAAAACCCTCAATTGTGAGTCGTTTTTTCATCTTCTTTTCTCTCTTCGGTGCATTGACCGGGTTGTTTCTTTCCATACCGCCTCATCAAAAACCACGTACCTCGTACAGAAAGAGACAAACGCTGTGTGTGTGCGTTGCGCCGATATTGCTGTGGCTGTTGTCGGCAGCCGCTAGATGCACCATACATTGTGAGGACAGATGAAATTCGCTGTCTCTGCTTGGCGGCCGGACACCGGTCGGCGTGTAGACTGGAAAGGGCGAGAGGGCAAAACTTCCGTCGGCGGCGTTGCTGCCCTTTTGACGAACGATGGACTGGAGTTGCGTCGAGAGAGCGGCCACCTGCACTTGGTAGACGATGCCACCGCTGGCGACCGCAAAGGAGTCATGCCATGCTGACTGCAGTGGTGGGACAGGTACTAAATCGGGGGCGCCGAAGCCTTTGGGTGCGCCTGCGTTGTTGGGCGGCCGTTGAGCCATCGTGGCAGGGATGATGGGAATGGCGGCTGTGTCGAATTTGGCGGTCGACATGATGCCAGAAGGCGGGGGTGCTGCAGAAACAGATGATGCAGCAGACATGGTGGACAGGTGCCGCTGCTGCTGTTCGTGGATGGAAACAGAAACAGAAGGCGATGGAGATAGGGCGCCTGCGGGCGAGTTGGATGTGGTCCTCGACACGGATGCCGACCGCGAGTTTGAGCGTGATTTGGAGCTTGTCTGGCTGTTTCCACTGCTGCTGCTAACACTAGCACTGCTGCTTCCGACGAAGTTGCTGCTGCTGCTACTGTTGCTTCTGCTGCCGATGCCGCTCGGGGTGTTTACGGTTGCCGTCGCTGTCGCCGGCTTCTTGGATTTGGTCACGCGAGGCGGATGTGACGAACACCGACCGCCATCTTGAGGTGTGCCGATGATGAAGACCGTCTCGCGCTCGTATCCGGCACATTCACGGCCGGTGTCATGGCATTTCTTGCAGTAGGGACGTGTGTTATCGCACTGGTAATCCCTGTTAGGTACTTGGAGAGATGGATACGATAACAATGATGATGGAATAATCAATAATAAAAAAGGGCAGAGGTGATGTTGCGGTGTTGATGAGAAAGACACTGATCTTTCTTCCATGTATCGTACCTTTACTCTGCGGAGTCTGCAGGTCTCGCAGCCTTTGAATTTCCCTGGGACGCCAACCATTTTGAATTTGATGATTGTTGTGATGTGCGGTTTCTTTTTCTTTTTTTCTTTTTTCTGATGCCAAGAACCAAGATCTGGTACTTTGGTGGTCGTCTTAGTTGGAGAAAAGATGGGGTGAGAAACTGAAATTCGAAGACGGCTGATGCCGTCGACACAAATAATCCCTTGGGGGCCGAGAAAATTACAACAAAGTCGACATATGGCGAGTCTGGCGGTTCGTTCGCTTCTGGAGGTCCTGTTATTTCTTCGGGGGGACAGGGGGCTAATGAGGCAGACGCACACTCTCCCGCACTGCCGAATCGGTGTCAACGCTGCCAACACTGTCAACGGTGCTTTTTTTCAACGCTTCAACAGTTCCCACGGTTCCCCCCCGACGTTGACGGGTTCTAGATCGGAAATTTCTGCGGTCGATCAGCGATGGTTGGCTTCAACGGGCAGCCCACTCCCGTGCCAGCTTTTTTTCTTCGTCTTTTCCTTCTCGGTCTCGGCGTCTTTTTGGTTCGCGTGTTGGCTCTTCTCTTGTTTTCTTCTTCTCGTCGTCCTGTCTCCTGTCGCTTAGGGATAGGCGTGGTGGTGGCCAAAAATGTCTCTATGCAGGAGAGCTGAAACGGGGGTGGTAGGGGAACATCAGTATGCCGCGAGTGTGGGAAGATGATGAGAGATAGATCAGTATTGGAGAAAATTTAAACAAGGTTGAATATAAAAACAAGAGCATGTATATATCGGGATTGGCTGAGGTATGTAGACATAAGGGTACAGCTAAGAAGACAAAGAAGAGGACGGCCTTGACGAGATATATGGATGTGCAAGAAGCAGAAGAAAAGTAATTATGTGACAGGGGGTCCAACATAGATGATGTATTTACGACGCGCTCCATACCCAAGAACAGCCACAGGAGGGCGCTAACAAGGTTTGGCAAGCCAAGTCAGTCAAGCCAGAAGACGGCACGGAGCACTGCTCTGTAGGGGATAGGAGCAATAATGGGGCTGAGGGAAGAGGCTACCCAAGGATGAACGAGCCCGGCAGTCGATCTGCGGCAAAGATAGACTGGAATCCATGTTGTATTACAACATCTGCACTAGAACCAGAGGCAGAGGCCAAGAAGGCCAAGAAGGGGATAGGAGCGGTGGCATGGTTGGGACGACGGAGAAAGGAATGGAGAGTGGAGGGCAGAGGGCGGAGGGCGGAAAGACGAGGAAGGACAGAGGATGTGTGAATGGAAAGGGGGCGTGTACGTGTGTGCGATGGGCTCATGGGATGATAGAGAGAGATGCAGAGGAAGGGAGGGAAGGGGAAAGGGACAAACCAAGCCGTGTGAGCGGCTTCTTTTTCTTTGATCTATCTGGCTTCGAATCTGGGCCAGGCCCGTCAGGGACGGGTGTGGAACGGGCACCAGTGGGAGGGGGCGTGGCCATGATAGATGTGCTGCCAAATAAGACGAGAGAATGGGCATGGAACACGACGAGAAGCTGCAAAAAAGCACACAAAACTCACAAAACTCACAAAACTCACAAATTCATAAACCCACAAAGGTCACAAAAAGTCACAACAAGCTTGCCAGGGCCATCCTACCTCGCTCCACGGGAGAGCATCCCGGGGGTAAAGGAGGGGGGTAGCTCGACACGCCCTTGCTCTTGAGGCTTCAGCTTTGACCGGGCTGCTTCTGATTTCAGTCAAGCGTAAAGTGTGGCATGTGCTTTTCTGCTTGGAAGTGGGTAGTGGATGGGTAGTGGGTGCGGACGAGATGCAGCCCACACACGGAGCTTTTGAACAAAAAAGGGCAAAAGGGCAAAAGGGAAGACAAAAGTGAGGTAGGGCATGTGAGTACACAGTAGATATACACAACAAACCCGGCTCGTTGGACTGGGGCTGGGCGAGTTGGCAATCTGATCTGGTTAGTTCATCGTGTGTGTGAGGGCCAAAAAAATTGTTTACTGGGACAAGTACATGGGAGTGAGCGCAGAAAAGGAAAAGGGGGTGAGGGGGCATCCGAATATGTATGGAAGCAATTATATATCGCAAGATACTTGGGCTAGAAGCAGCGACCGGCAACGCCGCAGACAGCTTCACTTGGGGAGGAAGGAGCGAAGGCCGCTGGGCATAAAAAGGCATGCTACCACGTGAAAAGGGAAAGAGCAAGAGCAAGAGCGGAATACTGCTTCAAAAAAAGGAAAGATTGAAACCCAGACAGGAAAGAGCAACGAGACACAAGACACACAAGACAATGCACAGCTGTAGGTCCAAAAAAGAATGTAAAAAATAAAAAGACTAGCGAGCACAAGGAGCAAGTGAGCGTTCCTAAAAACAGTATCCACACGGGCTATATCCCACCAGACACGTCGAGTGGACGCACGCCCTATGCCGCATTTGCACCTAGCCGCCGGCCATGTGCTCGCGAAGTGCGGCCATGGCTTGGCCTGGCGAGCCTGGGTATGGTGGCCGGGCCAGCGCTATCGACAAGCCCCCAAAGTCCAAAAGCCTCACAGAGTGTCCCATCGAAGAGCGTCAAATCACCGCACAGCACCACAAGAAGCAAGAGAGGGAAAATAGGGCAAAATTGGTTGCGAGAGAATGAGAAAGCATGATTGACCTGCAGGGACGGCGGACGGCTACTCGTAAGTGGCATGGCCTGGTCCGGTGGACATACGGCACACGCCACGACGAAGAGCGGGAAAAGATGAGCCTGTGAGGTTGAGGAGAAAGCAAAGGGAGTGAGAGAAGGATAAAAGGGAAAGGGGGGATGAGGAGGTAGCCTGTACGTCGTATGCAACTGAGAGGAAGAGAAAGCACAGGCTGACCGAGCAAGTTTCCGAGCCGTACGAGGGAAAGCAACGACAGAATGTTTGTGTGTATTACGTTGTAAATTGTTGAGGCACTTTGGGAGATGATAAAGTAACAAAGTAACAACATAGTAACAGGGGACGTGGTGACTTGAGTGACTTGAGGGATATCTCGAGACCACAACGTAGAAAGAAAATATGTTTGAGGTCTACTTACTAACTGAACTGTGCTTGCTTTACTATTCTCTCCCTTTTTGGCTCCTTTTTAGCTACTATTTTCACCTTGCTCGATTTTACTCATCTCCTTTGATCATGTACTTTTTTGTTTATTTTGTGGTCCTTCTTATTGGCAGTCGCGTAACCCAATTCTTACTTTCTCGTTGGATGTGCTGAACTACCTTTCTTACGTTTTCTAATTCCATGAGCCTATCTACTTCGTCATCTGCAAATCACCGGTAAACCACTTTGAATATCTACTTTCGTTTCCCATTCTCTGGGCCTCTTTCCCTCTATTGTTTAATTCTACTGCTTTCTTTTTTCTTGCTTTCAGCCAGCCATCTGTCCACCAAAACGGCAACAAGATGAGACACGAACTACGCTATGCCGTCGGCAGCAAGGCAAGCAGGAAAGAGGGCTCACTTACGACCCAGAGCGAGATTTGGTGCGTCTTCCCATACGAATTACACAGTAGGCACAATGACGGTCTAACACCTGCCCCATCCGGTCCCCTCTTTTATTTCTTCTGAATAGTGTCACTTTTCTCTTCTCCTGCCAGCTACAGAGGTCTTCTTCTACTCTTTGCATCCTACCAACGGCTCGCCGTTGAGCTATGAAATGTACGAAAAAGAACGGTGAGGCAAGGGATTGGACAGCTTCCAGCATGGCACGGTGCGAAAAGTGGTGAGTGCAAGAGGTGGATGAATACTCCGTAGACGTTGAGAAAAAGGGTGCTGTTAAAAAATAAAAATAAAAAGAGGGTTTCTTGGGGGATGTGCAAGACTAACAAGAGCTAGGACGACCAGCGGCGGATGGTGGAGATGATGAACAGGCCCAGCAATAAGATAGTAGGGCTGTGTACGTCGTAAAGGACGAGCGAGTACTAACAGTGGGAAAAAAACCTTCTAGAAAGCGAATACCATGTAGAGAAAGGGGAGTCAAGAGATCACAGGCGAAATAGAAAATCAAGGGAAAATAGACAAGGAAAAGGCTTGTTTTCCTGACAAGGTTTGTGTTCCTGACCATGAAAAATTGCGTACTGAATAACAATGGGCAACAATGGGCAACGCATGTATTCGCCTGTAAGTGCCTGGGCGCATGCTAAAGAAGCAATTCGCCGTCACGAACCAACAAGACAACCGGAAAGTTGGAGAGACAGGCAGCAGAAACAGCAGAAATGGCATCTGGCTTTGTCCACGTCCAACATGCCGGCATCTGATAGAGTTACACTGGGAGGCAACCCGTCATGAGCTGTTTCGTCAGATAATAAGATGCATCGCACGGTGTATTGCAGCGTTGTATGACCATAGTAATATTGGCCGTACTTATTGCAGCTGTTTTGCAGCTGAGCAGGATGACTGCTCGTAGGGCTGCAGATGACAAGGGGGGTGAGAAGATTGAAGGATGGATGATGGGCGCTGCCTCTCTCCTCTTGGTGCCCAGCCTGTCAGGGGACGGACGACTTGGCTGCCGCTGGCTTCTGGCAGGTGGGCATGGGCACAACATGGCAAGGACGTGGCAGGGGCTTGGCCCTGACAAGGGGGCCTGTCTGTTGTTCTATATGTACTCTGTACTGTGATCAGCACAAAGTCGACTGGGGAGGGGGTATCCATCGTCGTAACCCGTTTGTTGCGCCCCAGTGCCGGGTGATAGTGCAATTATTTGGACTTAGCGGCTTTTTAGTGTGGTGTGTCGTTCTGATTGCCCGCCGGGGTGAGTTGTGGACGGGGTTTTGTCGTGTGCGTTGTGCGCGGAGAGATACTGTTTTTTTTTCTTTCTTTCTGTGTGAGCACATCGCGGGATACAAAGACGACGTCGTATGGAATACTACGTATACGGAGTACGCATATATGTAGAGCGAGTCGTCTCCATAGCCAAGTGTGGAAATTACGCAAGAGAACCCGCCGCTCGGGTGCTCAGCAGACACTAAGTGCCGCTGATTGGCCGGACCTGCAATGTTTCCCCGTCTGGCAGGCGGGCCTGGGTCGAATTGGACGTCTGCAGCATATATTGGAAGTAGCGAGGATGGGCTGGACCAGTCGCGACTTCCCTCTCTGGCTCGGCCGTTGCAATAACGCTTTTTGGTCTGCACATCGTGGCAAGCACACTCCATTCTCCATGCTAAAAAGCTAAAGTAGCGTTCCGCACCTGCACCCCCGTAGCGGTTACGCATAGTAGTTAGACTGTGGACTACGACTGTTGGAAAGGGCAAGAGCGACTGACAGGGCCTGGGCCAGTGATGGGCATAGTGGCCGCTCAGTGTAGACGCTCCTTCCCTTTAATAACCGCAACTTGCAAGACACGCTTAAAACGAAGCAAGGGATAATTGAGAAGTGGCACCGGAGCAAAACATCCCCTTCCGCTGCTCTGGCACTTGCCCACGCGGAATGCAGCGCTCTGACTGCCATGAGTCTTACACAGTAAACTCCGTACTCCGTACTTCGTGAAGCGCTCCTATTATGCACCTTCCATGCAATCGCGCGTGCTCCAATGCACCTGCCTGCACTTCTGCACTTCCGCACGCATACAAATTTCACAGCTACGAAGGTATTTGCACTTGCTCCCTTGCTCCCTTGCTCTTTCCAGCTGGACTTCGGTGGGGGAGCTCTTTCCTCTTTCGGCCATCCCTCCAGTGCACTGCTGGTCGTGGTTTCCTATTAGCGCTACGAAAGCAATAAATCCCCGCCTATGCAGGCAGGAGCGACCAGTACCTCAGTATTATAGCACGCAGACAGAAAGAGCAAGTATTGCACAATGTTTATTCGATGCCCTACTCCGTACTGTGTAATACAGCACCACGGCCTTCCCGGCCCATACTATTTATTTTTATACTTGGGTGCTAACCGGTGCTGGACGGCGGCCGGTGCTTCGCTCCTTCTCTCTTAACCCCACGACAAATATCGTGCCCAGACCGCATACGCCTGCCCTTTCCGTTCCTGCCTCCTATGTTCCTGCCCTCGCAGTTACTCTCCGTCAGAATCCAAGAAGCAAGACGCTATCCAGTGACCAAGCAGCAATTTCAAATGATTAGTCAGGAGTGCGAAATATACTGAGGAGAAGGAAAGAGCGAGGTTGCCCGTGCGCGGATATCAAAAAGTAAAAAGAAAAGAAAGAAAAAAAACCTTGGTCTCGCTCCCCTCTCCCAACAGCCTCCTCCCGGCACCCATTCCACACCCTCTTATCTTCCACTCTCCCGCACGAACCACTCACATTCCTCGTGCTCTCCCTGACCGGCACGCCCCCTTGCGTTCCTGCCCGTGCTGTCTGTTGTCTTTTTTATTTCATTTTCTTGAAGCCTTTGCTCTCTCTGTTGGTTCTGTTTCGCCGCCTCTTGTGGGTCTTTTGCCCCGTTCGAAGTGCAGCTACGACATGCATCGAACGTTGCGGAGAAGACTGCCCGTTCCTCTGGTGTCTGGTCCGTGTCTCTGGTCCGTTGACATAGTCACTACCAATGACCGAAAGAAGAGGCACTATTAGATGCAAGGTGGGGTGTCCCCAAGCCGATGGAGACGAAAAAACTTGACCAAAAGAAGAAAAAGGAAAACGAAACTGACACCCAAAAAGAAGAAAAGGAAAGGAATGCGGTTCAAGTCCTGCAGGAACGTGCAGCAGCCGCATGTTTTGAGTTTTACTAGACACAAAGGCGCGCGGCCCAGCGTTAACGATGCACAGGGCTATACGGAGAGGAATGGAGACTCCCAAACCACCAAAGACGGGCCCAGATGGGGACCGAGACAAGAGGAGACAAGCAGGATGCACATATCGACGCACGGAGGTGCAGAAGTTAAAAAAGAAGAGGCCTCCCGCCGCAGTCCCCGCTTGACTTGCCGCTCTCCAGTCAGATACTGTTGCGATGCTGGAGATGTGAACGTCTGTTCATGATTTTGCGGTGTTTCTGTTTTGATTTTTGATTTTTGATTTTTGGCTTCATGATTTCTTTGTTGACCGTCATTTTGCTCCGGCATTTCGTCTTTTCACCTCTTCGACTGCTTCTTCGACCCCACCACCACCCTTCTATCGCTTCTTCGCTTCCTCGCTTGCACGGCATGTGCGGATTCTCTCGCTTCTATCGATTATATATCCGTGTCTATTGCGTCAAGATATGGAGTCATGCATGATATGACAACCGTTTTGGGACATGGGCACCAGCCAGATACACACTTCGCACACCGTCCCCGCAGCCCTGCGTGCCGCCGACCGCTTCAGCACCGGCCTAGATGTACTTGTACGGGTTCATGATGCCATTCTAATTTGGTCAGCATGAGATATTGGTTGAATATTGACTGAATGGGAACATGATAGGATCAAGCGGAACGTCCGAAGGCATGTCGGGAACAGACCAGGAGAAATTAGGAAAGGAGGGAGGGAGGGAGAAGAAGAAATTGAAGAAAAAAGAAAGAGAAAGAGAACAAAAGGGAAAAGGTGAAAGAGAACGCAGAAAGCCACTCACAGGGTCAAAGGTGTTCTTGATCTGCTTCATCAGACCGACCAGCGTGTCGTTCCGGCTGTAACCGATGTACTTTTTCTTGGCCAGGCCGAGGCCGTGCTCGGCACTGATGCTGCCCTGGCGCTTGGCAATCCACTCGTAGACAAACGGCTCCAGCGCCTTCTCGACCGCATCGTCATACCGCCGCACGGCAATGTTGAGGTGCAGGTTGGCATCGCCCATGTGGCCGTAGCCCACGACCTGGGCGGCCGGGAACTCGTCACCGTCACCAATCAGGCCCTTGGACTTGAGCTGTGCCTGGGTGTCCTCGACCAGCTTGTACAGCTCCGGCAGCGGGATGGAGACGTCGTACTTGTACACGCCGCCCAGGTGGCCCAGGCACTCCGTGATGCCCTCGCGCCATGTCCACAGCGCCTTGACCTGCGTCTCGTCCTGCGCCACGACACCGTCCTCGACAATCTCCTTGCCCATGACATCCTCGAGGAACGCCTCGAGCTTGGCCGTGTCGTGCTCAGCGTTGGAGCCGCTCGTCTCGATCAGACAGTAGAAGTCGTGCTCGCCGTCGAGCGGCCGACGCGCGTCAGGACGCACGGTGCGCACAATGTGCTGGCTGCCGGCGTCCATGAGCTCAAAGGCCGACAGAATCTCAGACAGCTGCGACTTGGCCTCGCGGAAAGCCTTCAGGGCCTGCTCGTACGACGACAGACCCAGGAACGCCACGTTGACGGCCGCAGGACGCTGAGGGCACGCGATCGACACGCCCGTCACGACACCCAGCGTACCCTCGGCACCGATAAATAGCTGCTTGAGGTCATAGCCCGTGTTGTTCTTACGCAGCTTGCACAGATCGTCGACAACCGTGCCGTCAGGCAGAACAGCCTCGACACCCAGAACGGTGCCGTGAAGACTACCGTAGCGCAGCAGACGCAGGCCACCGGCGTTGGTCGAGATGTTGCCGCCAATGTGGCACGAGCCCTTGGCGCCCAGGTCCAGCGGGAACAGGTAACCACGCTCGGCCAGGTACGCATCGGCCACCTCGAGAACAACACCGGCATCCACGACCAGCGTACCGCTGACGTCGTCAAACGAGCGGATCGTCTGCATGCGGCCCAAGCTCAGCACCACTTCGTCAAACACGGGCACCGAGCCGCCGACAAGACCAGTGTTGCCGCCCTGGGGCACAACCGCCAGGCGCTGGTCGTTGCAGTACTTGAGGACCTTGCTGACCTCCTCCGTCGAGCCAGGACGCAGGACCAGCTGGCCGTGGCCACGGTACTTGCGCATCCAGTCGCCGTTGAACGGCTCGACGTCGTCCTGGGACGCCGGGTCCGTCACGGCATCGATCACGCCGTTCTCGCCCAGCAGCTCCTTAAAGTAAGCGACGTGCTCGCGCGTCAGCGGCGCAAAGCGGGAATCGCGCTTCAGGTCCGGGTAGCGCTCCGAGGTGCGCATGATGTCCGCTCGCCGTGCCTGCGTGGGCCGCCATGACCGTGCGGGGGTAGTAGAGAAGCTCCGAGCTGCTGTCGTCGTGGACCGGAAGACCGTCTGGGCCGGGGTGGCTGTCCGGGCACTGCATGCCGATCGTAACGCAGTCTGTTTCGATGTGGGCGTCTTCCGCAGCACGGAGCCAACTTGTGCCTTGAACGCCATGGTGGGAGGCAGGGGGCACAAAAATGAGAGAGGGGTGAGATGTGTGCTGTGTGACGTGATGTGCGATGTCGTCTAAATTTCTCAAAGAATATCCAGGAGACAAACCCAGAAAATCAAAAAGAAAAAATGACACCAAAAATGGCTTCCAGAAACAACGATCTCGGATGCCAATGCCACTTCCAAAAGAGCCCAATTACGTGCTCGCAGTTGCCAAATGCTCGTTCGCCGCCTGTTTTCGGCCGTCGTCCTGCATGTACTTATACTCGCCGGAAATCAAATCGCGTTTTTACTCTCGGGAGCGGATCGTTTGCCCGTAATCGGCTTCTGCATCTTAGACTCTTTTCGCCCTTTTCGTGGTGCCAGTCTCCATATGCGTACGACGTACAAAAATTATGCTATCGACACGTGATCCGACTGCTCAAGAGTGGGGGAGTACGGCACGAACGTACGCATACACAGTAGCGGGACAGAGCGACCGGTAGCGCAGGACCCACATGCTCTCTGGGTGGAAGGTGCGTTGGCCAATCACAGTCGACCAGGCCAGGTGCAGTGGCCGCGCCTTCCTCGTCCATAGGCTGCCAGCTTCGTCAGAGCTTTTGGAGCCTGGTGCTGGGTGCTGGCGTTTTGGCTGGCGTTGGCTGGCAAGCACGACCGAACAGCACCTCCTTCAAACGCGGCAGCATCTCCAAGCTCCAATCCACATCACATCCCATCACCATTTCGGCCATTACCATAATTAACGACGCAGCACCACGGCATCTAGCACTCTGCCTGATATCGAAGCTACGCATTTGCATACATCTCGCATTTCGAATCGACCCTGCCCATCTCAATTCGCCGTTACCGCCCGCCACACCAGCCTCCATAAGCAGCCATGGCTTCGGGTTACGACAGAGCTCTGTCTGGTATGTTTTGATGCCTTTGGAATTGTTGTTGCAGCTGGAAAATAGAACCCTCTGTTTGTTATGATGACTGGATGCTAAACATTCTCTTTCTTACAGTCTTCAGGTTCGTACTACGATGCGTGCTCCGGCCGCGCCTCTTTGCCATCTGACCGCCCCTCGATCTCCAACCCGCCCTTGTACCATTTGACGATTCAATGGTTCTAACAGCATCACAGTCCCGATGGACACGTTTTCCAGGTTGAATATGCCGGCGAAGCAGTAAAGAGAGGTATGAGCAAAAATTTCCTAACTAGATGTGGTGGATGGTGGGCTTTGCCTAGCCACCGAGGCGAACCGCTCGCTGACAGACGACAGGAACATGCGCCGTTGGCGTCAAGGGCAGCGATATTGTGGTGCTTGGCTGCGAGAAGCGGTCCGCCATGAAGCTGCAAGATACCCGCATTACCCCGTCCAAGATCGGCCTGCTCGACACCCACGCCTGCCTGGCTTTCGCCGGCCTCAACGCCGATGCGCGCATCCTGCTCGACAAGGCCCGGTTAGAGGCCCAGTCGCACCGCCTGACTGTCGAGGACCCCGTTACGATCGAGTACATTACCAAATACATTGCCGGTGTGCAGCAGCGGTACACGCAGAGTGGTGGTGTGCGGCCGTTTGGCATCAGCACGCTGATTGTCGGCTTCGACAAGGGCAGCAAGGTCCCGCGTCTCTACCAGACCGAGCCCTCGGGCATTTACTCTGCATGGTAGGACCCCTTGCGACGAGATGATGTTTGATATTTGATGCTTTGGAGAGTCCACCGCTAACAGTGCAGGCGCGCAAACGCTATTGGCCGCTCGAGCAAGACGGTCCGCGAATTCCTCGAGCGCAACTACAAGGAGGACATGGACCGTGAGCAGACCATCCAGCTCGCTATCAAGTCGCTGCTGGAGGTCGTGCAGACTGGCGCAAAGAACATTGAAATTGCCATCATGGCACCGGGCAAGCCCATGGAGCTGCTGCCCGTCGAGGACATTGAGAACCACGTCAAGAGCATCGAGCAGGAGAAGCAGGAGGAGGCGGCCAAGAAGAAGGGCGGCCGGTCAGGCGGAGCTGCCGCGACCAGCTCCACCATCCCGACACGGGGGGCTGCTGACGACCACGGCGACTCAGACTAGGTAGATGTCGGCGAGCTGTAAGCTGTCTCTGGGTGGGCTCTTCTGCGTCTCTCGTTCTCATAGAGAATGGACACCAAGAATGGCAAGAAAAGCGGCAAGAACGACACGGTGACCTCCGCTGCAAGACCATTGATCAGCATGTAATCATATACTCTTTTTTCGTTTCCTCTACTACGTGTGCATGCTTCGTTGTCCTTGAGTTTGTTGCGCTTTAAAAAAATGAAAAAATATGAATATAAATGAAATCGTAAAATCGAAACGCCATGCGATGCTATCCTAGCTTTGCTCGCCCTCGCACGCGTGGGTATGTGACAGCTTGGTTTTCCCCTCTATTCCAACAACCGAACAACATGAAAGCCGATCCAAAGATCAAACAATCAGACAATCAGACAAGTCCCTCCGCCTCTCTAACCCAGCCGGTCGGCGTCCAAATCAGGATCGAAGATTGTCCGCATCTCCTGGGCCTTGACACGGTCGTCCCTGATCATGCGGTTGTCGACACGCACGTCCTCGCTCTCAATTGTAATCGCCTGCTTGGGCGTCACAGCGTCAATGACAAAGTGGTTGTCGCAGTGCGGGCAGTACTCGTCCGAGTCTTCAAACTCGCGGGCGTCTTTGCGGAAGCACTTCTTGCACTTCTTGCAAGCAAAGATCATCTCGAACCGCTGCATCAGCGCATGGTCCTCGGTCTCCTGGTGGCACTCGCTGCAGTCAAACCACTTGCGGCAGCATGGTGACCGGATGGAGACCTGTGCGTTGAGAACGTGTTTGCTGAGAAAAGGAGACAGGATGTTAACAAGGGAAGCTCACGGCGATGTGTGCATGGATATTGGCCGTTTTTGGCAGATTTTCACATACCACATATTGACAGAAGTAATATTCCACTAGAGCAGTAGCCTCCTCGAGAAAACCACCGCGTTCGTCTTCGCAGAGACCAAAAGTGAAGCTGCCGTTTTTGCGTGGTCGTCGTGAGGTGGGGGATCATGTCGATATTTCCAATCACCATAGCTTCGGCGGGCGTTGCGCCTAGAAATTGCTAGAAAATGGGCTGAGGGAGCTACCGAATAGGGGACTCAGGGGGCGGCGACATCACGTGAGTTCGCGGGGACAGTGCGAAGCGAAGACAAGGTGGGAGGCGACTTTTGCCTGATGCGGCAGTCACGCAGCCTGGTCCGCACTAACTTTCGGCCGTGACGGCCGCTCCTTCCAGAGCCTCGTCTCAAAAGGCCCATATTAGCAATCCAAGGCATCTGCCCTTCTTTCAACCTCAGATTGCCATCTTACTTTTCTCAACCTCCGCCACCAACCCCAGAATCATCGTTAACAGGGGTTGGCCATCGTTGTCCATCACTACAAGAGGTTGCGCGTGCATCTGAGATTGAGCACACAGTACGTCGTAGAGGAGGACTTTGCGCGGATCGATACGACTCCTTTTTCTTGCCTTGCGACGACCGACGACCGATTGAACCGACGACTTGTGAACCTCGTCCCTTTCTCAACAACTGCCAATCATGGCGCCGAAGCGTAAGGCACCGCCGGGGTCGTCGGCGGCTCAGGCCACGGCACTGAAGAGCGGCAAGGTCTCGAGCGCGTCGACGCCGGGGCCAGGAACGCCGCGCAGCCCAGCGAGTTCGGACCACGAGCAGTTCACAGACGACGATCCGTTGAGCGAAGCTGAAGAGGAGAACATTGACAAGGCCGTAAACAAGTTCAACCTCGACGGCATGCAAAAGGGTCGCATGCCCACCAGCCACGTTGACGCCGCCTCGCGCTTCTTTGGCCGCCGCGACTTCTCGTTTCTCGAACTGAAAGCCGACCACCAGAACCGGCCCATGTACATCGACCCAGAGCGCGGCTTCATCATCTTTGAGAGCTTCCACCCGCTGGCAAAACCCGCACAGGACTTCTTGATCACTATTGCTGAGCCCATATCGCGGCCGACGTTCATGCACGAGTACCACTTGACGACGCACAGTCTGTACGCCGCAGTCTCTGTTGGTCTGAATCCACAAGACATCATCAACACGCTGAACCGGTTCTTGAAGACGGACGTGCCCGACGTGATCCGTGACTTTATCAACAGCACCACCGACAGCTTCGGCAAGGTCAAGCTGGTGCTGAAGAATACAAAGTACTTTCTCGAAAGCAATGACCCGGCCATTCTCCAGAAGCTGCTCAAGGACTCGGTCATTGGTCCTCTGCGCGTCCACGAAGGTGGCATCACAACCGTGGCAGCACCGAGCATGGCTGGTCTCGTCATTCCTGGCACACAGAATGCGGCTGGTGTCCGTCAGGCTAAAGGCTTGGGCAAGAACACAGCCAAGCCGGGCAATGGTGGGCCGGATGGTGCAGCTGGCCCAGATGGCGACGGCAACGACGGTGAGGGTGAAACTTCCCGTCGCGGCGGCGGCGGCGGAGCGGGCGGTGACAACTCGATCCCCGATGACGTGCTTAACACGGCCCTCAACGAGGAAGAGGATGCGGACGACGACAAAGAGGCCGTGCACTCATTCGAGGTGGCTGACCATGGCATCGAGATTGTGCAGAAACGCTGTCTCGAGCTCGGCTACCCTGTTCTCGAGGAGTACGATTTCCGCAACGACGAAGTCAATGCGAACCTCGACATCGACCTGCGGCCCAACGCCCAGATCCGGCCGTACCAGGAAAAGAGCCTGAGTAAAATGTTTGGTAACGGCCGTGCCAAGAGCGGCATCATCGTTTTGCCGTGTGGTGCTGGCAAGACACTTGTGGGCATCACGGCCGCCTGCACCGTCAAGAAGGGCATCATTGTGCTCTGCACCAGTTCCATGTCCGTCGTGCAGTGGCGGCAAGAGTTCTTGAAATGGTCCAACATCAACCCCAACGACATTGCCGTGTTCACATCCGACCACAAGTCCAAATTCTCTGGCAACACCGGTATCATCGTGACGACGTATTCCATGGTGACGCAGACGCGTGAGCGCTCGCACGATGCCAAGAGAATGATGGACTTCTTGCAGGGCCGCGAATGGGGTCTGATGCTGCTCGACGAGGTGCACGTCGTGCCTGCAAACATCTTCCGCAAGGTCACGTCCAACATCAAGACGCACTCCAAGCTGGGCCTCACCGCGACGCTGCTGCGTGAGGACGACAAGATTTCCGATTTGAACTTTTTGATCGGCCCCAAGCTCTACGAGGCCAACTGGATGGAGCTGTCTGAGCAGGGCCACATTGCACGCGTGCAGTGTGCCGAGGTCTGGTGCCCGATGACGACGGAGTTCTTTGAGGAGTACCTCAAGTCGTCAAGCCGAACGAAGCAGTCTCTCTATGTCATGAACCCGCGCAAGTTCCAGGCATGCCAGTACCTCATCAACTACCACGAGGGCCGCGGCGACAAGATTATAGTCTTCTCGGACGATGTGTTTGCGCTTACCAAATACGCAACCAAGCTCGGCAAGGCATGCATTTACGGCGCCACTGGCCAAAGCGAGCGCATGCGTATCTTGGAGAACTTCCAACACAACTCGAGTATCAACACGCTGTTCCTCTCCAAGATTGGTGACACGTCGCTCGATCTGCCCGAGGCGACGTGCCTGATCCAGATTTCGTCGCACTACGGTTCCCGGAGACAAGAAGCACAGCGGCTCGGCCGGATTCTGCGGGCCAAGCGTCGTAACGACGAGGGCTTCAACGCATTCTTTTACTCGCTCGTATCCAAGGACACCCAGGAGATGTTCTACTCGTCCAAGCGGCAGGCGTTCCTTGTCGACCAGGGCTACGCTTTCAAGGTCATTACACAGCTGCAGGACATTGACAAGACGCCCGGTCTGGCTTTCGCTACGGCCCGTGAACGCCGCGAGCTGCTGCAAGAAGTGCTCGTCGAGAAGGAGAAGCTCATGGAGGACAAGATTGACGACGACGACCTGTGGGAGAAGACCAAGGGCAAGTCGATGAAGCGCATGCCGCGGGCCCGCCGGACAGCCGGCACGCTGGGCGAGCTCAGCGGTGGCCAGGACATGGCCTACATTGAGCAGAACAAGTCGGTGAACAAGACGCTCAAGAAGGGCAAGAAGGCTGACAGCAATGCCTTCTTCAAGAAGCTGCAACGCGAAAAGGAGCGCCGCAAGCAGCAGGACGAGCCGGCCGATTAGGAGGAGAAGCCATGGAACCTGCCACCTGCCGTGCCATCTTTGTAATTGTATTTTTTTTTCGGAGCTTTACGGGGTTTCTTTTTTTGGTTTTGTTCTTGTTCTTGTTTCTGCTCTTGACTTTTGATTTTTTTTTTTTTTTTCAACTGGGACAGGATAAAAAGCGGGCATTGCTGGGCTTTCATACATTTATACAACACAAACAGATTGTGCAGATTGGTTCAATAGAGAAAAGGACTTTTCGAGACTCTTGAGAGATATCAGATTGTGTCGTTTATTTTAAATATTCACTCTCAGGGTAAATGATGATATTATAAATCACAGCTGGATTGATCGGGCCTCAGCATTAGTATTGCTGCTCTATACGAGCGATATGCTTACATGGAAACCGATCTCTGCGATGCAGTTCACGTTAAGACAGTTCCATAAAATCTCTGCCTGGTGAGGTTGGGGCGCTGTCCATAGATGTTGAGATCGCATCTTCCATCCTCTGCACAGCCTGACCAAAGTGCCAGTCGAGAGATGGGTCCCAAGCCTTGGACATGTTCATACCAGCAAAGAAAGTCGAGGCATCACCAGGCAATAAATATGGCCACAGGGCATCCTCGCCAAGGCCCCCACTCGCCATCTGTCGATGGGAATAGACGGGAGAGTCGTCACAGACTTCCAGGATGCAGGCGCGTGAGAGTTCGAGATAGTCAGCCTCGAGATTGGCCAGCAGAAAGAATGTATCCTCGTCTTCAAGCTCCCTGTCCGAGCCGTAGCCTGATGGGAACACAGTTGTCTGGCAATCTGCACTTGAGCAGCTCAAACGTCGTTTCATACCGCTCGCAGCTTTTACTTCCTTCTTGGAGCCCTTCTTGGAGCAATTGCAGCATACGAAGCCGCCACGCCGGTCGGGTCGGGACTCTGGCCAAGACGGCCGGCTGGTCCTCCGAATCATAATATGATGAGACCCTTACCTGTCAGATCGATGTATCGCATATATGTTACACAGCAAGAATAACAAAACTTAATACTTTTAGTGAATAGTATGGCTCTTCCAATAGGCACAATGTCAGCCTTTGGCTTAACCAAAAAGGTCCGTCGCTGACCCTTATCCTATCAAAAGCAAGACATATAAAAAGACCAGGCTGGTAAACAAAGCCAGCTTCATGTTTAATCAAGTCGATATGTACCCGCGACGGAGTGAAATGCGGCGATAAACTCTAAACAAGAAGACCATATTGGGGATGTCCAATGGACACTTGTTAGCGACCGACGTTATTAGCGACAATGCAGCTTTAGCGATACGTTGTCTGATGGCCTTCGATCGTGTAGGGGAAGGGGCGGCCCATGTTGGATCGAGGGCGGTTGGTTGATTAGTAAGTAGGGAAAGACCAACCGCCGGATTTACAGCGCCCTCGGCCGAGACGGGCACCGATGCCACCCAAAGCACACCCAGAAACACAAACGGGGGCGGACACGCGTATGCCCCTAACTCCATCCTGGCCACTGTACTGAGTAGAGACCGTGGAGAAACAGGCTCAGAGAGCTTAAAGAAGGCCAAGAAGGTGTGTCGCCGTCATAACTCTCTTTATCAATCTCCAAGGAGGGGCCGATATTGATAGACCAGCCACGGAGGTGCCAGTGTCTCGAGTCGAACTTCGACACGGGATTCGATAGATACAGATCGGTTCAATTAATAAACACAGACATTTTATCAACCTCTTGAATATGGCATCTAGGGCATGTTGAAAAGCGTCCGTCGAGAACGGCGACAATTTGACAAGCGCTGGAGGTTTAGTGCTCCTTCCGCCAATGCCAAAACTGCTGGGGCTGTCTCTCGCTCTTTCCATATCAGAAGCAAATGGCCACGGGAAGTGGCGGCAAACCAAAGTACCGTCGTGCCTCATACGCCTTTCCTGTTTGCCTTCCACTAACTGTCTCTTTCCCTGTTTGTGTCGTTTGTTCTTCCCCTATTCGGTCAAGAGACATCGCGGAGAAGGAGCGGATAACGAACATCGTTCCCCGTGCTGTTCGACGTGTTCGACGTAATACATGATACATTCTGTAGCGCTGCGACGTGGGAAGGCACGGTAGCCGATTCGGCAGACATGAGGAAGGTACGGTCCAGCAGTGATACGAACGCTGCGCTGGCAGCCACGCCCAACAAAAGAAACAGCCATGGAAAGACGAGAGTTGGGTGCCAATTGTTCACCACGACATGCTACCAGGGCACCAGACAAATGCACCTGTACACAAGCTGTGATACGTAGGATCGACCTCTACTTTCTCACGCCCGCCCGCATGTGCTGGATCTCTGACGACATGCCGCGTGGGACGTTTGGGCTGGCTGACAGGCACAGAAATGAATAAATCGATTAAAGACGCCCTAAAGCACAAAAACGGAGTTCCGTGGCTGCAGACTCCGTTGTCTCTTTCCTTGGTGCGCTGGCTTCCTTCGGCGACTTTTGGGGGGCGGCAGGCGCAACTCAGCCCGTTTTCTGATGCCTCTTTGTCAGGGCAAGGGAGTGCCGCTTTGGTGTGCGTCGCAACTTGCAAGGGGTACTCCGTACAGGGGCAGGCTTTGGGCAAAAGGTGGAAGGTGCGAGCCGAAGAATGCTCATGGCTGCCCCATTTCTGCACCACACTAAGACAAGAAAAGGGAAGGAGCGGTACTAAACCTTCTGGTGTTTCTAATGTTACCCCCATCGGCCTGGGACTGTTCAGAAGTGTCCGGCCATGGACCGCCGTCGTGGAGGAAGCTCCGCCTACTGTGACGCGAATTGCGGAATGCTTGGTCCAGATAGCTTTTTCCCGTTTTCTCTTGTGTGTTGTCAACTTGTCGTGGACCTGCCCCCTTCGCACTGATAGCGTTCTCAGTGCTCCATAGGTCCTTCCTCATTTCAACAAGCTGGGTTTCGTTCGCTCTTGCCCATTTTCACGGCGATTTGTGTGCTCTCACCCATCGCGCCCTCTTCTCTCGTTTCTCTGCGCCTTCCCAATTATCTCTGCAGAACGTCTAACTCGCACCAGTGTTGATTGCGCACTCGCACCTCGCACCTTCCTCGACCTACCGCCACATCGGACCAATCTACTCCTTTCCTCCTTCCTGACGTGTTCCTTATCAGGACATACCAAACATCCCACACATCCGCATCTTTCCCCAGAACGTGCGGCCCCTTTCAACTTCTCTTGTTTTTACCCATTGTCCATTCTCACTCCTTCATCCCCTCCCTCTTTTCTCTCTCGCATCCCACCTCACACTCTGCCTCTTTTTTATTCTCCTTGTCATCGGTCTATCGTCTGCCGTGTTTTCCTTGTTTCGCCAACGAGCGCGCAGACCCCAGCTCATAGTCTGGTCCAACCAGTCAAAAACAAGCTGACAGCGCTTCGACTATCGATTCAGCCTGCGCCTACACAATCCCGGCAGTCTATCCTTACCCGGAATCCATCCCAGCACCGAGGACGCCCACACCCTCCTTTTTTACTTCATAACCCTCTCCTCCCCAGGCAAAGCCTATCTCTGTCCTGTCTTGAAACAGGACAGATGATGTGTTGCAAGCATCTTTTGCAGAGGTTTTAAGAAGGCACGGGCTTCCCAAAGTGCTTCGAGAAGCAACTAGGCTCATACGCCGGCAGTTTTCTCTACTCTGAACAGCTTGTGCCTTCCCCCAGCAATTTCACCATATCTCGCAATCGATCTGTCCGGCGCAGCTCGTCCATACCCCATCGCCAATCATCAAGACAGGACACCCCCTTCTTGCGCGCACGCAATAATACGACGCCATTAAAGCTGCCAATTCTCGACAATCATCTCGAATTCTGTATTTGTGAATACGACAACACGGCAAGCAACAAAACTTGTGTATCGCATCTCACATCTCACCTCTTATACGCCCACTCACACGGTCGCACAGCATTGCAGCCTCACAAGTCCAATCTCACAAACCCGACGATCTAATCGATATCTCACATCGCGCCGACAGAAATATTGATTAACAGAAATACGACAACCTCATGAGCGGGAAGAAATCGAGTTCATCGTCATCGAAACCGCCACTCTTGACTTTCTGAGAATCACTCACTTGATATACAACACACACAGACAACATGCCGGAATCAACAAGTAGACAGCGCCGGCCAGCGGCGTCACCTGGTAACTACTCTCCGACGGAAGAGCACTCCGAGACCGATGCGCTGCTGGGCGCCGACATTGAAACAGAGATTGGCTCCGAGCCGTCGGGATCAGCAACACCCGGTGCCCGGAAAGATAGCTGGACCGGCGACGAGGAGTTTGCGGGTCTACCCTGGACACAAAGGCCGTCGATCTACTGGCTCATCGGCCCCTACGCGTTATTTACGTTGGCGTTTGGTGGTTCCCTAGTGCCAAAGCTGAATCTGATCATTGACCTGGTCTGCCGTCGATATTTTGCTGACCGCGAACACGATGGCTTCCATGTGCTCCCCGTTGTGCCCGGCGCCAACAACCCGCAGTGCCAAATCGCCGAGGTGCAGCGCAATGTTGCCACCTTCACTCTCATTCTCAGCGTCATTGTCGGCTCGCTGAGCGCCTTCACAGCGCCTCGCCTGGGTGCCGCGTCTGATCGCTATGGCCGCAAAGGCATCATGGTGATTTCATCGTGCGGTGGTCTTGTTGGCGAGGTCATCACGATCCTGGCAGCCAAGTACCCTGATCTTATCCACTACAACTGGCTCATCCTGGCCGCTGTGATTGACGGCTTTGCAGGCTCGTTCACAGCCGGCAGCGTCGTCAGCCACTCGTACACGAGTGACTGTACGCCGCCTTCGAAGCGTGCTGTGTCGTTTGGCTACATGCATGCGTGCCTCTTCTCCGGCTTGGCTTTTGGCCCTCTGCTGGCAGGCTTCTTCGTCGAGTGGACGGGGTCGCTGCTGTCCATTTTCTACGTCACGCTGGGCTGCCACACAGCCTTCATCCTGTACATCATATTCATTCTTCCCGAGTCGCTGTCGCCGCGTCGCCGGGCCATTGCTCGCGAGAAGTACGTCAAGGAGAAGGAGGTGCATGCGGCCAGAGTCCGTGCGGAGGACCAGGCGGAGGAAGAAGCAATTGCGTCTGGCCTGAGCCCTCGCAAGACGGGTTTGACGGGTTTTGTCCGCAAATCCATCGTCAAGGTGCAGCGGTCCAACCCGCTTGCCCCGCTCAAGATCTTGCTTCCCAAGGGCACGCACCAACAGCGGGTGAGGCGCAACCTGGTTGTCCTGGCCATCGTCGACACGTTGATCATCGCAGCGGCAATGAGCATGGGCGGCGTGACGCTGCTGTACAGCGAGTTCTTGTTCCACTGGGGCAACTTTGAGACGTCAGCATTCATCTCTCTCGTGTCCATGGTGCGCGTCTTTGTGCTCATGGGCATCTTCCCCGTCATCAACTACTTCTTCCGTGTGCGCCCGGCAGCGCGCCAGCGTCGCATCTCTGGCCAGGCCCCAAGCGAGGCCAACGCGGGCCCCGACCGCCTTGACGTTGTCCTGATTCGCAGTGCCATCTTTTCCGATGTGCTCGGCGTGGCGGGCTACATCTTTGCACGCACGCCCGCCGTCTTTGTTCTGTGCGGTGTCGTGACGGCCTTTGGCGGTCTGGGATCCGCCACGATCCAGTCGTCGCTCACCAAGACCGTCCCCCCCGGTCAGGTTGGCCAACTACTCGGTGCCATCGGCCTGTTGCATGCGCTTTCGCGCGTGTTCGCTCCGATAATTTTCAACGGCCTGTATGCCGCGACGGTCGGAAGCTACCCGCAGGCTGTCTTTGTTTTGATTACTGGTGTCTTCTGCTCTGTCTTCGTCCTTTCGTTCCTCATTCGGCCTTATGGTACGTCTCCCTGGTGCTTCCTTAACTCGATACATGCCAGATGGTTATCAGTGCTAACTATTTCAGTCTTTTTGGATGAGACCCCCGAACCAGAAGAGGAAGCGCCTGCTTCCAATCCGTCGCGTCGCACCGTCGATGCACAGACGGACGTTCTTAACGAGGACGAGGTCGTGCAACAGTTCTAATCATACGCATGTAGGCTGGCGATTCAACACAACACCGTTGTTCTTTCTGCATCTCATTTCCTTTGTCTTGATATCAATATCCCCTTTCCACCGTACACACGATCGTCCCTTTATGAACTTATTACTATTCTGTTTACTTTAGATTTTTCTTTTTTTTGTACTCTGTCGTAGCGATTCCCACACTGTTACTTTTAACTTTTCCTACTTGACCTCATGTTTGGTTATCTGATGATCTGATAGAGAGGATAGAAGCGGTATTGTACTGCGTAAATGCACATCGAGCATAATTTATTTCTGGTACACTTTTGTTCCAATTCATGGCGTTCTCTCATGTCGTCTTGTATTTATCGTGCCATCGTGGCAATCACGTGTGGACATGCTTCCGTCTGATTTGTTTGAAGTTAATTTTAAGCATCGTCCAGTGGTCTGCCTTCCTAAAACGGCAGTTGCAAACGCACAGTGGGTCGTCTGTGTTTAAAGGTATTGTTTATGGGGAGGGAAAGAGCGGGGGAGCGATCCCATTGGCTTCCTGCCAAAAACAGTGATGTCAGTACTTTGTACTGTGGACCAGAACCAAGCTCGAAAACTAGAGCTTTTTTGTCCTTTTCGTGCATTTCATGGCCTTCTTTCTTCCATAGTCTGTACAAAGTATTACGGCTTGGATCGGCCTTACCTAACTCCTCAAGTACTTCGTACATTTCTCTCCACGTTTTCTCGTTGTCCGTCTTTTGTTTCTCTTTTCTCGTCCAACGAAATCAAACCAATCATTTTTGACGTTTTTTGTGTCCATTGAATTTTCTACACGACAACCACCAAACACCGAACAACCACTACAGACATATGATCGACTCCTTCGACTCCTTCCTACCCCTCATCATCTCCATTATCCCGTTGTGACCGAATGGAATCATGACGAAAACGCCGCCAGACTCGCCTGCCGTCTCGGCCGAGGAGAGAAGTGCAGCTCGCACGCTCGCCGAGCATCTGCCGCAGGGCTACACGGCCGACTTTGTTCCAGAAGGTCAGCAGCAGCAACAGACAGGAGAAGGAGAAACGTCAGATGCAGACAGACCGGCTGCTGGCGGACGCAAGACGAGCGGCGGCAGCGGTGCCAGCGGAGGCGGTGCTACAGCAACCGGCACATCGCATCCCAACATGCCATCCCTAGCTCCGTCTGCATCAGCAGCATCGTCGATACGGTCAACTTCAGGAAGAGGCGAGACAGGCGGTGATGGCGACGTGGAGCCTGAAGAGATTTCTTCACTACACCTGCAGGGCGGCGATGTGCATCGGTCGCTGTTTCGCATGGCCGAGGCGCCACAACGGAACCAGATCTTGCAGAGCCAGCCCCTCCCGACACCTTCGCCTCTGTCCCTCTCCACAACGGCGACTTCTACCCAGGACCGTGAACCGCAACAACAACAGCAGTCCCAACAACTGCCTGCAACGCCCACTCCCGCACCACAACATCCCAAGAAACCCCACCATCGACGCGCCGCGACATTCCACGACCGATATACGACAGCCAGCGAAGTGAGCAGCATGGCCGGTGGTCCCGACGGTGATGCCAGTGAATACGGCAGTGATTACGGCGGTGGTGGTGGTAATGGCGACGGCGACCGGCCACCCATGCACGTGCGTGACCTGCTGGCACCACAGGGCTTCCGTCGTGACTTTGTTTTGCAACAGATGCGACAGCGCCAGCTGCAACAACGCGAGGCGACGATGCAGCGCCGCCGGACCCATCTCCGCGAACGGCGTGCCACTGCCTTTGGCGCCGTCAAGATGCCGATTGCACGCAACTTTGTCGAGTTTCTTGAGCTGTACGGACACTTTGCCGATGAGGACCTAGAAGCGTCTGATGATGATGAGGATGGGGATGAGGAGGAAGACGGCGGTGAAGAGGAGCCTGAGCGTGGTGAGGAGGAAACAGAAGAGGAGGGAGAGGCTGGTGGAGATGTGGAGCGTGGTGTGAGACCAGCAGGTGTCGTCCGACGCCGGCCCCACGAACGCCAGCCACTGCTCGACCGTCGGCACTCTGGTGCTGTCGCTTCAGCACACGGTGATGGCGGTGGTGACGGCAGTGGTAAGGCCAAGGCGGGCATGTCCCAGGCCTTTTTCACTCTCCTGAAAGCCTTTGTCGGCACAGGCATCATGTTCCTGCCCAAGGCCTTCAACAACGGCGGCATGGTCTTCTCGACGGTCACGCTGCTCGTCGTCTCGCTGCTCTCCATGGGTGGTTTCGAGCTGCTTCTGCGCTGCCGCCAACGCTACGGTGGTGGTTATGGCGACATTGGCCAGGCCATTGCAGGCCCACGCATGCGCGGCCTGATCCTGGGGTCCATTGCCCTCTCGCAGCTGGGCTTTGTGTGCGCTGGTATTGTCTTCGCGGCCGAGAACCTGGCATCATTTGCATCGGCCGTGGCCCACGCCAACACGCGCCGTCACAATCCTGTTGGAGGCGGTGATGGTAGTGTGGACGACAGCGTTCTTTCGACCAACGCCATCATCGCCCTCGAGGTGGCCGTGCTCATCCCGCTGGGCTTTGTGCGTGACATTGCCCGTCTAGGCCCTGCTGCCCTGCTCGGCGACGTCTTTATCGCCATCGGCCTCGTCTACATGTACACCTACGACATTGCCGTCGTTGCCTCGCGTGGCTGGCACACGCACCCGACCGTCGAGTTCTGGTTCAACCCCTCTGGGTATGCCCTCACCATTGGCGCCGCCATCTTTACCTTTGAGGGCATTGGCCTCATCCTGCCCATACAGTCGTCCATGGCTCGGCCCGAAAAGTTCCGCTGGCTGCTCGGTGTCGTCATGGCCATCATCACGGCCGCCTACATTTCCGTCGGCGCGCTTGGTTATGCTGCCTTTGGCACCGGCACCAAGACGGAAGTTATTGACAACTACCCGCGCGCCAGTGCACTCGTGCAGTGTGTCCAGTGCCTCTATGCTATTGCCGTCTTGGCCGGCATGCCGGTCCAGATCTTCCCGGCCGTCCGCATCATTGAGGGCAAGCTTTTTAGGACAACATCGTCCTCGGGCAACGGCGCCGTCTACTACCGGTCCGGCAAACGCGACCCACGCATTAAGTGGCTGAAGAACGGCCTGCGTACACTCATGATTGTGGCCTGTGGCGCCGTCGCCGTCTTGGGCGCTGGCCACCTCGACCAGTTTGTTGCCCTCATCGGATCCATGGCATGTGTCCCGCTGCTCTTCATCTACCCGCCGTACCTGCACTACCGCGGCATGGCTGACGAGTCGTCGGCTTGGCTGCGGACGCTGGACGTTGCGTTGATTGCTGTGGGAACGGTGGCCATGATCTTCACGTCAATTGTGACCATCAAGAGTGGTCTGTGAGAGAGATGCGGTCTAATATTGGTGTTATTTTTTTCTCTTTTTTTCTTTCGCATACGAGCGTGGCACTTTGGCATATACGGGATCAAAAGCGTGCTTGGATTTATCGGCGCCTTGCTCTTGAATTTTACTGCTAATTCTATCTTCATTTCCATATAAAATACGAATCAATAGTCAAATACTTAATCGAAAAGTTATGTAAATATGTGAGTGCAGTTTTGTGATAAACACTGGTTTAGGTTTTCAATAATAAATCCAAAGAAGAAAGAAATATAATCAAGCGAATACGAGACAGGTATATCCAAATGAATGGGTAGAAGTCTCGTGGTGAGAACTAGAGTGAATGCTATCGTTGAAGTTTGAAGCACATTAAGTGGGAAAGAATATCACGTGAGCTCGCGACAGGAGTGATCAGGAGTCGCCTTCCTTTTCGCGTGGCAAAAGAGACCCCGCGACTTTTTCACGACTCTCCACTCCAACACCAAATCAACTCGACGACAGACACTGCGACTCACCTCCTGACAGTACGAGTGTGCACCAAATGGATATGCTCGTCAATCTACAAACCAAACTATGGCCGACGCGGTGGTAGCGGGTGGCAGTGGCGGCAGTGGTCAACGCGGCGGACGAGGAGGAAGAGGAAGAGGAGGAAGAAGTCGAGGAGGACGCCGTTCAACATCTGCTGCCAATGGACCGAATACAGAATCGGAAAGAGACGGACAAACAACAACAGAAACAGACCCGGCAAACAGCAAGCGAAAACGAGCTGATACGGCGGGGACTGTTCCCAGTGACGCAGCCGTGGTGGAAGATGAAGACATTCCATCAACGCCAACCGACAGTGCTGAAGCGAGCAGGGGTACTTCAGCAGCAAAGCCTGCAACAAAACGCAGGGCCCCGGCCATGAAGAAGCCGGCGATTAAAAAGGAGGACAGCACTGCCTCGACCGACAGCGGGCCAACCCCGCGCAGCATCGACGCCTGGCCCGAGTGGTTCCGCGCATTAGAAAAGACACACCGCGCCCTCAATCTTGTGTATACAATCTGTTGCACACGCAAGCACTTGCTGACAACATTTGCCACAATAAAAACGACCGTCGAGTCCAACACGGGTCGTCCACTGCTGGAAAGCGAAGTGGCTGCTGTAGCTGCGCTTCTGTCGCTCCATTTTGGAAACGCTGGAGGCCATGGTGGGAGTGCCGGCACGATTCGTTTCGCGTACGTGGACGAACTGTCGCTGCAAGTCGACATCCAGGGCTCGGAGCGCGACGCAACGTTCAAGACGGGCGCTAGCAGCCGGATACGGAACCGAGTCACTGCACAGGGTCCAGCAGCAGATGCCTCGGTCGGTGGAATCACTGGCCGCGAAGGACTGCGGAATCGATCCGATGGGGGGCCCTACGACAACGGCACGACCGCGACAGAAACAGATGATCTGCGGCCGGGCAAAGAGGGCAAAGAGGTGCTATACTTTGAGTTTATCGACGAGGGCCTCAAGCGGCAGGTGGCTGATCCCAAGACGGGCGAAGCAGTCAAGGCGACGCGCATGCTGAAAGACGAGCAGCTCAAAATGCCAGTCTACGGCCAAAAACAAATGACGGCACTGATTGAAAAGCGGAACCGACGGTTTGCGACAGCCGTGAATGCATTTTTGGATAAGTGTGAGGGCAAGTCTGGAGATGGTGAAGCCAAAGACCCAGTCGAGACCCTGGAAAAGGAGGCAGAGGCATTTATACCCTTTCCAAGTCCCGAGGAGGAACACGGCGCCGCAGGCCAGACCGTCAAGAGCCAGATGGACGCTGATGGCAACAACAACGGAATCCCACCCACAATCCCAACAGAGAGAAAGACGATCCCCGAGATCGTGGACGAGCTAAAAGGCAGCTCATGGTACTCGGGCCAGGTGGTGCCAGACGGCCATCGCGTGTTTGAGGAACAGGAGCCCGTCTATGGCGACCTGGACTTTTTGCTGAGCCAGGACATGGTCAACGCCCTGTACAACGCCAAGGGCATCACGCAGTTCTACATCCACCAGACCGAGGCCATCAATGCGCTGCATGCCGGCCGCCATGTCGTGGTGTCGACGTCGACAAGCTCGGGCAAGTCGCTCATCTTCCAGCTGCCCGTGGTGCATGCTCTCGAAGAAGACCCTTACTCGCGCGCCATGTACATTTTCCCCACCAAAGCGCTGGCCCAGGACCAGAAGCGCAGCCTGCGTGACCTACTTGCGTATATGCCCAACATGTGCGATGTTCTGGTCGAGACTTTCGACGGCGACACGCCCTGGAAAGACCGCGACATGATCCGCGAGGAGGCCCGTGTCATCTTTACGAACCCAGACATGCTGCATGCCGCTATCCTGCCTCAAGAAAGCCGCTGGCGGTCGTTCCTGCAAAGACTGCGCTACGTCGTCGTCGACGAGCTGCACTACTACAACGGCCTGATGGGCTCGCACATGGCCTTTATCATGCGGCGGCTGCGTCGTGTATGTGCCACGCTGGGCAACCGCTCTGTGCGCTTTATTTCGTGCTCGGCCACGGTGGCCAACCCGCGCGAGCACTTTGAAACCATCTTCGGTGTCATGGACTGGGAGCGTGATCAGCCCGTGCAGCTCGTCGACTTTGACGGCTCGCCCTCGGGCCGCAAAGAGTTTCTGTGCTGGAATACACCCTTTCGCGTGCCTGGCGATCCGGCCAGTGGAAGAGGCAGTGCACTGTACGAGTGCGCCAGGCTGTTTTGCGAGCTGATTTTGCGCGGCGTTCGTGTGATTGCTTTCTGTCGTGTCCGTGAGCAGTGCGAGAAGCTTGTCGGTGCTGTCCAACAAGAGCTCGAAAAGCGAGGACGGCCCGAGTGCACAACGCGTGTTATGGGCTACCGCGGCGGCTACACGGCGCAAGATCGGCGACGTATCGAGTCGGATATGTTTGCCGGCCGGCTGGTGGGCATCGTGGCGACGTCGGCGCTTGAGCTGGGCGTTGACATTGGCTCGCTTGACTGCGTCATGACCTGGGGGTTTCCCTACAGCATTGCCAACCTGCGGCAGCAGAGTGGACGTGCCGGTCGTCGCCGAGGCCGCGATTCGCTCTCGATTCTAGTCGGTGACTCGTTTGCTACGGACCAGTACTACATGCAGAACCCGGACTTGCTCTTTGACCAGCCGCACGGCTCGCTGCAGGTTGACCTGGCCAACATGCTGGTCCGCGAGGGCCATGTACAGTGCGCCGCCTACGAGATGCCCATTCGCCCTGTGGAGGACGAGCAGTACTTTGGACCGGAGTTGGCGAAGCTTTGTGAAGAGCGGCTGGTCCGCGACGAGCTCGACTGCTTCCACTGCCACGACCATTTCCGCCCACAGCCGTGGAAGCTCGTGGCCATCCGCGACACCGAGGACGACCACTTTGCCATTATCGACATTGGCCACAACCCGCCGATTGTGCTCGAAGAGCTCGAGGCGTCGCGGGCTACGTTTACTATTTACGATGGCGCCATCTTCTTGCACCAGGGCACGACCTACCTGGTGCGCGAGTTCAACCCGGACCAGGGCATGGCCAAAGTTGAGCGCGTACGTGTGGACTGGACGACACAGCAGCGTGATTTTACCGATGTCGACCCCATTGAGACGCAGGCCGTCCGACGCATTGGCGGGGACAATTCTGGCAATAAAGAGAGTACGAATGCCAGTGTAGTCCGCGCCTATCTGGGCAAGATCCGCATCTCGCAGCACGTCTTTGGCTACTTTAAGATTGACCGGCGCGACCGTATTCTGGATGCCGTGCAGGTCGACAACCCGCCTGTCGTTCGCTACAGCCGTGGCACCTGGCTGGACGTGCCCGCCTCTGGCCTGGCCGTCCTCGAGCGCCGCCATCTGCATATGGCTGCGGCTATCCACGCCGCCGAGCATGCCGTGCTGAGTCTGCTGCCCAACTTTGTCATTAGTTTGCCGGGCGATGTGCGCACCGAATGCAAGAGCGGTCTCAAAGAGTTCCAGAACCGGCCTGTCACGCAGCGCAAACGGCCAGCACGACTGACATTTTACGATGCAAAGGGCGGTGCTGGCGGCACCGGAATTACAGCCAAGGCTTTTGACTTTGTGGACTTGCTGCTACAACAAGCTTTGACCCGAATCGAAAGTTGTGCCTGTGGCCTCTATGCTGCTGACTCTCTGACAGCCTCGCGGGGTTGTCTCGAGTGCATTGCCTCGCCCAACTGCCACGAGGCCAACACGGTCATGAGCAAAGCCGGCGCTGTTGTTGTGCTGCGCAGTTTGTTGGATCTGCCCATTGACGAAGAATCACTGCCCATGGGCCCCGAAGAGGGTATTCCGTCCGGGCCTGAGACGGTCGTTTTGGCCGTCCCAGTGCCCGGCGTACATGCGACGCCGATGCCGATACCGACAATGAAGACTGAAAATGAAGGTTGAGATCGAATTCCAACCAGCGGAGATGCAGCCATCACCGGACCATCCGACGGGATGATCATATAAACATGTACAAGTCAGGGCTCACAGAAAAGGACTTGCACACCGCATTGGACACCATCTTTGATCTTTCGCCTTCCCGACTGTCTAGTCTTTGAGTCCGTTCTACTTCACGTGCCACAACGGCAGACGGCTCGTGGAAAGACCGACATTCTCTTGCTAGGCATTACAAAGTAATGAGTATCTTACACACATTTCTCGTCGAAAGAGGAGACTGAGAAGAAAGAGGAGAAAAAAGAGATAGAAAAAGTAACAGGTACCAAGACATAATGACAAAACATAACGCGGAGGTTGGCTGTTAATTCGACGCAGCCCAATTTTTGTTTCTTTTTTACGTGGCTGTTCTGTGGACAAATGCCATAATTGCCATAATACGCTGTATGTCGTTCGCTCTTGCCTTGCTGTAATACGTTTGTAATAGCGGTCCGCGCTGATGCCGCGAGGCTTGTTGTGCTGGTAGGGCCGTCAGATGCGGGCGCCAGATCTAGCCGAGGTATCTATCCCCACCTTTCTGGGCTCCTGGGGCTTGGGGATGGGGAACCGCACCACTTGTACCTTCCCCCACAGCGCGCAGTTCTCACAGCTCCGCGTTAGACTGGAAGCTGCAAGTCACTCGGCACTACTGATTCACACAGTTGTACGGAGTACCTAGGTCGCTCTTGCCCTTGCGATTGCTGGGCATTTGGGGGAAGTCGCTACTGGCCGCCGACTCAGAAGAATATCTAGCCGCTGACCGTGGGAATGGGAATGGGTGCTCGGCAGTCTCTTCTGGATGGGGGCAGCGGCTCGTTCGTCTTTTCTCTTTCTGTCTTTCTGGCTGTTTAATATTTATCGAGTCGTCTCCCCAGGCTTTTTTGCTTCATTTATTTATCGTTGCAAAGTTTTGGTTGATTTGGAAACGTTCATTTTCGCTCCTTCCTCTTTCGTCGCATCTTCACCTGCGCATCTCGTCGCTTTCAGTAAGAACGACTGACACGTGCCTCGGCTACTTTTCTTACGTCATCCGCCAACGACCAACCTCACATCAACTCTCGATCTTGGAAAATTCCAGCATTCTTTGATCTTTCACAACACTTTCCACAGCCACATCATCCGCCACCATGCCTTCCGAAGCCGACCCCGATGTCATCCGCGTGTCCTACGAGGGCCGCGTCGCCACGCTGACCATTGACAACGCCAAGAAGCTCAACGCGCTGTCGCTCGGCCAATACTACGACCTCGCCGTCAAGATGGCCGAGATTGCCAAGCGCGACGACATCTACATCACCTTTTTGACCGGCAACGGCCGTTTCTTCTCTGCGTAGGTCTTCCATGCTCTTCCGTGCTCTGTCCATGCGCTGTACATTCGGTTTGGACCTCTGCTAACACCTCCAGCGGCGCCGACGTCTCCCTGGCTGAGGGTACCCCCCTGGGCAACGGCCGCGAGGCTCACCAACACTGGCTTCGCTCGTTTGTTGCCAACAACCTCAACATTGCCCGCGCCTTCTACACCCACCCCAAGATTCTGGTCGTCGGCCTCAACGGCCCGGCCGTCGGCCTGTCGGCTGCCCTCGTCGGCTTTGCAGACTTTGTCTACTGCACACCCTCGACGTTCCTTCTGACGCCCTTCAGCTCGCTGGGTCTGGTTGCTGAGGGCGGTGCCTCCCTGGGTCTGGTCCAGCGTCTCGGCCGCTCCAAGGCCAACGAGGCCCTGATTATGAGCAAGCGCATCTCGAGCGCCGAGCTGCTGCAGACGGGCTTTGTCAATGCCATTTTCGACGGCGAGGACGCTGCCTCCGACGCCGCTTTCCACAAGCGTGTCCGCCGCGAGATTGACGACCGCCTGGGCGACCACCTGATTGGCGACTCCATGCTGGGCATCAAGCGGCTGGTGCGCCGTGCAGACGACGAGACGCTGGACCGCCAGAACGTGAGCGAAGTCTTTGCCGGTCTGGAGCGCTTCATGACGGGCGTGCCGCAGGAGGAGTTCCGCAAGCTGGCCACGGGCGAGAAGCGGCACAAGCTGTAAGCGGGCGAAGATTGTGCGATGGTTTTACCAAGTCAAGTGTATAAAAGTGATCCAAAAAGATCCATAGAATGAAATGTACAGCGAAAAACGCTGCTTTTGGATGTTTTGTCACATACGGCTATTGTGTTGTAGACTGTATTATGCTTTGTTTTATTCTCGTTAATCATACATAGATAAACCTTAACTCAGCTTTTATATTTTTAGGCCAACAATCCAAAGAGAAGACTCGTCTTCTTCCAGTAATCTTGGGCGGCCTTGGTGATACGCTGCTGTGGTGTCCTGCCACCACTGCCGCTGGCCTCTTTATCCTCGGACAGACCCGTGCGTTTGAACACGGCGTCTTCCAGCTCGACAATGCCCTTCTTCTTGCTCTTGTCCTTGTCCTTCTTACTTGCTGTTGCCGACGCACTATTACCGCCCAGACTACACCGCAGCCAGGCGATGTCAAAGAGCCACTGCTTCAGCAGGTCCTTGCGCTCGTCTGCTGAGAGTGCCGCGGATGTCGTTGCGTCATCTTCCTTCTCCTCGTTCTTGTCGTCCTTCCCGTTTGTCTTCTCGGTTGTCTCTTGAAGGTAGTCTGCCGTCTCGAGCAGTTTGATCCACTGCTCACCGAGCTGCTCGGCTACCTGAAGCTTCAGTTGGGCCACAGCAGCCGGACTCCACAGGTCCATGCCGGCCGCGTCCATGGCAGTCGACAGGTCGCGCAGGAACCGAAAGACGCCGGGCGAGGGTGTCGACGGCAGAGCGGCCGATGTGCCCGCCACGTCCCAGAGAACACGGCCAGCCACTGTCTTGCGCGTCAGCGCCTTGCTGGTGAACTGCTCGAGAGGTGACACAACAACGACGCGGACAATGGCAGCGTGCAGCTCCGGGATAATCTCCAACCCAAGCTGGCCCAGGGCCGTCGAGGGCGATGTGGCCGGCCGCCGGCTGCGGATCTCGCGCAGCACGCGCACGAGGTACATGGCAATGTTGCCCTTTGTCGTTATGCTCAGCGTGTCTGACTTGGCAACGGCAGCCCACTCGGCTGTAATCTGTGTATTGACATCTCGAAAGGCCGTGTCCAGCGCTGCTTCGAGGTGGTCGTGCAGCGTCTGCGGGTCGTCTTTGCTCAGAAGCTGCTGGCGCTGCAAAATCGTGTCCTCATCCTCGACAATGTCGTCCACGTCGTTGTCCCAGCGCTGTTTGCGGAGCTGGTCGACCACGGCAGCAACATCGTCGACGACATGGAGCCATGTTGTGTACGAAGAGACGGCTTTGGCGACGGCGTCGCTACGGCCATGCAGACGCGTTACCACGTCGCGCACAAACGACACGGCGCCCTCAGACAGGTCAGTGTCAATATCCTTGTGGTTGCTGTCCGTGTTGCTGTTGCTCCATAACTGCGCATGACGGTCGGTCACGCCGTCCTGCCACGAGGCGAGCGTCGCGGCCACCTCGGAACCCACCAGACGCAGCTTGCCAACCTTGGTAGCAAGCACCTGCAGCATTTGCTGATTGAAAACGGCGCGTATCTTGTCGAGCAGCTCCGACGGATCAAAGCCGCGGGCCATGCTGCTGTCACGGATCCAGAGCTGCAGCACGCGCGTGCGGAGATCCACGATAGCGTGCATATCCAAGTACCGCCGGACGACGGGAGGCTGGCCCTGTGCAGACTTGATGGTAGCTGTCGACGGCACATTAGCCTGCTCCAGAGCTCGCTGAAGGCCGGACACAAACACCTCACTGCCACGTTCGGCCCACTTGGTGAGCATCTCGCGGGCCTGTGCAGCATCAAGGTCGTCGTGGCGGATGTAGGGCTTAAAGTACTGCACATCCTCGCCGCACCAGCGGGAGTACACGTCCAGACGCAGACCTTCAATCTGGCGCAGAGCGTCATCATCAAGTAAAGCTCGGCGCTTCAGGCCTAGCAGAGCTTCTGGCAGCCGGTGAGGGAGGAGAGCCTGCACGTCAAGCAGTGTCTTTGTGTAGAGAGCCAGACCGCGCAGCACATTGTCAGCTTTCCACGACGCGCGGCAGTCCAGTGGCTGCTGACCCTGGCCGGCCTGGTGGTGGCTCTCGTGCACTTCGTCGTCCATCTCAAAGGCGAGCGCCATGGCCTGGCTGCGGACATGCAGCAGCTGCCAGAGGACATCGCGCGCACCCGAAGTAGTAGCCAAACTGTGAGCACAGAGGGCACGCAGCAGGTCGTCTCGTGCCGTGGCTGCTGCCGACAGGACCCGGTTCCTATCACGCTGCCCTCGTGCGTCTTCGTCGTCCTCACCGCCCTCGTTGGCACCGTCCATGTCTATATCGTCGTTGTCGTCACCGGCATCGTCGGCTTCTGATGCTGCTTTTTCCGAGGCAGTCGTGGGCACCGAGCGTTCAACAACCTCAATCATGTCCCGCAGTCTCCGCCGTAGGCTGCCGAGCATCCGCTTTGATGCCTCAATAGACGAGAGGACGGCTGCATCCTGGAGTGCCGACTGTTTTGACCTCGATTTTGAGGAGCTGGGAGTGTCGCTCGACTTGTCGTTCATGCCAGACAGCAAAAGCCGACTAAGAACAAGCACTTTAGATGCCAGCATCAGCCGCTCGCCCCAGCTCTGCTGCTGTTGCTGTTGCCTTTGCTGCCTTTGCTGCTGGCGGACAGAAGTTTTGGACGTCTTGGAAGCGGCGGCATTGGCACTGTAGTCGGGATTCGTGCGCGACAGAAGACGGCCGACGGTCCGGGAGCACGCCTCGAGAAGCTTTGCACGAGCGGCCAGACTCAACGACGACTGCTCCTGCTCGTGGTCGACAAACGAAGCCAGCGCCGTCACTTTGCCGCCCACGACGGCTCGCCCGCAGCGCCCGCCCATGCCGGCCAGCGTCGTCTGCGCGCCCTCCATGTCAGCGCGCATCTGCACAATCGTCTCGGCCGTGCCCAGCAGCTCGCGGTAGGAGCCGCCGACCTGCGTGCGCAGACGAGTGGCCTTGTCGTCGACCTGGACAAGGAGGGTTTTGTGGATGGCGCGGATCTGGGGGAGGGTGTGGTTGGAGGAGAAGATCTGGGCCGAGGACGTCAGCAGCCCGACGTCCGGTTCGGTGATGGCCATCGTGGAGGTGGGGGGGTGGCCGTAGACCAGAAATCAGGGTGGTTGTTGGTGGTGGTCGATGAGGAGAGAGAAAGCGTTAAAGAACCGTGATGGTCGACGCTATGTTCCGGCCCGCCGTTGTTTTCGGCCGTTGTGTGGGCGTGAGATGATACGTGTGCAGCTCCGCTAGCGGGAAAGAGCCACTGGTGAGGGTGGAAGATGCGGAAGGTGCCAGGGGACCAGATTGGCCAATGGGGAAGGGGGCGGGGCCCAGCGGTCTTAGTGGGCGAGGAAGGCGCTACAGGCGGCTCTCAGTGCACGGCTGTAGCCTCACCAAATACGAACGTAATGACATAATAATTAGAGACGACGTTACGCAAGAGCGGGTATTAAAAATATTCAAAATATATCCATAGATCTGGAAGTTCACTCAATCACTGCCACAGCCTCTTGCTCCACCCACAGTGTCCCGTTGCCTACTTCGAGACAGTACCTGAAGCCTCTGGCCGCTCGTGCTTAACGGCATCAGCATAATCCTCCCACAATTTATCGACCTTGACGCCCAGCAATCCTGGCCAGAAAGCATCCCCATCGTAGTGGTCTAGCCGCAGCTTCTCGTTGATCCGGCGCACCGTGCCGTCGCCGAACCGCCGCTCCAGGTAGTCCAAGAAGTATGCCGTGTGCTGGTAGCCGCCGTCCCAACGGCCAACGTTTGCCGGCTCGCGTTTCCAGTGCGGCGGCGACAGCGCACACTTGAGCCGCACCCAGTCGGCAATGCCCTCGACCAGACCACCTGGGCACGTGCCGCGGCCGTCCCACTGGTAGCAGTGCACGAGTTCGTGGGTCAGAACGCCGGCAATCTCGGACGTCGCCCGCTCCTTGCGCGGCTTGATGCCCGCAATGTACCGTAGACTGAAGTGGATCTCCTTGTGGTCTCCGTCGAGCTCCGAGCCTGTCGTATAGGCCACGCCGTCCATGTCACGTAGGATTACTGTGACTGAGCGGGTTGGCGTGATGTGCGTCTCGGGGTCGGCGTACCAGGCGTTGCGGCCGTACAGGAAGCGCTGCACGTTGCCAACAGCCTGCTGCAGCACAGCCGACGCATTGACAGCGCCCAGGAACACATCAGAACCCTCGTGGTTGAGATCACGGATCTCGATGCGCAACTTAGGCTTGGGGTATGGTGAAGGTTCCGTGATGCGGTCACTGGACTCTGTGTCAGCCGGGCGGTCTGCTGCGCCATCGCTCGACACTTCTGAAGGAGGCATCGGCGTCGGCACCGGCGGGGCGGCTGTGCTTGTGGCCACAGGCCGGGAATTTCCACTGTCGGCCGTCATCGTCATCGTGTCGTCGGTTTCAGACTTGGGACGGTTGAACAGGATACGCTTGACCGTCATGTGTGGGGGATGTGGGAGGTGTAGGTGAGAGTGGCAGTGCAAGGGGTGCGTAGATATTCGGATCGGCTGGACAGACGACGGAGGACGGAGAAAGTGATATGCAGGATCGAGGTGTTTCTCGCTTCAAGGTGTAAAGGTGTTGTTTGGGTTGTTTCTGCTGTTTGCTTGTGTGAGGCTTCAGTGTGCAACGCTCTGTAAGCGAGAGAAGGAGCGTTCATACAGAGTGGACTGCAGGAGTAGGTAGAAGGTACTTGTGACAGCTCCAACTGTCATCTGTTGCTGCGCAATTGGCAGCAGTCTCATCTAGTGAGGTCTAGAGACGGCAAACAGCGGGGCTAGGCTGGCAGAATACAGCGGACTACAGTGCTCATAAGTACCTTCTACAAGTCCTAGTGCCCAGCCCAACCCCGCCAGCGGCTGCCGCACGCCACAGAACGCGACTTCAAGGAACTAGCGCACTTTGCTACAGCAACAGACGCGGCTGCCAAATAACAGTAACAAAGAAAACACCAACAAGAGGAAAGTGCGGCCCCAAAACATAGGGGTAAGCTTTGGTGGCAGGGCAGGTGCGCAGCTGCAGGGCGATATGCCGGGTTGTGGTTTCCCGTTCTGACCTTTCTTGACGCAAAACACTCTAAACACTTTAATTTTGGCGATCGGGGTGGCTCCTGCCCTGCATGGATCAGTGTGGATTGGGACCAGCCAGTGCCTGCCCGTTATTTCCATGGGCTCTTTCCATATCGTACGCACGCTCCATGCATGTTTCTCCTATTGTGAATTGTGAGATTAAAGAGGCTTCATTCCTCACCTCTCAACCAAAATCACGACCACAACTCTCGACGGCGTGCACACGCCCAACCCCCCTCCATTCCTCCCACGCCTCCCCACCCCCTGAACACACGCGGTCCACAGTCCACCGCGTGTGCCGTGCGTCGACCAACGGCAGACCCTGTTTGTTTGTCTGCAGCCGCATCGACCTTTTCTCGATATCTCCAATCCCCAACTTTTATGATATCGGTTTGAAAAGTCAATCGAACGACGACAACAGCAAACCGCGACGACGATAAACACATAGACATTGCTCGTCAACCTGCCATACCATTGACGGACGCGACAATTGACCCGCGCGTCACCGACGCGACCCCCTTTTTCACCCCTCCCCTGATCCCGATCCCCCGCCGCTTCTCGTCGACTTGTTTTTGCCCACGATGGCCGATAAGATTACCCTCGACCAGGTCAACGAGCTGCTGGGCGTCCTGCGGACTGACGCCTCTGTTGACGCCAAGGTGCAGCTTGTCACGGCCGCCAAGTCTGGCATCAAGCAGCATAACGTGCCCGACCATGCGATTCCCGTCCTTTTCGAGGCTCTGCGCACAGCCTCGTCTTCACAACATGCCGCGCTTGTGAATGCCGGTTTCACGGGCCTGAACCACCTGTTGACGCGACTCTCACGCCAGGAGCCCAAGTTCCTGGCCAAGGAGGCCGCTCGCACACTCCCATTGATTGTCGAGAAGCTCGGCGATGTCAAGGAGAAATACCGCACGCTGGCCCAACAGTCGCTCGTCACTTTGTACCAGGCGGCGCCCATGGACGTCGAGCGCTCGCTGCGCAATACGGCCATGACCGGCAAGAATCCGCGCGCCAAGGAGACCAGCATGCAGTGGCTGCTGCAGATGCACCACGAGCACAGCATGCCTTTCCGCGCCTACGTTCCTGTCCTCATGGAACTGCTTGAAGACGCCGACGGCATGGTGCGCGATGCTGCCAAGGCCACAGTCATTGAGCTGTTCCGCGACGCTCCCAACGCTGCCAAGACCGACCTCAAGAAGCAGCTCAAGAACTTCAAGGTGCGCCCGGCCATTGAGCAGGCGATCGTCAAGGAACTGGCCCCGACTGGTGCTTCGTCTGCCGCCGCTGCCGACCCCGTTTCTCGCCCCGAGTCAGTACAGGCCGTGCGACCCAAGGCGCCAATCTCAACAGCCTCAAGCTTTGCTGCGAGCGTCTCGTCTCTCAGCGAGCGGCCAATCACCCCAGTGCCCGACGCCAGCCGCGCCGAGGCCGTGGAGCCGGCCTACGTCAACACACAGCGCGAACTGGACGATATTTTTAAGGAGATGCACATCTGGTTCGAAGGCAAGGAGACGGAACAGAATTGGCTGAAGCGCGAAGAGAGTGTGACACGGCTGCGCCGTCTTCTTGCTGGCAATGCTGGCGACTATGCCGAGTCGTTTGTGAACAACACCCGCGCGCTGCTTGACGGCATCATCAAGGCCGTTGTCACCCTGCGTACAAGTCTGTGCAAGGAAAGTTGCAGCCTTGTCCAGGACATTGCAAACACCTTTGGCTCGGGCATCGACCCCATGGTCGAGATCCTGTTGCAGACGCTCGTTAAGCTGTCTGCAGGCACCAAAAAGATCAGCTCGCAGCTGGCCAACACGACCGTCGAGGCTATCATTTCCAATGCCACCTACAGCACACGCATCCTCCAGCACGTCTGGGGCGCCTGCCAGGACAAGAATGTCCAACCGCGCACCTACGCCTCGGGCTGGGTCAAGACCATTATCAACAAGGAGATGCACCACAAGAGCCATGTGGAGCACTCTGGCGGCCTGGATCTGATTGAGAAGTGCATCAAGAAGGGCCTCGTTGACCCCAACCCAGGCGTCCGTGAGCGCATGCGTGCTACCTACTGGTTCTTTGCTGGTGTCTGGCCGGCACGGGCTGAGGCGATCATGACCGGTCTCGACGGAACTGCACAGAAGCTGCTACAGAACGACTCCAACAACCCCAACTCACCCAAGAAGCCCGAGGGCGCAGCTGAGAAAGCTCGCCCTGGTCTGGGTTTCTCCAAGAGCACAACTGGCGCACCTAAGCCGTCCCTCCGCGAGGCCATGCTGGCCAAGAAGAAGGAGGCTCTGGCAACGCGCAACCTGCCTGCACGGCCTGGGTCGGCCATGGCCCACTTCTCGCCGGTGCGCACAGTCTCTGGCTCGTCAACTTCGACTTCTTCTTCTACTGCCACTGCAACGACGTCAGGCACGTCGGCAGCGACGGCAGAGGCCAAGTTTACTCGCCAACGCGGTGAAGGCGGCTTGTCAGTTGCGCCTGTGCGCCCTACTCGTCGGAGGCCGGAGCTTCACACCCGGCCGGCTACTGCTGGTCCCTACTCGGTCCGCACACACGACCACCCTTCGGCAGAGCAGTCGAGCCCACCAGATCGTTTGCGCTCCAAGGCCGCAATCACACCGAAGACGCTCGGCGCCTCTCCTAAGCGGACAGGACCTGGGCCACGAACCCGGCCTGGCCACCAGGCGACAGCCAGCGACTCCAACTTGGTGACGCCCTCTCGTGCAGTTGCACCGCCTGCCACAAAAACAGCCGCCGGCCGACCCGGCGCGGCAGCATCGTCCCCACGAACCAGCCCCGCAAAGCCCAAGCCTGGCGCTGTACGTGGTGCAGCCGGTCATAAGGCGCCGCCTGCACACGCATCGACCAGCCCAACAAGGGTCCGTAACAAGCGTGCACCTGAGCCGGTACCCGAGGCAGAGCCAGAAGACGAGCCAGAGATTATTGAGAAGGCACTCGAGGTGGAGATTGAGCTGCCTCTGGAACGCTCCGTCACGCCTACATCACCAACGCCGACAAAGCCGGCAGCAGTAAGAAAAGCGGCGCCTACCACGGCGGCGCCCCCTCCTGTGGACGACGACGATGCTCTGAATGCCATGGTGATGTCACCGCCACTCAAGGTCTACGAAGACCCGTTCCAGGACGACCAGCCTACGGCGACACCTACGGCAGCAATCTTTGCTCCTACGGTTCTGGAAGACAGACCTGTAAATGAGGACGCAGGCAACCTGGCCCGGATGCCAGACGACAGTGTTGGTGCGGGCGCAGCAGCAACCATACCTGCCGATGCCTTTGCGACGACTGTCACTGATGCAACAAGGCTCGAGCCCAATGCCTCGCCGGCTTTGTTCCCCTCATCGCCGGAGAAGGCCAAACAGAACGCACGCCTGCTCGACAGTGGCATTGCTAAGGTCAAGGCCCAGGCCCTGGACGTGCACGGCTTCCGCAAGCTGCAGGGCATCATCCGGGATGCGAGTAACGCGGCCATCAGCAACGGCATGACCACCAAGACAGGCGCGGCCGCACTCTTCACTGACGAGCGCTTCGACGCGCTGCTACTAGGTCTCTTTGCCTACCTCGAGTCGCCCGTCACTAATGTGCCGCCCGAGAAGGTGCAGGACGTCAAGGCGCAGATTCTGGCTACGATCAAGTTGCTCCTTAAAAAGTCCCGCGACAACTTCCAGCCGCACGTCTCGCGCGGCCTCGAGGCCCTGCTGGCGGCACGTGCTGGCTACGATGCACGCACACACATGGTGGCCGGTCTGGAGCTGCTGGCGGACGAGCTGGTGACGCTGGGCGATGCTGCTGAAATTGCCCTCGTGCTGACGCGGGCCTTGAGCGAGCCGGCCAGCGCAAATGGCAATAATGGCAATGGTAACGGTGCCCCCTCAAAGACGAAGCCACTGACCTCGCCGCACTCGTTGAGCATGGGCCTGCACGTCCTCAAGGTGCTCGTCGATGCCCGCCCTGCGTTCCACCCCACCGACACGGAACTGGCCCAGCTGTCGGGTCTGGCGCAGCACTGCCTTGAGAGCAGCGAGTCTGGTGTGCGCATGGACGCCGTGCAGCTGTGTGTTGCGGTGCACGAGCGTGTGGGCGATGCCCGCTTCTGGGGTGCGCTGCGAGGAGTCAAGGACGATCCCAAGTCGTTGATTACATACTACATTGTAAAGCGGCAGCGGGAGCAATCCGTGTGAGTGTTGGTGACGACGGCGGTAAGCAAGGGCTAGGCATTCAAAATGGGTGTACTTTTATTTGTCAACAAAAAAGGGAAAGGGGTATACTTTTGTGTACATTGGGCCACACTTGTTTCTTTTCTCTCTCTCTTTCTCTCTCTCTTTCTGTTCTCATTCTCTCTATATTTTCCCTGTCCTTTTTCTTTCTTTCTAATATTCTCATTTCTTTCTGTTTATTTACGCGTTTGCCTCTGTTGTATCCCCCTTTTGTAGAAACTAGTTGTAATTTTTTCTTATCTTACTTGACTTGCTCCTTGTCTATTTCGTTTCTCATCATAAAGTACAATGCTTTACCGAACGAATCCTTGATGGAAAATAGGATTTGTAGATACTACAGTTTTGTCTTGTCGGTCAACGCGTCCCCTTTTCTTTCCACATGCACCCACTCGGTATGCATATGCGGTCACCGTCAGCCGCAGGCACGGTGGTGGAGATATTCATTCTGCATCCAGGGCTGCATCCACGGAGTTTCCTCCTGCCGACTTTTCGTGGTCATTTTAATAAAATTCTCTTTCCATTACATTTGAATTATCCGACGCTGCCACTACCCGTCTATTTGTCGTCGTCTTACAACAGTGAACACGAGCCTTTCTGTCTCCCTGACCTCTCCCAGGATGACGTGAGGTTACTCATTACAAATATGTCAAGCGAGTGCCAAGCAGCCTGTCCCATCGAGTCGTTTTGTTTCTGATTAATATTGCGACGTGATATTGTCACTCCTTCTGCGTCTTGCATACATCCCATCTCGTTGACCGACTTGAGCGTCGTAGGATTCAAAAAGAGACACATGCATCTTTGAGTTCGTCGTAGTGTCGCAGGGGATATCTCGTATGTCTTGTGTTACATTCATCTCCAGTAAGTATCACTTTACGGAAAATATATGGGGAAAAAAAAAAGAAAACAAAACAAAAGGTTACAACGGCGGCCCGCCCGCACTGGCGAACAGACACTGACTGACCAGTGGCCATCAGAAATAAGACATAAAACTGTCCCCTCAGGATGCCGTCGACGACGATCTTCAGTGGATTGCTTATTGGAGTCGATGGAGCCTGTATCTTTTGAAGTTGTCTTCAACACGACTTCAGCCTCGTCAACTGCGCTTTCCTTCATCGCTTCTTCGCTCCTCCCCTTGTCACTTCCCTCTCCTTATGCCGTTGTTCGCTCGCTCCTGCCGTCTTCCTTCGTCCTTCCCTTTCTGGTTCCTGCCGTTTCGGAGAGAAAATCCCTCAAGCACAGACAGCTCCTTCCTGCCAAATGGAAAGAACGTTTTGTCTCTCCTTCCCATTTGCGAGGCGAGACGGGCGATGATCCGTCGGCATCTGGAAAGAACAGGCAAGAACAGAAGAACATGAATCTATTTAGAGAGAGATAGCACCGACCAGGGGGTAAACAAAAGGGGGCCGCTGTTTGCGGATCGACCCAGGGGACATTAAGAGACAAGGCCCTGGCCACGCCTGCCCTCCTGCAGCCACTCAGGGACCGTCCTACCCCCCCTTGTGAGCACCCTGAACCACTCTTTAGCTAGCGTCTGCCGCTAGTGTTGCAATCCAGGGCGGGGAGACAGAAAGAGGAAGCTGCAAGGAGTGGAAATAGGCGGGTGGACAGAAGGACAAAAAGTGCGAAAATGCTGAAGGACAGAAAACAGATTGAATGGACGTCTCTTCAAGCGACCACTCAAAGGCGGCAAAAGACTTGCAGACAGCCAAAAAGGACCACAGTTGCGACACGTCGGTCAATACCACTCTACCTGAAACACCGGGCGGGCTGCAGGGACAGCCCTGCGATAGATTGCGTGCGACGCCTCTGAGCACTTTTGATTACAAGCGAAAAGACACAGAAAGACACAGAAAGGCAGAGGAAAGACTGGCCAAACGGCGTTTGTTCCTGTGGCTGTGTGCAAGGTGCAACAGTGACATCTTACGACGTGGCTGTCTAGTTTTGGTGGCTTTTGCGGCCTGCGACGGTTTTACGGAGTACTGTTACAAAAGGCTGTGGCTGACGATCTGGTGGGATTGGCGGACAGGAATATGTTGTGTTTCGTCAACGTTGAACTACGCCAACTTTAAACGTCTATCGTATATTCTTTTTCTGTGCTCCTTTCGGGTTCTATCCACAAAAACGAACAAATAACGTAACCATGGCTAACTCATAAAAAGCACAACAACAGATGAGTCAATCCTCATCTATATTTTTCTTATATTTCCTTGAAACAGCCTAGTTGCTTGCCGGCAGCTCCTTGACGCGGTCGTCAAAGGTCTTTTGGGCGCGCGTCCACACGCCCTCGGTGTCGCGCTTGTTGAGCGTCAGCAGACTCGGCAGCAGCAGCGACGAGAACTCGTCGCTCGACTCGCGGGCCACGAGCGTCGGCAGGTGGTCAATGGCAATGACGCGGATCTCGGCGCCGTCAACGGCCTGCTTGACAGGGACGGTCGGGCTGTTGAACGAGCTGTAGGTCGAGTACAGCGGGATCGGGTTGTTCTCGCTGTTGGGGTCGCAGCTGACGTCGCAGATAACGCGCAGCTTGCGGTTGGCACCGGCGGCGGCGAGCGACTCGAAGGTGACAAAGGGCGGGATCTTGGCCGCGCCCAGGTAGACGCAGTTGATGAAGATGTCCGAGGTGGCAATCTCCTCAAAGGGACCGCCGCGCTTGGTCTCGGGCAAATCCCACTCCAGGATGTTATCCTGGGGCAGGCCAATGGCCAGGCAGAAGTCGCGCGCACCCTTGCCGCAGCGGCCGAGAGCACCAATCACAATGGCGCGGGGCAGCTCGCCCTTGTTGGCAGCGATCGCGGGGGCAATGGCGGCCTTGACGTGCTCAGCGAGCTCGGGAGCGCTGTCAAAGACAGGAACGGCAGGCTGGGGGGTGCCCGGGTGCAGGATCTGGTGGGCCCAGGCGAGCAGGGCAATGGCGGTGCCAGCGTAGCCGGCCCAGTAGCCGAAAGCAGCGACGCGGCGGCCGTTGGGCTCGACGAGGAACTCGAGGTCGTACAGCAGGCCGTTGCCGCGCGAGAAGCGCGACAGAGCCGCCGCCCAGCCGTCCTGCTTCTTGAAGCAGTGCTGGAAGTGGATGTAGGTGTGCGGCAGCGGCGAGTCGCCGTCGGTGATCTCCTTGAGGCCGAGGATGATGTGGTCGGTGGGGGCGTTGACCCAGGTGCCGGCCGGGACCATCTCGGCGCCGACGGCCTCGTACTCGCTGTCCTTGTAGATGCGATCGGACGAGCGCTCAACGTGGAGAACGTAACCGGCGTCGAGGAGAGCCTTGGCCGATGCCGGGGACACTGGCAGACGGAGGGGTTAGCTTCGGCCAAGCGACGTCAGCACGATAGTGGGGGTTTTGATAGGAGCAAACATACAGGGTGACCGGCGCTCCAGCGGCTTGGTCTCGGCTCTGAGGTGGATGATTGTCGGTGCCATTGCGAATGCGGGTGTGATTGTGTGGTGTTTGTTGCGAAAAGAAGATTCAAAAGAGAGAATTGGAAGCTGTAGAATTTTCGTTTGTCCGCTCTTTTGGCTATCGGCGGCGGTGATGTATGACACACACCACCAGAGCTCGAAAAAAATCTCAATTGCAGGTGAATCACACCTGAGAAGGGGTTCTAAGCCAGAAGAGGAGACACTAGTCTATTCTAGGCTAGTGGATACAGCTCCTTCCTCCTGTTCCTGTTCCTGTTCCTGTGCTGGATTGTATGGAGGGGCGACTCACGTGATGCGTCACGGCGGCGACACGTCTACTATTTACAGGAACACTGCAAGATATCAGGAACACAAAACATAAAAAGGATATACGTGTACGACGTACCTGGCTCGCCTGGGTGTTCCTGTCATGTTGTTTGGATGTATCGTGTCATCTTTTTCTTCATCTTTTTCTTCAGCTTCACTTGAAAGCAGGGACACCAACGCCACAGGACGGTTGGCAGCAGATTAACGAGATTAATTTCCTGCAGGTGCTGTCTGTTGTGTACGCCTACTCCGTATTATATTCAGACACAAGATACAACGGACGGCGCCGGGCATCTTCAATATGTTGCAATTGAAGAGTCATTCCATGAGGCTGGATAGGGCGGCTGTCGAAGCTGACGAATGCAGTTGTTGCAGAGTCGCTCCTGCCTCGCCAGTTTGCCTCTTGCTGCCATGTCGCCTTCTTCAAACTCCTCTTACCTCTTACCATTTGCCTCTTGCCTCTTGCCTCATGCCTCTTGCCTTTGGAGACTTTGCCTTGCCCTCCCCTCGCTCCTCTCTGGTGGGCCCATAGTCTGTGCTGGTCGCTTGTTTTGGAAACGCCCGCCTGTCGCTGCCCCCTCCCTAGCGCACATCCACACCTCCCCTAGCGGCAAACGCCCCCTATCCAATACGCAGCGTGAACGTCTACAAGGTACGACGTATTTACGACGTACGCATAACACTTAGCAATAGTCGCTAATACGACCTTCTCCAGTTTGCATCAGCCACGCTAAACCCGTCGCGATAGTCGCACTCCGCAGCTTTCTTTTTCGTTTTTTTTTTTTTTTTTTTTTTGCTGCCGTCCCCCCTGCCTTGCCCTGTCAACTCCCACTTTGTCTGTTCAACCCAAGCTGTTTGCAGTTGTTTCCTGTTTTGTTTCTACCGCCAAGTCTGCATAGTACATGTACGAATGCCATAAATAGTATGCGTATGTTCTGTTTCACGCCATCGAGGCATCCCGAAATCTCGTTTCTGTTTCTTGTTCGACCGGACTGTGGCTTTTTGTGCTCGATCGGTTTCTGCATTCCTTTTACCTGCACTTGCTTGCACTATCTTACCCCTTTTCTCCTTTTCTCTTCCCCCTCTCTCGCCGACCTTAGAGCCGCATCGCGCTGTAGTTGTGCAGTAGCCCGCAGCATCTATGCAAGTTAGAGATACATAATATGTGTCTCATGCCTGTGCAAGCAAGCTGCAGCGGTTGCAGCGCAGAATGTACGTCGTAAAAGACTCTCCCCTGCCCTGGCCCTGCTCGCTCATTCTCTCGACGAATATCAGGTCTGTCTCTCGGTCTGTTGTCCGTCCGCCACTTTTCTCTCTCTCTTTGCATTCTTTTCTGTCTCACGCCTCTCTCTCTGTCCAACCTGAACCGTTTCGCCTTCATCACGGCGACGAAGCCGAAGACCGCCTCCGAGTCCTTCTTTGTTTTTGTTTCTCCTCCGCAGTCTCGACAGGTCCTCTCTCGTCCAGCCCCTGTCACACCGCATCCTGCTGTCGTGCTCCTTGTCGGTGCACATCTTTTCCGTTTCCGTTCTGCCTCCTGCTCTTTCCTCGATGCTTGGCCTGTTCTTGCCTGTTCTTGCCCGTTCTTGCCATGCTCAGTACTCCGTAGGAAAAAACCCCTGCGGCCCCTGACTGGCTTGGCTCGCTGGCTCGCTCTTTCCCTGGTCGTTGGTCGCGCCTGCCCACTCACACTAACAACTGGCTGGGCCCACCAGCCGACTGCTCCCAACCCAACTTCGTATTTTGTGGTCGAGGTCGAGAAGCTTTCTGGTCTTCAGCACTTGGGTACGTCCATCCTGTTCGTTGGCCGACGAGACTCGACTGCTACAGTTGAAGACTTGCACTGGTACAATGCCATCTGTACTTTCAGGTATTGCTTGTAACAAGTCTACACGCCTTACATCGTTCTCTGCTTCATCTGCTCCTTCCGTCTTTGTGCTCCTTTGCTCATCTCTGCTTCTTTCCTTCTTTGAGGTCTTAACTCTTTCACTCCTTCCCTGCCCCTAACGGCACGCTCTGGCCCAGCCTCTCCTCGCTCCTTCCTCCTGTTGAAGATTGACTGCACTTCTGAGACCGCTGTCGCTTGCAGGCCCCCAAGACCTGCTACCCCTGCCTCGCTCCACATCGTCTCCCAGCTCACTTTCCTCAAAGCTCCATCCATATCGCTCGACTGTCGCTGGCTCTTTCTCCCTTTCCCCTCTTCTCTCATTGCTCTTCCCCCTTTCGATGTTGTGCACTGAGTATTTCCACCTCAGGCAGCACCTTCCACCACCGACAACATCAAACCCCTAAAACAGTACGGACTCCCGCATCTCAACGGCCGCTAGCACTTGCGAACTACGAGTATTGCCTCTATGCCCGCTATCGCCACGGTATTTCTTGTCCTGACAAACTTTAATATTCGCCCATATTCTCACAAACTCGCCCTTGTGAGTGAGCACCCAGTGCTAGCGACTCTTGGACATCGTACACAGTACAGTACTCCGTAGTCAACTTTGCGAAACCCCCGTCTCTCCCTCGCCTTCGTCAGCGCTGCCTATTCACAGCAATTTCGCCCGTAAACTTGGTCCGGTCCACTGTAATTACCGTATTAGTCCCTATTCACTTGCTAAATTGCCCCTGTATTACTCGTGTCGTTACGTTGTCGTACTTGTGTCGTTGCCCTCGAAACGGCCAATTTGTCAGTGGAGGCCTGGAGTGCCCCCTGGTCGGTCGCTCTTTCCTAACTGCACCCTTCTCGACCCTGTCGACCCTGGACCGCTCTTTCTCTCGTTGTGCCCACGCCGCAGCCCACTTCTTCCATTCTTGATTATCCATCGTCCGCGCCTGCGCCCACATCCCACACACACGCCCACGCACGCAACGCACGCAGTCTTGGGGAGTCCACACCAGAGAGAGAGAGTTCCACGTCCCTCGTCCCTCACTGTCCCTCGCACCTGCCGTCCTCCGCCCACCGTGTGTGTGTTCCTGCCCACCCTGCTTGTGTTGCGTCCTTCCTCGCCCGGAACGACGCCGCGACTTTCCACGACACTTCCATCACGAAATTTCTCTTCCTCACACATTCTCTCTTTTCTTCCTCCCCAATCTCGCCCATCCTCCTCCCATCGCGACACGACCTGCGAATGGCGGCTAGCTGGTTCTGCTCATAGTCTCCTCGCGCCCCGTGCTTTTTTGTCCTGCTGGCTTCCCTTTTTCGTTTCTTTTCCCCTAGTACACCCTTCTCCATCTCGCATTCCTGCTTTCTTTTTTGCAAAGGTTCTGGCCTTTTTTTGCTCTGCTCGATCCCTCTTTTCGCCTTTCTCATCTTCTTTGCTGGCTGCAACTTGGATCCTCGAACCCGACTTGCATTTTTGGAGCCTCCTTTTTTCGTCTCCTCTTCCCATAGCAAAGCAGCGCAGCGCAGCAGCTGTTCCTTTCAGCCTCACCAACGCCCATCCCTTCCTAACTCCTTCTCCGCTACTCTCTACTTTTCAACAGCCGCCTCGACTCTCTACGTCTGCGACATCATCCTTTCGGCCTTTCTCTCGCTTTTCATCTCTTTCCAGCTCTTCAGCTCTCACACCCCGCAAAGCATACGCGGGAAAAGGCCAGACCGTTCTTTCGGTAGCACCTGGCATCCAGCACCGATCGTCCGCGACATTGAACGATCCGACACGCCATCTTTTCCATGATCTTTCCACGGCCATTGTCTGCCGTTTCGACCACTCTTAGTCGCGACCGGCGACACTATCCCTGATCCTATCTACTTACCGACTTTCTACATAACGCCTGGGCGCGCGGGGCCTTATCCCCTTCATAAACCATGGCGGCCCTCGACGAATACCTCGACAACACAATGGAGGCCGACGACATCTTTCCCTGCAAGGGCTGCGGCGAGATTCTAGAGGAGGGCAAAGCATTTGAGCTTGGTAAGTGGACTCGGCACAACTGCAAGACTCTCAACTGATCACAGGGCAACAAAGGCTAACAAAGCATCACAGCCGGCCATAGGTGGCATCTCAATTGTTTCCGCTGTAACTCCTGCGGCACTTTGCTCGACTCCGACGCCAAACTCCTTCTTCTCGGCGATGGCTCCCTCAGATGCAACAACTGCACATACAGCTGCAGCGCCTGCGGCAACAATATTGAAGACCTGGCCATCCTGACCGGCGAGCAGGCTTTCTGTGCCACCTGCTTCCGCTGCCGGAATTGCAAGCGCAAGATCGAGAACCTACGCTATGCTCGCACGTCTCAGGGCATATTTTGCATGAGTTGTCACGAGTCGGTCATGGCACGGCGGCGGAAAAAGCACAAAGCGGCAGCCCAAGCGAAAGCGAGAGAAAAAGACGGGTCACCAATGATCACGGACAAGTCGCTGCCCGCCCTTCCTCCCGCCACTCCCACAGAACTCTCACCACGACCACGCGTGCCATACCCACAACCCTCGTCTCTCAGCAGTAGTTTGCGCCCGGACCGCTCTCCCGAGCGTTCGTCGGCCGAAGTCACCTCGAGCAGCACAAGAGACAGCTTGACCGGTACGAAGCCCTCGCTCACCCTGCCTTCGTCCAACTACCGCAACAACCGCAACTCGTCCGTTTTCAACAACAGCATCGATATCGGTGCCAGCGACAGCGAGTCCTTCTTCATCCCTGTGGCTCTCGACCCCAGCCCAGGCCTTTCCGTCACACCGCGTTCCGTGTCTGGCTCGCTGTCGGACGTCAAGAAGGGTAAAGAGCGGTCTGACTACTTTACAGAGACCAAGAGCGGCGACTCGCAGGCTTCGACACCGCACATCGCTTTCCAGGAGAAGGGCATCCCGCCTGGTTCCACCTCGACTCCCGATTACGACAGCAGTGGCACGACTTCCAAGGACCTTCTTTCGCGGAAGCCCTCCAAGTCTTCAAGAACAGACCGCAGTGTTCTGTCCTCGGGCACCAGTAGCGCCGGCGAGGACCACAAACACGAGTTCAAGCTGCAAGAAGCACCCAAGAGCAAGAAGGTCACGGCCAACTCGCGCGCCAACTCACAAGCCACCAACTCGCTCGGCAATGCTCTCGAATTCGACACGCCCAAGGCCTCTAGAAGAGACAAGGAGAACAATGTTTCGTCCCCCGTTTCGACTTCCACCTCTAGCATCGGTGGTCGTTCGTCTCAAGACCGGCACACACAGGACGACGACGAGTACCCAGACTCCAGCGGTCTGGCCACTCCGACCAGGCGCCCCAGCCAGAGCAGCGACCAGTACGCTCGCAGTGGACCCATCGCAAGAAAAGAGCTGCCGACTTCTGCTCGTACCATCAATGGCAAGCCCATTTCTAGCCCTCTCGTCAATGCATCGCCCGCAGACGAGATCCCCCAGCCTACCCTAGCACCGCCGCCCGTGCCTCGCCCCGCCATGCAGGAGCACAAGCTTAGTGACACCTACATGCAGCCCCGCGCACCACCGCAGCCACCGACCGTGCCTGCTCCTCCTCCCGGTCCCTTCCAGACCCCTAGCAAGGAGTCTGTTGTCAGCACCACCGTCTCGGGCAACGACCCCCAGTCTCCACCCAAGGGCCCCTCACCCAAGCTGCCGCGATGGAGCGCCGGCGGCGACTTCAGTATGGATGAAGACATGGCCCGCATACTCGGCACGGACGAGAGCTCCTCTTCAATTCTCCGCCGTGTTTCGAACGCCGTCCGGCACGGCCGCAACAGCAGCGCCGAGTCGAGCAACTTCACCCATGGCAACGGTATCTCGCCACGCGGCCACAACCGTAGTGTTAGTGAGACCACCCGCGCCACGGCCTCTCCGCGCTGGCCCAAGACGCCGATCGTCGAGGACTCTGGTGCCCACGACATTAGCAGCCCCATCTCGCTGGCGGGTGGTGCCACTGGCGAGGACCCGGCCCTGCTCAAGCGTCGTCTGCGGAACTCAGAGCAGAGAGTGGCCGAGCTGGAGCGCCAGTTTGGTGCTGAGAAAGACCTCAAATCCCTTAACAAGAAGCTTTTGGAGAAGCGGCGCACAGTCTCGGTTCTCGATACCCAAGCCGAGATCATGATCCGCCAGCTCGAGGTGCTTGCCGGTTACGTTGAGCGTGCCAAGACGACGAAGCAGCCCATTGATGCAAAGGACCTGGAGGACTCGGCCATCAAGGACTTTGTGCAGAGACTGAACGAGCTGCAGAAGACCATGGCTGTGACGATCGAGCAGCTGCACTCGGAGCGTGATGCGCTGGTCGAGGAGAAGAACCAAGCGGTGGCCGACCGCGATCGGGCCCTGCTCGAGTTTGAGCAGCTGTCATCCAAGAATGCCCAGCTGGCCGACATGAACAACGACCTGACGCACCAGATCCAGGAGCGTTTCAAGTCCCAGATCGGCACCAACGAACAAGTCAAGTCGCCCAACGGCCTGGGTATCTACCACACCCACAAGGGTCCCTCGATTTCGTCCATGAATCTGGACACCGCTAGTATTCAGACCTCAACCAACGCTACGCTGATCGGCACTGACGGCGAGGAGCCAATTGTCGAATCTGGCCCGACGGTTGTCAATATCCGCAAGGGACAGGTGCGCAAGTTCAACTGGAAGAAGGGCTCCAAGACGGTGGCCCAGAATTTGACCAAGGGTGTCAACCGCGCTGTCGGCGCCTTCCAAAATGACCGCGAGCAGCAGCGTGGCGGCCCCTACCAGGGTCTGACGGGCGATAGCATCGGCCTGCCCTATAACATGACGGTGGCGTCGGTCGATTCGCCCACTGCCTTTGGTGCCCAGACGGCCCAGCAAATCCGCCCCGGCGAGTTCGGCTCCACGGGGAGCGGTGTTGGTGGTGCCGGCGCTGGCAGTGTCGGTGGCCGTGGCATCAGCGGCCCCATCTCTGGCCCCATGGGTCCTGGCGCTATTCCTGGCAGTGCGGGTGGCCCGAACAATGCCAACGGCGGCTTTGGCTTCTTTTCCAAGAAGTCGGGCGTGCCCAAGTCTGGTACGGCTACCAGCCTGATGAACAAGGAGGGCCCACCTGTCGCTGAGGCTCCGAGCACGCTGTTTGGCTCTGACCTGGTTGAGCGTGCCGACTACGAGCGCCGGCAGATCCCGAGCGTTGTGACGCGCTGTATCGAGGAGGTCGAGCTGCGCGGCATGGACATTGAGGGCATCTACCGCAAGACGGGTGGCAACTCGCAGGTCAAGGCGATCCAGGAGGGCTTCGAGAAGCAGGAGGACCACGACATCTCAGACCCCGGTCTGGACATCACGGCGGTCACAAGCGTGCTGAAGCAGTACTTCCGTAAGCTGCCGAACCCGCTGCTGACGTTTGAGGTCTACGACAGTGTTCTCGAGTCAATCAGTAAGTTTTTGCGAGCTCCTGGTGATTTTAAGTTAAAGGCCACCCTACTAACAAAGCAGACATTGCCGACTCTTCTGAACGCTGTGACCATTTGCGCAAGACGTTCAACATGCTGCCGGCTAAGCACCGCGACTGTCTCGAGTTCCTCATGTTCCATCTTGCCCGTGTTGCCAGCCGCGAGCGCGAGAACTTGGTAAGCCCCATACAGTTTTTGGTACCATATGCCATTGTACGTTGACTAACATCTTGCAGATGTCGCCCAAGAACTTGGCAGTGGTGTTTGCTCCGACGATTCTGCACACCCAGAACCTGGAGAGAGAGATGTCGGACATGCATTCCAAAAACCTCTCGATCCAGTTTGTCATTGAGAACAGCCACACCATCTTCTCCGAGGCATGAATGGTTTAGCTCGACTGAGCCTACTCTCGACCTCGTGTACATACCATTCCGACCAACCCTTCCTGTATGTGTGTGGGAAACGCGTGTGATGTGTTTTGTATGCTGTTTCTGTTCCTTCCTCCTGGGATCCACTTATGATTTCGACTTCTCCCCGGCGTTTCCTTTTGGACCTTTTTGGGCCTTTTTCAGGCCGTTTTTATCCCTCTTCTCCTCTTTTTACGTCATTCGGGCTTTTCGAAGCGTTTACGACGGCGAATATGTTTTGGAACAAGAGCCTCCCTCTTGTCTCAATATATTCTTCATCCTCTGATTTGATTTCTTGCGTTTGCCTCCTCTTTTTGGAGAAGGCCATTCATGTTTATCTTTTCTTTACTCTTCTGTCATCACCGAAGTGTGTTTTGTGCACTCTCCACTGTTTTAATGTTAGGACATTTAATGATATCCGTTTGCTGTTTTTCTATTTACACAAAAGACAATGTCTCGATATGCAAGTTTGTGTGGGCCGTGAATGATGGCTATATTATATGACGCTTTTGATATCCGTGCTATGCCAAGGAGAAAGTAATAATAATAGAAAAGAGATAAAAGAACAAGGACAGCCCTCCTCTATTTGCCCATCATTCTGCGTACTTTGTCGAGCAGAACACCGCTCTCACGGCCTAGTTTCCGCCGCTGGTTGTCTCCACCAGCAGCACTGTTAAAGCCACTGCCGTTCCGTGCTCCCCGATGTGTGTCTACCCGCCGTGCCTTGGCCATGGCTTTTTGCAGCCGTGCCCGCTGTGCCTTGGCCTCTTCCCGCTCAGCTGTCCGGCGCTCAAACTCGGCCTGCCGTGCTTCGGCCTCGGCCTTTCTCTGTGCGGCCTCTTCCTGGGCTTTGTGGAAGAAGGACTGCGGCCGTTTCGGCGGACGGCTGCCAGGGCCGCGGGGGCGCCTTTGACGCTTCTCGGCGTTGTCGTCTCCTTCATCCTTGTCTTCACCGCCTTCTGCGTCGTCAATGCGAGCCTGCCGCTCGGGGTGCATTCCTGCTGCCTCGTTGTCGTCTGTTTTCTCTGTTTTCTCTTTGCCTTCACCACTCTCCGCCATCGCCCGTGCTTTCACTTTGGCATATGTCTGCAGTGTCTTGGCCCGAATCACATTGGACTCTTTGGCCTTCTCGAGCTTGCGGCGCCAGGCATCGTCGGATGCGGGCAGCGCGGCGCGGATGCCGGTGCGGGAGCGCTTGGCCTTGTGGGGAGCAGCGGAGGCCGTGCTGCCGGTGTCGTCGGCGGACCGTTTGCCCATTTTGTGGAGTGAGTAAAGGTTTGTATTGGAGATGTCGGATACAGAAAGTCGGGAGCTGGTTGGTGGTTGTGAGCGTTTCTGCCGCAGACATGACAATCGAAGCAGATTCGCGCCTTCCAAAAAAAGAGTACTGCCGCCTGAAGCACAGTCCAAACTTTTTTGGCAGCCACGAATCGATAGTGCTTATCGATAAGATTGCTCTTTCCTGGGCGGTGTGCTGCTGTTGCACCACGTGGTTTAGGCGGCAATGCACCAAAAATGCCCAGCCATGCCCCCTCCTTCCTCTTTACCTGGGAGCCGGTTTGTCTGGAGGAAAAATTTTCTCAGGACATTGTGTTTTCCTTGTCTCAAAGTTGGCTCTTTTGCCTCGCTTTCATCCTGTCTATTTTCAACTGTCGTCTTTTTCTACCGGCAGTAAAAAGGCGGCCAACTTTTTGGGTCTTTTCGAGCACCTCACATGAGCTGCTTCCAGGCGGTTCGGCCTTTTATCAGTGAGCAAACAGCGCTAATAATTGACTTAGCGTGTACGGAGTATCGAGAGCAGAAAGAGCAAAGAGTGCAGAGAGAATGAGGCAAACAGCAGGAGCAAAGGAGATGCAGCTGGCGGAACCCCGTTTTTTTGTTTCTATGGATCTGTTTTAAATGGAGGTTTAATGGGCCTCATGGGTTTACGGAGTAATGGGTTCAATGGATTTTAATGGGGGCGTCGCTGCCGCGCTTCAGCACAGACGCAGCTGCTTAATAGGGTCGTTGAGTGCCCCTTTGGGGTGGGTGCGTGTGGGGTTCCTTCCTTTTTGGCGCTCCGCTCTTGCCAACAAAGTCCATTCTCACCTTGAGTCACACGCGCAAATGATGCACTGTGAGAGAAAAGCAGACAGGACAGGGCACAGTTGCCCCTGCTCGCTTTGTGCTTCTGCATATCCTTGCCTTCCTAAGAAAGACAACGGGACAGCCAAGAAACAACAATTTTGAACTCGATCGTTGGAGGCAGGAGCTGCTGGCTGCAGTTTCCCAGAATAACGGTACTAGAACTTCTGAAAGGAAAGAACCATCCTGGAGCAGGTTCACTCCTTCCAGCATCGTTCTCACTCGAATGGCCCTCTCCGCCCTGAACCGACTAAGCAAACTCACCTAAACCAGCCCGTCCCTGACGTCAGTTACAGCGGCGATCAATCGAGAGTCACGCCTTCCTTACCCAGCGGATCACGGCAATTACAGGCCCTTGTTTCTTCTGTTCCTGCTCTTCTGTTCCTGCTGTCCAGGCGGTCCTGTCCAGTCGTTGCTTCCTTTTCTTGTCTGTTCGACACACCACTTTTCTAACCCTGGAGCCTGCCATGTCCATTCTCGTTCTCACTCTCTTCTGACCCCATCCTCACTTCTCATATTCACGCAAAAGCGAGCTCTCTCCACAGCTTCAATCCGCCTCACTCCACCCTCGCTCTTCCGAGGACTTGGGCCGCCGTAGGCCGTTGTCCATTCTCTTTCACGCAACGACCTTCCTTTTCTCACAAAGCCTCTCCACTTTCCTCCTTTTTACCTCTCTCCAGCACGACAATAACGCCGAAACCGGTCCAGCGCCATAAATCGCCACAAAATTACGGAGCGTCGTACATTCACATTCACAGTCTTCACCCAAGTTGACCGCTGCTTCGTTAGGCTGGCTTTCCCTGCATTGCATCTGCATTACGGAGTACAGCACCACCTGCTCATGCACAACCGACAATAGAGGCCGACCACCCTTGCCGCTTGGCCACGCAGACAAACGAACAGAGACAGACACTGGAGCTATCCTTTCATTGCTGAGATTGCTTTGGTTGCAGATACCCATTCATGAATGCCATGCTGTCTCGCTTGGGGCCAAAGGCGTGATCTTCACTCTCCTGTTCGCACCCGACTTTTATAGAGCACTCACGACTCACAATCATTCACATCAACTCATGCTTTCACCTTCGTCATTCAAAAGGCATTATCGAACTCGGCGACTTGCGACGCCTCGACGACCCAGACAGCACTTTTGCTCACTTATCGACTCCAGCATGACCTGAATATCACCACACAAGGCGCTATCACTCTATCTACGTTTATCGCCAGCGCTGCTCAGTCTCACGAATTGATCCTCCCCGTCTGAGCCGGAGACGGGGGTCGGATTACTGGGCAACCCTTATACTCATATTCTTGTTTCTTCACTTCTTCGCAAGCGGCCTCTGTAGCCGGAGCTTCGGCCTGTGGCTTTCAGACACCATGCCGATGTTTGAGGATACGATGGAACTCGCCCAGAGCGGCGAGCTTCCCCCAAAAGAACCCTCTCCTCCACCGCCACGGCCCTCATCACCACCCACCGAGCGTGCCAGCACTCCGTCAAAACCCATCTCCATTCCCACATCTCCCTACATTTCCCGGCGGATGTCCGAGGAGAGCATACGAACCGACTTATGCGAAGGCCCGATCCCGAATACCCCGTCGCCATTACCGCGATCCTTCGCCTCACGGCCCTCTCCAGCTTCTGAAAATCAGCACAGTTTTATTGAACTACTGCCTCCTCAGACACCACCAAGTCGAAACGACCATGAACAGGTCACAGATCGTGCGGAACTAATCGAAAGAATCAAGCGAGGCGAGAGCCCAACCTGGATCCCCAACAAACACGTGAGTACTTCCCATCCATGAGATATATGCAGCCATTCACTAGGAGTGCCAGCTTTCCGTGCCGCCTGCTAATACACTTCAGCTTGGCTCTGTATATCACACTCAGACTCCCACTCAAAGTCAAAGTCCACGGCCACCGTCAGCGGGCACGCCAACGTCAAAAGCGCTGCTTTCCGCGGCCGACATTACGCCAGAACGGATCCCCCTGGAAGCACACGATCATGACGCTGAGGCCGCCGCCAGATTGGAAGATGGCCTGAATATTGAACGACCACGATCGGCTTTGCACAGCGGCGATTTCACTCTGGGCACGTCGACGAGACGTCAGGGCCAAACATCCGACGAGACCAAAACTCGGCCGACCGGATCTCCCCGGCCACGACCCGCAGCAGACATCCCACCCTCACCGTGGGTCGCAACTTCACCGCCTCGTCACTACACACCATTTTCATTCGACCACCGGTCACCGCCAACGTCGGCACTGGCAGAGGTTGGCGTCTTCCGGTCCACCGTACCATCCCCGTCATCGTCAATATCCTCCAGCTTTGTCTACAAGCCGCCAACAAGCCCACTTGTTCAGTCCCAGAGCAACTACGACGACGATGAAGGCACAGAGAGCAGCATGCCTATGGATAATATTGATATCGCCCTCGGCAGCAGTCCGCCACCCAGAGCCAGTTGTTTGAGAGCTAACTCACGGCGACACACCCTGACTTTCGCACACAGCCGCCACTCACAATCGTCCCCTTACTCGGGGCCGACTATCTCACACCCCCTGTCTCGGCAGCCGTCTTCGAGTGTCCGTCGCGAGAACAGCTTCCCGTACCAAGCACACCAACCCCGCCGGTCGCTTTCCACGGCCTCCAACTATGATGTTGATCATATGCCAACTTTCAACTCCGCATCTACCCCTCAGACGCCGTTTCTTTCCCGTTCCAGACGGCCCTCGTTCACCTTGGACCCCTCTCCCCTCCAGCACGCCTCGATGGTTGGTTCGTACGAAGAGAGTATCTTGCGTGGTCGCATGTCTACAACTCCCTCGAAGCCACTCGATTTCCTCGCCCAGATTGGTGTTCTCGGCCTTGGAGCCAAGTGTAAACCCAGTCTGCGCTGCCCATCGCATGTTACGCTTCCGTTCTCGGCTGTCTTTTATAGCTACGCAACGACCTCCTATGGTCGGTCAAAAGCCGAGGACGGTCCCAGTCCCTATGTTGGCATGGTAGACCTCGAGAATGGATTGCCCAACTCGGGCTCTGACCAGCGCTCAAAACGTAAGGCTATGATGCCGAGTCGACGAACAGCCTCACGCACCCGGCCGGCCGAGGATGGCATCAAGAGTACAGGCAACGCAAGTGCAACACAGACACAGAAAACTGGCCTTCGAGACGAAGGCACCCCCAATGGAGACGAGATCGTCATGGAAGATGTCCACGTGGAGCGACTCGACCTGTCGGACGCTGAGGCCAGCAAGTCAAGCACTGCTGCGTCTCGTTCCCACAAGCGACGGGCGCATGGGCCTCGGGCGCCCCCAGGTGGCTCTTACCGCATCCCGGAACAGGGTCAGCTCCAAATCATCATCAAGAACCAGAACAAGACGGCTGTGAAGCTGTTCCTTATTCCCTACGACTTGACTGGGATGGAGCCAGGCACAAAGACATTTATCCGGCAACGCAGCTACTCGGCTGGCCCGATTATCGACAACCTGCCGGCCACGAGCGATTCAGCGTCTGACCGCCCGATCCTGCGGTACTTGATTCACTTGCACATCTGCTCTCCATCCCGTGGCCGCTACTACCTGTACAAGAGCATCCGTGTAGTCTTTGCCAATCGCGTGCCAGACGGAAAGGAAAAGCTGCGCAATGAGCTTTCATTCCCAGAGCCTCTCTATTCGCCTTACAAGCCAATCCGCGTGATGCACCCGCCCGCGGGCGCTGCCGGTGGGAGTGGGTACCACCACGTGGGCGGGAGCGGCCCGGGAGCCACACTTGCCGCCGAAAAGGCATATCGTCGCCGGAGCTCTGGATTCTCGTTTTCTGCACACGGGGTGTCGCAAGCCTTTGACGCGTTTGGCATTCAGCACCCGCCTGTACCTGCCATTCCGCCGCGGTCTGCCCTGCCAAAATCAGCGATATCTTCGCGTTCCTGGTCCAACCAGGGCTCAATCAGGTCGCCTTCGTTTGGCCAACCCGAAAGCAGCACAATCGGTGGAGGTCTTTTCTCTGATTTTGCCGAACCGCTGGACTCGCCGTCTCCCGTGCCGCTCGGATTTGGCACTTCCACTGGCCTGAAGCAGACGAATGGAAAAGTTAACGATGCGAGTACCAGCAAGGATGCCTGCACGAGAAGCTCCACCGCGACCTCGGTAGCCTCGTCTCCTATGCTCCCTCTGTACAAGAAGCTCAGCAAGGGTGATATTGGCTACGGCGGAAACGCATTCGTCAGCGGTAGTCCAGCTGCGGCTGAGGGTCTGTTGTCACAGCGCCTGCGCTCGCTCGAAGTCGAGAAGAACTCGGCGCTCGAAGCGGCATGCAAAGAGACGACCCCCTCTGACAACTGAGGACAGTTTGTCAAACCGGACAAAACACCAACCAGTCTCCAGTCATATTTATTTCTCGTTTTTCTTCTTCTTCTTCTTCTTCTTCTTCACTTCTTGGATAGACAAAATTCAAAAGGGTCACATTGGATAATATATACCCTATCACATAGCATTTGTTTTGAATACACACATCGCTGATTCACTCATTTTGGCCTCCTTAAGTTATCATGAAATCCAAGTGTTTCTTCTATTTACAATGTTCTAACTTTTTGGTATAGACATAATGTACAGTATATGCGACGGTTCTTCTTCTTTCTTTTCATACATTCGTGCCCCCTTTCTATCTATATGCAATGTCGTTGATATTCGTTATTATTTTTTGCTGAGTTGTTGTTTGTGTTGTTTCAGCGCATGTTGTTGCTATTCACAGTCGGGAACATGCCCAGGTCCGTGTTCATGTTGTCGCTGCCGCCAAACACACGACCCTCAATTCGCGAGTTCATGCGCACCATGGTCCGCACAGCATGCACCGACCGCGGATATCTGGCGCCCAAGGTCTTGAACTCGCGCTCAGCAACCGACGACCACAGAGCCATCTGCTCCAGCTCGAGATACGCCTTGGCCAGGACCATGAAGGTGTACGTCGTGGGACGGTTGTAGCGAGTGGCACTCTCGCGGATGTGCTTCAGACGCGCCATGTTCGGGGTGGTGTTGGCGCCAGTAGGATTGCTGCCAAACAGCTTGTCGAAGGAGCCGCTGCCCTCCTGACTCTGGCCCTCGCCCCTGCCGCCAGTGGCAGAGTCGCTGTCCCGAATCGCCTGTTCCGGTGACGTTGGTGAAGGCGATGCAGACCGAGACCGCGTCGCCTGACCTGCCTCGGTTTGGCTGCCCTCATCATCTTCATCCCGAACACGGTTGCGTGCACGCAGCGGAGCAAAACCGCTCCACTGATCCATGAGGCGCTCCTCGCAAACCTCGAATGCTTCACGTGGGCGGCCAAGACGGGCCAGGTTCTGGACGTAGTGGTTCCAGTTCTTGGAGTCAAGCAAAAAGCCGTTGGCGAGGACGTCCTGGTTGACCAAGTTCATGAGGCCGTCCGAGTCGCGCTCGGCGGCGTACAGGCGCTGCATGGTCTTGAGCGGGTCGGTCAGGCCGTACCGCAGCTTGGCGACAACGCGGGGATCCTGTTTCTCGCGCTTCTGGGGTACAGAGGTCACAGAAGAAGTAGGCTGCCGGGATTCGGGGTCCAGCTCGTTGGCGGCAATGGCGGCCTGGATGTCGACCTCAATATCTGTCTTGGCACCCTTGGCCCTGGTCACACCCAGAATGGACTCGAGACGAGTGTCCTTGAACGCTTGCGGCCGGCTGATTTCCCGGGTGCGGCCCAGAATGTTCTGCCACATCTCCTTGACGCGGTCAAAGCGGCCCTCATAGTAGTCGGACAGCATGAGGGCGTTGCACAGCTTGAGCGGCAGTGGCTGCTGGCGTTCTTCGGCGGGGGCAATGCTCCTGTACAGCTGCATGACTTCCTCGACACCAGCGAAATCGCGCGCCTGCACCAGCATGAAGATGACAAACGAGAAGCGGCGGACAGCACCGAGATGCATACGCGCCGCGTCACGACCGACAGCCTCCTTGTTGCGCGACGGGTCTCTGCCACCACTCTGCGACGTCAGCGAGCGCTGGAACTCGCGCAGGGCCTTGGCAAAGAGGTCGCGGCGCTCCGTCGCCCCCAGGCCACCCTCGGCGGGCTGGTCGCCCTTGGGGAAGTCCTGCCACTGACTGAAGGCCTTGATGACCATCTGGATCTGCTGGCTCGAGCGCTGGAAGCCCATGTGGTGCATGAGGCGGTTGACCTGCAGGGCACGGTGGGGCTGTTTGCTGCGGATGTAGGCCATCATTAGCAGGGTGTAGTGGTGGGCCGTGGGGCGGAAGGTGCCGTCTTCCTGGGCAGCACGCAGCAGCTCGACGGCGCGGCGCGGCTGGCGACACTGCGCGAGGGCAAACAGCAGGGCGCTGTAGGTGCCGTTGTCGTACTTGACCTTGAGACGCGTCATGACGTTCAAGATACGGTTGACGGCGACGAGGTCATGGCGGAGGGCATGGTGGTGCAGCAACGTGTTCCACAGAGCCGTGTAGGGCGCGCCGTGGGCTTTCCCGTCACGGGTGGTGGTCACACACAGACGCTCGGCCTCGTTGTACATGTCGTTTTGGCAGTAGGCTTCGACAATGGGGTCGATGATGGCCTCGGTGATGCGGACGCCGCACTTCTGGGCCAGCCAATACAGGTCGGAAACAAGGCTGATGTCGCCACGGCCGCCGACAATGGTCATGATGGTACTGAAGCTGTAGTCGTCGGGCTCGGCAGACTCGCACAGGTCTTCAAAGATCTTCATGGCCTTGGTGTACTGGCCGCGCTCGACATAGATGTGCAGCCGGATGTTCCAGCAGATGGTGTTGGGCTTGACCTTGTACTTGTCCCAGATCTCGGCAAAGGCCTGCTCAAGCTGCACCACGTCGCCGCGTACGGCGTGGACTTTGAGCAGGTGGGCAAACGTGTCCTCGGCGGTCTCAATGGCGGTTGGGTAGACGTCGATGAACTCGCTCCACAGCCGGTGGACGGAGGTGACGTCGCCGCGCGAGGCATAAAAGGCCAGGTACTTCTGGTAGCCCCAAAAGTTGAGGCGGCCCAGGCTGTTGTACCAGTCCTTGCGCACCTCCTCCATGCCGCGCGGGTTCTGCGGGTAATAGACGTCGCGGACCATGGCTGTGAGGGTCACGACGTGCGGCTTGAACTTGGGCAGGAGACGGTACTCGGAGTAGGCTCGCGCAGCCACGTCAAAGCGCTCCTTGCGAATGAGGATCTGGATATAGTTCTCATAGATGCGCGGGTTCGTCTGGGCCCTGACAAAGGAAAGGGCCGTCTCCGGTTCTAAGCGCTGCAGCGAGGCTTCGAGAAGGGCCTTGAACGACTCCTCCAGCACCCCAAGGTCGACGGAGGGTGTCATCTTGGTAGGATACTGCTTGGCTTCATGGTCGAGAGTGCCCTTTGTGCTCAGTGTCTTGATGGCCTCGGAAAGCTGCTCCAGCAGTATGCCAATGTTCGGCAGGTTCACGGCATCACTGAGCAGCTTCGCCCCGTCGGCCTTTCTGCGTCCCGTCACCTCCCTGTAGGCGTACCACACGTCCGACAAAACGTGCCAGTCCCCCAACCGCAAGCCATTGGCCATCAGCAAGCCAAAGCCCGGCGCCTTTCCGTCGGCCCAGCATGCTTCGTACTCTGCGGCGCGCAAGTAGACGGCAACGGCCTCGTCCCGCCGGTTGGTTTTGATCTTGGATCTCACCATCGCGGCCACGTTCTCGGCGGTCCACTGCGAAGGGTGGAGCTCGTCGAACAGCTTGATGACTCGGCGATGATCCTGTCCTTTTCTGGACGCCGACAGCAGAGTTAGGAGTGCAGGTCCGATATCCCTTTTCTGCTCTCCAGCCTCCAGCTTGCTGTAGAGGATCCGAGCCTCGTCAAAAACAGGCTGGTCAATCTTTTCCCCGACCTTTTGCACCAGCTGCTTCAGCTTTGCAAGGATGATGTCCTGGCTCTCACGTGGCGCTAGCGTCTCGTCGTCCTCTTCGGCAGGAGCGGCGCTTTCTTTTTCTTCTATTTCTTCTTTTTCTTCTGCTTCTTCTGCTTCTTCTGCCTCTTCTCCTTCTTCTGCTCCTTCGGCATCCAGAACAGAGGACGAGAGGGCAGATCGAAGCTCCTCTGTCTGCTTACGGGTGATGTAAGGAGCGCGGTACGAAGTCTTTGTAGACGTTGCAGAGCTTGCCGCTGTTGCTTTTGTTGTTGAAGTTATTGTAGCTGTTGTAGAGCTTTTTGGCACGGCTGTCTTGAAGGAGTTTTTTGAGCGAACACGGCGGCCGGGGGCGGTCGAGAGCTTGCGGACAAAGGCCAGCGCGCCCTTGGGGTATAAAAAGTCGAGAAGAAGGGCCGAGGCGTTGAGTGGCTCAACGTGGGACTGCCCGGGCGTGTACATGTCGAAGTAGCCGTCTCGGTAGCCGTCTCGGTAGCCGTCTCGGCAGCCGTTTTGAGAGTCGTGCCCGGGCTGGCCATTTTGTTGTGTTTGTTGTGTTTGTTGAGAGAAGAGAGCCTGCAGGACCCCGGACGGCTTACCACTGGCTTTTGACACCCGTGGCAGCAGCCTCTGGAGCCCGGCCGGCTCCAGCCCGGCGGCTGTCCGGTCGAGCAGCGGCATGCGGGGGTGTCGTCCGCCAAGATCTTTGAGAGCAAAGATGCTCGCCGGGGAGAAGAGGGAGGGGTTGTCGGGTGGACGAGAGGACTATCGACGCATAGTGGGCAGGCGTGGGGCAGACGTGGAGGTATCCCGGAGACGGTGTATGCCAAATGCGTGCGGTCGTGGCCCGAGAACGTGTTCTCGAGGAGCAAACCGGAGCTGTGTCGGGATGTTGATTTTGAAAAGAAAAAAAAGAAAGAAAGAAAAAAAAACTTTTGAAGCTTCAATTCGAAAGCACGTGCAGCGAATAAGCTCGGCTGAAAAGGGCACAAAAAGGGTAGAAAAGCTATGTCAGCTGTCGTGAGTGTTGGAACTGAGCTTCCCGTTGCCCAGTTCGAATATCGCGGTCGTGTCGAGCCTTGTGGTAGTGTTGGGCGGCAAATGGCGGCCTGTTGATTGGGATTGAGGTATCTGCAGTTTGGATGTCGTACTAACTTTTTTTTCTAATATGAGCAGCAGTGGTTCGATGTTTCTCTACTAAACATATGGCTGGGCCGGCGATTGGAACTGCTAGCGGCAGGTACCGTAGTACTTCCTTCCTGTCCTGGAGCTGTCGCGCCGGAGCGGCTAATGAATGATCCGTGACTTCCTTAGGCGGTGCTAAAGGCGCTGGTATCCGCTGTAATTCAAGTCGAGGCAGGTGCGTTAGGATAGGCGCACACAGGCCAGTAGTGGGGCACGACAGTGTCGCTGCTTCCTGGCGAACGAAAAAACCGAGTGCTAGCAAATTTACTCCGTACAACGCTGTTGACAGAACATCAACCCCACACCGGTTTTGGCAGGAGCAGACGACAAGGAGAGAGAATCTCGACCATCGTTCGGCCGGCCAGATCACCACTCCACCAGAACGACTGACTTTCTCGACGACAACCACCGCCACACTCCCCCTGCCGACCGACCCACGACGTACACCGGCGGACGATTGATTTTTCTACGGCGAGCAAGCATTCGGCGACTGTCACGAGCATCCTTGCAACGGTTTCGCGCAGCCAAGAGGAGGGGCAGGAAAAAGAAAGAAAGAAAAAGGAAAACGAAAAAGAAAGAGAAAGAGAAAGAGAAAAGGGGGGGAATAGCCAGCACAACAACGGACAATGGATATCACACAGTTTGTCGTCTCGTCAAGAGACAAGGCGCTGCTGTACGGCGACTACAGTACCTACCGCACACAGCTGGCGCACCGCCTGCTCAACATCCGGAAAAAGCTGCGCGTGGCCACCCGGCACCGCGGCAAATACAACCACAATGCGAACAACATCAAGGCCGAGCAGGTGGCTCAGGATGTGAGGTGCGTGTACTCCGGCTGTTGTGTCTTTTTGCTTTTCTTCTCCTCTTTTTTTCGTACTGACACTCTTACCAGCTACGCACGACTGCAGCTGCTGACGGCAGAACGGGCATTTGCCCAGGCCATGGCCATGAAGGCCGCACATGCCTCCAACAAGAAGGGCATCACCGGCCACACCCGCTCGCACATTGTCTCCCGCCTCGACAAGGCTGCCAAGTACGCCGCCGACCTGTCGGATCTGCTGCAGGAGGATGCCAGCGGCGCTAGCGAGGTCGACCGGCTCGAGGCGCGTGCCTATGCTGCGATGCTCCGTGGCGCTGCTGCTTTTGAGAAGCAGGCCTGGGAGCTGTGTCTGGCCAACTACGCCGCTGTCTGGGCCATCTACAGTGCTCTCTCGTCGGCCTCAGCCACCCGTGCCGACATCTTCCGCGACCTGTTGACCGAGACGATTGAGCCGTCCCTGCGGTACGCCGCCTATCAGCAGAAGATGCCCCGCTCCAAGCCGATCCCCATCATTGCCCGCGAGGCGTTGGCCTCGGCCAAGAGCGTCGCCGCCACTCCGGACACGGATGCCCTCGTTGCGTCTGTCAACAAGATCGACCCCACCATCCTGCAGCCCAAGACGGCCGCTACTGCCGACGGCAGCGAGAGCCTCGAGACGGCAGCACCAGGGACTGTGGGTGGTGTTGTGGCTTCGACGCGGACACTGACGTGGCGCTCGCGCGAGGTCAAGATTGAGGACGCCACCATTGCTTCGGCATGGGCTGCGCTCGACCTGGCCAAGGCCCGTCTTGAGGCCCAGCTGGTGGCCGGCGGCGCGCGCATGGCGCCCAAGGACAAGGCCGCTGCCTACGACGATGTTCTCACGGTCAGCCAGGACGCTGTGGACGCCACCAAGGCCGCCATTGACGACCTGCGCAACGAGGGCATCCCCCAGGGCGACCCCAACATGCAGCTGCTGTACATTGCCCGCACGGCGGCCAACTACGAGATGATTAGCGACCGTATCGGCCGCAACCGTGTCCTGACGGGCCCGCACGACGGCGCCGTTGTCCAGTCTAGCCCTGCTGTCACAAGAAAGACAAACGGCAAGGCCGCAGCCCCGCGTCCCGAGGCGCCTGGCCGTCTGCTGGCCCGGCTCAAGGAGAAGCTGGTCCTATACGACGGCACGCTCCAGAGTCTCGAGACCGTCAAGGAGCTGCCTGGTGTGGCTGCCGATGTTGAGCTCTCTCAGCAGCTCGACGCCACGGCCAAATACTTTGTCGCCCTCAAGTCGCTCGCCATTGCCCGCTCGCACAACCTGGCCGGCAACGCGGCCAACGCTCTGGCCCTTGTCAAATTTGCCCACGACCAAGTCGCCGAGGCTGCTCCCAGTCTGGCCAAGGCCGACAACGGCAAGGAAAAGAAGGGCTCGCCGCTGCGCAGCATCCACGTCTCGGCCGACGATGTGTCGTTTTTGCAGAACCTGCTGCAGGCCGAGCTCCAGCGCGCGCGTGCCCTTGTTGATATTGAGAAGCAGCAGCCGTCGGCAGGTGGTGCGGCCAAGGCCGGGGCCCTGGCTCTGTCAGAGACGCTCGGCGAGTACCCCCAGGGCGGCGTTGTCGATCTCGAGAACATTGTGACCTACCCGCCGCGGATACAGGCCGTCCCCGTCAAGCCCATCTTCCTCGACATTGCATGGAACTACATTGACTACCCGAGCAAGCCCAGCGGCATTGCTGGTGTTGCTTCGGCTGTCGGTGCGGCCGTGTCGGTGGCCAAGAGCGAGATCAGCCAGCAGGCAGCGCCGGCATCGAGCAGCACGCCGCCGCCCCAGCAGGAACAGCCAGCAAAGCGTGGCTGGTTCGGCTTCAAGAGATAGCCTGTGTTTTTCGCCATACTCATCTCTTCGTTTCATTAAAGATATTCAAATCAAAATAACGTATTATTCGTGTTCATTACAGTCACTGCCAGATTCAAAAGGAACATAAAAAGTATGAGTGGGGATATGTCGATTATGTCTACGACGTACGTAAATAAGAGTGCCGCAAAAGACAAGACAAAAACTTGTCAGGCAATATGAATCAGTCTGAAAACTGCCCAAAAAGAGTAACATAAAACAACTTTGTTTAAATGCTCACAAAACGCCATGATTTTCCAGTTTTTCCCCTCTTTTCCGTCGCCCGCTGTCCGTCCTCCCCGCCCCGAATTCTTCTGTTCATCAGACAGCATGTCGTTTGATCCAGATCAGATGAGATTTCGTTCCACAACATAAAGCTCTCAATATATATAAAAAAGAGAGTGTTTTTCAAGATAGAAAAATATAACAATGAAATCGTGAGTGTATAAAGTACAGAGAGGAGATACATAAAGAGAAATGTGAGAGATGATGAGGTGACATAAGAGTATGTGAGATGCGTATGAGTATGAGAGTATGAGTATGAGAGAGAGAGATGTGAAAAGGGAAGAACACCGGGGGATAAAATCTATAAAACCACAGATTGCGCTAAAAAATCAAAAGATATCCCAGGCCCATCAATTTTTTTGTTTTCCTCGTCCCAAAATTTTATTTTTAGTGAATTTTGTATGCTTTTTTTTTGTTTCTTTCGAGAAGAAGTCCGTTCCGTCGTTTCCTGCTTTACGGCTTGGTCTCGTCCTTCTTCTCACCCTCGGGCTTGGCCTCCTCAGCAGGAGCATCCTCGGCGCGAGCGCGGTGGACCTTGTCGAGCAGGTTCAGCGAAGCGTTCTGGAGCTCGTCGACCTTGGCCTTGATCTCCTCAGCGGTGGCATCGCCCTCGCCGGCCTGGCTCTTGGAGATGTACTCGCGGAGCTCGGTGATCTTCTCACGCAGAGCGTCGGACTCGGTCTTGTCCAGCTTGTCGGCGTGGTCGGTCAGGGCCTTCTCGGTATCGGTCAGGATGCTGTCGGCGCGGTTGGAAGCCTCAATGGCGTCCTTGCGGGCCTTGTCCTGCTCGGCGTATTGCTCAGACTCGTCAACCATGCGCTGGATCTCAGAGTCGGACAGACCAGAGCCCGAGGCAATGGTGATGGACTGGTCCTTGTTGGTGGACTTGTCCTTGGCGTGGACGTGCACAATCGAGTCGGCGTCAATGTCAAAGGTAACCTCGATCTGGGGGACACCGCGGTGGGCAGGGGGGATGCCGACCAGCTGGAAGTTGCCCAGCAGCTTGTTGTCCTTGACGAGCTCACGCTCACCCTGGTAGACCTTGATCTCCACAGCAGTCTGGAAGTCGGCTGCCGTCGAGAAGACCTGCGACTTCTTGGTGGGGATGGTGGTGTTGCGGTTGATCAGACGGGTGAACACACCGCCCAGGGTCTCAATACCCAGGGACAGCGGGGTCACGTCCAGCAGCAGCAGGTCAGTGACCTCACCCGACAGAACGGCACCCTGGATGGCAGCACCAATGGCGACAGCCTCGTCGGGGTTGACCGACTTGGCGGGCTCGCGGCCGAAGATGCCCTTGACGGACTCAGCGACCTTGGGCATGCGGGTCATGCCACCGACCAGGATCACCTCCTGGATCTCCTTGGCCTGCAGGTTGGCGTCCTTGAGGGCCTTGCGCACAGGCTCAATGGTGCGGGTGATGAGGGGGTCCATCATCTTCTCGAGCTGAGCGCGGGTCAGCTTGGTGTTGATGTGCTTGGGACCCGAGGCATCGGCAGTGATGAAGGGCAGGTTGATGTCGGTCTGCTGCGACGACGACAGCTCGATCTTGGCCTTCTCGGCGGCCTCACGGATACGCTGGATGGCCATGCGGTCGCCCGACAGGTCAAGGCCAGAGTCCTTCTTGAACTGGTCGACCAGGTGGCGGACCAGGGTGATATCGAAATCCTCACCACCCAGGTGGGTGTCACCGTTGGTCGACTTGACCTCGAAGACACCGCTCTGGATCTCCAGGACAGAGATATCGAAAGTACCACCACCCAGATCGTAGACAGCAATAACGCGGTCAGCCTCCTTCTCCAGACCGTAGGCCAGGGCAGCAGCAGTGGGCTCGTTGACGACACGCAGGACGTTCAGGCCGGCAATCTGACCAGCATCCTTGGTGGCCTGGCGCTGGGAGTCGTTGAAGTAGGCGGGGACGGTGACGACGGCGTTCTTGACGGGCTTGCTGAGGTAGGCCTCGGCGGTCTCCTTCATCTTGCCGAGCACGAAACCACCAATCTGCGAGGGCGAGTAGTTCTTGCCGCGGGACGAGACCCAGGCGTCGCCGTTGGTGTGTTGGACAATCTTGTAGGGGACCTCCTTCAGATCACGCTGGACCTCGGCGTCCTTGAACTTGCGGCCAATCAGACGCTTGGTCGCGAACAGGGTGTTCTCGGGGTTGACAACGGCCTGGCGCTTGGCGGCAACACCGACAAGCTTCTCGCCGTCCTCGGAGAAAGCAACAACGGAGGGCGTCGTGCGGGCACCCTCGGAGTTCTCAATGATCTTGGGGATCTTGCCCTCCATGACGGCAACGGCCGAGTTGGTGGTGCCGAGATCAATACCGATAACCGAGCCCTTGACCTTTTCCTCAGTGCCGGTCGACTCGAAGCGAGCAAAGGCCGGGCGGAAGGCGCTGGGACGCATGGCAGCCGGGCGCATGGCCACGGACGATGCCCGGGGAAGCTGCAAAACAGTGTCAGTATGAGTTTTCGACAAGCTCGAGTCAATGGAGGTCTCGGTGCATACTTACAGCTCTGGAAAAGCGGGATGCCAACATATTGTCGGATGTGATGGGAGGAGGGAAAAAGAAAAAAAGGAAAACAAAAAGATGCAACAGTTACCACTCAATCAACAGCAATGAGCAGGATAAATGCACAGAATGGTGAGTCGGAACAAGATGCACCGTGGGGTATAAAGAGAGGAAATGAGGAAGAAATAAAGGGAGTGGGCAGAGAGGGACCTGGAGAGAGAGGATGGAAGATTTTATGGAAGAGCTTTTTTCGGCCGTTTCTTTTCCTTCTTTTCTTCATTGCCCCTGCTCGCTGAAAAAATTCGAGAAGGTGCTGGATGGACAGGCAGGCGAAGCACCCTATTGGCTGCGCCGTGCCCACTAGAGCAATGTGCCCCACTTATCGGTTGCCACAGACAGAGAAAAGTCACGTGTATCCACTATATCTTATGCACGTGACCATGTACGCCGGGTCTAAGCGGAGGTTCAGGAAGGAGCGATGCTGCCACGGCCTGAGAACAGCTCTCCAAAATCCTTCAATGAAGAGCACCAAAAGAGCACAATAAGGCACCAAAGGACCCCAAAAAGCACCAATCCATAGCATCACCTATATTCTGTGGCGTCCATCTTTCGTTTTCCAGCATGCCGTAGTAAAAAACATAATCAGACATGCCGCGATGCTGGGCCGTCTACCAGCATCTACCAGGGCTTACACATGACCCCGCCGGCTTTCCTTTGACCGGCTAAGCAAGCGCGGCAGGACGGGGCAGAAAAAGGCAGGAGTGGAATAAGGCCGAAGACCGAGTTGTTGCCGCTTTTTTTTTTTTTTTACTCACGGCCGAGGTCAATCAAGCAGGAGCGAGCGAGCTCACACAATGAGCTGGGCACAAAAGAGAGCCAAAAAAGCCATAAAGCTGGGGTTCCGGGCCGGAGAGGGAAAGAGCCCACAAAGCTATCGTGCTAGGACAGGAAGGTCCCACAGGAAACAAAAAGAACGGAAAGAGCGCCTGGTCTTCAGCGTTTTCTGCCACTTTGCTCGCCGAAACTGCCTCACCGCTTTCACTCTGAGCGAAAACCGGCGCAAGGACTACTAAGCTTCTTCCAGCCCATGACTGCCATGTCTCCCGTGTCTCGAGCGGCGCGGCTTCCGGGTGCACTGATTGCTGCAGGGCGGGCCTGCACCTGTCCGGCGGGTCGCGATGCATCTTGGGCTCCTGGACCTGCCGTTTTCGAGGTACCCGGCCGGACGGTTTGTCAACGTTGAAATTGCACCTTCCGCTCCTGGAGAGGTTGAGTAATGCACAGTGCTGTACAGTGCGTAGAACAGCCCCAGTGGGCTCCTCGTGGGCTTCAGAGCGATTTCAGCCTTGCCGCCAAGGCGCACTATCCCGCCCGCACAGACCAGGGGCAGCGCAACGGGCTGCACTTGCCCTCCAATTACAGGCCACACAGTGCTGCGTACAGACCATACGGTGTCTCCTGCCTGTTCGCCTTTGGGAAGGTACGGAAGTCTGGAGTAGAGAAGAGCGACCAGCCTTTGGCTGAACGTCATCTCGAAAAGCCTCCTCGCAATTCCATCGTCGCAAATGAAAAGAGAGACATTCCATCGAACGGCACCCCTCAACCACGACCGCCGCGCCCTGTCTCATTTGTATCGACACTCATCCTTCGACTGAATATTTATCGAGCGAATCGCGCGGCCCGCCATTATTATCGCCGCGGCGGTCTCCTGATTGCCTGACTCAATTGAACCTATCGCTTTTGGTTTTTGATTGTCGTCTTTCGACTTTATCACGACATTTGCATCACACATCTAGCAACCCACGGACGAATCAACAGCTGGGGCGTCACCCCGTCATCGAATCCGGACGACTGTCGCCTCCCCCCTTTGATCGCTCGGCCCGCACCTGGGCCCCCCAAAACAACACAATACACTCCCTGCGCTTCCATCTTTGTTGGTGGATGTCGCGCCAATTGTCTCTCGGCCTGCTTTGATCAAACGACGATTCGTCCCCGCCATGGCCGTGGATGATGTGAAGGATGAGACTGCGTACGTCTGGCTTTGAATCGAGGTGGCGATGATGGCAATGGACGACCGCCATCAATCCGACAAACGACAGTCTTGCTAACTTTTCGATTTCCAGGTGCTTTCCGACCGAGGCCCTGATTTGCCATCGGCCAAGGCGTCATTATCGCGCCCGCATCAACCCAATGTGAGTGGACACTGGGTCGTCTCTTGTTTTGATGCATCTCATCGATCTGGTCGCTACTAACACTCGTCCCGCCCTCCAGTCATTGGCAGCTACGATCCCTCATTGGCGCCGTCAACGACACCGTCTACTTCCCGGCTGGCATAGGCAATCTGCACATCCAACAGTTCGACCCGAAAACACGAGAATCGGAAACCATTGCCTTGCTCGAGTTCTCGCCGAGATGTCTTGTTGCTCGCCAAGGATGGGTGTGCTGCGGAGGTGAGGAGGGCGAGTTTGTGGCCATCCGGGTAAATGCGACGCGGGGCTCAGGCGGAGCCGCCGCCAGTGTGCAGTCGCCCAGCGCGATCGGCAGCAACAGAGGACGGGGGCGCAGGAATAGCAGCGAGAGCGTGGCTACGGCGACAGGAGGAGGTGCTGCAGCAAGTGCGGCAGCAGGTGCTTCTGCTGCTTCTGCTGCGGCAGCTTCTCCAGCAGCGGGCAGCGCCTACGACAGACGCATGCGGCACACGAGTGTTATGGACCACGATCACGACGAAGAGGACGACGAGGACGGCGCCGACGACGACTATAACGACGACCCAAGCATGGACGACGAGGAGTACGACGACTTCGACATGCGGATGACCGATGCGGGCCAACCAAGACAACTGGTGACGGCAGCCAACTCAGGACTGGGGATCAAGGGCCAGAAGTTTGGCACAGACCGTGTCAACTGCATCACAATATGGACACCATCCAACTTTGTGTCCCTGTGCCCGGGTGCCTACTCGTGCCCCATCGCCGCGCTGTCCAACAACGACAAGCAGGTCACGCTCGTCAATCTGGACACGGCCGAGGAGCTTGATGTACTGGACTATCCGGACTGCGTCAACCGTGCCGTCATCTCGCCCGACGGTCGTCTGCTGGCATCGATCAGCGACGACCCGTACCTCTACATCCACGAGCGCGTGGAGAAGCAGCTCGGCAACCCCAACCGCCTAAACCTGGGCGACAGCAGCGAGGCACAGCGGCCTCCAGCACCAAAGCAATACGAATGGAAGCTGTTGGCCAAGCATCATCTGCGCGGCCAGAGCCGAGTCGATGCCAGTGTCCACCGTGGCAGTTTCGCGGCGTGCTTCTCCAACACGGGCCGGTACCTGGCTGTTGCCACGCAGTACGGTGTCATCCACGTATACGAGACCAGGTTGCTCTCCAACACCAACGCAGGACTATTCGCGTGCTTCAACTCGTCGAACCGCAATGTGGATTCAGGCGCTGTGCGCGAGATGTCCTTTTGCCCGGGCCCTTATGATCTGCTGGCATGGAGCGAAGATCATGGCGCTGTCGGTGTGGCTGATGTGCGCAGCGGTTTTGTGTCTCGGCAAATTCTCAATCTGTGCGACGGCGATGCATATGAGCATCTCGAGATCATAGAGGTCCCGCCCAACAATGAGTTTGAGGAGGACCGCCGCCGACGGACAGGCCAGAGTGCTGGATCTGGTGGTGCTGGTGGTGCTGGTGGAGACAGCACCATGACCAACGCCCTTAACAACACCAGCCCGCCGCCGATCAACGACTACGACACGAGTGCAACCGAACAAGCCATGCGCATCCGCGAGGCTCTGGACTGGTACCACAACCCGAGCAACTCGAGCGAGACGCAAAACATGCGCAACATGCAGAGTATGCTCCGGCGGCAGCGTCTTCTGCGGGAGCAGCAGTCGCTCATCCCCCGCGACCGCGACCGGGATCGGGAACCATCCGACTTCAGCCGTCGGGCCGCATGGTTGCTCCGTTCACGGCCGTCACTCGGCTCGCGGGGCATGTCCTCGGGCAACGACAGCAGCAGCGCCATGGCTAGCGGTAGTGGCAGTCTGGCCAGCACGCGCAACACAGCCAGTGGTATCATCAACATCCGGACGGGCACGAGCAACAGCCGCGCCCGGAGTGCCGCCCGCACGCGTGAGCAAAACGAGAATGTAACAATGGCCGTCAACGACATTCTCGGCAGCCTGCGGAACCTGCGCAATGCTCGCGACGCGGTCGACATTGAGCGTCGCTGGATGGCACCGGCGCCGACAGGTTTACTTCAAGCGGCTCAGCGTGCGAGCGCGTTTGCTGCCGGTGTCGAGAATGAGGATTCTGGCAGCGACGACAACGCCTTTTCGTCTCGGGACGCCACGGCGTCGCGGCTACGGGATCCGTGGGCCAGTGGCGACAATGTCGGGGCAGGTCTGAACGCCAACGACGACAATATGAGCAGCAGCCGGGCCATGGACATCTTGCATGCCTACCAGCTTGGAGATCAATCGGCGTCGACAGCCGCAGCAGGAAGCAGTCGTACATTTGGTGGCAGTGGTGCTACGTCCAACACTACACGTCGGCCGGGTCGAAACACATTGACGGTACCTGAGACAAGTCTCCTGAACTGGGACTCGACGCTTCCGAATGCGCGGCGGGCGCGTGAACCTGGTCCGACGGAGCAAAAGGACGGCCACACGGCCGGCCTGGCCTGGAGCGAGGACGGAAGTATTTTGTGAGTTTGCCGTCTACCTATCCTCTATATATTTCTGCTTGCCGCTAACAAATTAGGTACATTGGAACGGAGGGCGGTATTTACGAGTTCCGGGTGAACATCAAGACACGCATGTTCTACCCGAGTGTGACAATGCGGTGAACGGGAGGGCTCTTTTTATTTTCTTGCTTTTTGAGGACTCATGATGGGGCGTTTACGGTTGCGCACTATTTTTTGACTGGTTTTTTGCCATCTCGTTTGGATTTCTGCTCTGACTTTGGTTTTTCATTGATTTTGATTTTGATTTTGATTTTTCTTTGAATTGTTTTTGCTCCTTCTGGTCTTTTCTTGCCTGTTTGGGGGTTCTACAATACGGGACAGCCCCCTCTCCATGGGGATACATGCTGCACACACTGGCGTTATATATACTCTCTTTTTTATTCTCTTTTACCTTTTGGGTTGTCCTGGCTACCTATGCGTTTTCCCTTTTACTCTTGAATTTGTACATACCGTCGTTCACTCATCTCATTCTTGTTCATGTTTGATTGCAGTCTCTTGCTCTTAAACGCAGTGCAGACACATATGTCCCTGCGTATTTCCTAGGTTGTCTACTTGGCGTCACTGGCCATTATTTATTCAGTCATTGTTTGCTTCATGATTTATTAGAGACTATCTCGTGTCGTCCATTGGTTATATCACCACAAAAATACCAAGGTCGTTATTCATTCTTACTGAATATTATAGGATTCAATCATTACATCATATCTGTCCCATCCTCTCTTAGTCTTTTTGTCAACTCTCGTAGACCAACTTCTCCACCATCTCGCCAATCGCCAGGCTGCTCGTCAGGCCAGGACTCTCGATGCCCAGCAAGTTCACCCAGCCTTTGTAGCCTGGCTCGCTGCGGACAACAAAATCGGCTGCGCCTTGGCCTGCCTGGACCAGTTTGGGGCGCATGCCGGCATAGTCCGGTTGCAGTGCCGCCGGGTCGACACTTGGCAGGTACGTCTTGATGGCCTCGATAGCCTGTGGCAGCTGGTCCGCATTAACAGCCAGGTCAGTCGGGTCTTTTACCCACTCGACGTCCGGTCCAAAGCGGATTCTTCCAGCCAGATCCAGGGTCAGATGTGTTCCTAGACCGGCCAGTCCGGGCTCGGGTGCTGGATACACGAGCGTCGATACGCGCGGCTGGCTGTGTGCATAAGAGAAATAGTTGCCCTTGGCGTAGTAGAGCTTCATCGGTTTTTGGTGTTGTCGAGATCCAGGTCCAGATCCAGATCCAGATCCAGATCCAGCAATCATGTTGTGAATAGCAGCTGCTCCCAGTCCGGCAGCATTGACAATCGTCTCGGCCGTCACGACAGTCTCCTCAACGTCGGCGTCGGCGTCGGCGTCGGCGTCCGTCGGTCTGACATGCAGCTGCCACCCGCTGGAGCCATTCTCTGAGTTTCCGAGAGGCGCAATCTTTGTGACAGGAGACCCGAGCGCCAGGACTCCGCCTGCTTGCTCAAACAGGCCCAGCAGCGTCTGCATCAGTCCGTGACTGTCGACAATCCCTGTCGCCAGGCTCTCGAGCACGCCCGCCTCGGCACGCACGGCCGGCTCGCGCTGTTTGGCCTCGTCGGCGTCGACCCAGCGCAAAGGGATGGCATCGCGGTCGTGGTAGTTTTGGCCAAACGCATAAATTTTCTCCAAAGCCTCACGCTGCCCACGTGTCTGCGCAACGATCCATTTGCCCGTGCGGCGGTGGCCGACGCCATACTCTTCGCAGAACTTGTAGAGCAGCTGGCGGCCGCGGATGCAGAGCTGTGTCTTGAGCGAGTCGGCGCCGTAGTAGAGCCCGGCATGGATGACTTCGCTGTTGCGGGCAGAAGTCTCGGTGCCAACGGCGTCGTGGCGTTCAAGCAGGAGCACCGACGACGCGGATCCTGATGAGGAAGGCGCGACCGAAGCTGCCCGCTCCGCAAGGGCACGTGCTACAGCCAGGCCGACCACGCCGCCGCCGATGACCTAGAGTGAGTCAATAAATGAAGCCTTGACTTGAAAATGAGAATGCAAATGATTGAGTGCAACCTACTGCATGTGTAAAGTCGGCCCTCCGATGTGCGGACTCGGAAAAGAGTCGCAGGCTGGTGGAAGCTGTGCTCGTTTCGATAGTGGCTCTTCGCGCTGCTGAAAACAGGCGTTGTCGAGAGCTATTCAGCATTTTGACGGGTGTTGGGACCAAAGACCTGATTGTAGAGATTGCACGAGAGCGCAATCGGTCAGTCTTCAGCTCAAGCGCGATATGTTGAGTGTGTGACGTTGGTGGGAGCGTGTAAGGAGCGGATCGGAATTGGTCGCCAGCCAGGGCGCAGCTAGCGGTGTTTATAGCGCTATGCGCTACATCCACAGCACCCGACCGTATATATCCCCACCAATAATATAGTGCAGAAAGACATCACAATAAATATATCTATGCGACGGTAATGATGTGAAATGATGTAACCTGGTGTTTATTTAATTTTGTGCTCTAGCAAACAATAAAGACTATCTAATGCTCGGGATATCTCATTGGATCGATCGTGAAACATGACGTGGATTCTCGTGTGAAAGGAAATGTAGCATGAGGCAAAGAAAACAAAGCGCAAAACAAAAACGCTTTCTCCAAAATGCGCCGTCGTGTAAGTATGTTCGTGAGAATATGTGCAAAAAAAAAAAGGCAAAGGAGGTGAGCTCAGGCAGAGTCATGGTCTGCCGGTGCTGGCGCTTCTAACAGCGACGCAGCCTTGGCGGCATCGTCGTCGCTGCTTTCGGTCAATTCGCTACCCGTATCGCTAGCAGATTCGACGGCTTTGACCACGATGGTTGTGCCAGTCGGTTTTGCAGTGTCTTTCACAGGGCCGGCAGTGACGACTACAGAAGTGGTCATCTTGGCAGTTGCAATGGCCGGGTCGGTAGCTCGCCACAGTCGTTTCGGCCAGGTGGGCAACAGCAGCGCCAGTCTGGGCACGCTCTTGAAGGCAGAGAGGGCTGTCTCCAAGAAGCTCCTAGGAGGTTGTGGAGGCGATGCCCCTGTCGTGGGTAACTGCTCTTGGTCGTCGTTGGCAGCTGCTAGCCGCAGCCGGCGGTGGCGCAGGTACAAGTACATGCCGGAGACGATGAGGGCAGCGCTGACTGCACTAGCCAGTGTTGCCAACACAGGTCGAGTAACACGCCAACTAAAGCGGTTGTGGTCGACGATGGAGGGAAGCAAAAGAGGCGGCGCCACATCGTCTTCGGTGGCTGGACTGGGCGGCGGGACACCATCGGCCGACCAGTTGGACGGGTTGGGTCCCAGAACAAAATCGAGGCGGCCACCGTTGGCAAAGATGTCGTTGTAGGTGAGCCAGGATTTATCCCACGGCTGGCCGTTGACCTGGAGGGACTGGACATAGATGGATTGAGAGGAGGAGGAGGAAGAAGATGAGGAAGAAGACAAAGAACTGGTGGAAGTGATTGTAAGGGTCTTGCCACCACCAAGACTGATGGTCAAGTCACTGAGCCAGGGCGAGCCGATAAGGAACGTGGTCTGGCCGGTGATGGGGTACAAACCAATCATGGACCACAGTACCCACGATTCCATGGCACCGGCATCACTGTTCCCCGGCAGACCATCCGGGGTCGGCTGGTAGTAGGCGTCCGCAGCAGCGCGACTGTAGTGCACAGACAGGTCTTGGCGGCCGACAAAGTTGAAGAGGTAGGGCGTAGTGAAGCTGGGCTCGTTGCCCGGATTGAAGATGGTGCTGTTGAACTCGGCCGAGCCAAAGGGACGCTGGCCGGGCACAAACATCATAGCCAGGCGGTCGGAGAAGGTGGTGTCGCCGCCCGAGTAGTTAACAAGCGTGTTGATGTCGTGGTGGGCGTTGAACGAGTACTCCCAGGATAAAGCCTCGTAGTCTATGAAGGTCAGTATATGAGAAAAGAAGAAGAAGAAATTGGAGAGAAGAAGGACTTACAATCATCTTTCCAGTAGCAACCACCGCACAAGAGGGGATCCTGCTGGATAAAGGCTGTCTTGGTCCGCGGCATCAGGAAACCCGAGAAGCCGAGCGATTTGGCCGACGGGTTCCAGTGCTTGCGCCAGTTGCGCGACCGGTTGAGATACTTGTCGGCGTCGTCGGTCTTGTTGAGGCCCGAGGCCACCTGGTACAGCGAAAAGTCGTTGACAGAGTACTCGACGGCGCGCGTGACAGACCGGCCATAGGACCGAGTGATGAAGCCATGCTTGAGCCAGTCGGGCAAAGCACCGCGGCCCTCTTTTGTTGAACCAGTCGGGTCGCGCGGGTCGTTGTTGTTGGGCGGTACTGTCTCGGCATCAGTCACCATGGCGGCATAGGCGTCGTCCCAGTTGATGCTGCCGCGGACACCCTTGACATAGGCATCGGCCAGGACGTTGTCGGCATTGGATCCGCCCTGGGTGGCGCCATTGAAAAAAGATGAGCGGGCATCAGGCATGAAGCCTTCGTGGCGCCAGATGTCCACGAGTGACCGGATAAACTCTTCGTACATGGTGGGTTGAAGGACATGAAAGAGGGCAGTCGTGCAGCGGAACTATATTGTCAAAAGGAGATTATACCAAAAAATTAGAGAAAGAGTCGACTTACCAGATCCCAGAGAGTAAAGATGTCGTCGTAGTAGGGCTCCGTAGAGGACCACATTGGGTTCTCGCCGGTCTTGTTCTGCGGCAGGAGTAGCATGTGGTACATGGACGAGTACAGAAGCTGCAGTCGTGTGGTGTTACTAGTGTCGGTGGTCGTGATCTTGCTGAGTACCTGGTCGTTCCAGGCCGCACGCGTCTGTGCTGCCAGTGTCGTTTGGTTGGTGCCTGCGGGGATTTGGCTGTTGACATTGCTGCAGGCCTGAGCGGCGGAGATGAAAGACACACCAACTCGGGACGTAACCGTAGTCGTGCTCGAGTTGAACGCAAACACAGCACCGAGGCGGCTCGTCGTCGTGGCTACGGTGCTGGCCGCAGGGAACTGGCTGATTGTGGTGCCCGTGCTGCCGCTGCCGACAAACGTCTTGACGGTGCCGGGCTTGTCAAAGTAGCCGCAAAAGTAGACGGTCCACGCTGGCGACAGGTTCCAGCCGTTGTTGTAGGTGCCGGTACCCTGGTACTGTAGACCGCTGCCGTCAGGGCTGGAGGACACAGCGATGTTGCCACCGAGGTAGTGCTGGCTTAGGTAGGCGTGGTCCGGAGCTGGCAAAAAGTGTGAGACGTCGACAATCACGCTGTTTGTATCATCGGTGTCGGTGGTATTCGGAAATGTGTACTGGTAAAGACCCGCACGGGATGAGGCGGCCAGCTCAACAACGATGCCCGAGGCCATGGTAGCCTTGTAAGAGCCGGGGCTGGCCACGTCGTCCTTGGACCCTCGGGCGTCGGCGTGGCGAATGAGCGGGTTTGCTACCGGGTCGCCTGTGACTGGCATTTGCGAAACAACACCGTATTTTGGCGCACCACCTGTCCCGCTCTCGTGGAGCATACTGAAGCCGGTGAAGAAGGCATTGCCCGGGACGTAGCCCGAATAGCTGGATCCGGTGGAGTTCGAGCCTGTGTCCATGTCCGGGCCGAGCCTGACCATGCCAAAGGGCTCCGAGACACCAGGAAATGTGTTTCCACCTTCTGCTGTGCCCGTCTATGGAGATGTTAGAGCTTCGTCGAGCCTTGCTGAGGATAGTGAGCAGCCGTTTTGGGAGCAACTTACAAGTGGCAATACATAGCTGGCAAGGTCAGCCGCGTTGGCCGTGCCAGCCATGGCCCAGAAGACCGCCAGAGTTCGTAATAAGGTGATCATGGTGACGGATAGGGAAGAGAAGGAGGAAATAGAAAACCCATGAGGAAAAATAGGCCACTCTTCCAACCGGCAGTCTGGCCCCCTTTTTAGCCAGGATGCAGCGGTTTTCTTTCGTCTTGTCAAGAAGACGAGGGAAAGGTAGAGATGCTGAGGAAGTTCATGGTTGCACAAGAAAGGAGCGAGGAGATTGGTCTTTGTGTGTAAGAGGGTGTACGAGAGTATAAGAGAGAGAGGAAGAGGATCGAGGTGCGGCTTGTGTCAAGTGTCAAAAAAGATCAGATGCTAAGAGCAGGAGCAGGAGGAAGAGCAAATAAAAAGTGACGAGGGGGGAAGCACGGCAAAATAGACAAGAAAAGGAAAGAACGAGGCAAGTGCACGCGGCGGGAAAGAACGATGATCAGAGGGTGCCACGATGTAGGAAAGGGCTGCTAGACGTCTTGTGTGCTTGGGGTGTTGCTCTTTCTGGGGAGGGTGCGGCCCACAAGCTGTGCCGGGCAGACCCATGTGCAACACGATCGTGCCTTCCTTTTTTGGGACTGTGGACTCTGCGACAGATTCAGGGTTCAGACTGGTGAGGCCGTACCAACGATCGCAAACCGGCTGCTCTGCTGCAAAGTCGATTCGCGATGCGCAAAGTTCGGTCGACGGGTTGATCGTGGGTATCAGAACGAGGGTCTGATCCCCGCGAGAAAAGTCTAGACCGTAGGGGCGAATTTCGTGTGTGTTTTGCGCAAAGAGTGCTGGAGAGGTCGCAAAACGAGCTCTTTTTTGGCTTCTTGGTGTGACACTGGATGAACGGAGTGCCGGGCCACCTGCGTGCTGTCTCAGTTGTTGTCTTTTTCGAGGACGAATTACGATCGGTTTGATTTTATTCTTTGTGTTTCTCGAGTCTGAATGTCGACTTTTGTTGATTTGACCCTTTTTGGACGGATTTCTGGTGTAAGTGGGGATGCCAAGACTTTTGCAACCGTTCTTTTATGTTCCTTTTTTGGTGGTGGGTGGTGGTGGACAGGGAAGCAGGAGGTCTGGAGTTTTGGAAGTTTGGTTGATGCACCGCAAGAACGTCGCAGGGGTTCTGGGTAATTGAGCAGAGTAATAAAGAAAAATAAGAAAAAGAGGGCAGAAGAAGAAGAAAGGATTTCCGTTGTCTTTTTAGTGCGGGAAAGGAGAAAAGGAAAACCGGCAGGCGACAATCTAAAAAGACGAGAGTTAATACAGCAGAAAAAGAGTCGAACGAGGCCAAAGGATTCCAGGAAGAGGGGGGTAAGGCGGACGAAATAAAGAAGAAAATAAGCCTTTTTGCAAATTATACGAGGGAAAATAGAAATATTAAAGATGGATCTGGAACCAAAAAGCGAGAGAGCAGTAGGAAGGGGCACAGTGAACAGGCAGGGAATTGGCAAGGTCAACAAGGACGGCAGTGAAGGCAGAAACCCGATAGTCGGGAGAGTCTGACGAGGGAGAGAAATGGAGAAATGAAGAGGCAGAGACGCGCCCCAAGTATTAAATGTACAAGCATCAAGTATTAAAGTAGGCCAAAGACGAGCAAAGCACGCCGTCACTACAATGTAGACAAGGTACAGACTACAAGAGTACACGATACGAGCGGCTAAAAGGACGAAGGGGGACGACAGAAAGAAGAAGAAAAAAGGCAGCACGAGTACGGAGTGGTAGTAACTAGTAAGTAGGATGCCGGACGAGCTAAAATAAAGGTAGACAAACACGAGCTCGTAGCTCACAAGCTTGCAAAGCCGGCCGGTCAAGGCAAAAAGAAGGAGAAGAAGAAAAGGGAAACAAAAAAGAAACAAAAAGAGACAAAAAGGGCAGTTCGGAGGAGGTGGAGGCTGAGAAGAAGAAGAAGGTGGACAACGACTGCCCGTTGGGAAACTCATGGAAGACAACACAATACACAGGCAGACAGACAGAGAATCTCCGGTGGCCATGAAGATTACGGAATACAGAACAGCAGTAGGCGGCAGCACGACATACACAAGTGGCCATGTGAGCGGTGCAATAATCCAGTTTAACGAGCGATGAAGGACGAAAGAAGACAAGCCTCGATGCAAGGTGAGTGTGAGGGGAGGAGAGAAATCATCGTGAGAGCGGCGCTATGGCGTTGTTCCGTCGACGGAGCGCAAGACGGAGCTTTTAGACGAATAAAAGCGTATCCATTATGTGTATTATTTTGTACGTCGTACTATGCCGGGGAGAGCAGACCAGGCATTGCACGGCGAAAACAGACACAAGAAGACACAAGAAGATGCAAGAAGGCAAAAGTGGAGTATGGAGCCATGGACGAGATGGAGTCTTGTGGTCGATAATGGCCAAAAAAGACGCCATAATGGATCTGGCTCGATGCGGCAAACAGACAGCCCGCGGCCAAGAGATATGGTCAGACGAAAAAGTGGTAGGAAGAGGACGACACGATATCCAAACAATGACGGCAATGACGGCAATGACGACGGTTGACTGTGTTGGACTGCGGACGGCCAGATCTACATGAAACAAAGAGTTTGCTGGTGATGGGCAGACTACGAGAAGAGGACGAAGAAAAAGAAGGGCAAGAACGGCAATCAAACAGGTACAAGTACAGGTACAGGTACAGGTACAGAACGGGAAGGACGGGAGGTGTTGGCCGTCAGAAAGACGCAAAAGGCACGAAACAGGCAGGAAGGGCAGCAAAGAAAGAAGGACAAGCTTTACGGGAACTGCTAAACGACGCAAAGAAAAGGGAAAGAGCCTGTGGCAGGCGATGAACTACAGATGGCAGGACGGAGAGGAGAGAGAGCGTGAGCCAATGCCAGCGGCACCAAGGGCAAAGGTGATGAGAAAAGGGTCTAGACCGTTTGTAATACTTAACTTTTACGGCGCTGTCGGCAGCGAGTCAAGGCCCGAATGGAGGCACAGTTCACGGCGATCTATTGCGATGGGAATCGTGCCTGGCCCGAACAGACCCTTCTTTTAGCGGCAACGAGTAAAGGCTAGAGATGGCCGGAGAAAGAGAATACAGGCAGGTGCGGTGTAAAAAGAGGAAGGAACAATTGCCGTTTAACCTAGCCAAGGCCAGCTGACCTCTCGTCCTTTCTGGTCTGGCTCGCTCTTTCCCTCTCTTGTTCTTTCCACTTCTCCTCTCTATTATGCCAAAGTGCAGGTGCATTCTCCTTTTTGGGTATCGCACGCCATCGCACAAAAGCGGCATCAAATGCTCCAATGAAAGTAGAGATGGGACGTTGAGGTGACTTGGGGGCTGGGAAGGAGAATTCGTTGCTCTTCTCTGTCAATATGTCGCCAGGAAGCACTGCGAGCACCAAACGTTCGAAAAGAGTTGGAGAACCCGTCTTGGCACAGATATCCCAGAGAACTCCAAGAAATACCACCTTAAGGCACCCTCTTTGCTAGATAGGCTAAAATGGCAGAAAAGCAGAGGATGGAAGAGGGAACGCGCGAGAAAACAACACAAAATAAGGGTCTGGACGGTCTGGACCTTCAGGGACCATGCTTAGCTGCTTTTCCCTCCTCTGATTTACCGGCTGCCGAGGCGCTGAAAGAGGCCTAGCCTACTCGTATGCAATGCCAGTAGTCCCCTGGGCCTGGCCTAAAAGGCAAAACAAGAGGGAAAGCAAAATACGTCGTAATTACAACGTAGTTCGTACAAGCGACGGGACTGGTGGAAAAGTACATAAAAGACGGCCGAAAGAAAAGAAGGTGTGCTCGCTGCTGGAGTGCTGGGAAATGCAGAAGAGTTAACTCTAAACTAGGGCAAGGCCTAACCATAACCAGTGGATAGGGCCCGCTCCCAGCACCACGAGGAAGGTGCGCTACTCATACCTCGCTCAACCTACACGCTCGTCCTCGTCGCTTCCTGCGACTTTGTGACTTTTTACTATTGCGACCTCCCTCTCTCTCGGTTTCCCCCACTAAAATACCGCGCACATGTCATTGTCCAATAAAGTCACGCAAGAACGCCACACGACGTCGTGTTCTCTCTGCTTGTTGGCTACTGGACATTGTAAAAAAAAAAAAAAAAGAGTAGGTTGGTCACCGTCTCATTGTCTCACTTGACTTTTTTTTTCTTTTCTTTTTTTCATCCTTGCCTCTTTAACGCTGTCGAATAGCAGCACGCCATTTCACAACGGGTGAAGCGAGAGACGGCCGACTGGGCTCGATTTGTTTTGTGAGATACTCTTCTGGTCACCGGTTCTGTTCTGTTGATTGTGCCGAATTTCGCTGTCCTCTCTCTTTGTGATCATACCCAGTGACATCGGGATTGGCCATGTGAATCAAAACTGTCCTGAAACGGGGTATACAATTGTCGTCTTGTATTTGTCGAGTAACGTCTGTTGATATCAAGAAAAATACCAAGGAAGAATCAATGCAAAACAAACAGCGTCAAACAAAAGAGTCAAACAAAACGGCAACGAGACCTTTTGACTTCTGTGGAACATCGGTGCTGTTCATTAGTAGTATGCCGGTGCTCTTCATCGACTCGGAGCTGGCCTATCGTGTCTGTGCGCAGCCTGGCCTTGAAACCGAGACAGTTCGACAGATAGGTAAGTCACAGGACCGATATATGTATTCAAGGCCACATTGTAAGTGTCATTTGAATGATAGGGAGAACAGTAAAAGTTGTTGAAAAAGACAGACTTGGACGAGAACCCAAGATCCAAAAGTATCATTGAAAATGAATAATCAAGCTTGCAAAAACTGCTTGCTTTGTTTTGTTGCATGTAGTCCGTGTTGGAACGGGATCCTACACCTTGTTATAAACACACCCAACCGTCCACTCCGTCCAAGAAACAATGTCCTGGAAATTCGCGTAAAAAGAAAAGGAATAAAAATAAAAATAAAACACATGTATCTATCCCTCGTTTGTCTGAATTTTTTGTCCGCCCCGTATGGTATCGCTTTTTTGGTGCCAAATGCAAAATTATTTTAGAAAAAAAAAAGAAAAGAAAAAAAAACAGAAATCAAAGTGAGAGAAAAAGAAGAGGAGAGAGGGGATGATTGGAAGGTAGGGCGAGGGCGAGGGCGAGGGCGAGGGCGAGGGGCGAGGCGAGAGAGGAGGCGGTCAAGGCAAGACAAGGGCTCACACGACACAGGGTCTCGTGCCTTACCGCGACGGCGACATGCTGTACGGTGCCTAGATTCATATCAGTCAGTAGGTGGGAAATGGGAAAGGTACCAGAAGTGCCTGCCAGAAACGACAAAGACCATGTCACTTACCAGAACTTGCTTGGCGTTGTATATCCGGTACGCCAGCTTGCGCACCGTGCCGTCTGCGGGCACGACTGCCGGCGCAAACTCGATACCAAACATGTGGTGGATCGCGTACACTACACGCCGTGCGTACTTGGAGTCCCGCTCCACGTGCCCACCAAACACGTCGTCGGCTGTCGTCGGTGCAATGTCCGGGTCGCGGTCGAGACAGTTCTGCACCACAGGAAGCAGCGACTCCTCCACAGCCTTCACGTAGATGCCAACCTTGCCGCCACCGCCGCCACCGCTAAGGCCAGCGTCGACCGAACCCTCCTCGTCGTCATCGAACTTGCCGATTCGCACCTCGAACGGCTGCGAAATCGACATGACGTTGTGGTTGCCGTCGTGGTGGTACCGGAACTCGAACACGCCCTGGGTCCACCACAGCTGGTCACCCTCAAAGACCATCTCGCCCGTCACCAAGTCCCGGTCATCGGTCGCCTTGGCCTTGACCGGCTCGTCCGAAGACAGAATACCCCGGTCAATGGCGGTGTCAAACACACCAGGCGTCGTCGGCACCCACCGGCCCAGAGACGGCACCTCCGTCTTCTCTCGTGACCGGTTGTCTGTGACCATATACAGACCAACCCAGTCCTTCTTGCTATGGTTGGCTGGTGCTGTCCACCGTACCCGGATGGGCGCGCCGTACTGAAGAACAATCGTCTTGACGTCCTTCTGTGCCCGAGTATCAGTTTTCGTCTTATCCTTCTGAGAGCCAGAGGCAGAGGCGTGCGATTCACGGCCACCGCCCTGGACCATGGGCGAAGACAGTTGCTCGCCCTCAACCTCAAGACTGTAGTACTTAGGGTCGAAGCCGGCGAGATCGGGGACGATACGCGTGATAGTGAGACGGGCAGGGTACTTGTTGAAAAGGGCCGAGGTGTCGCGAACAATGGTCGACACACCAGCAGCCAGCTTGGGCCGCGCGGCATCCACAAATTCCTCCACAAAGTGGCGGGTCTCGTCGAGGACACGGTCGACGCTGTCCTGCCACTCCTTGACCGGTGGCGGCAGAGACTTGCGGATAAACTTGGTGAGACCAGCCTCCGACCGCAGCTTGCGACCGTAGATCTTCTGCATGTGTGGCTTCTCAACGTAAGCGAGGAAACTGAGAGTCAGGATATGACTGATCAGGGCGAGAATGAAGATGGAGCGGCTCCAAGTGATCAGAGCAGCGCCCCACAGACCGGCCGTGCCGATGATGCGCTCGGGGTTGTTCAGGTAGCGGTAGATGGACTTGTACGTGAGCTTGCCGGTGCTGTCGAAAAAGAAATCGCCGTAGAACCAGCCAAAGTCGCCAAGTTCGTCGTAGATGCTGAACGCCGTCCACACCTGAAGGGCCACCAAACTGCTGCCCAGGACGTGCTTCAGCATCGCCCAGCCATAGCTCCAGTCCTCGGGGGGCGAGTACATCTTCCAGCAGGCCATTATGAACGACATATGGCACATGGCCATGCTGATGTGGTACATGCCCTTCCATTGGCGCCAGGCCTCGTCGGCGCTCTCGCCGTACTTGAGGAAGTGACGGGTGAACCACTTGGAGCTCGACTGGCGGCGCAAGATGAAACCAAGGCCGACCGAGTACCACAGGCGCCAGCCAATCGCGTGGAACAGAGACAGACCCTGCCAGAGCGGCGTGTTCGGGGTCACAATCGTCAAGAAGGAGAGGTAGCCGCCAAGGAGAATGACCGAGTAGTCGATGGAGCGGAACAGGTCGAGGTTGGCCACGCCCCACAAGTCGTGAACAATCGCAGGGGAGGCAGCGTTGCCGCCAGTAGTAGCCGGGGCGGTCGGGTCAATGGCCGAAGACTGCTGCTGGGTGTCCTGGAGCTGTCTGAGCTGCTGAACGGTCTGGGCGTGGAGGCTATCGGTGCTCAGGGTCGAGTCGGCACGAGCGGCACGCGGCGTGGGCGGGTTGTAGGTCTTCTCAATGTGCGGGTTCTCAACAACGGCTAAGAAGATGAACTGTGCAAGATGAGCGACAATAGAGATGAAGAGCACATCGTAGCTGGCGGCCATCATGGAAATGCCGTAGTAACCGGCGTAGCCAATCGAGTACATGGGGTGCGGGGCCATCTCAAAGACACCGTCGAACGTGAGCTCCTGGTCGACCAGGTAAAAGAAGTCACCCCAGTACCAGGCGAAATCCTTGACGACACGGTGGGCGTCGAGCTTAACCCACAGGTTGAAACCGATAAGAGTAATACCAATGGCCCAGCGGGCAGCAGCCATAACGAAGCTCTCACTCTCGGGGCGGTGGCTAGACACAATGGCAAAGAGACAGTACGACACGAAATCACACATCAAGATGAGATCCACGACACGACGGAAGACGAGCCAGGTGTTGTACTCAATGGGCGCCTTCTCAAAGACATAGTCCTCCGGAATCTTGGCCTCGAGCTCCCACTTCAGAAGACGGTAGAGCCATGGACGCGGGTTCTTGCCGGTCTCCGGATTCTCAAAGAGCTTCCACCGCTTAGCCCATGTCACAAGCAGCCGGTACTTGGACTGCACGGTCAACAAGCTGCCGATGCCAATGTTGTACGAGGCACGCCAGAACAGAAAGAGCGCAGCGCAGACGGGGCGTTTCAGATTGGCGGGCAGCAGGTACGCAGCGAGGATGTGGAGGGCAAGAATGGCGAGCACAACGACGTCGGACAAGTTCTTGGGCTGGCGGGGGTCGAGCAGCTGCGAGACCATGTCGTGAGTAGCGGGAACCGTGAAGACTGCGTGGCAAAAAAAGCGGCGGATCGTTAGCTACAAGGCTCTCTGGTTTTTTGGTGTCGCTTTTCACACTTGCACGATCCCTCTCCACATGGGGTAATCCCGGAGACGTGGGGGTATACGAAGTACACAATTCACTCGAGGTACATACCTGTGCCGTCGGGCGTGCGGCCGTACGTCTTCTTGGGCTTCAGCAGGTCCTCTGCCGGCTCCGAGCCAACGGTGCTCACATCGCCTTTGGCGGAGACGGATGCCGCCGCGGGACCGTCGGATGGGGCATGGCGGTGGCGGAGCTGGCCCTGCTTCTCCAGAGTTGCGTCCGGGGCAGAGCTCATGGTTTGGTGGGGGTGGGATTGGGCTGCAAAATGGGAGAGTTGAGGGATGCAGCAATTGGGAATTGGCGAGGCAATTGAGGAGAGGATGTGTGAGAAGCAGAAAAGGTGAAGAGGGGCGAGGTGAGGCGCTTAGGGAAAGTCTAAAGAGGGAAGCAGAAGTAGATAAGAGGCAGGAAACACCGGGTCTCGCTTGTTTTTAGTAGTTGAGAAAAAGAAGGGATCAAGCTTAAGTGGGGTCCCATCAGAAGGGGGCGGAAGGCAGGAGAAGACACGTCGATCGAGGGAAATAGGAAGCAGCGATGCAGATGGTTAGAATAAGAGACAAATAAAAGAAAGAGCGATGGAGGGGTACTCTTGTCTACGGGGAAGGCACATACGCAAAAGGCGGCATGCGATCAGATAAAAACGCGATCGTAGCTGCCGTTGTTGACCGTTGGAGAATACTTTCATCACATAGCTCCTGCCGTTCTTACGCTCGGAACGCTTATTGCTTTTTGTTGAGAGGTCAGGTGGGCAAGAAGGCAAGGGCGGGAAGGAGGCCACGCGCGTGGGCTCTGTCACATGCCCGAAACTGTGCATTTTTGGCATTTTTTGGCAACCCACTCGACAAGATGGGCGAATCCCAGAGAGGCAGCAAAGGACAGCGACGAAAACCACGAAAATTACGGAGCTGACAAGGGCAGAAAGTGAGAGAGAAAAGAGCAAAAAATAGGAAAATTGACGAAAAAGCTGTGGGCAATTTCGCGCCCCCAACGAGCCTAAGCCGTATGCGGGACGAAGCTTCTCGGCTTTTGTTGTGCAGTTTGACGCAGAGTGTGGATATCGGCGGTTGTGTCGCACCTTCCTGCAACGCGGTGGTTGAGGCTAGCGTGCTCTACGACGTAATTAATACTTGCCTGTTCCTAGCCCCCGTGGCTGGTACTTTCAGGGCAAGAGCCTACAGCTAAGCGCTAGCCGAGCCTTGCCAGGCACATTGACAGGAAGGAGCCAGGGACCGTCTGGGGTTGACGTCGTTGGACACTTCGCTGGGAAAGAGCGAGGCTCTGTGCACATAAACATGTGTCAAAGTACGCAGCCTTGTGATGATCGTCAACATGAACATTTGACAGGTTACAAATGCTCGTGTGTGCTTTCGGAAGATTGTTAACGACAAATCGGGAAAACAAACCTCCAACTTCCTCAGGGAACGGACGCACACCATACGGCACACCCGTCCAGACATACGCCCAGACAGCCAGCACATTCTTTTGTGCCAGTCATTTTTCGTCCTCACCCACCCCGACTTCCGACACTGCAGAAGGAGCACCGGTCAAGAACATGGCTGTAAGGCATGGATAAGGCATGGAACACAAAAACGAGAAACACTGCCTGGTGATGGCCTCACCCTGCCCATTCTGCAACTTTGCAAGCGAATTTGGACCGGGAAATTTCTCATTGGCGTTCGTGCTTGCGGCCGCTGGGCGCTCCTTGCTGGCAAAATGCGAGACAGCTTGGGAAGGGCAGACATAATAGACAAAAAGAAATGGCCAGCCGCGATAACAGTGTACAATAAGGCACAGACGGGACGGAGGTGCGCAGACGTGGGAGATGGATAAGGAGGCAGGCGAAAAGACAGGCAAGAAGGCAGAAAAAAGGACACGAGAACGTCTCTGCCACATCCGGTCAGGAACAGGACTGTGCATTTGACTCCGTTATCTTTATCTCTCTTTGAGCGGGAGGCATGAGAGCACATAATTGTGCAGAACGCATGTGCGTGGCAGACTGAGGCACAGCCTCTATTATACGCGAAAGTTCGCAACACGTTGTTTTGCTGTTTTCGCGTTCTGTTTTTCCTGGTGATTATTTACGCCCTGTGCTATAGATTTATTGCCCGCGCCTCCCTTCCGTTTTGTTTGCTCTTATTTTTCTTTCTTTTCTCGCCATTCTGTTTTCCTTCATTTCTGGGTAAGCGAATAAGCGAGCGGTGTTCCTTGTTTTGTGCCTCCTGCCCAACCCGTTATTGGCTCTTCATCTTTGGTTACGAACCCGCCATCCAAGAGGATGATAAACACCGCTCGGTGGTCCGGTATGTAGGGACACCGATGGAGGTGTGGAAACCTTGGGACGGGTAACGAAAAGGAGGTCTACGTATGTGTATTCTTTGTTTTGTGTACTGTGTGTTGTGAATGGAATCTCGATAAAAAGGGAGGATATCGCAGGCGATGTCCTCTCGGCACCGCATGTTCTTGTCGAGATTGTTGTGGCCAAAGAGATCCGGTCCAAGGCAGTGGCCACAAAGACTACGGTGGCAAAGACTACAGTCGTAGCACCGACTGCCAGCCTTGTGAGCGTAAACGCAAATAAAGATGTGCGGTATGTGCCAGAGTACCCCGGTCTTGGTATCCAATACCGGTCTCTATTCAAGCCGTTACTGGGCAATGCGGGTAACAATGAAAAAGACAGAAAGCAGGCCTTGGAAAAGAAGCGGGCAGATGATCCCTTGGCCCAGGACCGTGCAGCTGTGGTTCAAATATACAGGCCACAAGTCGTCAGTTGCTGGATCGTCTCGTAGTGGAAGATTCAACACTACATCACGGAGTGTCCCAACCAGGGCTCCGGCAGCAGCCCCAGTTTCTCCTCCAGCAGCTACTGTTGCCACAGCGGCAGCTCGTGTCTCTAGTCAAGGCAACAGACAGAGGCCGAAGAGAGGGTCTGCTCCTGCTGCTCCTCCTCGGCCAACATCCGGATCGACACGGACTGCAGCCAGGATGCGGGACAACTACGAGCGCCGTCCTCAGACTCGCACCAGAAGTGCAGCCAGCCGCAAACTGCGTAAGAGGAGCCAGGAAGAGGTCGACCACGGCATCATGTGGTTTTTTTCGTACTAACACAGCACATATTTGAGAACCGTTGCAGTTATAGTAGATAGCAGTAGAACAATATCTTTCATAACCTGTCAGAATTCGTGAATTACAAGAAAGACTAAAAAAAAAATAACAGATACACAAATGAAAGAAACACAAAACACACGGCAGTCTAAGAAATGATTGTCAAAACTTTTTGTTGCTCGGTCTTGTCTGCCGTTTTCCCTTTGACCTTTTGCCCTGTTTTTCACCCCTACTCTACTCCGCAACATAACAAGAAATCTCAAAAACAAGAAATCTCAAAATACATGGACATCCCCTTAAGTGGCCTTCTTGGCAAACTCCACGCGTATAATCAGGTGCTTGAAACCGAAGCCATCCATCTTCTCGCACGCCTTGACGGCATCTGTGCGGTCGGCAAAGCTGACAAAGGCAAAGCCCTTGGCCAGGCCCGTATCGCGGTCCTTGGCCAGGAACACGCGCGTTACCCGGCCGAAACGCTCAAACATGTCGCGCAGCTCCTGCTCCTCAGCCAGCTCCGACACGTTTGTGACACGCAGCGTCGCAAGGTCGTCGCGCTCGCCGTACTTGCCGCCTGCACCAGCCATACTGCTGCCTGCACCTGCTGCCGCAGCACCGCCCCGCAGCGCGGGAGGCACATATGAGCCCTTCTTGCCGTCGCCGCCGCCGGCCGCACCGCGCGAGGCGCCGCCCATGTCGTCGTCGTCGGCGCCCGTGTCGCCAGCGCCTGAGGTCTCGCCGATGGGGGCCATGGTGTCCTTGTAGGGACAGCGGGCCGTGAAATGCTCGCCGTTACAGATACGGCACTTGACCTTCTTGTCCTTGAGCTTGTCCTTGAGGGCGTTGGCGTTGGGGTCCTTGGCCTCGTCCTGGGCGTCTTTGCGCCAGTTGGAGGATGGCTTGAAGATGATGTTCTCGGCGACAGAGGTGGTGTCGGTGACCGGGCCGGCGGGGTCCTTGGCGGACAGGCCAAACTTGGGGCGCGTCATGCGGTCGGCGACGCGGGGGTTGACGACCTCGCGGTGGGTGGTGAAGCGGATGCGGCGGGTGGTCTTGACCTTCTGGCCCTGCTCATTGAAGCGGTAGCTGATGGTGGTCTTGGTGCCATCCTTGTTGCTGATGGTCTGGGGCGGCGGGAGCTCGTTGCTGGTCGTCGTCTCGTCAATGTCCTCGTCGTCGGCCCAGTCGTGCTTGGCACGGTTCGGCAGCGGGGCTGTCGACATGGTTGTGGCTGTGTGGAGGAAGATCTAGTAGCAAATTTAAGTCGTCGAGTGCAATTATCCGTCGATATGGGTGGTGGTGGTGGTGGTATCTCGTCGCGTGGATGTTGATAACGTGGTGATGGATTGTGGTTGATTTCTCGATTTCTCGATTTGCGTGGGGCCTTATTTTTTGGGAACTTTGTGTGAATTTCTCATTGCCTTTTGCGTCGAATTTTTTGGCCACTGCCAGGCAAGTGTGGGGCAATCTTTCCAGCAGGCAAAGTACGTCGTATTACGACGTACTGCTCCACCAATTTTGGGCGGAGGAGTACTCCGTACACCCTCCTGAGTGGCCCTATTTCTGTGTGCTTCTCTGTTGGCTCTTCACGATTTAAAGTGGGGCGAGCTTCTGCTCTGCGGGCGTTGCACCTTCCTTTTCCCCTCCATTGCATCCCAATCTGTCCCCCCTTTCTGTCGCCCGCCCTAATTAACGCTAAATACAACGCACTCTACGCGTACTGAGGCTGTCCAGAAGCATCGATTCTCACGTTCCAGAGTCTCTCTCTCAGTATCTGTTTAAGCTCAAAAAGCTCAAATCCAAAATATATATTTATATTGTTCGTTGGCCGCATTATTCGTCCTCAAAGGCAAAAAAGTGCCGTTCGCTACCAGCCATATAATAGTAATAATACACCATACACGATATAGTACAGTCATTCGCAGAGAAAAGAAAAGAAGAGAAAGAAGAAGAAAAGACAGAAGAGGACAGAAGAAGAGAAAAAGAAGAAACCCAGCAACAGACTCCATGCAACCGAAGACATCCGGCTTTTTGTACATCGCGCCTCTAGATGACAAGGGAAATGGTAAAAGATTGAAAGGGCGACCAATGGTCAAGAAAAGGATAAAAAAGATGAAAAGAAGAAGACAAGAAGTTGGGAAAAGTAGAGAAAAGAAAAGAAAGAAGACGGCTTAGAGCCAAAGAGTGTGTTGCGTTGTTTGTACAGTGGTGAAGACAGGCAGATCAGATCTGCAGGATCCGGCGACGAGGGTCCTGCACCGAAGCCGCCTTCACGGGCAGCGGCGGCAGGGCACACGCCGGCGGTGGTGCGGGCGGAGGACCGTCGGCCAGCGCCATCTGCGGCATGCTGCGACGGTCCAGGACAGCCTTGGAGGACGTGGAACGAGCGCGAACGTGCACAAATGGCGGCGGTGGGCCGTTGACGTTGGCGGCCGGCAGAACATTCGACATGTTGGCGTGTGAGGCCGGTGTCAGGGTCGCCAGCGGCTCCGGCTTGATCGAAGTGCGGCCGCGACCGGTATCGACGCTACCACCAGCCCGCGACATGGCCGTGGCGTGGTAGAGTGAGAGCGGGCGCGACGAGGTCAGGCCGCTGCCAGAAGTGTTGACACTGGGCTGGACAAACATGCTCGCGCGCTTGTACTCGGTCGTCCGCCGGGCCGCAAGGCTGCTGTTGCTGTGCGAAGACGTCGGCGGCGTGGGTGAGCCGTTGTGCAGGCGCGTCAAAGAGTTGGTACGCGACTGCGAGTGGCCGCGCGACCGTGGCCGCGAAGGCGGCTGGGGCAGAGGCTGCGACGGCGGGGGTGCCAGCGGCGGAGCCATCATGGGCAGAGCCATAACTGGCGGCTGCACTCTTACGCCATCTCTTGGGTCGTCCTCGGGCAGCTTGGGCGATAGTGCGTTGTACTTGGACATTGGAATGATCATTGAGGCTCGCTGGGGAACCTCGATGGTTCGTGTCTCAATACGCTCGGGCGCCGAATCGGACACCGAGCGCAGAGCCAACAGGCTAGAGTGTCTGCGCGGGCTGCTGCGAACTGGGGCCTCCGATGCCTTGTGGCTGCTCTTGCTGCTCTTGTCGCTTCCCCGGCTACCCGGCTTGGTGGTGTGGGTAAACGACGAGTACGATCCACTGCGACGGCGAGATACCGGGCGGGTTGGCGAAGAAGGCACCTTGGCAGCTGCAGGCTCGGGGCTTCTCCAAGCGTTGAAAAGGGCTGGTGTATCGGGCACATCAGAACCGTAACCCGGGCTGCTCAGGTTCTGGTCATCAATAGACGAGCTGGGAACAGCAACCTCGTTTGAAAGCGGCGGTGATGTGGCACTCGGCGATGCGTGGTCTGTGACGATCGACAGCGGGCGTGAGAAGGCCAGAGACGGCGGAGGCAGCCTGCGTCTGCTGTTCCTGGTACCGGGTGGCCCAAATGCAGACTGCTGTGGTCGGGGTGGTGCCTCGCGGGGCGGCTGCGGGAAGGCAGAGTATGTTGCTGCAAGTGAAGTAGCAGGGGTAGGAGACAGAGGGAGATCTTGCGGTGGGGCTGTGGCAGGTGCTGTCGGGGTCTTCATGACAGCAGAGTAGCGCTTTGATGCCGACTGTGGCACGCTAAAATTGGGGATGGTTGGTGCGGCGTCAAAGAGGCTGTAGTTGGTCTCGCGCCGCAGGGGCACAGGTGGAGGGAGAGGTTTTGACTTGGAGAAGGCCGAAGTCGGCAGACGGGGCAGTGCGTCTGTCGGTGGTGGCTGTTGCGGTGGCAGCTGAGTCGGGAGCATATGCATCTCGGCAACGCGTTGGCTCGAGGCCAGGATTTGCATCGACTGTCTGCGCTCAAGGATCGCTGCTGCATTGGGTCGTAGCCGGGACTCCGGGCGGACTTCTGGCCGGGCCTCTGGGCTCTCCGCAGGTTGTGATGGTGGTGGAGGAGGAGGGGGGGTGGTGGCGATAGTAGTGATTGTTCCCGCCGTGCTCTGCTGCTCATCAAACTGACCATTGCTGGTGGTGTGGTTGCTAGTGAAGCTGTTGCGGACAGGCGAGCATGGCGGCGACGAGCTGTCGGAGGTGACAATCGTGCGCTGGCCAGACGAGATGTACGAGAAGCGGTTGCCGGCGCTGTCGCGGAGGTTCTCAAGCTGGCGCCCATCATGGGAGTAGATGCTGTTGGTCGTCGACATATCGTCGCTCAAGGGGTCACGGTCGTGGATCGACGCGGCCGCTGCCGGCGAGGGTGCGTCAAGGAGTTGACTATCTCTTGGTGATCGGCGCGGGATGTGTGCCACATCACTAGGGTTGAGAATCCGTGAGAAGCGCTCGGGGTCACGCACAACAAGTGTCCGGGGATTAGCCTGGAACCTTGGGTCGACGGCACTGTTCTCGACCTTGGGCTTGCCCGTCTCGGACAAGTGCTTCTTGCCGCCAAGCTGCTCAATTTCCCGACGCAGAATGGTGATCCAGCTCTCCATCTCCTCGGCGCCCTCGAAGACCATTAGGAACGTCGAGGCATGCCGGCGCTCACTGCCGCGGAAAGGCAGACGAGAAAACAGAGACCGAGAGTCATTTGTTTGTGCGCCATCGGCGTCCATGGACGAGCTGACACGAAGGACCCAGTGGCGGCCCGGGATCAGGTCGCTTGCAAAGGCGGCCGAGTCACGACTAATAGGCAAAATCTTCTCAGGAAGGCGGTCAAAGGAACCCTCTGCCGAGTACTGCAGGAGGTAGCCGGAGGTGACAAGAACGTAGATCTTGCTCACCCAGTCGAGCTTCATTGACGAGCCAGATGTGTTGCGGCGGTGCCGTCTTTTTGGCTTCTCGGCAGCTTTCTCGGCGGCATCTTCCGGCGAGTCACCCTCACGATAGGCGGCGTCAGCACCACTCACGCTGCCCTGCAGGCGCATGAGAACCTCGATGGACGTCGTACATATCGGCAGCTGGGCATGCTTGATGGCCTGGGGGTAGGCCTGGAACAATGGCGGCGGGTCCCAGGTGGCGAGCGAGCCCCGGACGGCGCGTGTTGAAGGTGTCTGAGTCCGGCTGCGTTGCGGCACGGCGGGTTTCTTGATTGCCTTGGTAGTGCTCGGTGTTCCTAGTAATGGCAGCGTCGTGTCGGAAGGTTGTGCGATGGGGACATGTTGGGTCTGGGTACGGAGTGAGGTGGTGGAGGCAGCGTAGTCCGGCGTCGGCGCAACGGGAAGCTCCGTCCTTGGTTCAGGTTCCTGTGGCACAGATGGCAGCGACGACGATGCTGGTGATGATGAAGCTGCGGCCGGCGACGTGGTCTTGGCCAGGGCCGAGTCGGACCGAGGCGAGTGAAAATAAGGCCAGCCGCTAAAGTCGACGATGGAGGCGCGCACGTCCTTGCCTTGACCGGTGGACTTGTTTTTTGAAAAGAGACCGCGGAGGCCCAAGCGCGACTCTCTGCGGGCGAGCTTCTCAGGGTCGGCGGCGCGAGGAAGTACCCCTTCACGCGGCCCGTTGCGCAGTGACACTCTGGGGTCGTCGGCGCCATTGTTGTCGTAAAGGGCATCTGGCGGTCGCATGCGGCGTGTGCGGCTGGACTGTTTCTGGAGAGGCTCGAGAGTCGTGATGGTGGACGCATTGGACGAAGATGCCTCGTCTGCGGCCGCGCCCGCTGCGTCAGCCATGGCGTGGGCAGAGGAGGTAGCTGTGTCGCCGTCGTGGCCTCCGTCAGTCGAGGTGGAGGCGATGCCCTCGTTTTCTGTCGTGGTGTGGTCCCCCTTTGCTGTAGTTCTCTTGTGGTGGTAGTTTGCTGTGTTTATGAGTCTTTGTTTCCGTTCCTCGAGGAGTGGTGTGAGGTCGCCGAGAGTTGTTTACTCGTGTGTCGTCGATCCAGCCAGTCGTCTAAGCCAGAAGTCCCAGATTCCAGAGAAGTGTATAAAACGATCACGCGCCGAGTACTCCGTACAAGTACAATATATAAAGACAAGAAGACAACCAACAAAATCAAAAATCAAAAAAAAAAAAAAAAAATGTGGAATAAGATCGAAGGCGAAAAAAAAGTAAAAGGTGGCAGAATGATAAAATGTAAAGACCAGGAAGAACCGCAAGAAAGGACCTCGACGGTAGTTTTTCCCAGGAAATCCCCAGCATGGGGGTTGCAAGCGTTGGAAGGGGGGCCTGTCAAAGTGTCGTTCAACACCCAGACTCGCCAGAATCCACAGTCCGCACTCACAAGAGTCCACACAACTGGCAGGAGTAAATAGTATGCAGCAGTCGCAAAACGCAAAAACACGCAGGGGAGGAGACGGGGGATCGTCTCTCCTGTTCCTTCTTCTGTACCTTTTTCCCTTTGTTCTTTTCTTATCGACCCCCTGTGTTTCTTTTTTAGTCGACGGCCGGCAGTGTGGGCTAGGCTCGCCGGTCTTCTGGTGTCCTCAGCTGTCAAGCCTTCTTTTTGTCTGCTTTTGTCTGCTTTTTGCTGTTCTTTTGGCCTTGGAGGTAGTTTTTGCGTGGTCTTTTTGGCTCGCTTCTTGTCTCCTGTTCTATGCCCGTCTTTCTCGGTCTTTTCCCTCTTCTGTGTCTCTCGAATGTCTCGCTCCGGCCTGTGCTTTTGCGCTTTTTGCACGCTATCGAGTGGGCTGGTGTGGACTAGACCAGGGGTCAAGCGTGGCCAGGACGGCGTAGCGCTCCCAGCGTGGTCGAGGGGTTCGCACGCGGCGTGCTGTTAGCGTGGGCGTAGTGTGCTGACAACCCAGAACAGAAGGTCCCTCAGATCCCAGAGGTCGGGGGGCATATCCGCGCCCCGGGCAGGAAGGCGGTTGAAGTGGTGTGCTGGGACTCTTGTCTTCTCGAGAAAGACATCTCGACACTCTTGAAGGTCTGGCCGAGGGCAAACCAGCCAGGCAGTTTGACCATGGGCTCGACCCACGCGCTAGGACGCTTGTAACGGTGGCGGGCGACGGAAATGAGGAGACAGGGGTGCACGGTGGGGACGCAGTAGGGCGAGTTTATCTTTTTTTTTCTTCTTTTTTTTTCTTCTTTTTTTTTCTTTTCTTCTTAATTGTTCGGGTGTAGGAGCCAGGTGGGCGCCGTGGTTGAATGTTGGTTGATGGTGTTGGTTTGTTCTGAATGAGGCTGAGTTTTTGGAGGATTGAGGTTATTTTGGAAAAGTGTTGATGTTGGGATATTTGCCCGTGCCAGGCCGGGGGATATCAAGTAACAGGCAGGCGCGACCCAGGACAGACAGGGGCATGCAAGAACAGAGGTCACCGAACAGCAGGAACGTCCCAGAGAACATGATATGATGTCAGTTGTGTTTCTGGTGCTTCTCCTCGTAGTAGCTGCTTGTCGCGTCGCGGCGGGGCAGTCGCGACAGAGGGGGCAGAGGGGACGAGCGTCTGTTGCGAAAAGTGTAATACGTCGTAAACTGGCCTGACCGTGGTTTGAGACTGCAAGAGGAAGGACTTTGTGAGGCAGGAGCGCGAGGCAGGGAAAGAGCGTCACGAAGCACAGCAAGAACGAAAAAGGCAAGCACGCGGGGATATATACAAGTACAAGGATTTGCCAAGCGAGACAGGAACTGTTAACAAAGGCAGTTACGACGAGGGCAGCACTTTCCCTCGATGATGAAGACATATGAAGACTGGCCGGCCGTTGCGGGAACATGCATGCAGAATATGCACAACGGAAAGACCAAAACAAAGTGGCTCTTTCCTTGTCTGGCGTAAGAGACACAAAGGGGGCGAAATAACAGAAAAGGGAAAGAGCGTGTCTCAAAGTCTCAGAATAGAGGCAAGAGGCGGCGCAAGAGCAATGCGCAGGGCAGGTGCAGACCAAGCGCAAAAAAGGTGCAGCGGCGCCCGTTTTCTTCCTGTCTGGCTTGCATATGTCATGACGCTCCGCCGACACAAGCGCAGCACACGGAGGAGAACGAGGAGTCGACATCGAAGGCGAACGACCAAGGTGGGTGTGCATGCGAGCCCTGCAGACTGCAGACGTATGCGAACCATTCGATCGTGCGGCAGGACATTGACCGTCGAAAAGACAGCATCGAATCAAAAACAAAGGAGACGCCAAACATCAACAAAAGTCAGCAACATTGATGATAGTAAGATACCTACAACAAAAAGCAAGACATTCAACGGGAAATACACCAAGTGCTCGGCGTCTTGTACGAAAAACCAGGTCTCTGTCTCAATGAGGAATGCTGGGGCGCGCGAGACAACACGAGAAAGGCCCACTGGCAAAAAGAGGCAGACGGTCTGGATGGACGATTATCAGCGGAGACAGTAAGACAGAACGTGCATTTGACGCTGTTCGACGCAGGTGGCTGGCATTTGACGGTGACAGCTGGAGCTGCCGACGACTGGTGGCGACTTTCTCTTTTCCCAGCTTGACCGGCCTCAATTCCAAAGCCAATCAATGACCAAAATCAACTCGGCTTGCACGACAAGCTGTTCGACGCCGGCGTCAAGTCGATTGATTATGGAACACGAACATCACGGCATGCTGTCACAAGAACATGCCAGCCATCTCCGTGTTCGCTGCGTCGACGACATTGAAGGCCCTGGTTGGCTGTCAACGGCCGCTTGTGCCCCCGTGTGACAGAATATACGACGTCAATACCAGTCCTCCGTACGACATACGAGCATCTTGCATCTTGCACTACAAGGCGACCCTCCGCTGCAGGTCCCATGGCACTGTGAATTTAACCGACATGCAGGGCCCATACACCAGAAGTCATAAGTGCCAATATCCATCAGTCTCATCAGTCTCGTCAGTCATGCCCATGCCGTGGGATAGATTGCCTCGTATATCACGACATGCGCCAGCAGCCAATTTCGCATTTTCCAACAGTGATAGCCATAGCATCCTGCCAATATAGCCTGCAGCACCGCTTTTTTCAGCCGTTGCGCTGTTGCTCCGGGATAGACAAGGCGAGGCCACCAGGGCGACAAATTGGGAGTATCAATCATATTATCAAAGTCCATTGCATCGCAAGCGCCAACGACGGGGACAAGAACAACAACCCAGTGCATATGTCCACCACATAATGCCCCGGAGTCTCGCCGGAGAAAATGGGAGGATTCACTGAAAAGACTGCAAGACGCGATGCGACCTGGCTAATCGTTACCCATGTCAGAGCCGTTGGATTATGAAGACGTCCACAACGCGCTCGTCCTCTCCCCACTCTTTGAGCCCCCCTACCGCTCGCGCCTTCTTCGTACGATTTGATGTCCATCACTATTCACGCCTTGACAGCCGCCACAATTCGATTTGAAAATTCTGTTCACAGGATCAACCCGAGCAACCGTTGATCCATTATTTATTTCTCTCTTTTTTTTCAGATGCATCCTCGAGCTCGTATCTCGATACGGAGTACACTAGATCTTTGACACATTCCCTCGAGGCTCCAAATACACCTCTCGTGAGCAAGTTTGTACTTTTGTCAGAGGAATACATTCCTCGAAGTTCCTTGAAGTTGGCTCCCCCACTCTATTTACTTTTGTCCCCTTCACCCATCCCAGGAGCCAGGCTGACTTGTATGCTGGCCCCGTTTTATTTCTTTCTCTTTCTTCCTGCCTCCGAAGCCCCCTGTACCCTTGTCGTTTCCCCGTTCTTCTCCGTTTCTTTACACGCTTTGTAGAGACTATTTACCGCCCGCCCGCCCCCATTGCCGAGAGCAAGGTCCAAGGTCCCGCGAAAATTCTGTTTCCACTGATGTGCGTGTTATCTATCCCAAAACGTGCATATTGTGAAACAAAAGAGGACGAAAAGAGTCGAGAAGGAAGAAAGCGGGAGGCAGGAGGCAGGAGGCAGGAGGCAGAGAGACAGTCACAGGAGGCAAGGTAGACGAGAAAAGAATGGGGAGAGAAATATACAGAAAACGAAAAGAAAAACAAAAACAAAAGTACGTCGAAGGAGGTTAATTTCGTTTCTTTTGCTGCAGGATCGCTGCTGACACTAGACTGCAGCCATGAAAAAGCCCCGAAAAGCCCCAAAAGCCCCCAGAAGCGTTAATTATTTCGTTTACGACGTGATACGTAAATTCTCTTCCGTCTATTTTGAGACATCAAGACACTTGAAGAACCAACGGTTGAAGAATGTGGGTTACTAATTTGATGTCTGTGGATTTCTGCGAGCTTCTGCAAATTGCAGCCCGTGTTCTCTCTCATCCAACAGCGTTGGCGGAAATGGTTGTTTAATTACCCCTGTCTATATGTACAGAGCCCTGTCTACGGAGTAAACGTCGACCTTTTTGTTCAATGTTGATTGGCCGCACAGACACCAGACCGCAAAAAGGCACACTACTCTGTATGACTATTTCGTTATTTCATCTTCCTTTCAGTCTATGAGAGTCTCCCAACTGAAAATAGATTGCCTGTTCACGCTGCGACTGTGACTGTTTCTTGTTGTGTCTTCGTGTCTCGCTCCTTGTGCAGCGCATCTCATCACATCTCGTGGCCGTTCGCGTTGGACAACGATTTACTGGGCAAGAACGGCCGTGCCCATAGGCGGTCCGATTAGCGGTACGTCGTATTTTGTTTCTCTCTTGGCTTCCAAGATCTTCTTGCCATTTGCATCTCTCAGCGGTCGATGTACCTAAAAATAAAGAGGCGCAATGCCCTAACAGAGAAAAGGGGGGGAAAAGACAAAAGACGGCCCAGAAGGACCCCAAACCTAGATGGCGGCGCTTAGGATATTCTTTCGCCGACTGTTTTTCACCAGTATCCCGACGTAGCACTCCTTGATACAGGGCCAAGTTCGTTTTGTGTTTCGACTTTACCTCCGTCAGCAAACAAACCGGGCGATCTTGTGACCATGGTCATGGATCATGGTCATGGGCGGTCTTCTTCTCGGGGAGTTTGGAGCGCGTGATTAAAGGTTGCGCTTCGTAGAGTGAGTGAGAGAGGGGGCAGACGGAACGGTTCATACGTCCTATACGACGTAGGGGGTCTTGTCTCTTTGCAAGGCGAGAGAGTTCAAGAGAGGGGCTTTGCTCTTTGCTTTCTGGTCACCGGCGGCAAAGACGTCATGTCCTCTGAAGCGAAGTCTATCCAAGTTCTTGTTTTCCGTATTTTCATTCTGCAGTGGCCTCTCCTTCTCCATCTATTTGGTATACATTATCTGTCCATCGGTTCTACTTCCCCGGTTCAACCGCCATTTCGGTTCTGTGCTCTTTGGGTGCCTTTTGGTGGTATTGCATCGTGTCGTCGAGAAAGACGCCCCTGCTCGCGGCTCACCCTCGTCTTCACACCCCTCATCCATCCCCCTCTGGAGGGGCTGTTGGGAATAGGAAAGACGCGCTCGTTTCGTCTTTTCTGACGCGTCGTTGTCGTCTTTGCTATGCTCGCTTGTGTGTTGCGTTGACGCCGATGATGGAGTATGGGATACGAGACGCAGGCCACGCGAGCATTGCCAAAGTTGTGCGATATATTGGTGTTCTATGAACAGCGAGAAAAGAGCAACGCCCAGAAAAACGCCAGTGCTATGTGTATTGCACGGCAAGATAGCAGGAAACCAAGTAAACTGAAAGGGAAGAAAATGAGCCGAGTACAGTCGGCGCAATCGATGGCAACTAGGTATCACAACCAATTGAAGAAAGAAGAAATATAGTAAGGCTTGACAAATTCGCAAAATCAGAGCGCCCCATAATCCAGAATATAAAAAAACGAGATAAAAACAACGGAACATCTCCTCGCTTTTTGCTCTACTGCTCTGACTGACCGCTCCCCCAGACGTTGCGGAACTCGTCGCCTTCCAGGTTGTAGGTTGGCGTCGTCGTTGTCTCCTCTTCATCGTCGTTCCGGCGCCACAGCCGCAGAGACTCGTTATCGTCGCTTGCAGGGCTCTGTTCATAGCCCTGGCCGTGGCTGTCGACAAGGGTACCGTCTTCCTTGCCGCTCTTGGAGCTTGACGGCTTTTTGGTTGGCTTGTCAGACTTTGAGTTACCGCCGCCCTGCTTTGTTGATGCTGGGGTGGAGGCCTCTGCTGCGGGTGCCGGCTGGACCGCCGGCTGCTTCTGTTTGCCCTTGCCCTTCTTTTTCTTGGAAACGACGACAGCCTCGGGTGCGCCCTGGGTCACGTCTTTTGATCGGCCATTCTTGCTGCGGCCAGACTCCCCACCGCTACCACTGCCGCTTCCGTTGGTGTTGCTTCGCCGCGGGCCGTCACTGAGATCGGGTGTCCCGGCGGGCGAGACGGGCGAGTAGTAGCCGGGCACAGGCTGGTACGCGCTGCCTAGTGCGGTAGTGTGCCACCGGGCAGCACGGGAAGGTACGTTGGCAGGGACGACAGGGTAGTTCCAGTCGCCGTACTCGAGTTTGCGGGCTTTTGTGTAGAGCTCTTCCATATCGTCGTCAAGAGTCAGCTCGCCAAAGTCGGCTGTGCTGTGTGAGCGGGAGTTGCTTTGGCTGGGGCCAGCACTGCCGTTACCATTACCGCTACCACCACCGTTGCTGCTGTTTCCGTTGTTGCCTCCCAACAGGGGTGTGTACGGATCCGCCTCGTTGGCATTGATCTTGTCCGGGCTGGGGATCCAGTATTTGCCCTTGCCGCCCCGCTCGTAACGCATGCCGGCCTTGAGACGGGCGACACGCGAGCGCGAGTCAGCGTGAGCCATAATCTTGTCGTTGGAGTCAAAGTCGCGGTAGGCATAGTTGTCGCCGCGGAAGGTGAGTTTGGAGTCCTCGATTAGGTCGCGGATACCGAAAGCGTCACGCATGGCGTACTTGACGGGCAAGCGCGCAGCCGAGATGGTATCGTCGGCATAGTCCTGCCACGAGAAGGCGTACCAATGGGCCATAGCAAAGCCGGGCATCTCGATGCAGATCAGAGCGTCCTGGATGGCGGCCGCCAGGTTGTCTGGCGTGTAGCCCTCGACGTTGTCCGGCAGGGCGCCCAGGAACACGAGGATCGAGAGCAAAAAGCCCTGCCAGTATGAGGCGAAAATGATAAGCTTGACGCACAAGAACTTGGGCACAGGCCGGAATGGCGTCAGATCTTTGTGCATACAGACCCAGAAGAGGCCCAGCGAGTACAGACTGATGGTGACGCTCAGGTTGTAGACAATGCCGCTCCAAAAGTAGCCCGATTTCAAGCCAATATAGCCCTCCTGGTAGGTGCCGGTGGCCTTCATGACAATGGCAGCAATACCCAAGACAGGCTTGAGCCAGGCGTACTGCAGAATACCGCGCTTGATAGCAAGGAAGGAGTGAGGATCGGAGATGTCGACGGGCGGGAGGGCGTGGTTCATGGGCCAGAGATGGGAGACGGGCTCGCGGCCGTGGGTCATAATAATGAGGGAGCGCTCGCCACCGAGGTAGTTGATAAGGAGCTGGAAGAATGTGTAGATTGTGAAGGCCTATGCTGTTAGTGGGGATACGGTCCCGAGAAAAATGTTTCATGAAGCAGCATGAAGCAGGGATTCGTACCTCGTAGACATCACGGATGGGATCGAGGAATTGGGCGGCGGTAGTCGAGAGCATGCTCGAAAAGGACGATATGGCGTAGATGGGGACCCTAGCCGACAGTTAGCAAGAATGAGCAAGTGGATCCTATAGACGAAGAGTATGGCGATTCTTAGATTCTTACATCAGAAGAATGCGCACGACATATCGTTGCAAGAGTGGCTTGCGGTAGTTTTTCCTATAGATGTCAGGAGCTGGACGGATCGATATGGTGGACGATAATAGTATGAGTGCTTACAGCTGAAGCCAGATGGACCTGCGGGATGAGGGATATCGTTAGCAGACAGTCGGGCACACACATCGCGATATCGCGAGCCCATTTCCTCTTCTTCCCAAAGACAACATACACGATCGACATCAGTGTCGCGGCCAGCGATGCGGCGCCGGCCACGATGACCGTAGCCTCGGTCAGCTTCTGGCCCGTTCCTCCGACCATTGTGGGTATAGTATTGGGTGTATGAGAATGGGTTTATTTGAAAAATCGGGCGTATCGTGGTGGCGATGCAGTCAGATCGCGGATCAGACGCGTTTCGAGACGAGGGCGTCGGCAGAAAGTCAAATTGGCGAAAGGGGGCGAAAGAAAGGGCGATGGGCCGCCGCAGGATCGCTTGTACGCGCTTATGGTGCAAGATTCATCGTCGGACACAGGATCGGCACTGATAGCGGGCGCAGGTCGAGCACCGGAGCTCTGGATGGGCGGATGTGGTTGAGGGCCGGATCGATTTAATGTGGAAGCCTGGCGTTGCAGGTGCGTCCTTCCGTTTTGGAGATCGATGATGACGACAGGACGGGCAATCGCTCTCGGTTGTTGTCTGCACCTGCCTGCATGGCTCGCATGGCGTGTGTTGTGCTGTAATTTGCTGCTGCATTAGCGCGGTCCAGCCCAAGCATGCGCTGACAAGGCCTTATCGGGCAGGAACGATAGGCGTATTGGCAATGCTTTGTCCGCGCATCACTGAGCTATGGCAGGAGCGAAAGAGGCAAAATGGCGCTAACAGATCTCCAACAATGAGAGCATATGACAGCTTCTTTCGTCTGGAGCATGGCCTTTACGGACTGTTCGGTGCAGATGTAGTCCCATGCTACAGTCTGAATTTTACTGCATTTTTTACTGAGCATGTCTTGTTTTTTTCTAGTATTATTCTGTATTTTAAGGCGCGGATGGAGCACGTATTATTTTGCAGATTTATTTTGGAACGATTTGAATATTCAAAAATAAAGCTGATAAATAGAAGCGTCCACACCGTCGTCGACCCACGAGTATCAAGTTCCAGAATTCCACAGCATCGAGAACCAGATACACTGCAGGGAATGGCAATATTTACTAGGCTCACATGCATTAAAAGCTCGATTGGCTATCCTTGATGGACCTCGCATGTATCCTCTCCAACAATATAAAGCCCCCAGCTCCCATACGTCCCACCTTACTTTTGTTTTGAGTGATCATCTGGCTGATCGGTAAGTCTAGGCAGAGAGAATATATAATCTTTATCGAATCAATGCGTATGAAATAGATATGGTTGATATATCAACTTCACAATGGCCACCGATCAATATCACAACTTTCAGAGGTAGACAAGTGTGGGGAAGCCCCTAAACTTTGGAGCACCCCGACAGGCAGGAACGATGGACAGTGCCAAGGCAAAATGGACAAAGTGCCCTACCTAGCCTGCTGTGGTCGTCCGTTCCTTCCCCCTAAATCGCGACCGCAGCCTTATTGCGACGCGCTATCACCGATAAAGCTCCCTAACAGGGAAAGACCAAGGCTGCGCGGTTGCCCTCGGAGTGTATTCCACGTGCTCGACGACTGCATCTCGTGATTTCTCGAGGTTTCAAACGCAACCACCTCTAGTACGACCTCTCAATTTGACGATCCGACGACACCCACAACCCCTCTCCACGAACTCTCCACGAACTCCCCACGAACTCCCCACGAACAATGCGCAGCTAGCCACCCGGTAATGGCGTTTAGACTGCGTGTCGCAACACGAGTGGCAGCTTAAGCCCCGACGACGTCTTCTCTCCAAGGGGTCTGACACCATGGACCTCGACGTCAACAGCAGCATCGACCTCGCCGAGCGCGCCCTCAAGGCCAATGGCGCCCGGTTCAGCGGCGTGTTCCTGGCCTACGTCATCACGGCGACGTTCCTGGCCCTCTTCTTCCTTCTCTACTTCAACCGGCTCTTCGCGTCCATTGTGTCGTGGGCGCTGCGCACGTGGACGCTGCACAGCTATGGCATCTACATTGACGTCCGGGCCGTGCAGTTCTCTCTACTCGGTGGCCGCATCTTCTTCGTTGGCTTACGATACCACGGCAAGAACGAGACGATCCTCATTCAAAACGGACACATAACGTGGGCCTACTGGCTGCGACGAGTACGACACATTGACCTGGGCAAACGTCGAAAACAGGCTGCCGGCAAGGAGCCGGAAGACGACCCGAAAGATCCCAGCTGTGAGGGCAGCAAAGCACGCCGAAAGACGAAAGACAAGACGCCCTGCCGCATGGATGTGCAGCTGTCGGGCCTCGAGTGGTTCGTGTACAATCGCAGTGCTGCATACGACAGCATCGTGGCCGGTCTGACAGGGATGAACGAATACCCCGGAGACGAGGAGAACAATGGCGACAACAAAGACAATGGAGACGAACATGACGAAAAACACGACGAAAACAACCCCAAACCGCCACGACACAGCGACGATATCCAACACAAACTACGAAAACGGCGGAACAACAACGATGGAAAGAGAGACAGCGAAGGCGGCGTCGAAGGGCTGGGCGAGAAGGTGTCTGCTTTTGCCGAGGCAATGAAGAGCAGGAGCGGCGACAGTAGCGGAAAGCGTGCGTCTGGCCGTGCGGACTCGTCTTCCCCCTCTTCCGAGGACGGGGACGGGGCAGCAGACCGCAACATAGGGGGCGCTGCAGCCGACCAGAGACGAGCCGGCGCAGCGGACGGCGAGAACGAAGCTCTGCCGGCCTTCCTCCAGCTCTTGCCCTTCAAATTCACCTGTGACAAGGCAGCTGTCGTGATGGGCAACGAAAACACATCGGGAATCCTAGTGGTCAAGACCCAGGTGCTGTCTGGCGAAATTGATGCCAAGCATGTTGAGACACCCGATCCGTACCGTCAGATCTTCCGGCTGCACTTCCACAAGCCCGTCATTGAAATGCGTGAAAACGACGACTACCGCGAAGACCAGATCAGCCGTGCTGTGCGTGAGCGCCAGATCGCCGAGGACACCGGACCGCTGCCGCCGCGGTCCTTCTTCCGCCACTACCGCCGCACCGCTTACAGTCAGCTGCGCAATCTGATGCCCTACTTCCGCAGCTCCGTCGAGTCTTTTTCATCAACTGATCCGCGGGATCCACCGGCAACAGCATCTTCGGCTCGTATGCCAGGCTCTGTCCACTGGCAAGGCCTGTCCCGGTATTTGGATGGTCCAGATGGCGACGAAAAGACGCGATGGACGGCTTCCGAGTATGCCATGCTCAACCCGATCCTCGAGAGTCCAGAGGCCTTTTTGACGATCTACTGGGATTCGGTCGGCAAAGTCACAGCTAGCGCTCTGGCAGGGCCGCCAATGGCAGACGGCCGAGAGAAGCTGCGCCTCAATGTTAATGGAAACGAGCCATCACCTGCTTGGGGCATGGCCCTCTCCGTCAACGGCGGCTCTGTCAACTACGGACCTTGGGCCGACCGTAAGCGCGCCGAACTGCAGCGAGTCTTCTTTCCCGGACTCAGCAAAGATGCCACGCCTGCACGTCGTCTACCCGCCGGTGCTGCGCGTGTTCCTACAGAGTTCAAGGTCTACGTCGAGCTCGACGACGAAGTCACCCTGCGCGTGCCTACCCGTGAAGCCTCCAAGAACTGGCGCTTCAAGGGCAAGGACATGGCCACCAAGTTCCGCTCTGCCCGCGACAAGCGGAAGAACCGGTCTCGGTATAAGAAATCTGAGCCCGCACCGTCTGCCTCGGGACAACGGCCCTATGGCTGGCTCGATATCAAGATTGCCAGCAATGCCACCATCTCCTACTCGATGGACATGCTTGCGACTGCCACGGGCTTCAAGGCCAAGCTGGACCTCGACCTTCCTCGCGTTGAGATCTCGAGCAGTGTCAACCAGGAAGCTCTCTGGCGGTCCGGCGCCCTTCGTATATCCTGCGATCTGTCCACACCCCTAAAATGGAACGCCTTACGGCAGTGGCGCTTCCACATCACCAGCAACGACCTCGAGCTGTTCTTGCTGCGTGACCACGTCTACCTGCTCACCGACCTTATTGATGACTGGGGCACCGGTCCGCCAGCCGAGTATCTTGTCTTCACCCCCTTCCGCTACTATATCGATCTCTCCTTCCCCAATGTCAAGATGTTCCTGAACGTCAACGACGCCAACATTATCAACAACCCCACGAGCATGGACGACAACACGTTTATCATCCTGGCCAGCGAGCTGCTCGAGGCATCGACCTGCATCCCGCTTGACCAGTTCCGTCCGCCCAGCAATGCCATCCCCTTTGACGTACACACCGACTCCGCCACCATCGAGCTGCACGTCCCGCCCTGGAACACCCAGTCCATGTTTGTCCGTGACAAGCACGTCGGCAAGCTCAGTATGCTGTGTGTCGATGGAAAGTATCATTACAATGCCGCCACTGCGCCCGACCTCACCGACACGCTGCTGCTCAACGTCTCCGGCCAGCGGCCTACGTTCAGTGCCTATGGATTCATGGTGCGCTACCTTATCAAGCTCAAGGACAACTACTTTGGTGACGATGTGCATTTCACCACTCTCGAGGAGTACCAGGACAACCTGCGGCTCAAAGAGACCGATCCAGACGCTGAGCGGGCCACCCGCCCACCACACAAGGCTTCCAACGACCTTGATGTGATTTTGAGCGTGCATGCCGACGACCCCAAGATCTTGCTGCCTGCCAACATCTACTCTACTTCACGGCACGTCCAAATCGACTCCGCCGGCCTCGATGCCGACCTGCGGTTCACCAACTACTACATGGACGTCGACTGTATCCTGGCGCCTCTCAGTCTTTCGTTGGGTACAGATGCCGTGGAAGATGATGGCGACAATAACAACGATGGCAGCAACAGCAACAACAGTAACAACAGGAACGACCGTGATCGCCACTCTGCGTCTCTGTCTAGCACCCAGCTATTCGTCGACGGCCTGCACGTTTTTGGCAACCGTCTCTTTGGTCTGCCGCCCACCGAGCCTACCTACCAGTGCAACTGGGACTTGTCTGTTGGAGCCATCACGGGCGAGTGTACTACCGACTTCTTGACAGCTCTGGCCGGCGGCGGCAAAGCGTTCGGCTTCACTTTCGACGACGATGAGAATGCCCTCGTGCCCTACCACACCCTCATCATGCACGATGTTACTTTTTTGCGTGTCCACGTCAAATCTGTCAGTATCTGGCTGCATGTCGAGGAGGCTGCGTTTTTGCTGTCGCTCGAAAACGGCGTCGACGTCAACTTCAACGACTGGGCCCGCCATCACTACTCCAAACGCGGCGATATTTCTATCCCCGACCTGCAAGTCTCGTGTGTCAACTCCGAGTCCGCCATCCGCCACAAATCGCGGCCGCACTCTGCTGTCGAGACCGATGCATTCCTCAAGACGAGCCTGAGCATCGCCATTGTCGGCCGCAAGTTTGATTTTACCAACGAGCGAGCCCTTCAGCAGGCACTCATCCGCCGCGAGGACCAACGCACCCAGCGCGCCTCCTTTTTATTGTTGCCCCGCTACTTTGACCCGGCCTTTGTCCCCGACCCGGTCGACCCGCCTGCCCAGCCTGTACCCTTCATCCCGCAGCCCGTCACCGCCAAGGATCTCGAGCTCGACGGTATCTCGCTCTCGTCCCGGGGAACATCTCTCGCTTCAAAACAGCGTCTCCGCCGCCAACGGTCACAGCGCTCGTTCCTGTCTACCGCCACAGCCAGCAGTCAAGGCAGTGTCTTCCGGCCACGCAGCGGCCGTATTGGTGGTCCTCCCCAAGCCATGACGCCCCTCGAGACGCCCGGCAGCCGCCTGCAAGCGACATCTTCGCACAGACGCGATGTATCGTCTTCCACCCGCTATTCTGGCTTGTACAGCCCGGGTGAGTACGAGGCCGGCTCTTTTTCGCGCCGCCACCAGCACGATCCCAACCACAATACTGTGGCCTTCTCGAGCAAGTTCTTTGCGCCTTACTTCCCGCTCGAAGATGTCAAGCCCGATGTTTCGGAGGCTGCCGTCCAGTGCGATGCCAAGTATGCCAGTGGCAATGGTGGTGACAAGACATCTGGACTTGGAAATGGACTTGGAAATGGACCTGGAGATGGACTCGGAGATGGCACGGGCAGCACTGCCAGCCTGGGCGATGGCATGTCCCCTGCCGACTTTGGCCTTGAAGACGTCGACCCCGAGATTCTGAGCGAGGACAAGGTGCACGCAAGTACTCTCATCCGTGTTCACGACGGCATCAGCGCCTTCTTCAACCCCACGTCCGCCAAGCACATTGCCGCTCTCATCTCTGCATTGCTGCCTCAAGAGCCCGACGATATCTTGGATGCCGTCCAGATCGCCGCTATGGACGGCATTATTACGGCCGGCAAACAGCGTATGATGCACGGCAAGATCTCCGACTTTGTTGTCCAGCTGCCGCGCGCCAACTTCCGCTTCCTCAATGCCACGGCGTCGACCGATCGAGCTGCAGCCACCGCTCACGAGCAGGACCAGTACGATGTCTCCGTGTCAAACATAACCTTTATGTCGCGCGCCAAGACCACCTGGCGCGATGCTATGCACCCCGAGGAGAGCCAGATGCACAACTCCTTCCAGCTGCGCCTAGGCTCTATCGAGTTGACTGCCTCGGAGCGACTCGCCGACATTGCCACACCCCAAGCTGCCTTTGTCGCCAGCGTCGAGAACGTCCTCGTGTCCATGGGCACTAAAGATCTGGCTTACCTGGATGCCGACATTGGCGCCGTCGAGGGCCAGCTGAGCTCCGAGAAGATTGAATACATTGCGTCGCTGATCCACCGGACCGGTGTCCTGGCTGAGGACCTGACCGAGTCATTTGCCGTGCCTTTGTCTTACAACGGCCGTATCCGGCCGCACCTGGCCCAACGTTTGATTGCTGCTGGTATTGGCGTCACCGATCCTGAGTTCCTCGTGCGGCCTTCGGCTGTTTTGCGGTCCGCCCACGAGCACCTGCGTACCTTTGACTCGTGGAAACTGGCCATGCGTCTGCGCCAGGTGTGGTTCTTGATGAAAAAGGAGCCCAAGGAACAGCTGATACGCGAGTGTCTCGGCCAAGCGCCACTGCTGCCTGTTGTCGAGTTGCCCACTGCGCCATCGTTGATTGTTGCACCCACCGGCGGCACTGTCCGTGAGGTCATCACCAAGCTCGAATATTGGCGGGGCTGGGACTTGGGTGACCTCACGCAGTCGCTGTTGTTGCATGAGCTTTTCGGCTCACTCAAGGCCGATCTGTACAAGAAGGCGGCCGAGAAGCGGCCCATCTTGGCCTTTATGAGTGTTGTGCGTGTCGAAAAGTTGCAGCTTGTGCTGGACCCCGGTCCGAAGCAAAACGAAGTCGCCTTCTTTGACCTGACTGTGCGGTTTGAGAACGGTGAAGCCGTCGCCAACAATGTTACCCTCAAGGCCAAAGAACAACAGAAGCAGCAGCAGCAGCAGCAGCAGCAGCAGCAGCAGCAACAACAGCAAAACGGCAGCACACCAGGAACTGCCGTGAGTGCAGAGACCAACGCGACATCCGTGCTCAACATCTTCTGTTCCGACTCGGCCGTGCGCCTCAACTGGGAGATTTGCGAACTTGCTCAGGATATCATCCGTCTGTACAAACGGCATACCGCCGACAAGGCAGCGGCCGACGAAGCGGCCGGCAACAACAAAAGCAGCTCCAAAGCCGCGGCCGCACCCGCCAAGGGCAATAAGGCGGCCAAGAACGCAAAACAGTCGGCCAAGCCCATCCCCGGTGCCACCGGCTCCGTGCCCCAGCAGAGCAGCCTCCACGTCGTCTTCGCCATGGACCACGGCTCGCTCGTGCTCGATACAATTAACCTCAATGTGCGCATGGCCAGCCGGGGCACCAAATCGTCGCTGCTAATTCGCCGCAGCGGCGACAAAGTCATGGACACCAACCTTATTACGAGCTGCGATGCCATTACATCCCGCATCAAGAGCCATTCGGAGCTCGTGACGTCGTCGCATCTCGAACGGCCCAGTGTTTTTGTGGCACACTGCATGGAGACGACCAAGGACCGCTACGAACACACCATCAAGGCGACCGCCAGCAGCCGTAACTTCTCCTTCGGTATCAAGCAAGATCCGCTCGCGCTCCTCGAGACGCTCGACCTCCTCGTTAGAGACGAGGTGGCGCAGCTGTACCAGCTTGGCGAGCTGTTTCCTCTGGTGCCGGAGACGACATCGTCGGCTGTACAACAAACAAAAGCGGACGCCGGCAACAAGAACAAGATTGCCGGCCATCTCTCGGCTTTCAGCTTCAAGGTGGCTTTGTTTTTGGAGCAGTACACAATCAGTGTGCCCCTGCTGCGCTCCCTGACATACAAGATCTCTGGTGTCGTTGCACGTGTTGCTGTCGCGGCCAACTTTGGTAAAGAAATCATCTTTGATTTCGACGTCAAGGAGAACGCGCACGATATGCAAGTGACGTCCAACACGAGCAACCAGGCGAGCAGTATTTCTCTCCTACAAATCCCGCCGACAAATGGACGCATCACCACGCGTATCGGCGAGCACGAGCAGACGGTTTCGGTCTTCTCGTCTCTCGAGTTGGTGCAGTTGGACGCTGCGGCCGTGTACAGCTTATTGTCCGCCCTGAACCGTCCGGAAATCTCAAGCACCGTCGCCGACATGCAGCAGCAACTCAAGGTCATCCAGCAGCACATCAAGGAGATCTTTAGCAGCCAGCCGCCTGCGCCTGTATCCGCCCCCGGACCTTCATCATCAGCCCAAGCTGTGGCCAAGAGCAAAGCCAAACCCATCGTGTATTCTGTGCACTCAACCTTTGCAGGCCTCGAGATTTTCAGCAATGTTTCCCTCAAGTCAGGTGCAGCACCCACGGCCCATCTCTCCTTCTGTCTGGACAGCATCCGTCTCGAGATTACGAACCACCTCGACAATGGCGGCCCTGTGCTGGCCTATCCCGAGTTCTACCTGAATCTACGGCGTATTGCCTTTGAGATTCTCAAAGGATCCGAGGGCGAGATGGCCTCCTGTGGCAGCATGGCCTTTGCCGCCTTGATTACCGCAACGTCCAAGCTCGGCGAAGACGGCGTAGAAAAGCGTGCTTTTGATGTCAAGAGCGACGGCTTTGACGTCAGCCTGTCGCCCGATACTGTCTCTACTGTTGTCGACGTTCTTGGCTACATGGGCGACAAGATTAACGACCTTGACACGTCGCGCGAAATGGAGTATCTGCGCAAGCTGCGGCAGTCCAAGCCGCGTATCGTTATCAACGACCAGGAACCTGCCGAGGGCGATGCTGGAGACGAAGAGGAAGAGCCCGACATTATCAAGTCCTTCTTGTCGTCCATTGCCTACACATTCGAGATTCGCAACATCCAAATCAACTGGCTGTGTGCACTGGCTACCTTCTCGCCCAGGCAGTCTCGCTATCTGTCGGCACCGCCGAGCGAGGCCAAAGAGGATCTTGTGCTGCTTCTGGGACGTATCGAGCTCGGCACACGCACCAAGAACTCGGCACGCCTTACGATTGAGAATCTACAGCTGCAGCTCGTGCCGCCCACACAGGACAAGAAGGCCCGTTCGCCCAACTCGGCGCTGCTGCCCGAGCTCATCTTCAACGTTGCCTACTTTTCTACGTCACGGACACGCCGTTTCGCCTTCCAGGCGGTCGGAAAATCACTCGATCTGCGTCTCACCTCGGAGTTTATCGTGCCAGCGGCGCACCTCAAAGACTCGATCCAGCTGTCTGTCAAGAACGTGCAGCAGGTCTCGCGGCGCTGGAACCCGACGACCAATCTACCACCTAGAGGCGGGGGCAGCGGCGGCAGCGGCGGCACCGGCACAAAGGCAGGCACCTCGTCGCCGTCCAAGCTCCCCGGTTCGCCGGAGAAGCAGCCAATCCTCGGCAACAAGAGACTCGAGTCGCTGCTCGTCGACGTGGACTTTGCTGGTGCGGTGGTGTACATTGGCGGTAAGAAGGCCACGCCATCTGGCAACCCCTTTGGTCCGGGTGCCACGACCTTTGGCGTGCCCGGAAGTGAGAGCGCGGGAGGCGCTGGTGCTGCTGGAGGAGGAGCTGGCGGCACTGCACGGTCACGCAGGTCAGGCATTGGAGGCAAGTACGGCCAGTTCAACTCCTCGGACGAGTCTGGTGGCAGCACCACACTGCGCTCGCCTGGGCTCGCGTGGAAGATGGAGTACCGCGACAGCGGCAAGGGCGACCCTTCGCTGTATGCGGAAGTCAAGATTGATCCCTCGAGCAACGTTATCTACCCGTCCGTCGTGCCCTTGGTCATGGATGTGACGCAGAGCATCACCGAGGTCGTCAGCAACTCGGGCAAATCGGCCAAGGACTCCCAGAACGATGATGACCAGAACACAGACGACACTGCCACGGCTATGGCTCTGACAAAGGCCAAGCCCGAAGAGAGCATCTTGATGTCGGCAGCCAATCCCAATGCCATGCTCGGCCGTCTCAAGCTCAACCTGGGCCTGCGTATCCACAAGCAGCAGTTCTCGCTCAGCTGCCAGCCCATTGCGCGCGTCGCCGCCACCACCAGCTTCGAAGATGTCTACCTGACTATGAACACGATCCGGACCGTCGAACACGGCAACTTTGTGGCTATTTCGAGCAAGATCAGTCGTCTGCAAGCATCGGTCCAACACGTCTACTCGCGTGAGTCAACTGGTAGCTTCGAGGTCGACTCCATTGTGCTGTCACTCATGAACAGCAAGCATGTGAGTGGTGTCAGTGGTGTGTCCGCGCTACTCAAGGTTAGCCCCATGAAGGTCGCCATCAATATGCGGCAGGTCCAGGATTTCCTCTTGTTCCGCGAGATTTGGACACCGCGCGACCTTCGCAAGGCCAACACAGCTCCTATTGTGACGAGTCCGACCAAGCTAGCTGCCGAGTCACGATCCATGTCCACGTCGGCTGCCTCCAACTCGTCACAGCAGCAACAGCAGCCCGTCCACCTCGTGCAGCGGTACCAGCAGGTGGCGGCCACGGCAGCCTTTCCCTGGACAGCCTCGATATCCATTGCCGCCCTTGAAATCAACGTGGACCTGGGCCAGGCGCTCGGCAAGTCGGTCTTTGCTATTGAAGATTTTTGGGTGTCGTCCAAGAAGACGTCGGGCTGGGAGCAGAACCTGTGCCTCGGCTTCCGCCGCATTGGCGTCGACAGTACTGGTCGCATGAGCGGCTTTGTCGCTCTCGAGGACTTTAGACTGCGAACTTCCATTGAGTGGCCGCAGCGTGAACAGGCTCTGAGCAAGACGCCGCTGATTCAGGCGTCCATCAGCTTCAGTCAGCTGCGTGTCAAAGCGTCCTTTGACTACCAAGCCTTCCTCGTTGCCGATGTCCGGTCTCTCGACTTTATGATGTACAATGTGCGTCGTGGCCAGGGCCGTGGCGACCGGCTGGTTGCCGTCTTTGAGGGCGATGCTGTGCAGGTGTTTGGTACTACGACATCGGCAGCTCAGAGCGTGGCTCTGTACCAGGCCTTCCTTCGGCTGGTGCAAGAACGAAAGGCAAACTTTGAGACGTCTCTGCGAGAGATTGAGAAGTTTACCAACCGGCGGCCGTCGGCCAGCGCAAGCCAGATGATGGCCGAGTCTGCAGTTGCAGGCGAGAAAGTGCTGGGCGGGGCAGCAAAGACAGCAACAGCCCTGGCATTTGCGTCCAATGCAGCTGATGCTGCTGGGCTGCCTGTCAAACCGCTTGGGGTGGATGGCGGTGACGATGACGACAGTCTGTTTGCCAAGTCACCCATCTCACTAGATACAGACGTCGTTGTCACGCTACGGGCAGTCAATCTTGGTGTCTTTCCCAACACCTTTGCCGACCGCCAGGTGTTCAAGATGGAAGCACTCAATGCCCAGGCACGCTTCACGGCCAGCATCCACGACGGCCGTGTCCACAGCAATCTGGGCCTGACACTCGGCCAGCTGCGTATCGGTCTGGCAGGTGTTCGGCACATCCCTGACGGCCCACCCAAGACAATAAGTGAGTTGTCGGTCGAGGATGTTGTCTTGAGCGCCACAGGCTCGCGCGGCGGCACGATCCTCAAGGTGCCCCGTGTCGAAGCCAGCATGCAGACCTGGCAGACGCCCGAATCGCGCCAGATCGACTACATTTTCAAGTCGGCCTTTGAAGGCAAAGTTGAGGTTGGCTGGAACTACTCGCGCATCAGCTACATCCGCGGCATGTGGGCGAACCATTCGCGGACGCTCGAGCAGACGTTTGGTCGCGAGATCCCATTGGCTGCCATCCGCGTCACCGGCGTGCCCGACAGCAGCGCTGCTGACGGTTCTGATCCGGTCAGCGGCGAGGGAGGAGACAGTGCAGCAGTCGACAAAAAGAGCGGCGGAAAGAATGGCAAGCAGACCAAGATCACTGCCGAAGTCAATGTGCCCCAGTCCAAGTACTACTACCACGCACTCAAGCCGGCCATCATTGAAACGCCCCAGCTGCGCGACATGGGCGAGGCCACGCCACCGCTCGAGTGGATTGGTTTGCACAGAGACCGTCTTCCCAACTTGACGCACCAGATTGTGATTGTGTCGCTGCTGGAGTTAGCAGGCGAAGTCGAGGACGCTTACTCGCGTATTCTTGGGTCGTCGTGAGGTGGAACGAGGAGTGAGGGGCGAAAAACAGATGTGTGGTGTTTGTTTTCTGTGTGGTTTCATTTCTTCTTTTTCTTTTCTTTTTCATGTGCAGGCGAAAAGGGGCAAGAAAACAGAAAGGGTAACTGCATACATACAGCGTTTTTGATTTGTGATGCATATCGGCGATTGGAGTCTTTCTCGGGAAGGAGCGATCCTGTATACTACTGTACTTTTCTTCATATTCCTTTTCTTTCATTACTTCCGTATACATCTAAGTCATTCTAGAACTGTGCAGACACCGATCGTCTGCTTACATCTCGTAATTTCATGCTGCAGACGCCGTGTCTCCATTGCCGACTCTGCTTGGGCTGTCTTTATCGTCGCATCGCCCGCCGTTAACCTTCAATGACGTTGGCTAACACAGATTGTGGCTGAAGCTAAATTGTGGGTCACCTGTGGCGTTCAGGGCTTACGTGCATATTAGCCCTGAATGGGAAGGCAGCGCGGCACAATATTAGCCTGGTCAAAAAAAGAAAGGACCCCCTTGCCGTCGGAAACGATTGTCAGTGTTCGGTGAACAAGGAAGGCACGGCTGCAGCGGGGTTCAATGGCCTGTAACGCGGCACGCTCCCTGCTGTACCAAGAAATCTACACTATACAGCGCAGTTGGAGAGAGGTTTTGCAGCGCTCGCACGGAAGGCTCTGCCACCTTACCCCTCCTGCCTTCCCTGTCGCGGTTGCTGGGGCAGGTGAGACTCATGAGTCGAACGGCAAGTGCAGCCCCCGCCCCCGCTTTCCTAATGTGTCCATGCATCGCCAGACCAAGATACGCCCGACAGTTCCTTCCCAATGCTCCAGGCTGTGCATCTGCTGTTTCTGGTATTTTGTCCTCGATCGCAGCTTCCTGCTGAAGCATTTGTAGATATACTATTTTAGAGAAGGCGCAAATGACTCTTCGTGACTCCCCGCTAACGCCTATGACTCTTTGCAGTGACTCCCAACTGGGCAAACAGGCGTAAATAGCCTCGATTATCTCTCCAATGTGCACCGTTCAACGCTGTTTTACTGCGGGTTTACTGCGGTTTACTGCCGTTCGCCACCTCGTTCCCTCGTTCCCTACCTGTTGCTCGTTACTGCAACACGCAATGCAAGCTTTGACAGGGGGACGAGCAATCGTAGATAGATCCAACGAGCTGCTAAGCCAACGGCTAGTTTGTAAGCCCAAGAAAAAACCTTCACTGTACCTTCCCTCCTTCCTCAAGATGCCCCACCACGAGACAAAATCAATGTCTCTCATTTGTCTACGACTGGCCGGAGCAGCAGCTTCGTTCCAAGTAGGGAAAGAGCGAACGACCAGAAGCGGCGGATAACAACTTTACTATATAAACAACTGCAGCAGGGCAGGAGCGATGGAGACGCCAGAAAAAAAAATACCCCGCCTACCTCTTTAAGACGAAAAAAAAACTTTCGCACTTATCCACCCACTCGAGTAGACCCAACCCTCCTCTCGATCCTCCCTCTTCTTTTCTACCATCTCCTCCCCTCCTCTTTTCTCCTCTCTCTGTTTCTTCTTTTTTTTTTCTTTCCCCTTCAACCATACCAATCTTCAACCCCCCTTTTGAAACCGTTTTTTATCGTGATCGCGATACAATACCGCCAAAATGGTGAAGTGAGTTGCTTCTGTCCTTTTCCGTGCCCCTCTCCTCAGCCTGGCTTAGTTGGGATCCTCTTTGCTCCACGATCTGGGTCTCTTCTGCTCCATTCTCTGCCCTCGTTGCTGTGTTTGTTTTGCATCACGAAAACTTTTTCTGCACACCCGGACTTAAGCGCAAACTCCCCTCTGACGGCGAGTTGGTGAGGGGAAGAGTGGGAGAGACAAGACAAGCAGCGGCATCGAGTCGAGGAGATGATAAGAACAGACAGCAGTCTTCGAAAAGAGAAGAGATTGATCTCGTTGGCTTTTGTTGATGTTGATTTGATATCAAACTCTTTGACTGGCCCTTCATCGTCCATCAATGCTAACCATGCCCTCTCTCCAGCTTCACGATCGACGAGATCCGTCAGCTGATGGACAAGCCGACCAATGTGCGGAACATGTCCGTCATTGCCCACGTCGACCACGGCAAGTCTACCCTGACCGACTCCCTGCTGGCCAAGGCTGGTATCATTTCCACCGCCAAAGCTGGTGATGCTCGCGCCACCGATACTCGTGCCGACGAGCAGGAGCGTGGTATCACCATCAAGTCGACCGCCATCTCTCTGTACGGCACCCTCGCTGAGGATGACGATGTCAAGGACATTGTCGGCCAGAAGACCGACGGCAAGGACTTCCTGATCAACCTGATCGACTCGCCCGGTCACGTTGATTTCTCGTCTGAGGTCACTGCTGCCCTCCGTGTCACGGACGGTGCCCTGGTCGTCGTCGACACCGTTGAGGGTGTCTGTGTCCAGACCGAGACCGTGCTGCGTCAGGCCCTTGGTGAGCGGATTCGCCCCGTCATCATCATCAACAAGGTCGACCGCGCTCTGCTCGAGCTGCAGGTGTCCAAGGAGGATCTGTACCAGTCCTTCTCGCGTACCATTGAGTCCGTCAACGTCATCATCTCGACCTACCTTGACGATGCTCTTGGTGACGTCCAGGTCTACCCCGACCGCGGTACCGTTGCCTTCGGATCCGGTCTGCACGGCTGGGCCTTCACCATCCGCCAGTTCGCTGTCCGCTACGCCAAGAAGTTTGGTGTTGACCGCAACAAGATGATGGAGCGTCTGTGGGGCGACAACTACTTCAACCCCGCCACCAAGAAGTGGACCAAGAACGGCAACTACGAGGGTAAGCAACTGGAGCGTGCCTTCAACCAGTTCATCCTGGACCCCATCTTCAAGATCTTCTCGGCCGTCATGAACTTCCGCAAGGAGGAGGTTACCAACCTTCTGGAGAAGCTGAACCTGAAACTCTCGGTCGACGACCGCGAGAAGGAGGGCAAGCAGCTCCTTAAGGCTGTCATGCGCACTTTCCTGCCCGCTGCCGACTCTCTGCTGGAGATGATGATCCTGCACCTGCCCTCGCCCGTCACTGCCCAGCGCTACCGTGTCGAGACTCTGTACGAGGGTCCCATGGACGACGAGGCTGCCATTGGTATCCGCGACTGTGACCCCAAGGCTCCTCTGATGCTGTACGTGTCCAAGATGGTCCCCACCTCTGACAAGGGCCGCTTCTACGCCTTCGGTCGTGTCTTCTCCGGTACCGTCCGCTCGGGTCTGCGTGTCCGCATCCAGGGCCCCAACTACGTCCCCGGCAAGAAGGAGGACCTGACCATCAAGGCCATCCAGCGCACCGTGCTGATGATGGGTGGCAAGGTCGAGCCCATTGACGACATGCCTGCTGGTAACATTGTCGGTCTGGTCGGTATCGATCAGTTCCTGCTGAAGTCGGGTACCCTGTCGACCAGCGAGACCTCGCACAACCTCAAGGTCATGAAGTTCTCCGTCTCGCCCGTCGTGCAGCGCTCCGTCCAGGTCAAGAACGCCCAGGATCTGCCCAAGCTTGTTGAGGGTCTGAAGCGTCTGTCCAAGTCCGACCCTTGCGTCCTGACCCTGACCAACGAGTCTGGTGAGCACGTCGTTGCCGGTGCCGGTGAGCTGCACCTGGAGATTTGCCTGAAGGATCTCGAGGAGGACCACGCCGGTGTTCCCCTGATCATCTCGGACCCCGTCGTCCAGTTCCGCGAGACTGTCACTGGCAAGTCGAGCATGACTGCCCTGTCCAAGTCGCCCAACAAGCACAACCGTCTGTACATGGAGGCTGAGCCCATTGACGAGGAGCTTGCCAAGGAGATTGAGGCTGGCAAGATCGGTCCCCGTGACGATTTCAAGGCCCGTGGCCGTGTCCTGGCTGACAACTACGGCTGGGATGTCACCGATGCCCGCAAGATCTGGGCTTTCGGTCCCGACACCATCGGTGCCAACCTGCTGGTTGACCAGACCAAGGCTGTCCAGTACCTGCAGGAGATCAAGGATTCGGTTGTCTCCGGTTTCCAGTGGGCCACCCGTGAGGGTCCCATCGGTGAGGAGCCCATGCGCCAGATCCGCTTCAACATCATGGATGTTACCCTGCACGCCGATGCCATCCACCGTGGTGGTGGACAGATTATCTCGACTGCCCGTCGTGTCCTGTTCGCCTCGCTGCTGCTGGCCGAGCCGGCTCTGCTGGAGCCCGTCTTCCTGGTCGAGATCCAGGTCCCCGAGCAGGCCATGGGTGGCGTGTACGGTGTCCTGACCCGCCGCAGAGGTCACGTCTTCAACGAGGAGCAGCGCCCTGGCACTCCTCTGTTCACCATCAAGGCCTACATGCCCGTCATGGAGTCCTTCGGCTTCAACGGCGATCTGCGCCAGGCCACCGGTGGCCAGGCCTTCCCCCAGTCCGTCTTCGACCACTACCAGATCCTGCCCGGTGGCTCGCCGCTCGACCCCACCAGCAAGGTCGGCCAGATCGTCCTGGACATGCGCAAGCGCAAAAACCTCAAGGTCGAGCTCCCGACCTACGACATGGTAAGTTTCTTCTCGCTCCCAAAACCGTTCCCCAAACAAAGAATGATAGAGAGAGACCGTCTGATACTAACTACTCGCTCAATAGTACTACGACAAGCTGTAAACGGAGCATTCGCCAGCTCTCTCACCAACTACTTTGTGGCTTTGCCTCGTTTCATCATGTCTCTCCTTTCAGCGTCGCATATCCCGCTTCCCAGCGTGTAACGGTATCCGCCTGATGGAGGGAGGCATGCCATCGTATCATTGGTATTAACGAACGATCCAGCTTTTCCCAGCTGAAGAGACGACGAAACCATGGGTCCAAAAAGGAATGAAGGAAAGCGGGTGCTTTCATTATGTTTATAGTTTGCTTGTGTACTGGATTCCAAATTTGAAGCTTTTTTTTTACCATGATCCAACAAAAATCAATGCATTTTTATTGTTCAATCCACTTCTGCTGTGCAATCACGACATACTGTGTAAAACACAAGTGTCTCATTGTGAGGGTGAATCTGTTTGCTCGTGTTACGGTGTGCGACATTATCGTAGGATGCGGCCAGGGCCAGGCCACTCACCAAAATGTCGAAGTCTTTAGTGGACTAAGCCAGCCTGGAATATAGTGAGCTTAGCAGGGCTAACACCTGTGGACAGCAGGTCGATAGCGCACTCTGGCACACTCGTAAACGCGTCAAAGACGATGCTAGCCGTAGAATTTCTGTGTGTCGCACCTGCCATTCTAATCTTATCAAACCTACGACGTAAAAGTCAACCTTTCAAGCTCTTCCTAGAAGGAGCGACCAACAACACCGACACCATCCTTCCCGACCTGCCTCCTTCCTTCTACAGAGCCCAGTCATAGCTCTTTCCAGTTTCATCACGACCTAATTCTACCCCTTTCTACCTGACAGACAACTTTGACGGGCACGCGGTCCTAGTCCTCTCAACACCGCCCCTTTGCCAGCCCATGCGACCTCGACTACTCACTGCGCTTGTCTGAGAGGGAAGACGACGACGGCAACGACACCCCCGGCGACCAACCGCAACCATGGCGTCCACCTCGCCCCTTCTCGAAGTGAATGATGCGCCGCTTCTTAGAGCATGGCTAATGAAGCGTCTGACGGCCATGCAGGCATCGTATGTGCTTCCTTTGCGACGATTGACAAACTACGACGCTCCTTCAATACTGACACCTCACTTTACTCGCCAGATCACGGACCGACAGTGACGTCGACGCTGATATCCTTGCCGAGTATGTGGTGGCGCTTCTCCAGCACGATACGAGCTCGGCCGATGCAAAAGAAATGTGCCGGTCGGAGCTGTACGACTTTTTGAAAGATGGTTAGTCTCGACTCTCTACTGGCTCGGTCCACTCTCTACAAACGGCCCTCTCTCTCTCTAACATACACAGAAACCGGAGCCTTTGTCGAAGAAGTATTCGAAGCCCTCGCCTTTAAATCCTACCTCCCAGGCCGACCGCAGCCGTCCAAAAAACCTGCCCCGACCACCACGACCCAAACCCCACGAGTCGGCGCCAGCGTCGGCCACGGCTACGGCGCATTGCAGCCGCCCGTTGGCCCCGGACTGCCAATGCCGCCTGCCAATGGCAACGCCAACACCATCGCTAACGGCTCAAGGAAGCGCTCGTATAACGAGTCATCTCTGCCGGCGGCACCAGTACCAGGCGGACCGGCAGCAGGAACCCCAGGAGACAGGGCCGCCAAGCAGGCGCGCCGTGGCGGTCGGGGAAACGGACGTGGCGGTGCCGCCGTGCAACCCGGCTTCTCTGCGCCTGCTAATTCTGGCCTGGTGACGGCATCACCATTACCGCAATATCCGCCTGCCCCGGGTACATTCAACCCCGGTACATTCAACCCTGGCGCAGCTGTGTTCCAGCCTGGCATGCCCATGATGCCTGCCGGCATGCCGCCAAACGGAGCCATGCCATTCTTCAACGGCAACAGCCCCGCCCCGCAACACCTGGTCGAGAAACTCATGCGGATGCAGGAGCAGCTGGAGATGGCACTCTCGTCATACAATTCCTTCACCTCGCAGCAAGCAGGCGGCAGCGGTGGTGGTGGAGGTGGCGGCTCGAAAAACAAGCGCCAGAAGCGCGTGCGCCGGTGCCGCAACCTCGAGAAGAAGGGTGTGTGCAACAAGACCAACTGCCGGTTTGACCATACGCCCGTCGGCGGTGCTGTTGGACAGACTGGCCTTGCTGTAGTGCAAGGTCTGTCAGCCAACGCAAGAAAGGAGACCATTGTGGTGGAGCACATCCCGGACGAGTTTCTCAATGAGGGCGATATGCGGAACCACTTCTCTGTCTTTGGCACCATTGTGGACATTATGGTTCAGCCTGAGAACAGTCTAGCCATTGTGGAGTTTGACACGGCAGCCGCCGCTTCAAGGGCTGTCACGTCACCAAAGGCCATCTTTGACAACCGATTTGTCACCGTATCGCGTCTCGACAACCATAAACCGCAGCAAACACCTCAAAATCCGTATGGCGGCCTAAATTATGACGACGAAGAAGGTGAGGTCCGGGAGGCCACGCCCGAGCTGGATATGGAAGAGTTTACGCAGAAGCAGGAAGCGGCACAAAAGGAGTTCGAGGCAAAGAAGCGGCTGTTGGCAGAGCTCGCCGAGCAACAACAAAGCGTCGACGACCGCCTCAAGAGTAACTTGGCTAAGCAGCTCGAGCTGCGCAAGAAGATTGTCGCCAACATGTCAGCAAGATCAGCCAGACTGAACAGAACGAACTCACAACGGAGCGGTGGCGGTGATAGTGGTTCCGACTCACCGAACTCGTCCAAATCGGCTGCGCAGGCACTACAAACGGAACTCATTCGTGCCCAGCTGGAAACACTCGAGACCGAGGCTAAGCTCCTCGGCATCAATCCGGACACCATCCTGGGCGACCAGTCCACAACCTACTCGGGCGACGACTGGTCCGCAACTTCGTATTCGTCGCCGTGGCCACTACGTGGCAGGGCTTACGGTGGTCGTGGTCGGGGAGCTTCACGAGGACGAGGTGGTGGCGGTAGAGGCGGCGGCCGGGGCGGCTATCAGCCGGGCTCCATGTCGCTTGTCTATGCAGCCTACTCGCTCGACAACCGGCCACGCCGCATTGCCGTGTCTGGCTGCGACTTCTCTGACCCAAGCAAAGGCGAGGTTTTGCGGCAGTATCTTTTGGGCGTGGGCGACTTCTCTGCTATCGACACGACCACAGGCGACTGCGCAATCATTACCTTTGGCGACCGCCGCACAGCCGAGATTTTTTACTACGGACTATCTCGTGCCAGCGGTCTCGGCGCCTCGGCCGACAGTAAGGTGATTCCAGGAATTGATGAGCCGGTCGAGCTGAGCTGGGTTGCCGGTCCTGTTCCGCGCCGCAGTAACGACGGGCCTGGTGCAAATTCCGGCAATGATAGCAATATCAACAACGACCGCAACGGCGTGGACGGAAACGCTTCACTCATTGTGAAGGTCGAGGACGACGAGCTCGAAGAGGGCGAAGAGCGGGAGGACGAGCTGGAGCGGCACCGCGAGGAAGAAGACCGCCGTCACCGTACAAGACTGCAACGACAGAACATGGACTTTGATGTTGCCGACGAGGGCGACTGGGACCAGCTTTAAACTGTATGGTATATACTATATACATATACGCTATGACTACAATTGGGCCGTTTATTTGGGCGTACTTTGTAGAAATGTATTCTGGAATAGAAGTCATATTTATTCTATACACTCGGTCCCTTTTCATTTTTGCAATCTATTTTTTTGCTTTCTGTTCTTCCTTTCCTATTTCCTTTTTTAAGATTTGTTTTTAAAAAAGGCCTTACATGATACATACGTTTCATAGATCAGTAAAACAACTGTGACGAGAAATTGTCAAGGTTGCAAAAAGTTGAATGTCTCTTGATTTCTGCTAAATAGTTTTATATGATCCCTTCAATGACTGAAGATTGGGCAATACTTGTTCAGCTATCGCCCAACTACCGTCTTTATAAGAAAATCCTCTGTTCCTCCTCCTTCCTTCGTCTCTCTCGTTTTATGGGGTATCGTTGAGATGTTTTGTAAAAGTGTCGTTTTGGTTTTTTGTTGTTCCTTTTTTTCCCAGTTGCAAAGGTTTTTTCAGTCGTTAAGCGTAGAAGACTCCAAAAAAAAGTTTTTGTTTTGTGTGCCCCATAGTAAACAAAGGCATGTAAATCATGTAAATGAATATGCCAGTTGTTTTCGTTTTCCCAATTTTGTTGAAAAAGGTACTTTTGTGTGTTTGCAAACCCATGTTTACAAAAAGCGCGCCCCCAGTAGAAATGCTGAACCAAGAAAGTGTCGTAAATAAGAAAAAGAAAGACGCATAAAAACGCAAGTAAAAACATCGCAAGTCGCAAAGACAAGCTCTTAAAGATTGCTCGCCGGAAACGCCATGATGCGAAGACCATTATGAAAAAAGAGGAAGACTGTGTTAAAATGTAGTCTCCTCGGTATTGTTGAAGATTGTGTTTCGAAAGGTAGATGTGAAAATGGTGTGAAAAGTTGTTGTACAAGACTTGCGGCCTTGAAATATCGAGAAAGTGAGATTTGATTTAAGCTGTGACGGGGGCCGCCGGGGCCTCGGCAGCCTCCTTGATGGGTTTCACGGCGGCCTTGTCAGTGGTGGCAGGGGCCGGAATAGGCTCCGCCTCAACCTCCTTGTCCATGTCGGACAGCTGGAGACCGGCAAGAACCTCGAAGATGGTCCGCGGCTGGTGGAAGTCGTTGTTGACAATAGTGACAATGTGCCACTCGTCCATCATCTTGCGGATGAGAGTGCGGCTGGGGCTGCCGGCATCGAAGCAGCGCGACCAGTCGGCACCCAGCTGGAAGGCCTCATCCTTCCAGGCGAGGAAGCTGATGCTCTCGACGATCGTGGGCTGCACAATCTCCTTGCCGGGGAACACACCCCAGGTGACAGCGTTGGGACCGTCGCCGGGGGCGTTGGTCTCAAGCTTGCCCTTCCACGTCACGGCGTGGTAGGTCAGGTGTGGGTGAGCCTGCACACGCTGGATGACCTCGGCGTAGAGGGCGGGCGGCACCAGCAGCTCGAGGTACGCCTTCTGGTACACGTAGCCGTTCGGCGGGCCCCAGCCGTGCACAGGGTCGGAAGACGGGGCGCTGTCGACAGCAGGCTGAGAGTTGATGGTGAGGAGACCGTGCTTGTTGAGGTCGATGAGGTCCTGCTGGATCTTGTCTGCCTCACCGGTGAGAGGCGACTCACTCCACGGCAGCGACTGTAGCTCGCCCTTGAGGTAGCGCACAAAGATGCTGGCAACATCGGCAATGGACCGGGGCTCGCCCCACTTTGCGCGGTTCTGGGCGTTCGTGCCCGGCAGAGTAACGCCGTATGCGTTGCCCAAGTCACCGAAAGCAGGCGACCGAGAATCACCCCAGCGACCGTTGGGGAACTCGTCCCAGTCGGCAGTACGGGACACGTACGACTTGTTGCGGTTGCGCCAGAAAATGGGACGCACGGCCTCCTCGCGACGGCCCAGACCGAGAGACTGCTTCCAGGGCAGGGCAGGCGGCGGGCGCGGGCGGTCGGCAGATGGCAACCAGTCGAGTTCATCGAGGACCATGCGTGTGGCCTGGGCCAGGTTCATGGTGTAAAAGTGCAGGTGCTTCACGTCGCCTCCTGCCAGAATGTCTCTGCACAGCTGTGCCACCAGGGTCTTGCCGATCTCCCGGACGGCGTCGTCGTTGTTCTTAACCGGCTCGAGAGCCGCGGCCCATTGGCTGGGAATCTTGCAGCCCATGTGGTTGACACGGCGCATGAAGCTGGCGTAGGTGGCAATGGGCATGATGCCTGGAAGGACAGGGACAGTGATGCCCCGCTCGCGGACGCGGGCCAGCCAGCGCAGGAAGTTTTCGACGTCGTAGAACATCTGCGTGACGATGAAAGACGCTCCTGCGTCGACCTTCTCCTTCAGGTGGTCCAGCAGCTGATCCTCGTTCTTGTTGTCGTCGCTGCCCTCGGGGTAGCCAGCAACACCAATGTCAAAGTGGTCGCCGTAGGTCTTGCGGATGTGGCGGACGAGATCGCGGGCGTAGCAAAAGTTGCCGTCGGTGGCCTCCCAGGTCTCCTGGTCACGGGGCGGGTCTCCCCGCAGGGCGAGGATGTTGGTGCAGCCAGCCTTGTATGCGCGGCGCAGAGCGTCGTTGACAGCAGCCTCGCCCATATCGGTGCAGGTCAGGTGCATGCAGGTCTCGAGGCCAAAGTAAGTCTGGGACTGGGTGACCATTTCAGCGGTGAGCTCGGCAATGTGGCCGCCGGCGCCCCAGGTGATGTCGATGAACTTGGGGCCGAAGAGGTTCATGCGTTCTATGCGGTCGTAAAGGTTCTGGACGCCCTGCGCGGTCTTGGGCGGGAAGTACTCGAAGGAGAAGGACGGCTTGCCGTCCTTCTCGGCTTCGAGGATCATGTCCCGGATGTGCATTTTGGTGGAGAGGAGAAGGAGCTGGAGTAGAGGAGAGAGAAGAAGAAGAAGAAGAAAAAAGGACGAGAAGCAACGAGGACGGGCACTTGGGCCTTGGATAAATCCTACTAGATTCTGCAGACGAAAAATAAAAACGTTAGTTGAGGGTCAAAGGCGGGGTGAAGAAGCGGAGGCATGTATATGTAGAAAATAATGCACACGATTGGGACAACAAAGGCTCAAGGTGTTGTGGAGAGGGAGGGGGTATAGGAACACAAGAGACATGCGTTGGCCATCCACGGCGGTCGAATCGGAGGTGGACCGGAGATCAACGGGGGCGCGGGCCGGAGGACTATGCAAAGACCCGAAAGAATTGACGTTTGACGGACACACTGTGCGCCAGTCTTTGCACAACGGCCAATGTGGTGCAGGGCGCTGTTGGGGTTCAGGGCACGGATGTACTTGGCGGAGGAGGGGAAATGGGGAAGGTCGAGATGCTGAAGAAAAAGGAGAAAAAGGACATCACGAAAATCTATAGCTTGAAAGCATGACTCGTAGATTTGTCGATTTCCTTCTTTGACTTCAGGACCCTGGAATTGCCTTTGTGCTGGCCGAAAAAAAAAAACAGCAAGAGCAAAAAACGTACTCGGAACAATGTCTCTGCCCGACAAAGAAGAGAGACGACGAGGGAAAGCAGTGTAAATCTGTGCCGTTGCGTTTTTACAGCAAACGCATAGTCGTGCCGGAAATCGGACTTGAAATCGACTGGCTTGCAAGTCACTCGCTGGGCGTCGAAGAGGAATTGCAAGGCAAAAACCGGGAGGAGGGCTGAACGGAGGAGGGGGAGAGGTGAAGTCGGCCGCGGACGGGAGGTGGACGGCTGGCGAGGTTGTAGACAAGAAAAACAACAGCCAGAGCAAGAGAGAGGTAAAAGAGTTGCGAAATTGGGAAGATTTTTTTGATGGGAGAAAAAGAAAGCCAATGGCCGTTTGATGGGAATTCTGGGGACTTCTTTTTCGAGATGGAGGGGTCAAATGCGCTAACACCCGGAAGGCACGCAGGGGAAAAAAGGAACAAAAGAGGAAAGGGGCCAGCGAAGAGAAGCCCACCAGCCAGAAGGTGCGAGCTAACATGTGGGCAAGTGCGACCGTCTGCCGACCGCCGTTCTCCGTGGGAGAGGAAGAAGCTACGAGAAATGCCAACGAAAAAGAAGACGAAAGTAGCAGGCGCGAGCGAATCACAGAGCGTGCTTCTGCCTGCTGCTGGCCCAAAACGTGCCTGCCGCGATCGTCACAACGCTGGTTGTTCTTGCCTTGTACTGCGTACACATGTACAACTGGCGGTGGATGCTGTCCGTCAACCGGAGCAGGAAGGCGCAGTTGGGTGTCGTTGGCTGGCGGAGCTGGCCTGTGACAATGTACTTACAAACAGCAGGCGCAGACAAAACAGCAGACAGATGCGCCTTCCGGATCCAGGTACACCGCGCACGGGACGGTTGACGTTGTAAAATTGAAATTGACTTGTCATGATTTTGAGCGTTTGTGCATCCTCATCACACATATTCTTCCCACACCACACACACAGCTTCCGTTGTGTGCCGCCTTTCCCGCCTGCTACCGCTACCCACCAATGACTGTCGCAACCAGCAGCTACAGTCCCGATCAACTCATTCCTGTTCCTGACCCTGCGCTCGGTCCTGGATCCAACGGTTATTTACTCCGTGTATGGCGCAGATCCCAACGATTCGGGTGGCTGAATCTCTCATGAGGATCACGGTGCGTATTATTAACGGCCAACGGCTGTATGGCTTTTTGGCGAAACCTTACTGAGAGTAGAAATGCGCTCTGATTGATCGTTTGTCTGATTTATGATACATATTACATCGTTTATAGTCGTTACGCCGTCCTATGACCCAGTCCAGTCCAATCTAGTTTCTAATTTCCAGTCTCCGTCTCCCATTTCACACGTCCTTCAGCCTCACGCCCAGACCATGTCCATGGCGTTCTTGGTGCGCGTGTCTGTCCGCACAGCCCGCAGTCGCGATGCACCACGCAGCTCGCGCCAGCGGTTGCTCTGCTCAATGATATCGCGGTCAAAGACGAACCACCAGCGCTCAAACACCAACTGGCCGACCTCCCAGCAGGTAGGGTCGTATGGGTCGGAGCCCCAGATGCGCAGGCCCTCGGCGTTGTCTTCGAGATCGTAAATGAGATGCACAAGGGCGAGCGGGTCGGCAGCAATGGGCGGGCGCTCGTGCAAAGGCATACTGAACAGGCCAATAAGCTTCTCGCGGACCGAGGGCCACGGCAAGACATCAAGAGCCGGGTGGTGCGGGACGAAGCGCTGAGCGCGTGTGGGGCGCCAATTGGCCGGCAGAAGAGCAATTGTATCTTCGGTGTTGACGGCCGATATTGTGGTATTTGGTGAAGTGCCGCCACCCTTTTTCTTGTTGGATTCAAGGAACGGCGACTGGCCGTCGATTTGCCACAAGGCTTCGGTGCATCCCAGACGCTCCGAGATGCGCATGACGGCACGCATCAGCGATATTTCCGTCATGGGGAAAAGGTAGGAGTCGGGCGAGAGGTGGTCGGTGACGGAGGAGTTGGAAGAAGAAGAAATGCCGTAGGAGGAGGATGCCAATGAAATACTGCTGGGGTTTGTATATGTGCTGCTGTTGTTGCCAAGGGTCAACAGAGGGTTGATCGCCGTGGATGGCGACGGCGAGCGTGGCGAGACAGAGGCTCTGGTAATGAGGGAGTTGTGGTTCTGTTCGATGGAGGTCTCCTCAGAGAACACGGCGCCTGCGCCCATGCCCCAGTTCCCTGTCTCGGCAGCCTTTGCTGCTGCCATGGTCGCCAGGCTGGTGCTGAGGCTGAGGTCGAATTCAAAAGGCGCCAAGGCCATAGTTTGCGCCGTAATGTCCAGGTCGCCGAGCCCGGATGGCGCGACCATGGCTTCGATGTCTGCTGCTGAAGTTACTGGCGGAAGATCCATGAATGAGAGTTGTTCGTCCACACCGGGACTTGTGTCAGGGTCGAGCGCCGCCATGTCAGCTATCTGTGCATCGGCCATCTCTGCACCGCCCGCCTTGGCCACCTTTTTCTGGCGCTTCCGTTCTCCTGCCACGGGGTTAGTATCTTACGAATGAAATGAAAGAGAGGGAAATGGGTAAAATGCTGGATCGAGGCGACTTACTGTACCGTCTCTGTGCCAAGACATTCAGAACGCGCTTCCGCTCGGCGGCGTCCTCGTCAATGTCCGGCACGGCGAGCGGCTCTGGCGGCTTGTGTATCCGCTGGCGGGTCTTTGGGGCTGCATATAATGACGAGCTTGCTGCTGTTGACGCCGCGGCGGCGGGCAGGGCTGACTTTGCGGATCGAGAAATCGCCAGCGGCGTCGCATCGTCCGTCGGCAAGGCTGCCCAGCCTTGTCCCGTTTGTGACATTGTGGAGTTTTGATGATGGGAAAAAGGTGTAGTGGGATGTAGTAGTGGCTTAGAACAAATGTAAAAGAATGGGGATTGAGAGAATTGAAGGCTACAGCTTGTCGTGTGCAGTTCTCGTCGCTCATATAAGTTTTGGGCGGTTGCTAAGATAAACTGCGAGTCGACCGCGACTGACGATGCGGGCGGATTTGGCTCTCAAATATGAAAGACAGCTAGCACTCACAGCCTGCCTGCATCGACGCCAACAAAGGGTGCCGTGGACCACCCCTGTCGAGCATAACTCTTAAGCATGTTCGATATGTTGGTACCTTGAGTTTGGTGGTATTTGTGCTCAGATACAGGTACCCACTAGCAGCCAATCACACCCGAGTAAGACGGCCAAACTCTTGACGACAAACCACAGCCGTGCACATCATCAAACTTGCACTTCTTTACTATGCTTTGTTGTGACTCTTGTTGCACTTCGCCAAGCGCTAATCGGTGAAGACGGTGCATATCAGGGCAAGGCAAGCGGCAACGAATAAATAGCGGGCGCAGGGCTGTGCTGCAACTCTGCTTCTGTCCAAGACAAAAAAAAAAAAAAGAAGAAGAAAAATCAGATGCGAGACACGAGGCAATATTGCCGGTCTCGCATGTCGTCGAAGGGCGGCTACCACATTGTCCGTCTTCTCATCCGGTAGATCTAATAACTTTATAATAACATCAGAACTGGAAGGTTATCTACGGTGGACAAGAGAAGGACCTCAAACGGAAAGTGCGTCGAGCTTGGTCGCGAGGCTGTGGTTTAAGGCTGAAAAGCCGCAAACGCAAGGGCGTTCCTGCCTGACTTGTCTTGCATGTCTTGCGCTGTGCCGTTACGACGTTCCTTGTGTGGACAAGTACGTCGTACAGGGGAGTGGCGCTTTCCCTATTAATTATCAGACAAGCTTGCCCTTCCAACTGACATGTCACGAGGCAGGAGCGGTGCTGCTGTTTTCGGCACGTAACGAGGCCGCAGCTGCACAGCTCATGCTCTACTCCGTTCCCGCCCCTTCCTTCGCTCTGTTGTATTTTCTTTTTTCATCATTTTGGGAACGAGGGCACAAGTACGTCGTACCAGGCCTTTTGGGCTTCTCTTTTCTTTGCAATTCCCCCCTTTTTCTTCATGCAAGTCCCGTAAAGCCAAACGGGCCCCTGGTTACCATCCCTCTTCTCGCTCCCCACACCCACGATCTCGAGTCTAATTCGACATCGCCCGTCCTCTTAACTCTCCTAAAATCACACGTATCTCGTTTTTCGAGACGGCACCACTCTAGAAGCGACCTGCCAAACCTAAAACGGACTCAAAAAGATGCTATAAAATGCAGGATCTGTCTGCTTCTACTGCACAGCAATCGTGCTTCAATTATGCTTATGTTCTTGGTGTGTTTGTGTGAGGAAATGAGAGGCGACATCTCGTGTCGCTTCAGATGTGGCACGAGAAAGGAATGTGATGCGCAGTGTCTTTTATCACAGAACGACATAACCAACGTGATGTTCCTTATAACTCTGCGTTGTACGTCGCACGGGCATAGCTGCAGGGGCTGGTGTGGTTTCTCTCTTTTCTTTTTTTTCTCGCCCAAATTTGCCGCATCTCACCTCAGCATGAAAACGAGTGACGAGGTTTCCACACGCAAATGTCAATTAAGTGCTCTATCGTGGGCCTCTTGGTGCTATTGGCTGTACATGTACATGTACGGAGTACTCCGTATATTTCTCTACTTGCAGCAAAGATTCAGCACACAGGAGACGAAACGAAAGGGTCCTGTAGTTTTCCTATCTGGGTTAGCAGTAGCCCTGTCCCGCCACCAGACGCGCCAATTGCTCCATATACGATGCTGACGGACTCTCTCTCTTGACGGTTCGTAGCAATATTAGACTCTAGACTGCCATATATACTTTTGTGCGAGTGTTTCAAAATACTACAAAAGGGGACAGGCCTGCACTGCCCAAAGACTGGAAGAGAACACTTGAGAACACTTGTTGGGGGCAGGCCCTCATTAAACTTGGGTGCGACTGCTGCAGATCGTATCTCCCAAAGAGAAACCAAACAGTGCCAGTATTTGCGCATTCAAGCGGAACCTGCCACCTCCAATCACAGCAATCAGATTAACGTTGCATAGGAGTAAAAAGGAGAAAATCCCTGGTTTCCGGGTGCCAGGGAAGGTTGTGCGTGCTATTTTCAAACTTGAAGGCGATTTCGTGGATGTTGAGAAATAGGGGACATCTTCCAGATGAACATCAAGACTCTTTTCATATTGACAGCGCCTGGCTGAGCTTCTCCATTGCACGGATCACAGATAGCCATGTGCTATGTTTACTGGGGAAAGTCGCAGAAGAATATACCCCTGTTGACACCCGTCGTATATTCAGACGGGGCCGTCAGCCGTATGCCAGACAGCAGATAGAAGCAAGAGGCAGATGCAAGGATTCTCGTATGTTGGGAGACGGGCGCCACACGCGTCTCACTTGGGATGGCAATTTTCTGCGTTCCGTAAGATTTGAATGCTCCCTACTCGCTTCTGGTGTTGGTATTCTCACTCCGCCCCAGTCGTGTCGAGGAGCCCCGGTTTCTCTCTTTCTTTCGAAGGCGACCCTTCTTCTCCTATTCTCCTATGTCTTTGTGGTATTCTTCTTTCTTTTCATTATTTGTCCTGATTTTCATTCTCCTTTTCGACTTTCTTTCGAATCTGGGCCTGGATTTGGTGATCTTGCCTTGGACATCTCGACAGTATTCTCCAACCGGGCATCGCGTCAACGAATAACGTCCGACAGAGACGGAGCAGCCGAGGGCGGGAAAATAGCGAAAACAATCAATAGTGGCTCAAAGTTCTCCATCATGGCGGAAACTGTAAGGCATACTCCGTACATGGGCCGCCACAAGATGAGCCTTTCATCAACAACATCAACAAGTTTGACTAACACTTCCCTTCTAGCAGCAGCAACATTACGATGACGGGCCGGAGGTCGCCCTCCAGACGTATCCCGAGGTGATCCCACCACCGCCCTCGCAGTCGCCCTCCCACACGTACTCCCTCTCCACCACCCAACCGCCCGGCTCGGCTGGTGGTGGCTACCCATCGCCCCCGTACGCTGCCAGCAAGCCCGAAGGTGGCTATATCATGGCAGGCAATGCATCTGCCGTCGGCGTCAACAATGTAGGCATGGGCATGGGTATGGGCGCCGGAGCGGAAGCTGACCCTGGATCCGTTGGAGGCGCCGGTATTGACCCGACGGTTAACCAGCAGTACCACCCACACTATTACAACCAGCTGGCCAGCCAGGACAATGCCGCCGCGGACGGCACGCCGGGCGACAATGACGATGTGGCCAACAAGGGAAGCGGCGGAAAGTGGTCGGGTCGCCAGGGTCCCTTTGGCTGCACAGTCCTGGTATTTGTGCTGTCGATTGTGATTGCTATTCTGGCTGCGACTGTTGTCGGTCTGGCGGCGGGCACGGGTGTCGAGGCACACCGGGCCAACCAGGCACTTGCCTCGCTGGCCAGCCTGCAGGCCAGCCCACCGCAGGCATCCGCCACTTCGGCAGCAACCTCGTTTGCGGCCATCGATAACAACTGCTCTATCCAGCCAGACACGGTGACCGGTACCATGTACACATCCTTCCGGCGTAGGTTCTCCCATTGATGACCGTTATGTTGCCTTCCCACTTACAATTTGTGCAGTCCTCGGTCAACAGACGTTCACGATACACTGCAACAAAGACACCCAGTGGCCACCTCTCATGTCTCTGTTCACGGCCGACTTCGACACGTGCATCGACGCCTGCTCGGGATACAGCAAGGCCCTGCACAATACCTTCAACGTCACCAATTCCAACACGACATGCGGCGGTGTCAGCTTCATCCCTCTCTGGACCAACAAAAAGAACGCCACCGCTAGCAAAGCCCCCGGCAACTGCTACCTCAAGCCGACGCCGCAGAACTCAAGCGATCTGCCAACGCCAAGCATCAACACCGAGGTCCATGCGGCTATTCTGTCGTGATGAGCCGGCACATACTTGTGTTGCCAAATGAAAAAAGGATGCTCAACTGCCAGCCGCCCACTTGGCACGGCTTTCTCTCTCCTGCTTCTCCTCGACGTTAATTGATCTGCACAGAACTGTGCTGTATTCTCATGGAACCCAACTGTCCCACCTTGACCATTTGATTTGTTGTTTCTTTTTTTTCGTCTCTCATTTTTTTTTCTTTACCTAGCTTTTAGAGCATACTTGCTCTGCACCCCGAGAAGTCTCAAATCATTGACCCCCCACCTCTTTAGTATGTTGTCAATACACCCCCTAATTTGAAAACAGTGTATTCGAGTCCTTTGAAATCTGTCTTGCTGCTTCGGTTTCGAGACCAGGAACTATGTTTGCCGTTCTTTGTCTGATCGGAGCGGGTTGTGTCGGCTTCGGCTTGTGTGAACTTTGATATGCAATGTTCGTCCACGGGTGTGGCTGATGGCTGATATGTAATCTTCGGGAGAATATTCGCTGCTCGAAAAAGAAAACAGCTGTCACGGGTTCTGCTTTTGCGTGCGGCGGGACGCAGCCATCTTGTCGTATTATTATGTTTGGCCTCTCTTTATCTGCACACATTTGTGTAGCTTATCAAGCCAGGGCGGAAACGAATAGCGCGGTGCGGAACACAAGGCTCGCACGCCTCGCAGGTTGGTTTTCTTTTTCAGTCCAAAGTAGGATATCGTGCGGGGGAGGCGGGCCTTTGAAAGGTGTGGTCTTTGACATTGGTGGACAAAGATTGGCAGAGATCTTAGAAGACAATGTCTGACTATTGTTTGGTCCAGACCGCCATTTGCAACGAGGACCCGGAGTACAATAAATACTAGTATGTAGTAATGAAACTCGGGGTTTGGCAGGCCGCTAGCCTTGCACGGAGGAGGGCGGGTTGTCATAGTTTGTGAGAGCGGCAAAATATGTCACCCAAACTCCGGCCCCCAGCCCTCAACAAAGGCTGTGAGAGACAAAGAGAGACAGGCAAATTGACATGATGTCAAAAGTCCGTCCAGGTCTGCATCTGGCCCTGTCAGATGGCCCATTTCCAAGCCGACATCTTGCTGCCACCTTGGCCTGCCTCTCGGCCTCATTTTCTGAGTGAGGACTGCTGCATCAATGCATCCAATGTGTCGACATATGCTGTGGTCGAGAGGGGGGGGCGGATATGCTCCGTGCAGAACAGTGCTTGTCAAAAGCTTCAGGGATCACAGCCGACAGAACTGGTGGCGCTTTCGTGCATACGTCGTGGGCTCGGTAGGCTGTCTTGTGATGGAGTTGGGGGGGGGGGGGGGTAATGAAAAGGGGGCGGGATGATCAAATCTTTTGGGAAAGCTTGGAAGATGCCTTCTTTTAATGTACACAGTACGATACACGACGAACGAGCGAGGAAGGCACGACCGTCGTCAGTAGTGTGACCTGCGTATTTATTTCCCCGTAGCGTCGACGCACGATAGTTGCCCTTAAAGGCATTTCGTACCGCTGATGGGATAGGAAGGAGCGACCAAGGGCGTGCCAGGACAGACGACATGCGCCAAAACCGGGGCTTGGAAGGAGTTGACGTCCTGTTTGTCCGACCCTCGTGTGCACCTTCTGGCAAATCTCCGGCGCCGAACTGCGCCTTCCCTCCACGAAATAAATAGGCGTCAGTAAAAAAAAACTGGATCGCTCCTGCTGCAGAAGAATAACGCTACTCGAGTCGGTGGAATTCTTCGAAGTCTTGGGTTGCGCCTTTCTGGTTGGTCCGTTTGCCGTTCTGTTCACACTGTCGAAAACCGGCAGAGGGCCTTGCCAAGTGGGCACAGTTGCGGCGAATCTATCCGCACATGCGGCCAGCTTGCGGAGACCATGTCGGGCGTGTTCCATTGTGCTTCTAAAGCGTACACGCAAAATGTCGGTGCAGGGGTGGGTCACCGCGCCCTTTCGTTGACAACCTCGCAGATGGTAGCCCCACTTCTGACAAGACTTCCCTTCGCTTTCATCTTCCTCCTTCTTTCCTCGTACTGGCCTGGCCGCTAGAGAGGGAAACAGCACTCTACAGGGACTAGTTTTCCACCCAGCCAAGGCAAGAACGACAGCCGCTCGCTCTTACCTCCTCACCACGGCCTCGCCGTGCGTGCTTCTGTCGTCTTCGACGGGCTCCTTCTCAATTGTGTGTGCATGTTGTTCTGTTCTGAGTAGTTCCTGCCTTGCAGGCATATCTTTTTACTATTGGCAGTCGGTCACTTTTTCTTCTTTTCTGCACATCGCTCTACGTACTTCCTCTCTCGCAATTCAATCTGTTTCTCATCTAGTATCTTTCCTCTCTTTTTAATTTTCTTTGTTTTCCTCATCCCCCATCCCATCGTCGTTCTTGTTGCGTTGTGTGTATTTACTGCTTTTTGTTTATTTCAGCCTGGATTCAAGTGTCCAGGTTTAAAAAGCCAGGAGTGGGAACAGCCCTATATACCCCAATCAGGAAGGGACGATTGCCTCATCCACGACTTCCCTTATTGCTGTTGTTTGGTGGCCCCAGCCAACGACACTCCCTCTTGCCAAAGGGCGTCGCACTTCGGACAACCGAACGTCGTCAAAACCTTGTCCCTATCTATTCTGTCCCGCCCAGAGCCACCTGGGCCTGGCTTTTACCTCACTTCTTACTCATTTGACACATCTCCTCTCAGGCCTTGTCATACGCCCTTTGCCTGTTGTCATTTCTTAGCTAGCGTTTGCGTTTGCTTTGCGCCCTCTTCGTCTCACTCTTGAACCCTCGCGCCCTGTGGCAACAGCATGCCCGTGATCCCCGAAGAGTACGAAGGCTCTTCAGACGGCGGCATGGATGACTTTGTCAACTGGGACGCGTCTGCAAGCGCTGCCGAGCGCATGGTGGACGGCCACGGTGCGATCTGCCTGCCCACGGATGTCGAGCCCATATTCCCTGATCAGGCCCTGGACGCCCCTCATCTGCTGGTCTCGCCTCAGCTTCAGCAGATGAACGACAGAGAGGCCGCTCTTTTGTTTGAAAACCCAGACGCCGACGACTTCTCTTTCTGGGCCCTCGAGCACTACGAGCAGAGCAACAACATGCTTGCTGGCCTCGGTCTTGACCACGACGTTAATGCCGTTGCTCCTATCATCACGGAGACAGAGGGTGCTGTTGAGGCTCTCTTGAACTCGACGGCTTCTTCCATACCCGTTGACGAGGCCAATGGCCTCTTCCCTGCTGGCCTGTACGGTGTTCCGGACGAGCCATGTGCCCACTGCCAGCTGGGTGGCTATCAGTGCAAAACGATCCAGGAAGGTAGCTACAAAGGTTACTGCACGAGCTGTGTTGCTTTGCGGTGCGAGTGCAGCTTCGGCCTCGCCTGTGGTGGTCCCGTGCCTACCGACGTCTCTTTCCCTTCCAACCCGTGGCCCACGATGGGCGCCCACCCTGACCCCATTCGCCACGACGAAGACATGGATACCGTCGCACGGCTCTCTCCCAAGGGTTCAATGGCCCCTCCTACAGACGGGGTGCCCGAACTTGCCTCCCCCGGCAGCCCGAAGGGAGGCTTCACGGCTACTCAGCCCAAGCTTGGTGCTCGGTTTTCTCGGGAGTCTGTCCGCATTCTCAAGAACTGGGTGTCGACCCACAGCCGGCACCCGTACCCGACTGAAGAGGAGAAGGAGTCACTGCAGCGCCTGACAGGCCTCAACAAGACTCAAATCTCCAACTGGCTGGCCAACGCCCGCCGTCGGGGCAAGATCCCGACCACCCGATCAACATCGCCCCATGTGCGCAACACCTACACTGGCCCCAACACAGTTGGCGCCATTGATATTCCCCAGCCGCGTCGGAGCGGTACACCTTCGCCATTTGATCGCCGGCCACAGACGTTTGAGAACATTCCGCTGCAGCGTTGGGCGAACTCACCGCCCGAGAACGAACCGGCCTCCGTCACTGATATTGCCCGCGCCATTACCTCGTCGGCGTCGGCTATCTCGTCTGGCCTTAACAGCCCGCTCAGTCTCAACTTTACTGACGACGGCTCGGGCCGCTCTCTGTTCAACGGCTCGTCCGCGAGCAGTTTGGGCACGTCGCAGTCCAGTGGCACTGGCTCGTTTGCCTCTGCCTACTCGTATACCTCGCGCAACTCGTTTGGCTCCACATTTAGCTCTCTGGGCCGTGGCCGGCGGCGGCGGAGGCGGCGCTCGGCGCCTGCCCACGGTGTCGGCAGCTCCAGTGTCGGCCGCGACCGGGAGGACAAGAGGATGGAGAAGAAAGTTGGTCGGCAGGCTGCGAAGCTTGCTGAAGCCACCCGCAGCGGGACACCACTCGTTGCACCGCTCAAAACCTACCAATGTACGTTCTGTACCGAAACGTTCAAGACCAAACACGACTGGCAGAGACACGAGAAGTCGTTGCATTTGTCGCTGGAGCGGTGGGTATGCACGCCGCAGGGTGCAACCGCCATCAACCCAGAGACGAAGCAAGTGTGCTGCGTGTTCTGTGGCGAGGTTGAGCCCAACGCAGAGCACATTGAGTCGCACAACTTTGCTGCTTGTCAGGAGCGCGCACTGGGTGATCGGACTTTCTACCGCAAGGACCACTTGCGGCAGCATCTAAAGCTTGTGCACAGTGTTAAGTTTATGAGCTGGTCCATGGACCAGTGGAAGGTGGCGACGCCCGAGATCCGGTCCCGGTGTGGTTTCTGTGGCATTGTCATGGACACGTGGACGTTCCGAGTTGACCATCTAGCGGAGCACTTTAAGACCGGTCGCACGATGGCGGACTGGAAAGGTGACTGGGGTTTCGACAAGCCTGTATTGGAGATGGTCGAGAACTCTATCCCCCCGTACCTCATTCACGACGAGCGCAACTCGCCGCTGCCGTTCAGCGCGACATCGCAGTCGCCTGGCAGCCCCAGGAACGCTTACGAGCTGTTCCGCGGCGAGCTCTCCTACTGGATCCAGCACCAGCAGGACAAGCTCAACGCAGTCACCGACGATGAATTGCGGGTGGAGGCGTGTCGGATTGTGTACGCTGCTGAAATCAGCGTAAGTGCAACCCGCAACAACCCATCGTGGCTGCGCGATCTTGTCATGCATGACGAGAAGTGCGCACAGCAGGCACGCATGAGCCCGATCCGGACCCAGGCCGAGAGCCGTATGGCAGCCATGCGCATCAACGGCCAGGAGTCCGTGTTCGACCTGTGCCCACTCGAGACTGCTCTTCACGAGTTTGTCCGAAACCGATCCCAGCTCGGGTTGACGCCTATGGATTCGGAGCTGCAGATGATGGCGTGTGATCTCGTCCGAAAGATGGAGATCCAGCTGACCGAGGGCCCCGGCGAGTCCATCAGCACGCGCATCACGACGGAAAAGAAGATTGTCGAGTTCTGGCTACGACTGATCAAGGGCTCCACCGGATGGCTCGCGGCCTTCCGGAAGCGGGCGCATCTACCTCGGTCTGACGCCATTGCCGACGAGGCCCACAGGCCCGTAAATGACCACAACAACATTGACGCCACCATCCACAACTACACTCGCCTAGAGGCTGAGTTGGCCGACTATGTGCGGCTCCGTCGCGAGGCAGGCGAGCCCACACCCGATGATGCGACGCTGCAGCGGCAGGCGCGCCTGATAATCTACGAGCTTGACGACGGCTGGAATCAGACAGCGGCCGACGACCCGCAGTGGCTCGAGGCCTTCAAGGACCGGCACATTGTCAAGGCATTTCCCACGACGACTCTCCGCCGCTCCGCCTTGTCGAGCAGCAGTGGCAGTGTCCACAGTAGCAGCCACGGCAACCGCCCAGCGGACAGTCCCAACTTGCTTGTGCCGTCGCCCTTCTTCCTTAACGACACCAACTGCTACCGTCGTTTGGCGCGGGAGCTGACGCGCTTTGCCAGCATGGTGATGTCGCCCAACAACCCCAACTGCCATGTGCCTACCGACGAGGAGCTGCAGCACCAGGCAAGGTGGATTCTCTACGACGAGTAAGTTCTATTGCATGTAGATTTAGATTTTTCTTGTTTTTTTTCTTCTTCTTTTCTTTCTGTGCTACTACTAACATTCTTTAGTGACGACCCGTGGAACCAGACGGCTGCTGACAATGCGGAGTGGCTAATGCGATTTAAACGCGATGTTGGCATCCTGCCGTCTGAGGATGGTCCTGGCCTGCCGATGGAGAGCACGGCATGGAACGTGTCTCAGGGCGGTACTGGTTTCGCACCGCCATACTGTTTCCCCAAGACACCGCTGGCGCCGTTTCCGTCGTCGGATGAAGAGGCTGGCGAGACTGGCAGTGGCTCTAGCCCTGCTTCGGCCACGCAGCTGCAGAACCCGCCGACGATGCACGGCATCGAGTTTGATCTGGCATCGGAGACGGCCAACAAGTACCTGCAGTCATTCACTACGCGCTACGCCAAGCCGGCGACGGTCTTCTGCTCCCGCGAGCTGGAGAACGGCCTGACCGACTACGTGCGCACGGCTGTCGTCCAGAACGGCCAGTCGTTCCCTGACGACAACGCGCTGCGCACCAAGGCGTGCGAGATTCTAAACTGCACGCCCCAGCACGGCACTCCTGCTGATGACAAGGAGCTGTTGGGCAAGTTCAAAGACATGGTTCGCGGTATGTTGACGGTCGACCAAACGCAGCAGGCCGTGGCCGCGCAACTGCCGGCGATGCCTGAGGTGTTTGACATGAACATTGGCGACATCAACACGGTGACTCTGAGCAACGCGAGCAACCCCAACAGCATAAAGTCCGACGCGAACATTATCAACAACAACATGCAGTTGGAAACGAGCGGGACGAGTTTGATGAACGGAATGAACGGAATGAACGGAATGGACATGAACGTCGACCTGAACCTGGATTCGGTCACGCAGGAAGACATGGACAACCTGTTCCAGGACATGAACTTTGAGTTTGAAGACGGCTCTGATTTTATGAAGAGCACGCAGTGAGTTTGGTATTTCTGGAGGTTTTAATGGTTTGTTGATTTGCAAACGGGCAGACATACATTGACGAGATTCACGGCTTATGTGTGCATTTTGTGAGATTTTGTGAGACTTTGATTATTTTATTGCATGGGATTCGTTTTGGGACTGTTTTTAATAATAACGGTATGCTTGGGAATACAAGGAAATACAATCACCTTACTCTTTACTTTAGATGTGCCATGTTCTTTGTCTCTGTCTTTGTGCTGTGTCATTTGCGATGAGTTCCGCCTATATAGTGTACTGTGTCGATAAACTATACCACTGTGACGTTATGCTTGGACTGTAGCCCAAATAGTGTGTTACTACTCCGTACGGAGTATACGTATCTGTACAGTGCGAGAAGGGGCTAATCGCAAGCGTTATCGCGCCTGCTGTTTATGTGAGAAAATCCAGTCCCAGTGCCGCCCCACAGAAAGTTGGAACTACTTCGTACGTCTCGAGGCAGCGAAACCGACGACCACCCACGACAACGCGCCATTCGACGACGTCGACACAGCAAGCGACCCCGGCACCCATTGCAGCAATATATATCGAGCGCGACGGTCGGCTATCACCTCTCGCCAGTCATATTTGTGCGCGCAGCTGCCTAGAGCCCGGCTTTTTCTCGACTTTCCTCGATCCCGACGGCCGCGACGAAACGGCGCGCGACCTTTCTTGAGAGACTTTCTACGACCCCAGCACACGCGCCGACGCCGGCACGACACACGATTCGCCATGCGGTTGACGGCAGACTTGATCAATGGGTCGCTGTCGTACCTGAACCCGCTCAAGGAGCGCGAGCTCGACTTACGAGGTGGGTTTCCCTGGCGCAAATGACTGAAAAGAGGACGTCGGAGGGGAAGGGCTGGCCTCTTCTCTTTCCTTCTTCCCTTATTTTTGCTACACTTTTTCCAAGTTTCAAAAGAGCAGAGTTGATAGCAAAATTTTTCTATATATTTTTTTTTTCGGTCCGACAGGAAACAGAATTGTCGCCATTGAGAACCTTGGTGCCGCAGGCGTGAGTTTTCCCCTTTTCCCCGTCTCTACAAATCCTATCTGATCAACAGCTGACCCCCTTAGCCCCAAGACGCCATCGACTTGACCGACAACGACATCCAGGTGCTCGGCAACTTCCCGCTCACACCCCGCCTCCGCACACTGCTGCTGGCGCGCAACCGTATCGCCGCTATCCAGCCCGACCTCGCGAATGCCGTGCCCAACCTGACCTGCCTGGCCCTCGCCTCCAACCAGCTTTCCGAGCTGGCCGACCTCGACCCCCTGGCCCGCCTGAGCCGCCTCACACACCTCGTGCTGCTCGACAACCCGGTCACAAAGCGCGAAAAGTACCGGTACTGGGTGATTTGGCGGTGCCCGACGGTGCGGTTTCTGGACTTCCAAAAGGTCAAGGACGCCGAGCGGAACAAGGCCGAAGAGCTGTTTGGAACACACATCCTGCCGACCGAGCTAGCGAGGAAGGCAAGTGCCAGTTTTTTTTTTTTTTTTAGTTTTTTTTTATGTTTTTTCGAATCCATCTGCTAACAAACCAGATCATGGGCGTCAAGTCCAAGAAGTTTGACGTGGTGTCGGGCCTCAACCGGGGCGCGGCCAACGGCGCTTCCGACGCTGCACCGTCCAAGTTGTCGCGGATCAAGCTGTCGGACGCCGAGAAGAAGCGTCTGCAAGAGCGCATCCGCACAGCCACGAGCCTCGACGAAATTGCGCGTCTGGAGAAGGAGCTGCAGGAGGGCCGTCTTCCTGCAGGCATCTCGGCTGGAGATGCCATGGAGGAGTAGACTGGCTGATTCTTCATCTTTTTTATTTGTGATTTACGGAAGGAACATGGCGTTTAGCGGCGTGATTAATATTGCACACTTTCATAGTATATTTGGACATAAAAAGGGGTGGCCTTGTTACCAGATGAAATACAACATGCAGATGTATGAGCGGTATGATTGTGTCTGCGAACGCAGTAGACATGCACAATACGCTGAGTATTTGTATCATAGCATACATTGCGCACTGGACTGAATAAGGAAACAAACGCACAAGCTGTGGCAATGCCAAATCTACACAAACGGCCTCCCAGGCTGTGCTCCCAAGATGCAACCTGAGAAAGAAAAAAAGAAAAAAATAGAAAGAAAAAAAACAAGGACAATAGAAGGCGAATAGTGAAAAGGCTGCGGGAAGAACATAAAAATATAGCTGGTACAACATACATGCATGAACAACGGAGAATAATCGAAAACACAAGAGAAGGGCGATTCGACATTCTTTCTCCCCTAGCCCCCCTTCGCCAACTTGCGTGTCCCCCTCTAACATTACTTCGGGTATTCCTTCTTCCTCTATGCTATTCTTTCCCTCGCAACAGACAGTCTGATCATGAAGTCGCCGTCGCCGTCGCCGCCGCTGCCGCCGCCTTTCCCTTCTCGGCCGCCAGCTTCGCCTCCATCTTCCGCCGTGCCTCAAGAATCATGTCGTCGCGGCGCTTCTTGAGCAGGTTTTGCCGTTCGTCGCGGTTGCTGCTCCAGTTCTTGGTCTTGCCGCTGCCAGTGGATGGCGAGGGGGAGGGTGTCGACGGTGCAGAACTACCGGCGCTTGCTTCAGCCACCTTACTCTCGAGGTTGTAACGCTGGATCAGGCTGGGCTGGCTCGACTTGGCGGCAGAACCTGTGCCACCACCAGCGGCGCTGCCACTACGGGCGCCGCTGGCACTCGGACGGGCCGGAGGTGCAGGAGGCTGGAACGTAACGGGGGGCTACACACGAGGAGCAGTTAGTATTTCTGAGCGAGTCTCACCACCATTCGTCCTGCCATCATTGAGGGTAACTTTTGACTTACCGTATCCAACCGTCCAGAGAGAATGCGCTCGGTGGTGTTGGCAACATTGACGCCGTTACGGCGCAGGTCCCACCAGACCTCGCGGCGGTCGGCATAGGGGAAGATTTGCTGGACGTGCTCGACGGCCGCCTCTATGCGGCGGTCCTGAGCTTCGGCACGCCGCTGGTCTCGTGTCTGGCCACCGCCGCCAGCAGCAGCCGTCCCCCGTGCACCGGCTTCGGAAGAGCCACGTGCACCGCTCGACGGCGCCGATCCGCGGAAGAAGAAGTGGCGGATAATGAAGCCCGAGACGACCAAGATGAGGACGAGCGACGGGACGTTGATCTCGTCGTTTGCCATGTTGGAGGATGTGGTGCGGTTGTGTTGGTGGGATGTGTTGCGATACGGTGTAGGACGTGCGATGTCGGCCTTTCCGATAAGTTTCCGTTGTCCCCTAGTCGTCGGGGCAGAGGAGATGGCTTTTTCGGAATATTGGGGAGGTGTTCGGGACAAAAGTCGTGATGGACACAAAATCGCAAAAGAGGGGGTTCGGTTAGGAAAAGGAAACGAGTGGCAGAAGCTCGAGCGCGGAATTCGGCGTTGGGCCTCTAGAATTCCGTGGGTTGAAATGGTTCGGTGAGTGAGGGATTCGCCGAAAAGATCGATGGATGATCAAAACGGGGGGGGAGGAAAAGAAACTTTTGTTTATAGTTGCTGAAGAATAAAGTTCGTAATTCAGTTAGGCACGTGGAAGGAGGTGAGGAGTAAGACTGTCAGATATAAGAACTGTCAGATACTATGTAGTCAGGGCCAAGTCGATGACAATGCGAGAAGGTGCGATTGTGCACCGTCGTTGCCGCTAAAACCGCGGCGGATTATGTAATGGACACGTGCGATGGCGCACGAGCTGGCGGGCTTTTTGGCAGCGATAGTCCCCTAATAAGACGTTTATAAGCCTAAAACGGTAGCTAGAGCCTCTACTCCGTACAGGCCCTCACTCAACTTTGAACTTATCGTCCTATTACATTGCATTTAAATCATTCATTGGTATTTGGCTACGCTGTTCTATTTTCGAAGATCTGTTTGGTGTTTTTTCATGCCGTATATTCCGCCTGCCCATTTCCCTTCACTTTACCCTTTGCCCATAGATATCCGCAACCAAATAACAAAAGAAAATAGGAAAAGATGAAAAAGAGAGAGTTAAACGTGAAACAAATTAAAGGAGTAAGAAGTAAGACATCACGTAGATGGGCGACCTGTTCATCAGATAAGCTCAGCTCCACAAGCAGTGGCACAGTCAACCGTGACCAGCTGTTGACTGTCTACCGCCGTCCGCCACGGCCACGGCCGCGACGAGCCGTCTGCTGGCTTGGGCCAGTCGGTGGCCGCGAGCCGACGAGGTCGTCGCTGTACAGCCGGCCGTTCAAGTTGCCGTTCAGGTTGTTGTTGTTGCCACCATTACGGCCGTTGCGGTACGAGTTGAAGCCATCCGTGTCCATGGGGTCGTCAAAGCCCAGCGAGCCGTCCACAAGCTGCCCGTTGCTCTTATTGCGCGACAGAGACGGCGCCAAAGTAGGTGTGTTGTTGTTGTGCGGTGTCAGCACGTTGTTGTTGCCGCCACTGATAGACTTGGCGTAGACGTGCAGGATGCGGCCGTCGGCCGTCTGGTTGTTGAATGTGTCGATCACGCGCTCGGCGCCCTCGCGGCTCTCAAAGATAATCTCGGCAATGACGAGGGGTGTTGTCTTGAGGATACGGCAGCTACTGACTAGACCACCGACGGGCGTCATGGCGCTCTCAATGTCGGCGGCCGTGGTACCGGGCGCAAAGTTCTGGGCCATGACGACGAGGGGTTCGTTGACGGCGGCAGCGATACCGCGGATCGAGATCGAGGCATTGCTGGTGTTGCTGTGGGTCGAGGACTGGTGCTGCAGCTCGGCGGTGCGGCCCAAAGCGTTGGCAACCTGTGCTGAGCGGCGCTGCTGGCGGGTGCGAGAGGAGGAAGAGGCTGTTGTCGGTGTGGATTTGAGCTGGGCAGCGACACCGTTGCCACGGCCGCTGCCGCTCTGCTTGGCCTTGGTGTTGCCCTTGGCGCCCTTTGGCGTCTCACCTGGCCGTGAGACACGGCTGGCAAGAGAGCCAGCAGCGCCGTTCCTGGGTGTGTTGTTTGTGCTGTTGTTGTTCTTGCGGCCGTTTCCGTTGCCGCCGTCATGCAGGTCGTGAGTCCACTCGGTGTTGATGTTGCCCGCGCGCGGGACAGCGGTCGAGGAGACGCGCTGGGAGGTCATGTTAGACGAGAATGAGACGAGAATGAGACGAGAATGAGACAGAGGATGAAGAAGAGAAGGAGATCTCACCTTCTGGACACCAGCACGGGCGGCCGAGCCACCGGCAGCCTTGATCGGGGCGCTGGCCCGACGGTCCTTGCCAAAGATCCTGGCAGCAAGGGCCGTGTTCTTCTTGCGAGAGCGATCTGAGGGACATGTTAGAGGGCGCTGCGTGAGGACGATGGAGTGTCATCTGGGTCGAGTTGTACCAGTGTTGATCAGCTTCTCAAACTCGGCTGCGACTTTCGACATCGTGACGGCTGAGCTGTGTGATGCGACGGTGATGGATCGAAAGTTGAAGATCAAAGATCAAAGATCAAAGAAAAGATTCGCGACCTTTGTTTGTTGGGTATCGAAAGTCGGGCGTTGAAAATAAGGTGCTCGCAGCCTATGTCGCGACTTTGGTGCTAAAAGAAGAAACAAACGGACGGGCGAGCGCAGTCGCAGGACGTCGAGACGGGACGGTGTTTGTTGGGCGAGATGGACAACCTGATGGGGAGGGAGTGAGAAAGCGAAAAAGAGAGTTGGTGATAGTCCTAAGTTCCTAACGAGGTTGAGATAAATGGGAGACGAGAGAGAGAGAAACAGAGGGAAAGAACGAACGTGCGAAAAAAACCGGGGCGCGCGACGCACAACGACGTGTCGACCCGCGCTAGAAGGCACTGTGTCGGGGCCTGGGTAGGCTCAGGTAGGCTTGGGTATGCTTGGGTAGGTTTTGATGGGGCGGCTGAGGCCGTAGGCCAGGGGCACCTGCAGGACGTAGGGACGCCGTCTGGGTCCTTTCAGCGCCTAATCACGCACTAAAGTGTCGGGTGCCTTACAGCACAAACGGAAAGGCCTCAGAGAGACAGACCTCATCAGGCGCACATCACATATTGTCTTACAAAAGCGCTTAAAAAGCAGATAAAAATCAATGATAACTTAGCAACGCCTCGACCCTTCTTGAGAACGTATCCAACATATTTTATACATGAAAACGGGTATAGTCGAATGCTAGTCTACAGCTATAAAAACAATGAGATGTGAGAAATGGAGATGGAGAGTGAAAAAGAGAAACGTGCAACCATAAAACCTTATAGAGGACCCTTTTAAAGACCCTTTTAAAGACCCTTTTAAAGACCCTTTTAAAGACCCTTTTAAAGACCCTTTTAAAGACCCTTTTAAAGACCCTTTAAAGACCCTTTAAAGACCCTTTTAAAGACCCTTTAAAGACCCTTTTATGTAGAGCCAATATGCAACCAATGCAGCCAATGCAACCAATATGCAGCCTTTAGCCTCCCAGCTATCGTGCAACGGCAGCTTCGTTAGTAGCCTCTCTCATCTCCCTTCTCTTCTCCCTCCTCCTATCCCTGCTGGTCTCCCCTCGCTTTTCATCCTCCTTCTTCTCATCCTCCTTCTTCTCCCCATCCCATCTCCGGCCTTCTTCGTTTCTTGCACCCCCGCGCTTGCTCTTCTTCAGGGCTGGTTCGTACTCCTCGCGCCGATCGTAGAATCGCGTAACCTGCCTGTTCAGCAGGTTGCGGCTAATGGTCAGGTCCTTGATTGTTGCCGCGTCCGCCATCAGCTCTGTGACGACCATGTCGGCGGCCGACACCATGGCCCGCGCCAGCGCCATCAGTTCGCGGCGTGCATTGTACGTCGCTTTGTGCTGGGCCTCGGGCGACGAAAAGGGCTTGGCCGGGTACGACAGAGTGTTGCCCGCGCGGCGCAGAGGATCCCAGAGCCGTCTGAGCGCGCGCACAATCTGGCTTCCAAAGGCCATCTTGGCGGCATCACGCTTGGCGGGGTCCTTCTCCTCGCGGAAGCGGCGGTTGTTGGTCATGGTTGTTTGGAGGTACATGCGCATGGTGTAGGGGTCGGGTTCGTTGAGCGTGCGCACCATGACGTCCAGGATTTTGCCGGCGGACTGGAAGACGTTGTCATTTAGATTGTCCGAGGCGCACGTGGCCATGGCCAGCTGGAACGTCTTGGGCTCCAAAAAGTTGCGCGGCATTTGTTCGATAATCTCTGCCGTCTTCTTGCTGGCACGGCCGCGGCGCAGCGTCTTGAGCAGGCGGAAGTAGTTCTCCGAGTCGGGCTTCACGCCGTACTGGGGGCCCGTCAGCAGTTCCCAGTAGGGCATGGCCAGCGAGGTCTTCTTTGTCGTGCCGAGCGACGACATGATGAGCGACAGGATGTTGTTGTTGGGCGCCACAAAGCCGACCTTCTTGTTGCCGTTGGTGAACTGTGTCTCGCGCGGCGGCGGTGGAGGTGCATGCACTTCCCTGTTCGTCTCCTCTTTCGACTCCTCGTTTGACTCGGCCCCCTCCGTCTTGGCCGTCTTGGGCGCGGTGGGCGCGGCAACCTGGCCCAGCGGTGTCCGGTCCAACCGCTGAAGACCGGTCGTCTGCTCCACCAGCGACAGGATATCGTCGTTGTCGTTTACGCTGCCCATCAGCAGCACGCGGCCCATAGCGCCCACGAGCTTGTCGTCGATCATCAGGGTACCGCTGTGCCAGTTCTTCACCACCTCGGTCCACAAGGCCCGTGCCCGTGCCACCGACGTCTTGACCAGCTCCTTGTCGATAAACACCTTCTCGACGTCTTCTCCGTCTTCGTTGCTACCGCTATTGCTCGGCCGGTGATGTGGCTGTATTGTTGCATAGCGAAGACCGTTGAGGATCGTGCCGTACGTCACAGAGTCCGGCACACGCGTCTTCGTGTCGGCCGTCGCCGCAATGCTAAACATAGACTCAATATCGCGCGCGCGGCCGCACACATTGAGCACTGCGTTCATGTGGATCTTGTTGGGCGGGAACCGCTCGTTGGCGAGCATCGAGTGGTACAGCCGCGTTGCATGGAAGACGCCTTGATCTGGATGCCGCGAGTGCGCGCAGCCGCTGAAGATGGTCGTGTACGTCTGGCCGTTGGGCAGCTGGCCGCGCTTCTTCATCTCGTTGTACAGCTTAATGGCCGGTCCCAGCCGGTCCTTTGCCATCAGATGGCCAATCAGTAGGTTCCAGCTGACAACAACAGACTCTCTCTTGCTGGCTAGGCGGACCATGGTCAGCGCCTCGTCGTATTCGTTTTTCTTGAGCATGGCGTTGGTCGCCTCGGCGATATTGTAGGCGTCTTTGAGGTATTGAAGACGCTGCTTGGCTTTCCGGAGGAGAACTGCGTCCGCCTTGGCCTCTGCCTTGGACAGCTTCGTGTTGCCAGAGGTCGAGGTCGAGGTCGTCTCTCTGAACGACTTGTGTCTCTTGGCCTTCCCCGAGACATAGTCCGACGCTTCTTCTTCTTCTTCTTCCTCTTCTTTATAATCTTCCAAATTGTCTAGCAGGCCGTCTTCTTCCTTCTCTTCGGCGATTTTTGCAGTTCCAAACTTCCGCTCGGCATGTTGCTGCCTTGGCCGCAGGGGCTTAGCATTGATCCTGCTCCTTATTGAAGAAGCTGCTGCGGCTCGAGATGTGGTCGAGAACGGTGAAGACTGCGAAAATGGCGAAAAAGAAGATTCGATCGGAACGCGCTGTGCCTGTCTGACGGCACTGGGCACGGCAAAGAGGGCCGTCGGAGGCCCACGCCATCGTTTGGCGCACGCTCTGCACATAAACATGTTGGCTATTGTGCGGGGGGTGGTCGAAAGACGCTTGGTGTTTGCTCGTGTGCTGGGCAGAAAGTCGACATGTGAAGTCCCCGATGCAATTTAGAGTGAAGCTTTTTCTGCTGCCCGTTGTGGCAACACTGGCAAGTGGTCTTATCGCCGATAAGCCTCCAGAAATTTAGAGCTCCACTGACAGGCAGCCCCGTACTGTGTGTCATACAGTGTGGCTACCAAAAACTGACGGAGCGGAACAGCGCGTTTCCTGCAGGTGCGACCCACTCGCGCGTCCCAAAAGCGCGTTAAATGGCCCCTGCCAAAACCGATTCAATGAACGCGTTATAGCGCGTCGTCGTTGCAGCGTCGTCCCTTCCTGTTTTGTGGTGGGAGACAATTGGGATGACCACTTTCCAATTTTACCGCATGGCCACAAACAACCAAAAAACGCCCCCCCCCATTTGCCATTCTTTGCCTTTCTTTGCCTTGACCTGTTGCTTTTGCCTCTGTAGACCAACTCACGACGAGGCGGTTCCAACGAGACAAAACACTCCGTTCTGTTTTGATTATTCTTCTCACAGTCATTCTCTCGTCCTTTCTTTTGCCTATTCATTCAATACATACGGCCCCCATCAGTGTCGCTCGTTGACATCACCACTTTTGGATCCATAGCCTCATTTTTGTTTTCGAGCTCTACTTCCACCTCAACTTCTCGGGAGCATACGAGATACACCTTTGACATATCCACGGCTTCACGCCTCCTCTCACCCACCATGTCCAAGGCCAGGGAGCGCCGCTCCAAGTTCGACGGCCTGCGGGCCCTCCGCAAGTCGGGCCAGACGGCCTTCAACACGTTTGAAGTCAATGACGACAACGCCCTCTACGAAGAGGTCGACGAGAACCAGTACAAGAACATTGTCCGCGAGCGTCTGAACCAGGACGACTTTGTCGTCGACGACAATGGCGAGGGCTACGCCGATGACGGTCGCGAAGAATGGGACCGTGCCCACGTCTATGAGAGCGACAGTGAAGACGACGGCGTCAGTGGCGGTCGTGTTGGCCGGCCAAAGGGCAGCAAGAAGGCTCGCGAGGAAGACCAAGCCGAGCGTGATGCCAAAGACCGCAACATTGCCGAGTACTTTACCAAGGGAGCCGCCAAGGCACAGCCAAAATCCAAGGTGAGATCACTCTCTTCAGATGATTCGATTTCAACGTCGACAAGATGACATTCTAACACCACACCCCTACCTTCTTTAGATTGCAAAAACAGAGGACGATGACGAGTTCATGTCCAACCTCCTTGGCGAGGTAGCCGTCAACATCTCGCCCGCCCTGCCACGCATGCCACGCATGCCCAAGAAGCGGGTAAGCGACCAGCACCTGCCGATAGCCGACGCGGCGCGGCCGCCCAAGCGTGTCCGCATTGCCGACACTCTGCCTGTTCAAGTCAGCCGCAACAACGACGACGAAGACGACGGCCTTGCTCCCATTATCCACAGCGATACCGTGCCACCAAGTGACGATATCCCCATGAGCGACCCCATGCCGTCCTCGCCGACCGTCCGTGTGGCCAGCCGCAAAGTGCAGCCAGTAGCAGCTCCTGTTGAGCAAGATACAGATACTCCCACTAGCAGCAGCGACAAGAAAACCAAAGAGTCAAAAGATGATGATGACGAGGAGGACGACGCCATGATGGAAGTGGCCCACGCCGGTGCTGTCAACGCGGCCAGTGTCAACTTGGCAGCAGCACGGCCCGTCAAGAAGACCCTGAAGACGCCTGCGCCCTACCCATCGCCAGCCAACTCCTCGCCCGCACCACGGTCACAGGAGACAGCCGCGGCCCTCGACCCGACGGCGTGGACCAGCCTCAACCAGAAGCTCAACGTCATGAGCAGCCCACAACAGGCCGACGCCGTCATCCACAGCGGCGGCAAGATCAACTACCAGGACGCGGTCGAGGAGGACGGCAGCTTGCAGTTCTTCTGGACCGACTTCACCGAGATCTCCAACAGCCTGTGTCTCTTTGGCAAGGTGCTCAACAAGAAGACCAAGAAACACATCAGCTGCTTCATCAAGATCGACAACGTCGAGCGCAAGCTCTTTTTCCTACCGCGCGAGACCCGCTTCGTCAACGGCGTCCAGACCGACGAGACCGTCAACATGGGCGACGTCTACTCGGAAGTCGACATGCTCATGGGCCAGCTCGGCGTCAAGCAGCACCGCTCCAAGCCCTGCACACGCAAGTACGCGTTCGAGCTGCCCGGCATCCCCAAAGAGGGCCGCTACCTCAAGGTGCTCTACCCGTACACCAACCGCGCCCTGAGCGAGGCCAACAACAGCGGCGAAACGTACTCGCACGTCTTTGGCGCCAACACCTCGTTGTTTGAGCAGTTTGTGCTGTGGAAGAACATCATGGGCCCCTGCTGGCTCAAGATTGAGGACGCCGACTTTGCGTCCATCAACAACGCGTCTCACTGCAAACTGGAGGTCGGGGTCGCCCACCCCAACATGGTGTCGGTGCTGGCTGAGGCCGAGGCGCCCCAGGTGCCCCCACTGACGCTGATGAGTCTGGCCATGCGCATGGTCTACGACGCTCAGTCTAAGAAGCAGGAGGTCTTGGCCATCAGCGCGCGCATCTACGAAAACGTCGGCCTCAGCGACCCCACGCCTGCCGACAAGCTGCCGTGCCGCACATTCACAGTCATCCGCCCACACGGCAATGCCTTCCCTGTCGGCTTTGACACGCTCGCCAAGTCGCGTGGCCGTGGCACCATCAAGCTGGCCAACACAGAGGCCGAGATCCTATCGTATTTCCTGGCCCAGCTGGCCAGCATGGACCCAGATGTCATTGTCGGCCACCAGCTGGAGGGCGTTGACTACAGTGTCCTGCTTGACCGTCTGCGCCAGCGCAAGACGCCGCAATGGTCGCGTCTCGGCCGTCTGCGGCGGCAGCAGTGGCCCGGCGGCATCAACCGCATTGGCGGCAACGTCTTTGCCGAGCGCCAGGTCCTATCGGGCCGCTTGCTGTGCGATCTGGGCAACGATGCCGGTCGCTCGGTGATGCTCAAGTGTCAGTCGTGGACACTGACGGAGATGTGCAACCTGTACCTGGGCGGCGAGGAGAACCAGCGCCGCGACGTCGACAACGATGCCGCACTCAACACGTGGGCCAAGACACCCAACGGCCTGCTGGACTACGTCGCGCATATTGAGGCAGACACGTACTTTATTGCGGCGCTGGCTCTGCGGGTGCAGATTCTGCCCTTGACCAAGGTCCTGACCAATCTGGCCGGCAACTCGTGGGCGCGCACGCTGACGGGTACGCGCGCCGAGCGCAACGAGTACATTTTGCTGCACGAGTTCCACCGCAACAAGTACATCTGCCCGGATAAGCAGGTCTTCCGCGGCCGCGGTCGCGAGGAGGACGAGCCGTCCAACGAGGCCGGTGCCGGCGAGACAGGTGCCGGCGGCGGCAAGAAGAAGGACAAGTACAAGGGTGGTCTCGTGTTCGAGCCCGAGCGCGGCCTGTACGACAAGTTTGTGCTCGTCATGGACTTCAACTCGCTGTACCCGTCCATCATCCAGGAGTACAACATTTGCTTTACGACGGTCGAGCGGTCGGCGCTGGCCTCGGAGGACGAGGAAGAGGCCGTGCCCGAGGTGCCCAAGGAGCAGGAGCAGGGCATCCTTCCCAAACTGATTGCGGGCCTGGTGTCACGCCGTCGGCAAGTCAAGAGCCTCATGAAGAGCAAGACGGCGACGCCCGAGCAGCTGGCCACATGGGACATCCGGCAGCTGGCGCTCAAGCTGACGGCCAACTCCATGTACGGCTGTCTAGGCTACACCAAGTCGCGCTTCTATGCGCGCCCACTGGCCGTGCTCGTTACGTACAAGGGCCGTGAGATTCTGCGCAGCACCAAGGACCTGGCCGAGAGCAAGTCGCTGCAGGTCATCTACGGTGACACGGACTCGGTCATGATCAATGCCAATGTGGACGACGTGGCGGGTGCGCTGCGTGTTGGCCAAGAGTTCAAGAAGGCTGTCAACGACCGGTACAAGCTGCTGGAGATTGACATCGACAACATTTTCCGGCGCATCCTGCTGCAGGCCAAGAAGAAGTACGCGGCTATCAACATGATTGAGTCGGGCGGCAAGTACATTGAGAAGATGGAAGTCAAGGGTCTGGACATGCGTCGTCGCGAGTACTGTGCGCTGTCCAAGGAGATGTCCACCCGCATTCTCAATGAGATTCTGTCGGGCAACGACACCGAGGTCTCTGTCACGCGCGTCCACGAGTACCTGCGCGAGATGGCCGCAAAGATGCGCAGCGGCGACCACACGCCGGCCAACGGCGTGCCCGCCAACAAGTACACCATCTTCACGCAGCTCGGCAAAGACCCCACGGACTATCCCAACGCCGACAGCATGCCGCAGGTGCAGGTGGCCCTGCGCGAGGCCAGCCGCGGCAAGAAGATGCGCAAGGGCGACGTCGTGAGCTACATTATCGCGACGGGCGAGAACGCACCACCGTCGGAGCCGGCGCCCAAGCGCGCCTACAGCCCCGGCGACCTGTTGAAAAAGGACTCGGGCCTGTCGCCCGACGTCGAATGGTACATTGCCAAGCAAATCTTCCCGCCCGTCGAGCGTCTGTGTGCCAACATTGTCGGCACATCGACAGCCCAGCTGGCCGAGAACCTGGGCCTTGACATGCGCCGCTACGGCAACAACAACGGCCAGTCCGGTTCTGGCAGCGGCGGTAGCGGTGGACACGGCATCGACGGGCTCGAGATCCACCCGCTCGAGACACAGATCCCCGACGAGATCCGGTTCAGTGACTGCGCGCGTCTGCAGCTGAGGTGCCGCAAGTGCAAGACCTGGGGTCTCTTCGAAGGTCTGTCGGCAGCGCCATCAAAAGAGGCACCTGAGGAAGGTACTCCTGCTCCTGCCAAGATCACAGCTGCTGGCATCGCCTGCGGCACCTGCGAGACGACTCTGTCCACTCTGTCCGTGGTCGCCCAGATGGAGCATGCTGTCCGTCTCGCAACTACGCGCTACTACGAGGGCTGGCTCGTCTGTGATGACGCCTCGTGTGGCAACCGCACGCGCCAGATGAGCGTCTACGGCGCCCGCTGCCTGGGCCCCAAGGGCCTGGCCCGCGAATGTCTGGGCCGCATGCGCTACGAGGTCGGCGAGCGCGACATTTACAACCAGCTGCTCTACTTTGCCAGCCTTTTTGACGTCGACAAGGCCCGCGACAGTGTCAAGAATGCAGTGGCAGGCAGCAACAAGGCCGTGCCCCTGTCCGACCAGGAGCGCATCCTGGCCCTGGCTGAGCACAACCGCGTCCGTTTCGGTACCGTCAAGACGGTCGTCGAGCGCTATCTGGACAAGTGCGGTCGTCGGTGGGTAGCCATGGACACGCTGTTTGCGAAGCTGGGATTTGCAGCGGGCGCCATGGCTATTGTGAAGAAGGAGGTGAAGTAGAGAGGGAGGGAAAAGGAGAGCGGGTAGATATGATGTTGTTGATGTCTCTTTTTTTTTTCTTGTTTATGATTCCAACGGTTTTGCTTGAGGTACTTGTTCATTCTGGTTGCGTTTACGGGCTTTGCATTTGTTTTCATTTTCCTCTTCTTTCATTTTCTCTGTCTCGTCATTGTCTCTGTACGTCGTACGTCGTACGTCGTACTTGATGCCTCTGTTGTTTCATGTTTCTTTTTTGATGGGCCTCACATATATAAATGTACAGAAAGGTACAATATACTCCATGACTTTACTTGATTCTCCAGCGTACATTGATCGCATCGCATCACTTGAGTTCGCTTCACTTCACTTCATATTACATAGTATTGAGCACATGATTATTTGTACCAGTTGTGTAGTGTATTCTTCTGGCTGGTCTGGTGAACTGCTAAAAACAAAAAAAGGCGGAGAGCAAGATACTCAACGACAACCAACGACGAGAAAACATGGGAACCTTGGAACTGGTCGTACAAGAAAGGGAAAACGCAAATAAACGAGAACTTTTCACACTTCCGAGGATGGACCACAAGAAGCCAAGAGACGCAAAAAGACCGTTGGCGACCAGCCTTTGTGTGTTCATGACTCTGCTCCGCCTCATCATTCTTCCTTGGTCTTTTTCTCCAGAACCAGTCAAGGCGTAGAGAAAGAGAGACGGCCATAAATAAAGCAGATAAAATAAGAAACACGAGAAACACGAGCTCAAGAGAAATTCTAGAAAACATTCGCAAAGGCAATTAAAGAAAAAGGCAGAAGATCAAAGCAGCAGTTCACCAGACAACGAAACAGCCTCACACAAACTGAGAATGGAAAAGTAATAAATAAACGAGTAAAATAGGACTGAGCAGATAAAAACGAAACAGCTCTTTTCCGAGGGGTGGGAAAATACAAGACAATACAACAGGAAAAATAACAGCCCAAATACACCTCGGACGGCCAAAGGAAGAACACGCCGTGAGGCACGTTTTGAAACGGGACACTTTGTGATTTGGCAACCGAGCGCATTGGGGTAGAAAAGAAGAGCGGTGGAGCGTAATAAGAGCGAGAAACGAGATGTAGAGCAAGCGGTGGTGGTGGTAGTGGTGGTTGTGGCGGGGAAAGGGGCAAAAGAAGAATATGTCTATGATCAGAAAGACAAATAGGAAATCTTTGGGAGGTATCATGCAGAAAGCAACTTTTGTGGCACACTTTTTGAGAACCCCGTGTATGCAAAGCAAACAGACAAGACGAGAAATGACAAGAAAAACAACCGACGCAAATGAAGGCCCCCGCCGGTCTATGCATGACAGATGGAAATGCCAGTAGAAAAAATAGACACCCATGTGGAAAACGGAATGATCAAAGGAAAAAGAAAAGGCTTATTAAAGAAGGTTTCGAACAAGTCGAACGAGAAGAGGAGGTTGGTATGTTGGTTGACCTTTTGTCGGCCTGGCTTTCGTCCAGTGACGGCGCCGGCCAGTCTCAACGGTTGCGTGCGACCTACTTGCTGACCTTGTCGAGGCTGGACTTGGCCAGAGCAGGGGACGCTGCGGTCGAGGGAGGCGACGCCGGAGTTTCCGTATCCACATTGGCAAGGGCTCTGTGAGGTTGTTAGAGGTGTACTTGGTTTACAAAACGTGAAAATAAAAACATATAAAAAAAAAAAGGCTTCGAGGGAAACTTACTCAAACGCATTCGAATGCGAGACGGAGTTGGAGTCTTGACGCGTCGGCGGCGTGCCGGTGCGCGAGGCCGGGCCAGAGTCGTCGCCAGGACGACCAAACGAGCCACCAGGGACGTTGCGGCGGCCGCTGTTGCTGCGCGAGGCAAACATGGACGTCGGGCCCAGAGTGGTCACGCTCGAGCTGGCAATACGGCTCGCAGAACCCTTGAGGCGACGCAGGTCGTCCATGCCCACCTGGTTGGGGATCGGCTGGTTGTACGAGAACTGGCGCGAGTCGCCACGGCCCACGCCGGGACGGCCACCGGCACCGCGCTGGCTCGTGCTGCGTGCCTCGAGCGCCTTCTGCGCGGCAGCGGCCTCGGCCTCCTGGCGCACCTCGTCGAGTGTCTTGGGGCCCTTGTTGGTCTCGTTGGACACCCAGTTGCGGTTGCGCAGGTCCACAATGTCCATCAGCATGAACTTGAGACGGCTCGGCAGGTCGGGGATGTCGATCACATTCTTAATGCGGACAAAGTACGCGTCCATCATGGGCCGGCCCTTATCGGTGCTATCGAGGTTGGCACCGACCGTGCGCAGCAGCTTGGACAGCGACTCGATCTCAGCCTCGTCGGGCGTCGTCTCGTAGTCGACCAGCTTGCGCACACACTCGTGCATGATGCGCTCCGTCAGCATGCCCAACTTGTACAGCTCACCAATGAACTGCACAAGACCGAGACCGCGACGCTTGGCTGCCGCTGCCTCGTAGTACTCGTCCGAGAGCATCTGCGCCTCCTTGGACTCGCCCTCCTTGGGCTGCGGCAGGTCCACCTTCCAGCCGCGCTCAAACTCCTCCTGACAACGGTTGAGCAGGTACTTGCGGAAAAGAGTGCCGCCGCTGATAACTTCGCCCTTCTTGTCCTTGATCGTCACGTCCCGGATCTCGGGGCTCATGCGGTCCAGCATGCACTTGCAGAACTTGGCGTACATCGGCGCCCAGTGCGCCTCGTCCGTCGCCTTCTCAAACGTCAGCTGGATCACCTGCCGCAGCGTGCGGCCGTCCTCCTCGTCCTTGGACTGCAGCGCAATCGTCAGGATCTGGTCCGAGATCTTGTCGAACTTTTCGGGCGTCATCTTGTTCAGGGCAGCCTTGACCTTGCGCTGCACCATATCGGGATCCATCATTGTACTGCCAGGGGCGGGGCCGCTACCGGCCGCGCCAGAAGCGCGGTTGGCAATGCTCGACGGCTTCCAGCCTGACGCCGAAATCGTGATAGGCTTCAGATCCATGCCTTGAGTCAGAGGCATGGTCTTAGCAGCCTGAGCCTCGGCCTTTGCGTTGTGGCCCGTCTGGCGGCTGTTGCCGCGCGCCGACCGGCTGCCCTGGCGGGGCGAGTTAGGCATGCCACCGCCAATCGTCGACGAGGGTGTGCGGGCCATGTTGCTGGGACCAGGGAAGCCACCAGGGCGACCAAAGGACGCCATGGCACCCACAGGGCGCGGCATCGAGCCGCTGGCGATGGCGAAGCGCTGCTCCGAGGTGGTGCCTGGCGGCAGCGGCTTCGAGTTGAACGAGCCCATGGCGCCCGTCGGGTTGAAGGCCGCCGCAGCGTTGCTGCGCGAGTTCTGGCGGCCCGAGTTAGTGCCGGCAGGAGTGCGCGTGCCCGAGCGCGACGAGCCCTCGCCGTCACCAATCAGCTGCTTGACCTGCGTGTCAAAGTCCAGAGACGGCTTCTCGACAAAGACGTCCTTGAACTGCAGCAAAAAGCCCGTGTCGTACTTGAAGTTGCCCTTCTTGTTGACAGCGGGGTTGAGAGCAGGGTTCGGCGACTGGATGCCCTTGGGGTACATGATGGCCGTGGGGTCGCGCAGGAAGCGCGCCGTCTTGAGCGACTGCAGCGCCGCGCTGGGCTGCGGGGGCTCGACCGACTTGGTGTTGATGGGAGCCAGGGTCAGAGCCGAAGGCTTGGCGCGCTTGCTACCAGACGTCTCAGGCGACGGTGACGTGATCTTGAGGTCGCCCAGCTTGCTGGTCAGGGCATCCGTCGAGGTTGAGGCGGACTCCTTGCGGTCGCTGAGGGTGATGTCGTTGATCTTCTCAGCGAGAATCTCCGTGACGGACTTGACCTTGCCACCCGAAGCAGCAGCCGCCGCATTCTTCTCACGCTGGCGCTCACGCTCTTCCTCGAGACGCTCCATCTCGCGCTCCTGGTCACGAAGCTTCTGGTCGTTGGCCGCGGCGCTGGCAGCACGGTTGGCATCGGCGGCCTTCTTCTCGGCCTCCTTCTCGGCCTTTCTCTTGGCATCAAATGCGGCGGCCTCGGCCTCGCGTCTGGCGTCCTCCTCCTCCATCTCGCGGATCTGGCGCTCGATTTCGTCTTCGTCGTCCTCAGCGGGAGCAGCAGCAGCCGCGGCGGGCTCCTTAGTCTCAGCAGCCTTGGGGGCCTCGGCGGCCTTCTCGGCGGCAGCAGGCTCAGCCTTCTTCTCCTCGGCCTTAGCGGCAGGGGTGGAAGAAACAATGGCTGGAGTCGACGAGACAATGACAGGCTCAGACTTTTTCTCCTCGGCCTTGGCAGGCTCGGCGACCTTGTCTTTGCTGTCTGCCTCCGTAGGAGTGCCGGCCGACATAAGGACCTTGGCTTTGAACTCGTTGCGGAGCTGCTCAGCTGACTTGGCGCCCGAGGCGCTCTCGGTTCTTGCGTGCTGGGAAACCGGCGCGGTAGGCGTGGCAGGCTTGGGCTGGGGAGGGGGCGTAGCCGACACAGCCACAGGAGGCGTGCGCGACACAGCCGGGACGTTAGGGCCGGCTGGGGTGGCGGACGAGGGAGATGCCTTGTTGAACTCGATAGTCTCGCCCTGAGGGTTCTTGATGACGATGGCGTTCTTCTTGGGCTTCACAAACTGGCCAGCGGCACCAGGCGTCTTCTGGGCGCTGCCAGGAGTGGCATTGGGACCAGCCAAAGAGGCATTGACCGAGACGGGGGTGTGCATCTGGCTGCCCGAGCCGGGACGGTCTGCGGCGGCCTGGGCCGAGTTGTTGCGCGACATGGAAGCGCCACCGGTCACGCCGTACTGCTGCGGGTTGACATAGGACATGTTGTAGTTGACAGGGCCCGGCTGCTGGTAAGGGTTGTACCCGCCCATCTGCGAATAGCCCGGGTAGCCCACGCCGAATTGCACGCCATTGGGAGCATGCTGCTGCTGCTGGTGCAGATGCGGCTGGTGAGGGCCGCTCTGGTAAGGAGCGGGGTAGTTCTGTTTTTTAGTTGTTAGCAAGCGTTCATAGTTGCCACTGGCGGGCGACAAGTCGTCCACAATGGGGATGCTGGGACGTTTGGCGGCTGTGCCGCTGTTGCTGTTGCTGTTGCTGCTGCCGTGGCTGTTGAGGCCGCCGTTGTTGGGAACGGCTTGGCCACGCCGAGCAGGTGATTGCATTTGCTGGGGCACTGGTCCTTGCTCCTCGGTCGCCGCTGCAGGATACAGAGAGCTCACAAAAGAAGGCGCATCGAACCGGTACTGGGGCTTGGGGCAAGAACCAGGCTCGGTGGGAAGCGGCTCCTTTGGCTGCTGTTGCTGCTGCTGCTCTGTGTCCGACCAACGCTTGCTGAGGCGACGGGGTTTGGGGCCTCCCTTTTTGTGAGATTCCTGTTGCTGCTGCTGTTGCTCATGCTCTTTCTTGTGAGGCTGTTGCTGCTGCCGCTGAGGGCTTTGCTTTTGCGAGTCTGAACACTTGGACGCAGAATCAAGGGCGCGGGGCTGGAAGGAGAATCCACCTCCTCCACCTCCTCCATATCTCTCACTCTTTTCACCAAACTTGTCGCCAAACTTGTCACCAAATTTGTCGCCGTATCTGTCACCACTTCTCTCACTTCCATATCCTCCACCACGCGCGCCTCTCTTTCTGTAGACTCCACCTCTGTGGTAGTTGCTGTTGGGCTGGCTCTGGCCTTGCCGATCACCGCCATCTTGCTGATTGTGCTGGGACTGGTTGGGTTTGTAGACATAGGGGAAGGGGACGGTATTTACGTTAACATTGGGCTGGGGCGGGAAGCCCTGTGGGCTGGCGAACTGCGCCTGCATGTAGGGCGAACCGCTGGGGACGGGGACCGCATGCTGCGACTGCGGGGTGCCACCGGTGGGCAGAACCTGGGGAATGGCCGGGCTGCCGCCGGGGACCATGCGAGAAACACCAGTCTGGGGCGACTGGTGGCCGTAGGGGGCACGCGGTTGGAAATGGGTGGCCATGGCGCCACCACGGCCCGGGGCCGAAGGACCACGGGAAAATTGGTTGTTAGCGGGCGCAAAGGGCGGGGCCTGGTTGTTAAAGCCGTTATAACCACGGCCACCACGGTTGCCACCCTGGAAACCGCCACGGTGGGCGCCGGGACCACCGTGATGGCCGTGGTTGTTGTGGCTGCCATGAGCGGGCGACTGGGCGTTCATTTCGCTGTGAGTCGACTGGTTGGAGCCACGGCGGAAGTGGGACGGGCCGACAACGGGCAGAGTGTTGTTGCCGCCGGGGGTAAAGTTGTTGTGCTTCGGATGCCGCTGCAAAGAAAGGGGGGATGGTTAGCATAAGAAAAGAAAGAAAAAAGGGAGGAAATCTCAGTGACAGGTAGACATACATCGCCATCGTTGGGGAAGCTACCAAATCTCATGTTGGCGGAACCATCCTGGGAAATGGTCGAGGGGGGACGACCGCCGCTGGCCGAGGGCACAGGGATCGGGGCGGGCGAATGGGTCGGGGAGGGAATGGCCTGGTTGTTGCTGGCAGCGGACTGCGAGGGTGTCGAGTGCGCAACGCTGGGCGACTCTTCAAAGCCAAACTTGGGCACAGCCTTGAGGCCGGTGCCAGCGGAGCCGCCGTTGGCAATGAGGCTGCTGGGGCCGGCGGCGCTGATAGTGACGGAGCTCTTGCGGGCGTGGTCGGAGCCGCTGGCGGAGCTGCCGTTGAGGACGGCAGGGACAGCCGGGGTGATAGGCTTGCCGTTGTTGCTGCCGTTGGCAGTAGGGGCGCCCGTGGAGGACGCAGCGTTGGAGCTCATGTTTGCGTTGGGGGTAGTAGGTTTGTTGCTGCTGCCGGCGCTACCATTCAGTGGCGACACGGAAGCAGGACGAGCATTGCTGGTGCTCGCGTTCGTGGGAGCAGAAGAAGAGCCGACTACGACGGGGGATGAAGATCCTGTCGCAATCACCGGCGTCGCAGCGGCCTTGCCAGAAGCACCAGCTGCAGAAGCGTAGGATGCCGTGGAGGACGTCGCGTTGGGAATCGCCGAGACGTTCTGCGTAGTAGCAGGAGAAGTCATAAGGAGGAGGAAACGGCTAGAAAAGAAAGCAGATTCCGAGAGCGATGGTCAAGGCAACACAAAAAGGGGGCGAAAACGACAGAGATGGAAAAACAGGCAATGAAGCGTCTTCCGAATACTGAGGCAACGGTTGTATTTGTGATGGGAAACCGATGGCCAGATGAAGGAACCAAAGGTCGTTCAGGTCGAGTCGATCGGGGGAGGAAGAGAAGATGACCTCTTGCTGGTTCTTTTCGAAGAAGAAGATCCGGAAAGTATCTCGACCGTCAAAGGAGTGGTTGTCGAGATGGGGAGAAAAGGATGGGTTTCGAGCGGCTGGGCGCAAGGAAAGAACGGAAGTCGCGGGCGACAAAGTCGACGGCGAAGAACGGGGGGCGTCGGTTCGCTTGTCCTAGTTCCCTGTCGATAGGAAACGAGAAGAAAGACGAGACTGGACGTCGCGCGGTCGATGGAGAAATTAGAAAATATGCGCCTCCACGCAAAATAAGGTCCCAAACAAGGCCCCTTTGTTTTTTTTTGCTAGATTTCTGATGCCTCCGTAGACAAACGGACGCAAGAGAAATGCAAAAAAGGGAAAAGAGGTAAAATGAGGGACTGGGGAAAAGGAAGAAAATACCACAGATGCGCGAAGATGCGTTCTGTGATAATGTTTCTTCTCGGGGGGGGAGGGAATAGAGTTGTGATGGATTCACTTGAGGTGTCGTGAAAGGGGGAAGAAAAAAAGAAGAAAGGGCGAAGGGCACGAGAAGGGAAAAGGGAAGGGACAAATTTTTTTTGGAGGAAGGCGGGAGGCGAGTGGCCCGTACTCCACCCAGAAAATCGCAGGTAATAGGGGAGGGAAGGTGCGAGTGCTCGAAACTGCGTAATTACTGTGTAGCGGCGGGCAATAGCGTAGTGGTGCTGGGTCGCGCCTGCGCGCGCAAACAACCAAGGCAAGGCGTCGCCCAAATTTTTTCCTTGGGTGCTATTTTTCGGGCAGTCTTTTTTTTCTCTCTGGTTTCACTCGCTCTTTCCCCCCATGTACAATTTTTTTTCCCTCGCGCACGCAAATGGTGGGCCCGGGCCAAGCAGATTGGTGGTGTTGCGACGAAGGTCACCAAGGAAGGAAGGGAGCGAAACGGACTTAACAGGTCATAGCACCCACTTTTTGCTAATAGAAGGTACATCCCCAAGGTACGGAGTACATCCCCTACAGGACCTTACTACTCGTAATATTGGGAGCACTGTAATACGTGTAATATTACTGTGCGACACCAAACAGCGCCCAGCGGATACATGCATATCGCGTCAGTATCTGCTATCTGGTGCATACAGAGACAGTGCACTTAGCGACTTTGGGGCTATTTGATTGGTTACACATACAATCTGCCTCTTTTCTGGCTGTTACTACGGAGTATTGCTGGCAACTTGACTCTCTTTTCTTCAGGGTCGCAAGGTGGTACTGTACAATGAGGCTCTTCAGCTTGTGAGGGTCCTGTGTATGTCCAGATCTTCAGCAGCTATTGACCTACTGCATATACATACTGAATGAGCGGACAAGGCTATGATTTACGCGACGCAAAGGAGGGTCAAAAGAGTGAAGCGGGAGATGAAAGACCAGAAAATAATGAAAGAAAGCGGGAGAGCGCCGCGACCAGGACGCGCCTGCTAATTACAGCTGCTGTGGGGGCAAAAGAGAAAGAAAAGGCTCTGGGGCGGACCGCAGGGAAGGAGCCAGTGGCAAGCATCGGTTTGTACGATTTGCAGTCGCGCTAGGCTCTAGAGGCAAGAGCTTGCTTGTAAGAGAAGAAGAGAAGGCGCGAGCGAGCAGATGGACGAACGAACGAACAGGAAAACCAGGAGCCAGGCTCGCCACACTCCCAGGAAGGCACGAACGTCTCTGGCCAAACAAACGCCGTGGAGATTGGAGTTTGGCAGGGACCAAGTCCGCGTTTGTACGGAGTAGGCAGCAGCGGGCTAAAAAAGGAAGGAGGGCACCAAGAGCACACCAAAGAAACGACAAGCTGTCGACTCTGCGTCATAGCCCTGACTCGCAAAGTGTTGCAACATACTACAGCCCGGCGGACGACGTACGAAGTATTACTGCAGCCCTCTTGTCACCGCCGACAGAACCGACAGAAGTGACAGACTACGACTACGAAGGCACATGTGCTATGGCCTATGACTAACACTTGATGTGATGCAAGGCAAGCAAAAAGAATAAGAGAAAAACTACTACGTGGCGTGAGCAGGTCATGCTTGCATGGTGCATGTACGAAGAAGACGTGACGATGGGGCCGATGGTCTCAAAGGGGACAAGGCAGACGCTGCACGATAAAGAGGGTGGAGCAATGACGAAGAGGAGGAAAGAGGGCCAAAAGGGAGAAGAGGAGACGGAGATATCATGGATTAGAAATGGGATGATGGCGGATTGCAGAGGCATGCAGGATGCACTTAAGCGTGCAGCAGCGGTGCATTCCGAAGGACGACCGAAGAGGGCAACTGCCATCGACTGCCATCGACTGCCATCGACTGCCATCGACTGCCATCGACTGCCATCGACTGCCATCGACAGGAAACTGCCGTCCATCGGGCGCCGGAGAGGGAATGGTGGCAGATGCGAGAGAAGGACCAATGGAAGAAAAGAAACGAAGGAAAGAAGGAGGAGGGAACGAGAAAATACTGTGTACTCCGTAGTCAGAGGTGGGAAGGAGGGACGGGCGGACGTCGCAAAGCAGGGAAGGAGGTGTCGAGGGCGTGTGGGAAACGAGAGCAGGCACAGAACAGGAACAGGCTCGACAAGGGAAAAGAGCAGAGCAGCACAAAAACAGGAACAGGAAAGGACGAGTTGCTAGGCGGACAGGGGCCAACCGCGTTTTGGGTTTGGGCTGCTGGACGAGGCGCGTCGAGAAGCCTGGGCTCGCTCTCGCTGGGGTGGCCTGTATGTGCGCCGGGGTGCGAGTTACGAGGCAGGTGCGACGGGGCGGGAAAGAAACGCGACAACTGGAAAGTTGGGTTGAGGCAAGAGCGACGCTGTGAACATGAGGCCCAAGAAGAAGAAGCTGAGGAAGGAGCGTGCGGCTCCGTTCTGTGTTATGTGAGATATGTCGTATGCCTTGTAAGATCTCAATATTTTTGACCAAGTCTGACCAAGACGTGCGTACTTTCGAGTTCTGCGAGTACACAATCTGAAATCAAGTTGATGAAAAGGCGACAAGTGACTGGAGTGAGAGTGCCTGCATTTTTGCCTCTTTTCGTCTCTTTTCTGGGGTTTGGGGTCTGGCCTTGGCGCAGATACATTCCCGGAGGACCACTTTTAGGCCAGTTTTTACCACTGCAGCCCTGCTGGGACCACGCTGGGGCCACCAAAAACCACTAAAACCACTTTCCCGGGGACGGGCTTTGGCCACTTTTAGGCCACTTTTCTGGCGTCTTGCACCACTTTTAATCTTTTAATTACGAGTACGAATGTGCTGGGCGACAGCCGTTGGCAGCTGGTTGTTAGGGGCCGTCCAGTGAATCCTGGGCCAGTCTTTCCGTCCACTGTGATTCGGTTTCGCGTTTTGGGCGGCATTCTCGTTTCTTTTCTTTTCTTCCTTTTGTTGCCTCGCGCCTGAATATATTGTTCGACTCGCCTGCAACCATGCGCCGCTCAAACAACAGACGGCTTGTCGTCCCATCTTTGCCGTGTTGTTTCGCGACGAGTCGAGCCTTTTTCGGTGATTATCCTTTTTGAATAAAGAATGAAGAGGTGCTCGCATTACCGAGTTTCTTTTTGATTATAAAAAAGGAAAACTCCATTTACTTGTATTTATTGTGTGCTCCCTCGTCGACCCTCTGAAACGGCTGTCAGTGCCTTGTCCCATCTGCAAGACATTGCATCTGTCGGGACCAGGCGGCGCAGATCCGGCCATCTCCTGTCTTGATCTGTGGCTTCTTTTTTCTTCCTTTTTTTGTTATCTTGCATCTCCTGTCTTGCTGTTCGTCTGATGTCTCGCGTTTTGGGCTGGGTATGGTATGCATCAAGGATGTACGTCGTACATCTTGTCTGTCTGATCCTCAGTTCGGCTGCCAGGCGCATCCTGACTTGCAGTACTCCGTACATATCTGTGTATCCTAGACTTTGGTCGCAGGGATGATTTGCAAAGTTGCAAGGTGACGTTCGACCCCTTTTTACGACTGACGCTTCCTTTTATTTCTTTCTTTTTTTTATTTCCTTTTCGGGGGCGTCCTTCTTTATCTTCCTCGTCATCTACGACGTACGACATATCCCTTTCATTCTCCCTTGTCAGCCACCCGTCAAAGGTACGTACTCTTGGTGTAATAAAAATAGTAAAAAAATAAACAATATCACACCGGCTATGCCCTGCCATATTGTTTTTTGCTGTGGTCGATCCGGGGAACCAGACACATATTTTGTCAGTCTTCAATCTGTCTGCTGTCAGTCTGGTCCCCATTGCGGCTGATTCAATATTCAGACGGAATACGGAATACCCAAGGCAATACGTTCGTATCCCGTCGATGCAATACTCAATAGATCCATAAATGTGCCTCGCTAGCCACCGATATAAGTTTCCTTTTCCTTTCTACCTTTTTTTCTTACTTTTATTTCATCTCCTCTCTTCTCCTTCTTGTCTTCCTGTGCCGCATCCCACATGCATTTCTTCAACTCCTCTGCGTCCTCTCCGGGTTTCCATCTTCCATTAATTACGACCACACCCTCTGTCTTTCTTGTCTGTTTGTCTCTCTGTCTGTTTGTCTCTCTGTCTGTTTGTCTCTTTGTCTGTTTGCAATCATAAAATAAACGAGTCAACGTGGTATATAAAAGGAGTCTTTTCTGGGTAGAAAGTCGGTATGACTCTTCCAGCTGATTTATTAATGCCCGTCCTGGCTGCATCGAGACGTTTGAATGTTGCTCTGTTATGAACAATAGCATCTTAGCGGCCGTCAATTCTCTTTGATGCACCTCCATCTCTCCTTTCCCTGCACACATTGTGTTTGTTGGTTTTCGCCCAATAGCTGTCGAAAATGAAAACGAAAGCAGCCTCCAACGCGGTTCTATCCTTCAAAGAGGAATAGTATAAAGAAGGATCCATGGATCCTGAGAAGAAAAGGAGAGATAAAAAACGTGGTTGTTCGTTGGATGTGTTGGCTGAATATTTTTTTTGTTCTTATTTTTTCAGCCTCCTGTTTGTCTTGGTGTTTTTTTTTTCCCTACAATTTTGTGCGTGCGATACACATTGTGCGATACACATTGCGCGATACAACTCTGCCCAATGTACGGCGTAGGTCGCATATGGTCGTATGTTTGCTTTTGCTAGGGCAGAAAAAATAAAGCACGTCAAGGCCTGACCACAAGCGACCTCGTCTGTTGTCTGCTGTTCGTATTAAATCGCTCGTTTGTAATCTGATTTTTATGCTCGGATGTCAAAGCGAGGCATTTCGCGAGTGATGCACTCTTCATTCTGCACCGCCCCCCAAAAAACGAAAAAAAGAAAAAAAGAAGAAAAAAGAGGCAAAAAAACGGCAGACAGCCGAGGTGCATCGGAAGAGTCTTCTTCATAGTGCATTCAGCAGTTAGCACTTAAGACCTCATCAAGATGCAAGACAAGGTGAAATAAAAAAGAATAAAATGCCAGTAATATTGCGTAGTAAATCAAACCACGTTTTGATCGTCCCATACAAAATCCACCTCTAGATCTCACATATCGCTCTTATTTTCCCTCCTCCTCCTCTTCTGCCTCCGGCCCATCGTCGCCGTCGTCCTCGCCGCGAGGGCCGTCGTCATCGTCACCACCAGGCAGCGCAATGATATCTTCACCTTCGTCTTCGCGTGCTGGCGCTGGCAGCAAACTGAGTTTGGTGTTTTCAGCGGTGGTCGTCTCACCCTCTGTCGACGCACCTGATGCCTTCGCCTTGTCTGCCTCCTCCATCTGCTGCATCTTTGTCTGGATCATCTCGTAGACGTACTGGCCCAGGTGCTCCAGTCCTTCCATGGCTACCTCGTTGGCCAGTGTACCACCGGCCGCGGCCTTGTTCTCCTCGGCAATGACGCGCTTGGATGGCCACAGCTCGCCTGTCACAAGTGCGAGCTTGTCGGGCCGCTGCAGCAGGATCTGGAAGGCCTGGCGCAGCTCCGGGCAGGACTCAAACACGGAGCGGCGGCCGACGATATACAGACCCAAGCGGGCACGGGACAACGCCACCGTCAAGCGGCGGATGTCGCGCAGGTAGCCCACACGGGACGTGCGTGTAAGGGAGAGAATGATGTCTAATAAGTTAGTAAAATTTAACAAATAAATACAAAAAGAGTGTGTGGACTTACAGTCGTTCTGCTCGCCTTGGTAGCGGTCGACAGTCGTCAAGGCCTTGGGCAAGCCAAAGATGGGGCTCTTGCGGCAGCGGTACTCGAGCACGTCACGGATCAGCGCGCGTTGGCCGGCATACGTCGCCAGAATGGTAATCTTGCTCGCCGGGTAGCCCAGCAGGCGCATGTACTGGAACAGCGCCACGGCGTACTCGGCCTCGCCCAGGTTCTGGATAAAGTGCGGCGACGGCATCGACTCGCCGCGGCCACGGTAGTTGGGCACATTGATAAACTGGTAGTCATAGCGGAAGCCCGCATTGGCCGTCAAAAACTCCGGGTTTGTCTGCACGTGTGGCAGATCTACCAACCCGGGGTAGCGCCAGCGGTACAGGTCGGCAATCGATGGGCGCGCGCGGCCCTGCTGGTCGAGGTTGATGGTGGGCACGCCGAGACGCACGAGGCGCGAGAACAGCGACTGCGCGAGGTTGGCGTAGTTGCGGTAGGCGCCGTTCTGCACAATGGGCGAGTTCTGGAGGTGGTCACCGCAGAGCACGACGCGCTGCAGTGGCACTTCGCCCGTCCTCGCGTTGGGCTTTTGGAGGGCAAAGGGGATGAAGTCTTCAATCTCCGTGATCTGGGCCGCCTCTTCGACGACGACATTGTCATACTTGAAGCCGAGAGCCGCAATCTCGCCGCGCCGCATGGCCGCATGTGTCGACGTCATCGCCACAATACGCGCCTCCTTGGTCAGCAGGTAGTTAGCCTTGTCGCGGTCGCGCCGCAGAATCTCAAACGGCTGCGCGTCTGCCAGCTCCGAAAACACCTTGCTGATGTGTCGGTAGCAGCCGTTGGCAATGTTCACGACAGTATCACGGTCGGCGTCCTCGGGGAATAGTGGCTGTGGCGCGTCGGCAAAGTAGTTGTGGAACGGGAACACCTGCACGATATCTGCCGCCGAGGCACCGTCGGTGTGCACGGCCACATCGTTGAACTTGGTCCAGGCCGGCTCAATGTACACCGAGTTGAAGTAACCTGCCGTCTCGGCCGAGTTGCCGTGGGCGCCTGGTGCACCAATGCTGGCCGCCAGCCGCGTCACTTCCTGCAAGTACTGGTTGCGGTTCTCCAAGAACATCTCGACGCGGCCAAATTTGCTAAAGCTGGCACCGTCCAGCGCCAGCTCCTCTTCGCCATGGCCCAAACGCAGCAGGTGCCGCTGGTCAATGTCGAGCACGGCAATCTTGGCAAACAGCTGGTTCAGAGCCTGGTTGCTGTGCGCAATCAGTAGTGTGCGCTGCCCTGGGAAGTTGTGGTAGATTGTGTTGATGATCTGCGTCGCCACGTCTGTCTTGCCTGTGCCTGGTGGACCAACAATAACAGTCAGGCCAGGCTGGGCGCCAGACATGATGGCCTCGGTCTGTGCTGGTGTGAAGCGCACCGTGTTCGACTTGGGCGCGTCAATGGGGTAGGGGCCGTTGTTGGGCGGCGTGTACGTCGACACCTTGAGCGTCTCAACATCGGCAATCAGCGCAGGCTCGGCGTCACGGCGCCGCTTCTTGGATGCAGGCTTTGCCGGTGCCTGCACCCCGGCCGCTGGTGGCTTGTCGGCCAGGCCCAGAACATACGGCGGGCCAAAGCTGCCTGTCACGTCGTCGCTCGGCTCGACTGTCTTGCCGGGCAAGCTCTCAATCAGGTGGTGCCAGTCGAGGAACGTGTCGCGGAAGTCGACCTTCTTGATACGGTTCGGGAGGTGTTTGTATGTCGCTGCGGCCGGGTCACCGTAGCCCAGAAACACTTCATGCAGCCAGGACGCCAGTGGCACATCGGACAACACAAGGCTGCGGATCGAGTCGAGAATGGGCTTGAAGTTGTTCTCGCGCGCCCGCCGCCGGACCACCAGGTTGAAGGTGTCGTACACATCCGGTGCGCCCTCGGACGACTGGCTGGTGTCCTCGACAAACGTGGCTGGGTCGAGCTTCACCTGCAGCTTTTTGATGGTACTACGGTGGTGTCCATGGCCGCCACGATCGCCTCCACCGCCACCTCGACCGCCGCGTCCGCCACGTCCGCCACGCCGGAAGCCCTGGCCGCGACCACCGTTCTCAGACTCCATCGGGCGCAGGACCTCGGCTGTGCGGATGGACGTGATGCCCAGGCGCTGAGCAGCCGAGGTAGCCGTGCTGTTGCCATTAGCGGCAGACTTGGCCAGGGCGGCGTTGACGGCGACCAGGAACACTGTATCCTCTTGGCGCAGACTCTCCCACTCGCGGCGCACAAAGTCCTTGATGCCCCGGAAGTCGATTGCGATCTCCGCCTTGACGAGTGACGGCTTGTCGTCACCAACCAGTGGGGGAACAACTTGGACGATGCTAGGTTTGTTAGTTTGGAGTACAATAAAGCATATTTTAAACATGGCACAGGGACTTGACTCACGATAGCTTATCAATGGGCATGGCCATCTTGGCGGTGCGCGCGAATTGCGTCTCGCCCGCATTGCCCAGCGTGGGCTCGGCCCGCAGCAGAGCCGCCTCAATGTCCTCGCGGATGCCGTAAAACGACTCGTTCCGATACAGTACCAGCGAGCGCCACAAAAAGTCGCCCACGGATAGGTACTGCAGGTTCAGCTTGGGTAGCGCCAGCGGCTTCGACCCGTCGTAGCCCTCAGACCGCGCAAGGCCCGTGTCAAAGATGCTTTGCTCTGTCGGCATAATCGACAGCTCGCGCGCCTCGTCCTGGAACGTCGGCCGCTTCTCAAAAGTGCCGAGCAGCGCCTCCAGCAAAAACTTGCGCCCAATCTGCACCTTGCATGACGGCGGGTAGGCCGTTCGCAGATGCAGCAGGTCGGCAAGCTGCACAATCTCGTCGTCCGTCAGTGGTGCCAGCAGCGCCGCCAGTTCATCACGCTTGTCGATGGAGCCGTAGTTGGACAGCGCCAGTACGGTCAGCTTGTCCTTGAAGTGCTTGAGCGCAAGGCGCTGCAGGACAGCGAGACGGCTGCAGTGCTTGTCGTACGCCTCAGTCTCGCTGAGCTGTGCGCCCGTCTGGTCGTCCACGCTGAAATAAGTATAATGGGCAAGCAGAGCCGCCATGTCGCGCAGCAGGCCGTTGGCCTCGTCGTGTACCACGGGCGACACTGCCAGCGCCGGCAGCACGTGCAGATCTTGCAGCAGGGCGTTGACGTACCGCCGCGTGGGCAGCTGGCTCTGCAAGTCCGACAAAAACTCGACAAAGCGCTCGCAGTACCGCACAACGTCCTCGGCGCCGCTTTCGTCAAACAGCACACCGATAAAATCGAGCACAAGCGTGTACAGCCACGAGCGGTCAAACCGCAGCCGGGACTGCGTCTCTGCGTCGCCCGCATCAAACCGTTTGGCGGCTGCACGCCACTGCTTGCGCAAATGGCTCGTCTGGTCGAGCAGCTCGTCACGGCGCGCGTCATTCGAGATATTGTGCCACGTCGAGATGGAGACCAGGGGCGCGCACTCTTTGCGCACAATGGCCGTGTCGAGGCTCTGGAAGGCCTGGATCACAAAGGACAGGATCTGGGCACGAATGGCCAGAGAGAAGCTCGTCGTGTCGAGGCTGAGAGTGAGCGTTCGCCGGAAAAACGACGCAAAATCGAGCGGCCGGTCGGCAAACACGCCCCATGTGTCGAGATGCTCGCGCTTCTTGGCATTGGTGATGAGCACGATGAGAAGGACGTGCTCGTCGGAGGAGTCTTCGCTGTATCCAGGCCATAAGTAGCTGTGAGTATGTTAGTATTGCCATTCTGGTGTGCTCTCGTTCATCCCTCCCTTTCTCGCGTATCTCCTCCGTCCACACCCATTGCTTACCCTTCTAATGCCTGGAGCGTCTCGAGAGACAGCAGAGACTCAAACTTGAATCCTTCCTCCTCTAGCACGTCCCAAAGGCCGGTCTTGATCACGTCGTTCTTAACCTTGACCTTGTCGGCCAGCTTGCCGCCCTTGAGCCAGTGCTCCTTGGCCAGCTGTGCAAACGCTGACTCGCCTTCCGGGACGGCAGCAGGTGCTTGTGTGGCGGCCTTCTTACCTCCCTTGGCCTTGGCTCCCGCGCCGCTCCTGAGCTTCTTGGCCGGCGGCATTGTGGTTGAAGCTACACAAAGAAAAACTCGTGATAGTCGGTCAAATCGAGGATCGCGGTCTTGCGGCTGCGACGCCGTCGAGTCCCGTCGTGTGTGTCGCGTTCAGAGTACGTGGGCCGAAGTAGTGTACTCTCTGGAAATTGTGTATCGCGTCGTCTCTCGCTTGTTGTGGTGTTGTGTCGTTGTTTTTGCCGTCTTTTGTTTGTCTTTTCGGCCTCTGTTTCTGCCGTTATTTACTTGAGATGCACTACTGAAATTCAAGAGAGCGGTCGCACCTTCCCTGCCGAGCCTACCTTCGCAGCAGCCGCGTTGATTACGTCGCAAATGCAGGGAGAGGTCCAGGCGGCCAGTGGCTCAAACGCGCTAGAAAATTGGAATGAGGATCTCTGATTGGCTAGCCTCGCCTGCCGTTTACGGCCGCCACAGGTAGAAACAGCAAAAGCAGCAAAAGCAGCAAGAGGCAGGTGCTACTGGCTACGACGAGCTCTGATTACGACGTAAAGTGTTTGCGCTACAGCAGGAAGTCGCAGTGGACAATGGTGATTCACCAATTGCTTCATTTTCCAGTCAACTTCAAACATCACCAACATCTGTCCCGACGACCTCCCACTCCCCCTGCACCCACAACGACCGACCACAACCCAATAACAATATCAGATACACCATATATAACGACCGGCATCCTGACAGCACTCTCCACCCCCTCGATAGCGACGCAACCTCACCCTCGCGGCCACGATGCCTGGCCTCGAGATCAACAGTCACGGCATCCCAGCCGTCGAGCAGAGCGCCGTGTATCTGCAGGAGCTGCTCGACCATGCCGAGACGGTCAAGCCGGCCCGTGAGCTGGAGCCGACACTGGCCAAGTCCGACTTTGACGACATCTACGGCCACGTCGCGCGCATCTTGAGCGGCTACAAAGACCTCAACGAAAAGCAGCACAGACACTATGCGATTGTCGAGACGGCCGCCCGCGACATATTTGGCGAGCTGGTTGTGAGTGCATAATACGGGGTGCGTTGCTCGTCTGCTTCAGCTCTCTCGCTAACCGTTAACCTTTAGGCCTCCACATCCATCGACTCCCCCGACTTTGTGCGCGTCTGGAACCTGTTTGACATCTTGGCCATTCTGGCCGACAACGGCGACTGCGACCCAGCCCTGCTTTTCTGGCTCATCGAGGAGCTGCTCGACAGCCAGACGATCGCTGGGTGCCGCAAGGTGTTCGACTACCTCGAGTCGCGCCGCGAGCGCATCACGGCCAAATACTTTAACAATTCCAAATTTGTCATTTTGCGCAGTTGCAACGACTTGCTGAGGCGGCTCTCGCGGGCCGACGACACAGCCTTTTGCGGCCGTGTCTTTATTTTTCTGTTCCAGGTGTTCCCGCTAGGCGACAAGAGCTCGGTGAACCTGCGCGGCGAGTACCACGTCGAGAATGTGACGACCTACGACGAGACGCCGACAGCAGCAAAAAGTGGTGGAGCGGAGAAGATGGAGGTCGACGAGACTGCGACGACAGCAGACGCAGATGGAAAACAGCCACCAACAGGACCGGCTGCCGAGGAGAAGACCAAGACGGACTTCGCCGCGTTGTATCCCGTCTTCTGGTCGCTGCAGGCCAGCTTCAGCCAGCCCAAAAAGCTGTTTGATGCCACACATTTCGCCCAGTTCAAGGCCGGTATGGACGCGTCGCTGGCGGCGTTCCAGCAGATCAGCAGCCAGGACAACTCGCGCAAGCAGCGGCAGCTTGACGAGTCGCGGCGGGGTGTCAAGCGGAAGCGGGACAAGCAGGAGAAGGAGATAAAGGATATCAAGCCATCCGAAGACAAGGACGAGGAAGACGAGCTGGCCGAAACGTATAACCCCAAGTACCTCACCAGCAGAGATCTGTTTGAGTTGGAGGTGAGCTGTCCCTTTCCCAGAGAAATTGTGTGAAGAAGAATCCTTTGCTAACACACACGGCAGACCAGCGACTTGACGTTCCGGCGGCACTTTTTACTACAGGCACTCATTGTCATGGAGTTCTTGCTCTCACTTTCGCCCAAGGCCAAGGAGAAGCTGGCCGGCGCCAACGCGCCCAACAAGTCTGTGACCTACTCGGACCAGACACTCAGCAAAGAAGACGCCGCGTGGGCCGCCAAGATGAAGCACGACATCACCAGCCATATTAAGAGCAGCCATGGTGACGGGCCTTACTTCTTGCGCATGGTCGACACCATCCTGGCGCGCGACAAGAACTGGGTCCGCTGGAAGATTGAGTCGTGCCCGTCTATCCAACGGGACCCCGTTTCCGCAGACGAGTTTGTCGCCGCCGAAGAAGGTGCACAGCGCGCCTTTGGTCAGCGCCGCCGGAGAAGCACAGGCGGCGGTATGGGCTCCTTCTCGCTTGACTTCTTGGACGAGGGGGACCCGGAAGAGGCTCTGGCTGAGCTCAAGAAGCCTAGCCGGTCGCAAATGTCCGCCCTCGACACCTTTGAGCGCGAGATTGCCGACGAGGACTTTGAGATTGAGATGCCTGACAACGACACGTCCAAGCAGCTGGCCGAAGAGCGCAAAGCTAGTAAGACGTGGCGGGCATTGCGTATTGTGCGGCAGACGAACCTGTCGACATTCGACAAGATTGATGACGACAATGATGTGCGCCTGATCTTCAAGATTGGCGACGGCAACGCCGACGACGAGCTGGACGAGCTGGACGGCGAGACAGGCGACGGCGCTGGCGGCGAGACGGCCAACAACGACAAGTTGCCGTCGAACAAACAACCCGTTGTTCTTGCTGCACCAGACGACGAGATTGCATTACAGGCAGCGAAACTGCTGGCCGAGCAGAACCCGGGCGTCTTTGGCATTGTTGGCCAATACACAACACGTCCGGTGCCGGCGACAGACCCGGAAGCAGAGACAACACCCAAGAGCTACTATCAGCACCTCGAGTCGAAAGCCTTCAACCTGCTTTTGGACGGTGACGAGTTTGTCGGCTTTGGCGAGTCGGCTGGCCACCAGTACGGCTCACGCAGAAAGCAGATTGATGCAATTTCGGCCACTGGCAAGATTCCACTCGTGCTCATGAACTATGAGGTAAGCTTTTCTCTCTCTCTCTCTCTTACTTGATTCTTCTCACTCGCGTACTAACGAATTATAGAGCATCGATGCTGCCCAGGGCAATGCGTTTGCTGCCCGCTACATCTTCCTCAAGCCTTCGAGTGCCGAGGCAATCGAGCCGCTGCTCAAGGCAAGTTGTGCATATGAGGCCGAGTCTGGCCTGCAGGCCGCCGTGGCCGAGGCCAAGGAGGTTCTCGACAAGATTGGCGGTGAAGGCCAGCCAGCGTTTGAAAAGATGGTCGACATTACTGCCGATGATGTTGCGAGTGCAGTCACACAGCTTGGACACTACGTTTACGGGAGGGAAGAGGAGGCTGCCGCCGAGGCAGCAGACGCCGATAGAGAGGAGAAGATGGAGGGTGTGGAGGAGGCCATGAAAGACGAGGGCGAGGCAGAGGCAAAGTCTGAAGAGAAGGCAGCTGATGAGATTGACGTGAAGACCGCTCCAGTAAAGAGCGAGGAGGGGGAAGGTGGAGAAGAAGTCAAGACAGAAGCAGCCGAAGAGGCCAAGACCAAGCCTACGGCAGAGGAAGATGCATCGATGGCTGATGCAGGCGATGAGGCTGTGGAGAACGATGGCTCCAATTAGAGAGAGTGATTGATATATCCTAAAGCCTCTTTCGATTTGGAGTTGGAAATGTACAATAATGGCAAAATAGGGAGTCAGCGATCTGGAATCTTGATACAAAGTCTTAATTTCTACAATATACAAAATCCACGAAAGTAGATGTCTGGAGACAAATGTCAACTATGCAGGTCAGATGTGGATGAAAGTCAAACATATTGGTATAACTACTGTCTCCTAGTGTAAAGAGTCTTTTCAGCCGTATCATTCTGGCGACCTTGATGTGTTCCCCTGTATCTACATCCGCCCAGCCCCTTCGTCGTAATTTGTTGAAACATACAAAGAAAGAACCGTTGGTAAGGTTTGGATTTTTACCATAATTTTAAGGGGTATCATCCCAGAGAATCCGCATAAACCATGCCAGAGAAACAGGAAATAACAAGGGAATGATTATCAAACAAAAACAAGAATCTGGAGGCAAGCTGCGCTCCCAGTCCATGGTAGCTAATTGTGTTGAAAAGAGCAATAAAGAAGTAATGAAATCATAGAGCCGGGCGCTAGAGGTGTATGTCAACACCTTGGTATAATAAAGGAAAGGAAAGAAGAAGAAAAAAATGAGAAACCGAGAAGAAAGAATGACGAGAATTTGTCCTGTAAACCAAAAGGTCGTAAACCAAGCAAGACCATAACCCAAAAAGCCGTTTTTGAACGAAGTCGTGGGGTGCGTTAAAAGAAAAAAAAGTGTGAAACGTGAAAGGTGTTGATTTAAAAGGACGGGGGTGGCGCCTCACTGTCCCTCTGTAGAAGGTCGCAAAGCCAACCGACGGCCAATGTTGCCAAAGCACACACAACTGCAGAAGAGCACGCTTAGCATCCATATGGCCGTCTCCGCTGTGACTGTCGACGCTGCCAGGCTGCCGTTGCCATCGGCAGGCCCGGCCGAGTCGTTTTGGTGATACGAGTCGCCGCCAAACGCACCGTCCATACCGCTGTTGTAGCCGACATGGTAGGGGCTCGAGTGTGTGCCCGGGTTCGGCATCAGGTCGAGGTTAAGAATCATCAGCACGCCGGAGCCAACAAAGCCAAACGCAGCAGCCAGGAGGAGGCCTGACTTGGATCGATCCAAGAGGTACCACAAGAACGGGTTTGCCAGAGCAAGGGTCATTGATGCCTGCATCGTTGACGTCCACGGTAGTTTGCGCTATTTGAGTGTTAGCAAATGAGATCGACAGGGTCTAAATTATCAAATAGATCGGACAAGGTGCACGTACCATGGCGAATGCAACGCCAGCAAAGGCACCGATACCACGCACAACGAGTGCCCAGTCGGTCTCCGGAGCCGTGCGGGCCTTGGAGAGCACACTGCCGCTGCGACCAAAGCTGCGGTCCCAGACGCCGTCAAACCACGGAAGAAGTGTGCCCAGCGCAATGCCCGACAGGCCCCACGAAACCAGGTAGCGCCAGTCGTAGCTGGCCACATACTCGGAACTCGGGCCAGTCTCTAAGGGCGAAGGTGTGGGCTCGCCGAGGTCGTCAAAGGCAACAATATGGGTCTCGCTGCGGAGACGGGATACAAGCACGCCGTAGCCCATGCCGAGGGTGAACAGTAACGCTGCCCGGGCCATCAAGGAGAGGAAGAGCAGAATGCGGGACGCGGGCGACGGAGCAGCGGCCTGTGCCGACTCGGACGATGTGCTCTTTGTGCGACCCGCGGGTGCCGGTTGTAGCTTAATGCCAGACACGCCGTCGGCACCAAAGCTCTCCCCGCGCCTCCGCTGGCGCTGCAGCATCATGAGAGACTGCGACGCCTTCCGGACCTCGTCGATTTCCGCAGCAGACGCATTTGTGTGTTTCCCCTCTGTTTCGTCGTTGTCGTTCTCCTCGGACTGTTCCACGAGCAAGCCACGGGCCGGGGTCTCGGCGCCGGTGCCCCATGGTGTGCTGGACTCAAAGATGCCGCTGGCACCACCTCCAATGCTACCGCGGCTGGGCGTCGTCGGGCTGAAGATGCCGAAAAGCGTGGACGAGGTGAGGTTCATGATCGACTGGGCACGGCTGATGGACTCGCTGCCGCCGCCGGGGGTCGAGCTGGCATCGGCAATGGTCTGCGATTGGGGGTTGAGGAACTGTGCCCGCTCGGTGGGCTTTCGCCGCTCGTCTCGTGGCTCATCTCTCTCGAAGTTGTCCTCGGAAGGTACGTGGGGTAGGGCCGCCTTTGCTGCAAAGGGTCGCCGTGGGATCGGCTGGTGGACGACCAATGGAGGGCCGTTGCTGGACATGGCTGCTTGTGTATATATGTTGAGCAAGGCGGGATGTCGCCGTATGCTGCAGCAAGCTAGGGGTGTATAAAGGAGGGGTTTGGCTGTTGGGGGCGATGCGCAGAAGCTTCGTCTTTGTTTGGATTTTCGGATATTTGGTTTGTTGGCTTGTTTGTTGGCTTGTTAGTCGTATTCGACAAGTGGTTTCGAGCGGAGGTCAGAGGTCGGAGTCGATTTCCGCGGGCGCAAAGGACCGTCGGGCGTAGAAAGGGCTGGAGCGAAGACCAGATGAAAGTATGGGAGAGGACGATGCCTATAATTAATACGCGAGGCCGCAAGGTTGAGAAGGTCGAGTCCAAGAAGATCAGAAAGGCAAGACAAGACAAGAAGCTGAGAATCTGCTGTAAGGGACGGCCGAGAAGAAGTGAGGGGACAGGAGAGCAATGTCTTGAATGTCTTGAACAGGCATGTGGCCAGTATTCGGGTATTGACCAGACGGGAAGAGGAAAGCGAGCGACGCCGACGCAAAATGCGGCAATGGGATGCAAATGAGCAGCAATGAGAGGGAGGCTGAGACAAATATGCAGAAGAGATGAGAAGATGAGAAAATGGGAGAGGAGAGGGAAAGGAAAAGAACGAAGAGAATGAGAAGGAGGGAAAGAGAAACAGAGACAGAGACAGAGACAGAAACAGAAACAGAAACAGAAAAGAGGAAGGAGTGCGCGGATAGACAAGAAGCGGGCCACGGCCAGGGTGGCGAAATTGGTCGTGACTGCTGTCAGCGTGGAGCAGAGACCCCAGAGAACAATCATGACGCCAAAGAAGCGGCCAATCGGCAGCTTC